>CM044015.1:16598252-17268252 GCA_024085815.1 Flaveria linearis | reverse complement strand
GCAATTTCTTCCTCAGTAGGCTCATCATCATTGAGTGGTACCATCAGAGGATTGGATTCTTGATCATTGTCAGAGTCTTCATCCATATGAAGGGCACCTTCATCGTCATTACCACCATCCTAACATGACAAAAAAGACAAGTCTTAAACAATGTGGGAACCAATTGCAAACAACTAGAGATAGCAATAACAACCCATGTGTTGGTAAGACAGTCAAACAAACAAACAAACAAACAAACCCAGTATATCCCACTCAAGAGTAGGGTCTGGGAATTTGTTGCCCGGTTCGAACCCGGGACCTCCTGTTTAGAGTGTGAGCGCAGAACCATCAAACCAAGGGTCGTGGTAATACAGTCAATAGTGGTAATATTTTATCACTTGCCAACTAATGGGTCACATGTGTTAAAACAGAAACAAGTTAAAAGTCACCCAAATGTACTCAAAAATGCATAAACATCCAAGCTGGTTTAGTTTAAAAAAATGAATATGCCTGTCGGTCAGCCCAAACCGACCTAAACTGTTTCAACTCTCTAAAAGGACACCTGTTTCAACATGTTACTCAAGCCACCTATTTTGCAACCTCTGCAAGCAAGATACAATTTATAAAGGGTGAATCTTGAAATAAGACAAGAGAACAAATAACCCAAACCTCAAGAAGTTCACCATCCTCAGAGTGTTTTTGTTTCATTCGTTTTCTCAGCTTTGTGCTTCCTTCTTTCTTGGCTACATACTGCTCGTAAGCTTCTTCCATTAACTGCTCCATTTTCTCATCATATCTGAAAGCAAAATGTGGCATCTAATCATATGAGTATCTGAGCTTAAGAACCATTAATATCTTCTCATCCAAATAAAATAGCATGAGATTCGCTCACCTTCGACGTTCTTCCTCAGAGTCCATGTCAGACTCGTCTTCAGATTCTGCTTCGCCTCCCTCACTATCACTGTCAGTTACTTCGTTATTTGCACCATCATCTTCAGTGTTATCAACAGCTACCAGATCTTTCTTCCCCTGAATGGCAATGAAAGGTGTTTGAAACATACCAAAAATCATTAAACGGCCTACTAATACGAAAGGTATCAGACTGACCTTGATAGACGATAGAGAGAATAACTCGTAATCAGTATATCCATCATCCATTACATCACTCTGCATCCCAGTTGCTTTCCTTGATTTATCCTGCATATTCCAGAGAGATGGAAATGTGAAACATGAAATCAAACGTGCCAAGTAGATAATTATTGATCCTGATGATTACTAGAGAATCTCAATATGACTCATAACAATAATAAATGTTAGTTGAAGCATTGACAATCAATAGTGATATATATTGTTTAAACATGTGAACTAAATTAACTAATTATAAACATGCATATATAGGTATGTTAACAGACCAAAAAAAGTAAAAAAGACATAAAATCAAGATGGAAACTATTGATATTAGATCAAACCTTAGCTTGTCGTTTTGCAAGGATCTTTTTAGCCTGCTTTTTCTTCCGCAGCATCGCATTTGTTAATTCTTCCATTTCTTTCAGTCCATCATCATCATCATCATCGTCGTCTTCATCCTTATCAGCCTTGGTCTCAGATTCCACATCTGCAGATTTAGGAGTTTCTTTCTCTGGAGAAAATGCTTTTCTAATATGGATACGCCACCTAAATAGCCAAGTTAAGATAAAAAAAAGTTTCAGGATCACAAAAGGCAGTCAAAAAAGATATTGATGTACTCCAAATACATAAGATGCGTCTAGCAAAAAGTGAAAACGTGCAACATACTTCAACAGATGCTTGAAGTCTTGCTTCCCTAAAACACGCAAGTCGTCACATAGTGCTTTAACCTGGTCAAAACAAGTAGTTGAAACTCAAACTGTACAGGTGCTTTCTAGGAAAATAACAAATGAAACAATAATAACCATATCAAACTCACTCCCATAGCAAGGAACAAAAAAAAAGACTAAAAAAATCATAAGGGTTACCTCCTCTGTAGTCAATGCATGATTCTTGATAGGCCGACTATCGGCATCTGTGAAAGTGATAGAAGTAACAGTACCAAGAACATCAAGAGGAGCATTTGACCAAATAAAATCTGTAGCTGAACAAGTTTTCCTTAAGGTCGTATCACCATCTTCATACCTGATACATTAAAAGTAGTTAGCATTATGCCAACAACAAAAACCTCTCTTTTTTCATCTCATATATGGCTGCAAATGAACTTTAATCACAACAACTAACAAACTTCTTCACAAAATATATATAAAAAAGAAGAAAGGAGAAGTCCAGAAGAACATAATCCCAATTCATTTTGTCAGAAAGGAAACACAAGGGAAAAGATATCCAAAATAACTGATACGTATAAATAAGACATACCCATCACGATGTCTCTTCTGTTTCGTTGCTCTAAGTACATCAATTACCTGAAGTGGTAAATTCACACAAAATCAGGCTTCAATTCTTCTACTTCCATAAGGCAATCAAAGGTAAACAGATATCTATTAGGGGTGTTCATAAACTTTGGAAAACCAAAGCGTTCAAAACAAAGCTAGTCAACCGCTACGGCCAATAGATACATATGTGCTTCGGTTCACAGTTAGGTTTTGGCGGTTTAACAATCCGGCTGACGGCTAGAAACATGGAACCAGCTGTTAACCAAACAAACTGCTCAACATGTACAATATTGTTAAAATTGCTAAAATGGTTGGTCACCCACCTAGTTTGGCTTGTTTTTTCCTAAAACCATTTGAACTTTACTCTAAAACAAGCCGAACCGCACATGAACACCCCTATTAACATCTAAAAAACTATAACTCATATGTCATTACCTTTGGGGGTTCTTTGCCTCCCTGAAATAGATGCCTAACATCAAAAAGCCGAGGATCAATCTTCGCAGGAGCCTTATACTTTAAACATATAATATAAATCTCAGCAGATGTCGAACGACTAGCTGCCGGTTTATCCACCTCAACCTTCTCAAACAACTGCCAACAAATAGCAATGTCAAAACTCCATCCATTCAATCACAACCAAAACATGATCCAATACCCCAATACCTGTCTAAGACAATATAGCACAGCATTGTAATCCCTCGACCTAAACACCTGTCACACATTCCCAACACCATCAAACACTCAAGTCACACTTCCAGTAAACAAAACTTAATGTTAGAAAATTCATCATTCATAACACCTAGGCTGCAAACGAACCAAACATTTGTTTAATAAATGAACGAACACAAAAGATATTTTGTTTGTATGTATTTGTTCATTAAAAGAATTTTATTGGTTTTAATTTCTAGAAATATGAAACTCTAGTTATAATCGTAGTGTTTGTAATGAAAAATGCAAATCTTATTTTAAAATGAATGTATAATCATTTATGTTCATATATGTACATCCGTTTGTGTTCGTTTATACTAATGAATATTTGTTTGTGTTAGTCAAGTGTTCATGAACATGCCCGTTCCTTAACGAAAAAAACACACAAAAATTCTCATTCCTTTAAGTGTTCGTGAATAGTTCAAGAACATGTTCATATCCTTAACGAAAGAAACCACTTGTTCGTGTTAGTTCGGTTCGTTTACAGCCCTAAAAACAGCAATCTGTGAAACAATAGTTCAGTTAAGAGATGCATACCTTGGTGATAAACGCCCCTTTAGGCGCCAAGAGCTCGGACGCAAGCTTAATCGAATCAACCACCAACGCATTCTGGCTCGTAGCCTCCTGCGCCCAAGCACCACCAACATTCGGAGATCCATCATGCAGCACCAAATCAAACGCCTTAACTCCATTCTCATTCATCAGCCTCTTAACAGTCGCCCTACACTTGGGTGTGGTGATATCCTCCTGCACCGCAATAGCCCCACGGATGGGGCGAATCGGGTCGAGATCCACGCCGATGACCAGGCTTCCGACGGGCACACGTTCAACGGCGGCTTGCATCCAGCCGCCGGGGGCGGCGCAGAGGTCGAGAACGGCGTGGGATGATCGGAGGAAGTTGAATTTGGAGTCGAGTTGGATGAGCTTCCATACGGCTCGAGATCGGTAGCCGTGTTCTTTGGCTAAGTGGTAGAATTTGTCCAAACGATGCTTCCCCTTCGCCTTGCCGCCCATTGTTGGTTGATGGTTGATGGAGTTAGGGTTTTGGGGAGGTGTGTTGGTGGTGGTGGTGGTGTTTATTAGGGTTTACGGGTGGGGACGGAGAGTGATGTTTAATAGAGGCGGTTTGTGCACTGAGGTTTTAATTATTTTAGTTTTGCCACAAAAGTTGGCACAAGTTGGAATTGTGTTGAAACTAGTCCTTTCACCCGTCGCGTGTTGAGCGACATCATACACGGCTTGACAAAAAGTGTACGTTACAATCTATCCGACTTGTTTTCAAACTAATTTACATCAAAAGGTAGAGTAACTCGAATTTAACCCGTAGAATGAAACCTTATTATATCTTATCCGACTCTTTCGCAAACAAAATTTATGTCAAAGACACACTTACAATCGCTCCGACTCATACCTGAACTGAATTTATGTTGAAAAGTAGCGTGGATGAAACCCTGTTGTATTTGATCCGACGCGTTTCATAACAAAATCTACGTCGAAACAATTTAAATAACCGTATAATCAAATATTATAAATGAATATTAGTAAATTTATGTAAATGAAATGAAAATGGAGATATGATAAGTCCTTTATAATTGTGGTGAACAGGTGACAAAAGGAAGGATGAGTTGGTCCTTTCACGGAAGACTTGAGAAAAAAAGATAAAAACATATATTGTAAGATGCATGTTTTGAATCAGCGACCTAGGAAAAAATACACCATCCACTTGATCTAGACTAATACTTTAGTTATTTTTTAAACTATTTATATTATATAGTAAAACTAAAACATATGGCTATTATTTATTGATCCCGACCTTTGAAATAAGTATAAGTATAATGGTTTGAATGGTTTGAATGGTTTGGGGACCAAATGAGTCTGTTGGTTTGAAGAGATTCATCGTTTTGGTTGAGCAAAATGTGTGTTTATAACTATGAAGTATTCATGATCCAACGCAATTTAAGAAGGTAGTTTGATCATATATACATATGGGTTTTATGAAATTTTATTTGATATAACTCAACAAAACAGTACTAAAACATTACCACCAACAATTATGAGTCTTTAAAATTTGAATCATTTGGTTTGTCTAAAATGACCATAAAACGGTCACACCTCTCCAAAAGGGCAATCATTGTTTAAGTTCTTTATCCAAACTTACTATATGTGTCGCTTGCTTAAGCCGATTTTCTTGTCATCCATATCGGCACTAGTTCTTTGGTCACTTTGAAATATCTGTTTTGTAGTGTTTGGTTTCACATAAACTCCTTTCTTCTATTAATTTGACATTGCCTTTCATGTTTGTCAACTTGATAAACATTGTTACTCGTCATTAACTTCTTAAAACAATAACCCTTAACACTTATACACAATTCCTTCAAGTGAGGAAAAACGAAAAACAACCTCATTTAACCCTTCAAAAGTACATTTAAAACTACGTAATGAAATCCAATTGAACAACATATCACTGCAAAGGATTTATTAATTTCTAAGCATAATTTCACGACCCGCCAAAACGCATGTCGCAACACCCCTAATTTTTATCGATTAGGGGCACTTACGAAGCAAGCAAGGCTGCCCGAAAAAACTCCGAAACAACCCATATAATTCTGCAGCAACATTGCAGCCTTGGAAGACTCTAGAACGTCTCAGGACGTGCTAGAAACCGAGCATAAAAGACTGCTATAAAGGAGCAACTTGTGCAACCCTTAAAGACCACAGAACTCTCTAGAAAAGGCTACAAAAATCAGCCATGGAGCAACCATGAAAGACCATGAGAAATCTAGAGAAATCCATGTAAAAATCTTGTCTTAGATATTATGTAAAGACTTATCTAGATGTAGAACAATCTAGAATACTTGTAACTAGTATAAATAGGTTGGTGGTACTTCATTTGCAACATACCTAAGCTCCTTGTAACATCAAAGTCTTGTACTTGTATTTGTAGTAATACAAGCTTATTACTTGTGTTGTAAACATACACCACAAGCGTCTTACTTGCGCACTACAAATCTAATGTTCCCTTACAAAGACTTCCGCTGCATAAACCATCCACCCGAGATCAAGAAGGCTGACTTAGAACGAATCTAAGTGCCGCACGAAAACTGAACAAATCAGACCGTGACAATAAGCTGCTTTTCACATTAAGGTCATCTTCTAATCTTAAATGTGATTAGCTGGCTTGTGAAGGTGTGTGTTTATCTTCTAGCGAAACTATTGGATTATAGTTGTAGGCAGTGAAGTAGATAAAGTTGGTTTAAGAAACATCATAGAAATTTTATGTAAATTTCAATAAAATGAATTAGTTACGTAGATCGTCCCTATGATTTGGTTTAATTACAGAAAATGTTAGATCACCTCTGCGTTGAATGTTGATACAATAAATGTTGTAAAACCTCAACTGTTGATACAAAAAATTTGAAAAAAAAGTAATGTAAAATATTACATGTTAGAAAGCTTAATGTATATTACATTGGCAGGTATTTTTATTTTAGTGAGGTAACACAATTCTACTGAGTTGTCTCTTACATAACTGTACAGTCGACAAATTTCATCACATTTTTTTAAAATGATAACAGATCATCGACATAAATGTTAAAATTTTCAGCTTTCCTAATAAATTTAGAGAAGTGACAAGTTAAATACATTTCAATCTAAGACCCCAAAATTTTAAACATTTTAGATAGTTTAAAGAAAGGCAAAATCTAACTTCCACATGTTTTATGCATTAACACCTTTGAATGCCTCCCACAAAGCAAGCTAGGTTTTATGATTTTACCCATGGTTTTCACGACCGGTCCGACAGGGGATCAGTCCGGTGGTCGGTCCGATCAGCCATCGTTTGATTTGATCTGGTTGAACTGGCCAGTTTGTCTCGAACCGATGGTCGGACCGGAAAACCGGACCGGTTCGGACCAGATTTTGGTTTTTTTGGTGAAAACGGGGTGTTAAACCATAAATTAGTGTGTTAGATATACAATTATAGTTAAGTTTTATGCATAACTGTAAAATACATATATAAATCACATATAAATTACTTATATTTGATTATATATATAACTATATATATAATATACTATATATATAACTATGACGTCATCAGGTTCTTAAATCCGGTCCGACCGGTCAGACCACCAAGCCGGCGTCCGATTCGACGTCCGATCCGATTCTGAAAATATTGATTTTACCTGGTTTTCTCGCTTAGCTGGGTATTCATAAAATCTTAAGTGAGTTTATCGATAACGCAGTTACAAGAAAATAAAGATGGTGTCAGTGTGCTTAACCCAAGGCCATTCATTTCTACTTGTTCAACGATAACAAATCTTTTTAACACCAAACCAACTGTCAATGGCAAATCCTCATCAAAACAGAAAACATAGATTAAGCAGAATGCAAAGGCTAAAAAAAGAAAAACAAAAGGAAGCTATTCAAGTATTAGTAGCCCTGGTATATATCTGCTGGCTTGCATGTGCAGAAACCATCCTGATTGCACCTCTGGCCATCAGCTCCCTGATTGCTTTCCTTGCAAGTGACCCGTTAATCTGCCATCACCATATAAAATTAAATTACAACCATCACCAAAAAAACAAACAAAACATCAATTTGAAAACATAAATTGTTCAAAGTGTTTGTTAGGCCACACAATTGTAAGTGTAAGAGAGGACAAGACCAGTAGTGAATCTTAATCAAATGCAGGATGCAAGCCTGGTGCTTATCTGGTCGCATGTGCCCATCAAGACAATTGTGTGTTCACGAGAGGACAAAGCCAATAAACCTTAGTCAAAGATGAAAGGTGGGTCCTTATCTATGCATGTGCTCATCAAGACAGATCAAGACATTGCCTTTTTGGATAAACATAGAAGGTCTAAAAGCCTATATTGGACCCTTAGATAACATGCCCACAGCCATACTAAAATAAACTTTTGAACAAAATATTGCATTATAAAGGTGAAACAAATATATAAACAATAAATATGACATGTTTGAATAAGCTTAGAACAAATCTTGAACGTTCAAAAAACGAAACCATTGAAAAGGAGGTTTATTGAAAACCAATAAATGTTGAGCTGTATAAAGTAAACTTGCTTCATAAACCCCTATTAATATACCAAATTGCAATTTTAGCCATCTTCTTAGCTTTAGATTTGAAGCATAATTTCCAGCTAATATGTTTCAAATGTGATGAAATAGAGTTTCAACAAAATTCTAATAGATTGTTCTAAACTTCTAATGCACCTATATTCATATGCATTAACGAATTTGCTATTTGCTAGTGATTTGAAACCAACAAAATTAAGAACAGTCGAAGCAATCTGATAAAAGCTAATAGGAAATTTGAAAGAAATTACTATATCATAGCGTATAAGTTACAATGAATCATGCAATTAACCCATTAATCGAATACTAGTAATACTATTATCATACGAACAAGCAACAATTAGGTCAAGAAAGCTTACCCTAAGACGATCAGAAAGAATCGAAGGCGTAATGAGCTTGAACTTAGGAGCCTCTGCAAGCAGCTTATCATAAGTAGCCTTATCAAACAACACCATGTTGTTAACCTTCTCCTTTTGCTTCCCCTTGCTCCATTTCTGCACACGAACGTAAGATTCATGAGCACAAATTGCTTCGTAACCTATGCATATACATAATCATAAACATCAGCATAAGTATCACCTTCTTCTTCTGCTTTCCACCGCCGGATTTCGCAGGCTTCGATGATGGTGGAGGAGCTTTATCCTTCTTCGGTGCCTGTAAGATAATGCATCAGTGATTCGTTAGGGTTTAAGATCTCATATTATTATATAACGATTGATTGTGAAATTTGAAGAATTGTGGTAGAAATGTACCATTTGATCGGAGTTGAGGGACGGTGAGCTGCGGCGGAGAATAAGATATGAACGATTGTAGGTTTCACTTCTTCTAAACCCTAAGAGCATTAGAGCAATTTGTATGGTTTTTTGGAAAGCCCATGAAAGTGATGGGCTTAGTTTGGCCCAATTTTTACAAAGTTTCAAGTTTTTCTACCATTTAAAAAAGTAAAAAGAATTTTGTTCGATTAGGGAGGAGGGGCACCCTCGGGTATCCATTCGGGTAGGCGGGTACCCGCTGGGGTACACCGCCGCCACCCCTACGGGTACCTGGAGGGTAGTGTGTTTCGGGTGGTAATTGTTGGGTGGTGCTCGAGAAGAAAACGACTTTATGGTTTCTTCTTTCAGACACAACATTATGTTGTGCTGTTCCGGGTGGAGTATGTGGGATCGTAATGCCTAAAAGGGATGTATTTGCCAGAGAATTGGGAGTTCCTATCATATAGCCGTTAAGTGACCGTTGGGTTTAAAAAAAATAACACTATAAATACTCACGCACATACACACTATTATTTATACAATTTTAAATAAAATCATACAAACACAACAATTACACAAACACAACAATGTCTGATGAGTTTTCAAATTTGTACATTCCCAAAAACGATTTGGATTCGTTGAATTTAGGGCTGTTCAAAAAGCTCGACGCTCGAAACTCACTCGAACTCGTTCGAAAAATGCTCGGAATTTCGCTCGTTCTATTTGGCTCGGTTTTAATACAAACCGAGCGGCTAGGTTTGGTTTTAAAACGAACCGTGCGGCTCGGTTCGGTTTTAAAACGAACCGAGCATGAGCAAATGTAAGCTTGCTCGGCGCTCGTTCGATTTCGCTCGAATTATTTCAATTTAGTTTTTATATATTATACATATGTTAATTTATTTAATTGTATTTCTATTTTATTTATTCAATAAAAAAACAAAAACCTTAATCATAAATAGTTTAGGTTAATTGGTCAATTAAGCTAAGTTGAGGGGATGTGGAGTAATTATCTAAAATATATATACACATTTTATGAAACCATAACCCTAAGCCCCCACTTCTGTCGACCGCCACCGTGCGATCCTCTCCTCCATTCGCGAACCCCAGCAGTGAGTCTGCTGCCGTCGTGCCTCTCGTTTTCGAATTTGACAGCCCTCCCCTACCGTGGAAACCAGCTGCAATCAAGATCCCCGTAAACCCATTCGAAGGTTAGACTCGTAATCGTTTGTTGTCATTTCGTTATGTTGTTTCGGTCACGTTTGGGTTTCGTTGACGAAACATGCATGTATGCTAGTGTAATGTGTATGTATGTACGTATTTGATGCGTGTGCGTGACAGCGTGTGCGTGGGTGCGTACTCTGTGTGTGCGTGGGTGTGTATTCGTACCTAGCAAAACCGAGCGCTCGGTTGTAAACCGAACCGAGTTCGAGCAAGATGTTTGCGCTCGAACTTGTAAATTCGAACCGAACCAAGCGGCTCGATTTGAAAACGAGCCGAGTTCGAGCAAGCCTGTGTTCAGTTCGGTTCATGAACAGCTCTAGTTGAATTCGAATAGTAGCAGTTTATATTTTATGAAAATTTCATCGACAAAACCATGGAGGATATGACAAGTTTATACATAATGGACCCTCCAGTCCAATCAATTTTTGACGGTAACGTTTTTTCAGAAATACATGATCAAGATACATATTTCCGATTTCGATATGATCTTGTCGAACATCTTTCAAGTTTAGATCTAGAGTACCTCGTTTCGGACGAGGAATAGGTTAATTTGAATATTTTATGTAATATTTTTATTTTTAATTATGTAATCTTTTATTTTTAATTATGTAATGTTTTATTTTTAATTATGTAATTTTTAATTTTTAGTAAAAGTTTATTTTCTTTTGAATTATTTAAATATAAAAATAAAAGTTTCAGGGTAGTTCAGGGTTGTATTTCCAGCTTTTTGGGTGTTCCAGGGTAGTTCAATGTACTTGTGATGTGTCAGTGTGTGATTGATGGATTTCAGTGTAGTTAAGGGTACCCCAGGGTAGTGCCTCCTCCTCCCTTATACACGTATTTGATAAGACGAGATACTTAGGTAGTGTTTAATTTTTTCAAAAACCTCTTCCCCACCTCTTCATCTGCGCGCACACAGATGCGGGAACAGGTCTTCAAACCTCTTCTCCTACTCCACCTTCACAAAAAACATCTGCGCCCTAAAATCACAAAACATAACCATCTCATTCCTCCTTCATCACCAGCCATCATCCTCAACTCCCGTTCACAACCTCCATCATCAGCGAGCCTCCAGCCGACGACACTCAAGCCGGCAACCCTTTTCTGCCATCGACTCCTCCAGCCGACCCCCTTTCCTGCCGGCCCCCTCTCCTCCAGTTAGACCTTTTCCTGCCAGCCCCCTTTCATGTCGGCGGCTCCTACGATGATATTCAACCTTCGATTTCTCAAGTAAGATCGTCCATTCTTAACATTTGATTTCAATGTTTAGGGTCGGTTTTATTTGATTTTAATGGTTACTGGGATTTTATTTTTTTCTTAATAATATGTTTTTGTATTTGGTTGTGTTTAATCTTTGCAACTACAGCCTGATGTCATTCTGATATAATATTATTTGTTATAGATTTTGTTTTGTTTTTTGTTGTTTCAAGGTTGAATGTGGTTATAGAGCAAGCTGTACTAAAATGCTTATGTGTTAATTTAGAGTTTAGTTAAAATTTATAAAGTGCTACCTCATATTGATCATATTTTTCATTAAATCTAGTTCAAGCTTGATTTAATGGGCATGGTACTATGTTATAACTAGAAAGTAGTTTACCATTATCATGTGTATTAGTAGAAAGTAATTTCAATTGTTTTCATGCTAGTTTATCTTTTGATGATTGTATTAGTCACCACATGTTACAACTAGAAAGTAGTTTACCTTGTATGCATCGTATGTTGTTTGTTGATTAATAGAAATGGATAGTATAACTTGGTATTATGTTTAATATTTTGTTTGATTTGTGAAAAACGATTGTTGTTTGTTGATTAATAGAAATGAGAGAGAAACAATGGTCGATTAAGCAAAAAATGCTTAGTAGAGACTTGCATAGAAGAGGTAAACAAGTTGGGTAGAAAATGATTGAGCATGCATAAAGAGTCATGGAATAACTTAGGAAAAGTGCTTAAGGAGAGGTTTGGCTTGGATTTGACGCAAAAACAAATGAAGAATGCGTATGATAATTTTAAAGCCAAATACATAGGGCGGGTGTATTTGAAAAATAAAACAGGTAACATATACAACCCTCAAACAAACACTTTTAGCTTAACCAACAAGGAATGGTAAATATTTAAAAATGTATGTTTATAAGTTTTTAACAAATACCTATAAACATAAACTTATAACATTTTTTACTTTTGCTTTATGGTCATCTAAAGGCGGGATCATTGAAACACAGTTTCATTGCTTTTTCCAAAGCTTTATGCTTAATTGTTTGATGGTAATACTGCCATTAGGGGTACCAAGTGGACGTCAACCCAAGCAACATCGGTTGTTGGGTCATCTTCTTATAATCATGTCAAACCTCTTATGCTTACAGACATCGTTTTTCGTGAAACAGAAGATGATGTCGGCTCTTATGATTTTGGTTCTGAGCCTATTCATGTGAATACCGATGATCCCACCTCCGAGCCCACCCGAGCCCACCCCCGAGCCCACCCCCGAGCCTACACCAGAGCCTAATCCAAATAAAAGAGCAAAAACTTCATAATTATCATCTATCACTGCTGATGATCTAGCCCTTGATATGAAAAAGGCTTTACAATATCTTATTAAAGGCAAAGAAGGTCCGACAGTTCTTTTAATATTCTGAGAAGTTGAAGTTGGTTGGGTTAGACCCGGTTGATCCTCTATTCTTGGCCGCTTTTCATATTTATGGAGTTTCGTCCGACATGAGAGAGGCATGGATGACATTGCCACCAATTTCTGAGGTATTGAGAGGGTGGATCTTGATGACAGCAACAAGTTTAGGACTAATAAAGTCGTTGAGAACATTGTCTGCTTATTGTGTTGAAAACAATATTTGCTTCTTGTTATGGTTGAAAACATTTGTTACTTTATGTGAGAACATTGTATGCTTTTGGTTGGTTATGTTTAGTACAATGAATACTTTTGGTTTGTTATGTTTAATGGTTTGTTATGTTTAATGATTGTGTATGTTTAATGGTTATTTGTATTCTACTAAAACAGGAGCATAATGGATTATAATAAGAAATTACTACTCGTAATTATTATGTACTTGTATGTTCGCTTTTTTTAGGAGAGGTTTAAAACGAATGCGAGACAATGACTTGGCTATGTCGGGGCATAAATACACGTTAGAATTATTACAAGGAAATCCTAAATAATGCGTTGATACGTATCTCTCGTGAATCCTCTGTATGACTATGTGCTCATTTTAGAGTAAATTATTCATTAAAGGATAGTAAACATGTTTCGATTGAAGAGAATATGGCTATGTTTTTTTATGATAATTGGTCATAATCAACGATACGTGGTTATCAAGCGTAGATTTCAACACTTAAAGCAAACAATTCATAAATTTTTTTATGAAGTGTTGGATAAAATGCCGCTTTTTGCGAAATATATCATAGTACCAACTTCTTTCAATCCGAATCCAAACATTACATAACAAAAGGCTACGACGGTTTTTCAAAGGAGCGGTTGATGCACTTGATGGAATTTTGATACATGTTGTTATCACTGCTAGCAAATAAGATTTATATAGAGGAAGGGGGAAAGGGATTGTTATCAAAGCGTATTAGCAATTTGTGACTTCAACATGATTTTTACATTCATTGTGGCGGGCTCGGAAGGGGTAGCACATGATTCTAGAACATTATCAGAGACATCATCAATACAAATGCTCCATTCCCGTTACCACCACCAGGCATTTTAATTGTTTTTAAATATCTATATATTAGTTTAATTTCCTATTTATTTATATCTTTAAAAATAAATATTATCTTTGTGATGCTGCTTATGCACACATACGAGGATTTATAGCTCCATATCATAATGTTAAGTATTTGCTTGAAGATTTTCGTAGGAGCCGTGCATTGACCAATAAAGAAAAATTTAACCTTGCACATGCAAAACTACGAAATGTTATTGAACGTTCGTTTGTTTTTTTGAAAGCACGGTTCCCTATATTGAAGAGGATAACACTATTTCCTTTGGTTACACAAAGAAACATTACTATTGCATGTTTCGCGCTACATAATTTTATAAGGAAAGATGGTTTCAGCGATGACTTTTACACAATAGGATCAACCAATGTGTTGTTTGGAAATCGCAATGTGCACGTTGATGCTAATGAAAATAAGGTTGAAGCATATGGTACCACATCTGATCGGGAATATATGGTTTTATGAATATTATCTTACTGGGATGAAAATGATGTGCACGTTGATGACTTTTTTAAATAAAATGTATTTTTATGGTTTTATGAATATTATTGCAGTGTTGTATGATTTTTATTTAACCTGGTGGGGGTGGCTCCTCCGTTGCGGGTAAACGGAAAACCTGACTCTACGAACCCGAGGCACCAGCTTCACAGGTGAGTTTCCCACGCCCCAAACCCTTATTTTAATGTTGAAGTACTTTTTAAAGTTTAAAATAGGTTTATTTTAATTACATAATATTTTACTAGTCTGCAGATTCAGATGGCGTGGGCATATGAAGAGGAGACCTATGTCAGCATCTGTTAGAGCAGTAGAGAATATTTTCTTAGAGGGTAAGAGGTGTAGAGGGTGACCTAGGTTGACTTGGGACGAGTTAATTAGGCGAGATATGGGACATTAGCACCTCTCTGAGCACATGATCGAGGATAGGAGCGAGTGGAGGCGTAGGATTAAAATTAAGGACTTTTAGTATGATCTGTAGGTAGGAAGGGTAAGGTAGACTTGATGCGGGCCCTATGGTCACGCAGTCCACAACTGCCCTCTATAGGTGAAACGCGCCGCTTCTCTGATGTTTGCTATATCTTTTTCTTAATCTGTTGGTGATTTTAAGTGTATGTTGTATGTTGTATGATATATTATTTGCTGCCCTGTTATCGTTATTGTTTTTGTTGATCGAGTCAGGGGTCTCTTTGAAAGCGGTCTCTCTACCTACCCAGATAGAGGAAAGACTTGTCACTACCTACCCCCCTGACCCTGCTCTGAGTGGGATATACTGGGTTTGTTTGTTTGTTTGTTTGTTTACTAGTCTGCAGATGTTAAAAAACAAACAGTCTTATTCTTGCAGACTGCATACGTCTGGTTCACCTCTTATCCTGCAGATGTCTGCAGATGTGATCCGTAGACTGCAGACATTTTGTTGCAGAAAAAACAAACAACACCTTGATAAGTTAGAAGCAATAAGAAGGTGTTTTCTATGGGGATTGGTAAACTTAGGTCCTGTTTGGTTAACAAAATTTTTAGAAATTATAATTGGAAAATTTTACATCCAAAATACTGTTTGGTTGGTTAACGAATGAAATTAAAATTGAAAAGTTTTCTCACATTCATTGAAATTCACATTCCTTTCACTTACCCATGGAATGTTCAAAATTAACATTGCAGTTTCACATAAAATTAACCAACCAAACACATTATCAATTTTAATAAAATTCTATTTTCAATTCCAATTCATTCACAAAACATTCTTTGAACCAAACGACCTCTTAAAATAAGCGTACTACTGTAAATCAGTACTAGATTCTCTCTTTACTTATTACATCTCGTTGTATAAGGCTTCAACAAAAGTATTTGATAAAGTAGAAACAATAAGGAGTTTTCTATGGGACGGTCAAGAGAATAAGAATAAGATTAGTTGGGTATCAATCCAAAAAGAAGCAGGGGGTTTGGGGCTTAGTAAAATAAAACATTCAAACATCACTCTCCTTGTGAAATGGTGGTAAAAATAAAACATGAGGGAATTAAATCTTTGGATGCATGTAATGGCAGCTCTTTATTAATTAACAAGGTTTGGTTTGACGTCGAGCTGGGGGTAATGAATCATTTCTTTGTCTGTTTCTTTATAAATTTATTATTATTATTATTATCATTGTTGCTATATTTGTCGGTGTTGTTTCGTTTTTTCATTTTCAGATGATAAGCACATTAGAACAATCAAGTTATTAATACCCTCTACACATCTACAACTGGATATGAAATTAAGTTAAAATCAAGGCGAGTCAAAACTTAGTTTTCTTTTATAACTTTGAATGTATAATCTTACTATTTTAATAAAATGGTAACTAGGGTAGACATTTGTCATCATCATATTTCACTTCACCAAAATTTTCCCGCTTCTCTCTCCTATTAAATATCTCATTAATTAATTACTAATAATAAGTTAAAGAAAATATCTTTTTATTAATTATTTTTCTAAGTAAATAAATTCTTATAAAATAAATGTTACTTCTAAAACATCAAACTTTTTAAAAATATAAAATATTTTAAAATTGATATTTGTAAGTAAATTTTTTATATACAATAAATAAATAAAATTGGGAGCTATAGTAAGTTTTAAAATTTTACATTTTTTAATGTTTGCTTTAAAACAAAATTATTTTATTTTTCTTTTGTAAAAAATTAAAAAATAGATTAAAAAGTTGATATTATTGTTTTATTATTTATAGTCTGTATTTATATATGATTTCAATTATGTTTTATCTTAAATTATTGTTTTATAACTAATAAAACTTTTTCCTATTTGATATTTTATTTTTTCAACCCGTGTAATACACGGGTTTACTAAAGCTAGTGTTTTATAAAATTCTAAATATATTGTAAAGACATTCTTGTTTTTTCTATGTTTTGATATGAATTTTAATCAAAACTGAACTGCCGCAATGCGCGGACATAACCCGCTGTTAGTATACTTATAATAGGATGTGGCCCTGGCAACCATGCTCACGCTCACCCTCTAATACGCACACACAAATGCCATCTCATCTGACCCGGGTAATAATATAATAAAGGCTTCAAATGGTAAAAGTAATGGGTCATAACCCGTTATTACGTGGATTTTTTCAAGTTTAGCAACAAAAAATATCCATTTTACGTTTCAAAACCCACAATTCTAGAGACAACATTAAAAATCAGAAATACCAAGGTTGTATTATTTTTAATAATAAAATCTATTGATAGAGAAGTTGGGAGAGATCTCCCGGCTAATTCAAACGCACTATGATACTAAAAGTACGAGTTATTTATTCAAAATCATAAAGACGAGTTATTTATTCAAAATCATAAAGTGAACTCACATTAGAACTCACATGTGGCAAACGATCCCGTATAAGTAATCTCTTTATAGATAAACAACATGTTTGTGTACATTATTTTCAAAAAAAAAAAAAAAAAAAAAAAAATTGAAGGAACCAGTAGTATACAGTTATACACATCCTTACATTCAACACTCTTCACCAGCAAAATTTCTTCTTCTGCAAATACAAGTAGCAATAGATTGTATAAATAAATGTAGTGTGTATATATATATATATTCACCTCAGTTTTAACTCACCCTGAGTTTTTTCTTCTTTTGATTGTCAATGTAGGCTAACAATTCCTCTTGCCTCATCAAAGCTTCATGCAGGGCCTGCAAAGGGTTTCGTCATATTCGATTTATGGTTTTTCTCTAACGGGTCAAAAGGTTAAAAGTTAAAAATAAATTAGCTTAGAAGGAAATGGGTCCCAAAATGTAAATTTTAATGCATAAGAATTCTATTATGTTCTAATACACCAACTTTTTATAAAAATATACGATTCTTGGACAAAAAGTGTTCTGGGTCAACCCAATGAGGCCCGAACTGCACAAAAAAGTGGCGATGTTGCCACAAAGCACTTGTCACAAGGATCTCATGTCTGTCAAGCAGTGGCTACACTAAAACAGAGCAAAATATGCAATAATAAAAATTTGATTAATGACCAACTAAATTTGACTATCCGGTTTTCTTCTACTGACTTTATGGATCCAACCTTCTGGTTGTTTAGCACAAATCCAGTTATAATAGTTAATAATATTGATGATAATTTTCTTTGTTTATTATTATGTCTGATTAAAGATAAGCAAATCGACTACCAATGCCAACTGGGAAGCTTAAGACAGCCTTTCTAAAAACAGTTGGTACATCGAACTGAGAGTCATATATAACAAAATTCTTTTCCAGCCAACAAATTAGCAATAAGATCAGGCATGATGAACATAGGGTCACCTATAATCAATCAAAGTAAAAATTAAATATTTTTTATCAACATCATAAAATCATTAATTACGTTAATTTGGGACCAGAAGATTCATTTGCATATCTTTATCAACGAGGTGTTGTATGTATTTCAAAATAATATAATATAATATGTCAAACTTCAAAGTTATGTGATAGAGGGACTATTACTTGTACAATGATTAAACCAAACTACCGAAGTATGCATCGTTGACATCACAACGTTTTATAACAATAACATGGTGGTTGTGTTGACGAATTACCTTGAATTATGTGTGAATTTCATAAGGATGTGAAATCAAATAGATTGAATAAATGTTTACCTTTTTGGTTGCAATAAGTTCTGCTTCTAAAGCATCAACACGGCAAACAGCAGCATTTAGCAGTTCCTCTTTCTCATAAGGCATCTCTGTTGGCTTTGCTTTGAGTGTATCAACCTTCTCTTCAAGTTCACCTAATCTTTTCAAAACAGAATTGATAATTTCTTCCCCTTTAAACAAAGGAGTTGGTGATGGAGGTCGTAATTCCTCCTTAGTTGTTGATGCATCCAAACAGAAATCCTCAGTGTTTTGGGCAACCTTGGATGGTGAGTCAGCAACCTTTTTAGTTACATGGCTCATGGCTGAACTAAACAATGTGAAAATGGTCATAAACATGGCCAAAAGCATCACCCATATCCGAGAATAAAGTTTTTCTGGTCCATTTTCTGGTTCCTTCTGAGTAGCAGGGTCAATAAGTGTCCCTGTACCACAAACATATGGAATCAGGTTAATCTGTGAAATACATTTGGTGGCGGTTGGGGGGGGGGGGGGTCAGATTTGACTCATTTACTTATCAATGGGTCGATATGGGTTAGGTATGATCTCTAATGGGTAGTTTTTTAACAAAATTACTTGAGAAGAAAACGATCTGAAAGTCGCCAAAAGTGTATCTTACTGAACAAATTAGATTATTATTGTTACTATTGTAATCATACTGCCACTAGGTATTTGTAAAAATGTTCTTAAAATCTGATAAAGGTAATTCTATTCAGCTGCCGGCCCTCGAATATATATTTTGTTGCCATTTATACTGTAAACACCGAAGTAAAGCACAAATTTCTAACCTCTGGCTCTGGGATCATTTGGCCTTGGACTTGGTTGCTTCTTCCATCCAAAATCAACAGCTTTATCAACCACGGGAACATACTCATCATATCCAGAAAATTGACCAGGATAGCTTGTAGCTCCAATCGTCTTGGCCTATATGCAACATGGAAATAACTTAAATACTTTTTGTAAGAAAAACTATGGACAAAATGAAAATTCATATTTAAAATTGAAACCATATAAAACTAATACCACACCAAGAACTATAAGCTGCGGTATCAGATATCAATAAAGCAAGATGTATGTGACTTCTATGTCCATAATGTCAATAAAAGGATGATAAGAAACTCAATTGAAAAAGGATAATCCAGTAGAACTTATTCATTTCTCATTGTTAATCTCTTTAATGTTTTTTTATTTGGTAGAACTTCCATAAGGAAAAAAAGTGGAATACTCACTTCTTCACGAACAGGAGTCAACCTAAGATGTGAATAACTCCTCAATGCTTTGGGGGATGCCATATCATCAGCTTCTGAACCAGATTCAGCAGATGTATCACTGCTTCTTAACTGCTCAAAATAATTATTGTAAGTTTCCAGCTGCTAATATAAAACACAATAAAGGTTCATCACAAAAGTTGTGTTTTCCTACCACAGGAAGCTGAGGTTTGGCATATGCAACAATCTTTCCCTCACTATTTAAAACTTTAACCACCTGTCTAGCACGTCTTGCTTCACCATTAAGAGCCAACTGTAATACATGGTCCCACAACGGTTGATTTAGTCAAACAATAAAAAGAAACTCGCACTAAGATGACAGTATAAGTGGTTTGAGCTCAATGATAACCTGCAAGATCTCAGGATTGTTCCATGGCCCTTTATCAGATAGAAGGCAACCCCCTTTATCTGCACAGGTGCATGTGCCACCTAAGAATTCCGGTAATTCACTGCACAAAATGCCATTTTATTTTAGTAGACAATACATTAATTTACTTATTTTTCTTTTTTTGATGTCCATGAGAACCTGTTACTGGTAAACTCAAGGAACCCTGCTAACAACGGGATGAGGTAAATCGCAGTTTGCGCAGGGCAGGTGGCCTTCAAGAGGTTATGACAAGAAACCAGGGGAAGCAGGATTCGAACCTGAGACCTCTGCTAGAGAGGAATTAGGTGCTTATCACTGCATCACCAAGCAAGACAAACATACATACATGGTACTAAAGGAGTGCTTATAATAAAGTGAAGATAAATTACCTGGCATCAATTATCTCAAGCAATTTATTCTTGTTACTCAGAACCTGAGGAAAGACCAACAGAAAAGAAAAATATCACACAACAAGCTTGTACAGTAAATTTGTTATTCTTATAAAGCGAACATGAAAAATGTACAATCATACATGAATCTTTGCTGCCGTTTTGGGATCCAGAAATGACTTTACAGTACCCCAGAGCAGCCTAAAACCAGGCCCAGCATTGACTATATACATTTGATGGAGTGTCTGAAAAAATAAAGTTAGTTATAAATGGCAAGGATAACAGGATTTATTTATAAATGAACTGGTCTTACTTCAGGATAATTGTCGCCATCAATTTTCTGTAGCCGCATAACGAGCTCACGAGCATTCTTACTGAAGTTCTTCAGCCCCTGAAAAAAGTAATCTTTCTCGATGAAGTCTTAGGGTAAAATTATATCCTTTCGGAACTGTACAGGCGCCTTATTCAAAAGTGATAAAATATATTGAGAATATTCATATATATATATATATATATATATATATATATATGTATATGTACATATATATATATATATAAATATATATATATATACATATACATATACATATACATATATATATATAATATATATATATATATATATATATATATATATATATATATATATATATATATATATATATGTACATATATATATAGGGTTAGGATCATTACAGAACCACTTTCTATTTTCAGAACTACAGAACCATTGATTTACATAAATGTATATTAAGTCTGGTAATAGTTGACCTATTTTACATATGTGTATATCAGACATGAACAATAAACTATAAAAAACAACTAAATATCACCAGGTTTAACTTACATCTATGTAAACCAATGGTTTATAATTTGCATTTATGTAAGTCAATGGTTCTTTTGGTTCTGAAAATAAAAAATGGTTCTGTAATGATCCTGATCCTATATATAGCACAATGCAGGACATACCACACCCTGAACATCCAAAATGGTTGTGCTAGAGTCTATGTGTCTTTTTGCAGCAATTGAACAGGCAGGAAACTTGAAAGCAAAGCTTTTTTCAAATTCCCGCACATGATATTTTACGTAACGGTCCATGGTTGTAGCCTGCATGAGTTTGTTAGGATCAACTTTCCCTAATCTTTCAATATAGACAGGTCTTCCCTCTTTATCCACACCATGATTACCATGCGGGTAATACTTCAAAACTTCATTCAACTCATGAAAATCAAAGTCCTGATAAGACTCCGCAAAATGAATATTAGTTTTGATGCAGTATCACACACATATTAGGACAATGAATGCGAAGTTGTATATTAAATCACCTCAATTATTGTATCAGCACCAAATTCCTTTCTCCAGTGGATCATGTCAGCCCACATTTGTTTTGCCTTTTCAATATCAAATTTCCTTGCTTTCAAAAACCTTCAGAAAATTAACATTATATATAAGCTTGTAAAGATTGAAGGTCATATATCAATACAACTTGCATTGAGGAATATAAGTAGGACACAACAAGAAATCTGTAACTGATTCATCACTTATAACTGCCAAACTTTTGTGAGGAACTTAGAACATCATATTATTAAAGGTACAAAAAAACTGTAATTGCACATTGCAAGTTTGTAGTCATGTAATTGATGAAGGTCATCTGGCTTTACATATTTCCTAGGATACAAAGGTGTGCAGTGGGTGCCAGAATTCAATATCCTCAGAGATATTAAACCAACAGTGTGTACTCATATGTATATATGAGTGCATCCAATACATTCATTAAGTATTTTCTGGCCATACATAATTTGTATTGCCAGATACAAAAGATGTATAATACAAGAAGTTTGAAACATAGACCACAACCAAAAAGAACAAGAAAACAGAGAATAGATGTAGAAAATAAAACTCCAAGGTCCTAATCATACGAGGGGCATAGCATGAATACTAGATCTTTTATATTATATATGTAAAGCCTGGAAAACGATTAATTAAAGCAATCAAAATGAGTGAACGATTGTCCATCGTATAAAGATTGTTTCCTGTAGCAAGCCATGTGCATTAATGAAAAATCCAAAACTATGACTGAAATGTAAAAGCAAAAGCACCTCAACATCATATGATAATCATCAAGTTTTTCTGGTAGCAATTCATCCAAAACGAGTGCTTGTCTGAATGCATCAACAACACGTAGCTCCTCTACATCTCTAATATCCTCAATTGAGACAGAGCTGACTCGCGCGTCACTTTTGCTTCTATTGCTCTTTTTCTTGAGAGAATGTTTGAACCTGCTAGATGCATTTAATGCTTTCTTTTTCAGCGAACCAATTCTTGTCCTCCTTTCATCCTCTGAGTTTTCAAAATCAGACTTTCTTTCTCTTCTCTCTGATCTTTCTCTTCTCTCGTGTCTCTCATCATTGCCTGACGACCCCTCAAAGCCTAAAAAACAGCAAATACATACATGTCTATTAGCCGCTAACAATACAAGATCTCACAATCACCCACTTCTATATATTTGACAAGCAGCAGCCATGGCCCAGAAAATAATGAAATATCTAACATATAAACATATATCAACTGCAACAAACTTACCTTCTGCAATCAACATGACCAGTTTTTGTAAAAAGATATAAAATCATGAACTGACAACCTATTTTGACAATGTCAGCGTATTCGTGTTACACATTTAACAAAGCCAGGAACCAAGCTACAATGATATAAATCTCAAAAAGGACAAGATTTAAGATGACAATCAAGAAATATAAACCCTAGTTAGAAACCCTGATGCATCACAGCTATCACCATATAATACTACATTTTGACATCAAATTTCAAGAAGACAATAAAATGCAAGAAACATGATGCCAACCCATTCGGGACCTCAGCGCCAAACACATCACAGCTACACACTATTTCAGGTTGCATCAACAAAAACTGTAACCTAGTTACGGTAAAACCCCAATTTGCATCTTAGCAACAGATCAAATAACAAAATTAAACACTTACAAGGCCTTGCAAATCGATCGAGTGGTCCAGACATCGACTCGAACCACTAGAATCTCCGAAAAACCCCAATTTCAAGATCAATCGCGAATCAAACCACAAAATCTGAATCACCATTAGAAAATTAAGCTGAATTCATGTACAAGAAGTCGTATCTTGATCAGTTTATCCTCAATAAAACATACCTGTTAATTCGAAAAAAAAAGATCGAACGGCATACACAATCAGCGGGTGATGATTGTAAAGAACATGAAGATTAAAATAGAGATAGATCAGAGAAACAAATATGGGCATATAAGCATGATGAACGGTTTAATAGAGGAAATGTTGTGGACTTGTGGATGATTGGAATCAGAGGAATTATTATTATTATATTATTATTATTCTAATATTCTAATGTTTGGCTTCTTCAAGAGCGGCATTATTGAGTAATTATTGGGTGGCATGGTGATTGATGTACAATAACGAAAGTCAAACGTTTGATTTTGAATCTCTGGCCTTTCGACTAATGGAGCCTTTAAATTTACTAAATGTTTAATGGGACAGTTATGACAATTGACAAGGGTATCAATCCTAGTGCTACTAGAGATTGGTATTATAACAGGTTTGACTGGAATCAGTTTTTAAACTTGATTGCGTAAAACTGGGAGAAACTGATCGTATGGAGCGGGTTGATGAAACCGTTTTTGAACCCGGCTTGAACTTTGAAACCGCCAAAACTTTGGACATTTCTTGACCAATGGAAATGGTGTTATAGTTGTTTTATAGAGTAAATTATGTGAATTGTCTTTGAGATTTGTTCAAATCTTACATTTTATTCATGGGATTGAAAATTACAAGTTCATTACTAAGTTTTGAAAATATAACACATTTAGTCATTCGGTTAAATGTCCATTAATTTTTTACGTTAAAATTTAAAAAAAATCGGATTTACCCCCTAAACCCTAATAATAATATAATAATAATAACAAATTAACAACACAATACATAATAAAAATAAACTCATCACCACCCACCCGTACCCCACCTTGCCGCGACACCGCCGCGTCTTCACACCATCGTCATCCCACCTTGCCACCGCCACCGTCGCACCTTTCCACAACCGCCAACCCTCCTTGCCAACGCCATCGTCCGACCTTACCACCACCTTCGCATCTTGCCAACACCATCATTGCACCCTTGCTGCCACCACCATCGTCACCCACTTTCTGTATTTTGGTATGTACAAAATAAGAATTATTTTAGGCCTTGAAAATTCATAAACTAGTGTGAACTTAATAATCAATGTTTGATCACTCTACACTTTTCATCTGGTTCGTAGCTTTGTGTTACCTATGTTGGGTTCAGTGGTATCTTTGTAAGGTTATTTATCAAAACAGTTTTGATAATTATTAATCAGATTAATAACAGTTAACGCAGCGGAGTAAGAATAAAATACCAAAAGTGAACCCGACAGGATCTTGGAATACAAACAATGCAAATACAGAATGTTATTAACCTACCGATGAGATAATAATACCTTAGTGATTAATAGTTAACCGTTTGAGACACCGAGGGACAACGAATGAATGCTAGAATCAACGAACACTAAATTAGAACACAGTGGTTGCGGCTCTAAGAGGCGTGATCCACAGTTGCAATCAAATATATCGGTTGTTTGTGATAGGAAGAAAAATCTAACTATCCATCTTCTTTCTTCTGTTGAATTTGGGAGATACCAAGCAAGATGGAGAGAAGATCGTAGGCTTTTATCAGATGGGATGGAGCTAAGAAAAAGTGAGTTGTTCCACAGAATATCAAAGCCAATGCTTGGTGTAGATCTTCAAGTCAAAAGTGATCATTGATGGACAAAAGGAATCTCAATTGCTTTACAGATCACAATCCATTCAATTGATGGACAAAAGGAATCTCAATTGCTTTACCTTTATTTATCTAAATAAATATTAATACTAAATAATTTATAACAATTATAAATTATAAAAACCCGATATAGTTCGTAAGTGCCAGTTAATCAAATAAGTGGACTTAATATTTGTTGCTCAAGGTGTAACTCTTACGGGTCATAGCTCGGTTGGCAACGTGACGTAACCGAACCCGTACATCATCCAACAAGATCCCACTTGGACGACATTCGGTTAAATTCCACGTAGACAGTCAGCGGCGCTCTAGCTGCACATGGCTGCCCCAACAAGGTATGACACTTTAAAGTCATCAACCAAACATCTTCTTCTAGTATCATTTTACTATAACAAGACAATAAACTTATGGTAATCATAGTCATTTATCCTTTTTGTAAAAGACATCAATTGAGTCATTGAGATTAATTCTCATATAGGACTCAATTATTATAGTTCTCGATCTAGATTCAAAATGGTCCAATCAAACACACAGTCAGTTTGGGTGAGGCCTCACACTTTACCAGTTTGAATTAACGAGGGCGCCATGATGTCTAACTGCTATATATAATGTAAGAGTACAGAATCCCTTATTGACTACATACAACTCCCACTGAACTTCAGAATTATTCCCAACCAAAACCTTTATGACTGGCAGTTACGCGACAGCGGTTGACAGTGATCAATGAATAACCCTTGATAAACGGAAGTTCTAGTATGCATCTCAGGTCATAGGATACTAAATGAGTATACCAGTATCAAAGCATCTTATAATAAAGATGGTTTGTGACGAGTTACATCCAACGTCATTCATAATGAGGTCTGTGAATTTAGAAGTCAACTCCTTGAGTCTAAATTCAGAATAGTCTTAATTCAGAATTGTTCCCACAAGTCTGATCGACTATGGATAATTTAGAATACAATATCCATGGATTAAACGTATTAAAATTGAACATAATTATAGGATTCATAACTGTATCTATATCAGTAGATCAAAATGAATTCAAAAGTATAACTGTTTAAAAGTTCGTACATACAAATACTAAATCAAAACATATCACTAGCTAATCTAAGCCCGATCATATTTCTATGCAGATCATACTTGTGCTGATTCATGGGCTTAGTAAACGGGTCTGCAAGGTTTTGATCTGTATCGATTTTGCTTATCACGATGTCTCCCTGTTTCACTATGTCCCGTATGTAATGAAACTTCCTCTGAATGTGCTTGGCCCTGTGATGAGATCTGGGCTCTTCGGCTTGAGCAATAGCACCTGTGTTATCACAAAATATCTCGATTGGTTGCTGAATACTTGGAACCACATCGAGATCGGCTATGAACTTCTTCATCCAAGCAGCTTCCTTTGCAGCATCAAATGCTGCAATGTATTCAGATTCAGTGGTAGAATCTGCCACCATACTTTGCTTGGAACTTTTCCAAGAGATGGCTACACCATTGAGTGTGAATACAAAACCAGATTGTGAGCGAGAGTCATCTCGATCAGTTTGAAAACTAGCATCAGTGTAACATCTTACAGTGAGCTGTTCTTCAACTCCTCCAAATATTAAAAACATGTCTTTAGTGTGACAACTCGGAAAATTTCATGATATATATATATATGCAAATCTAGTATTTGTGTGATTTGTTTTTATATTTTTATTAGTATTTAATAATAATATTATTAATAAAAATATAAATAACAATAATAATAATAACAATAACAATAATAATATTGTTAAAAATAAAAATAATAATAACAATGATAATGATAATAATAATATTGTTATTAATCATAATAATTTATAAAAAGTTTATTAAATTTTGAAATAATAATTTGAGTAATAAAGTTCAGGGGGTTAAATTGCTAATTTGGAAACTTGTTTTAAAAACTTCTAACATGAAATGTTAACATGTTAAACCACAGGGACTACTTCTGTAATTTTGTTTAAAACCCAAACCACCCGCCGCCGACCCCTTTTTCCGGCCACATCTCCGGCGGCCTCCGGCGTCTCCCAAAGGCCAAGTTAGGCCGGTTTTAATCCAATCAAACGATGCCGACACTTTCGCGTGAGTGTCTCGAACACATGGGCCATGTCAATTTGAATAATCGTGTTGATTAGGTGCGATTACCACTAAACCGAATTTTTCGGCCGACCACCACTACGAACACGCACCAAACAATAAACAATGCTCAAATTGATTGAGCACTAACGATCTTCTGGTTATTTAAAAACTTCCCTCGACTTTCATTTGAGCTAAAAACATACAAACATATCAATTTAATTCCTCCTTGTGTTCGGACCTGCAACTTATTCGATTTCCACCTTCGGGGTTGTATTTCACGATACCAATAGAGGGCTTTTGATCATTACGGTCATTGGAAACTTCCTATGAAGTTAATTTCATTATCATCAACGTTTGATCATCGTTTGAATCCTCCCTAGGCCGCGACCTGTTCTTCGATTTATCTTGACATTCTGCACAACGAAACAGGTAATTGAACATATCAACAAACTCGTTTTTATGTATGGATTAAAAGCCATATGGTTAATTTCATTATCATAACCGAATCAAGCTTCAATTTGATCGATTACAGAATTAGGGTTCTTGATTTGGGGGAAAACAGGAATTTAGATGTTAAATTTAATTGGGCCCGAGTTCTGTTCGATTTGGAGCCTTTGGCTCACTGGTTCGGGTGTGGGAGTAATGGGGAGGAGGTCACGGGTTCGAACCCGGCCCCCCTCCCATTATTTTTTTAAATGCTTTTTAGACAATTTAAAAATATATAAAAATTTCCAAAAATTATAAAAATAACTTTTAAAAACTTCTTTTATTTTAAAAGCCTTTAAATAATTTTCTGTAAATTATTTATTTAAAAACACCTTCAATAAAATTTATAAAATAATATTTAAAAATATTATAAATAATCATTTTATAAAAATAGACTTTAAATGATGATTTAAAGTATTAATCCATTAATTGGACACCATATTATTTTTAATTATGGATAAATTATAATAATTGTGGAAATTTAATTCTTTAAAAAACTTATTTATTTATTTAAATAAATATTACATATGTTATAAATTATGATCCTTATAAAAGTAGATTTTTAAATAATAATTAAATCATCAAAAATTATTTATGGATGTGATATTATTTATGGATTTATCCTGACAATATAAATACAAATTAGATTTTTATAAATTTAAATATTTATAAAATCTTACAAAATTAAATATAAATTTATGTGTTTAAACAACGTCTATAATTTATTCAGAATATAATGATATGTTAAAATCATTATTAAACTAATTAAATGTTATATAAATAATTAATTATTAACAAAAACAATTAAATGATTAAATTATATGTTTATAACAAATCCTAGAAAACCAAATTCTAGATCAATGGAACACCAGGTTCAAGATCTAACTTATTTAGGTTTTGGATTTGTATCTGTTTGCTGACGTAAAATATAATTCCTTAGCAGGAATTTACTAGGTTGTTAACACCACACAAGGACTGAGGTGAGTTCATAACTAATCCCCCTTTTTAATCATTTAAATATTTTTGGGGCTGGAATACATGTTGTAATTAAATTTACAAATTATTTTTGTGTATTACGTTAAATAATAATTTGATCACATTTATGATTACATATGGTTACTATGAAAATCCTTCTCTGTATACTGGACTATAAATAAGCAGGGATCTTTTGGATAGTACTATCGGGGAGTGACTTACCCCCACAAAGGTATGGACATGTGATCCATATCAGATGCACAAAGATCTTGTTGTCATTTGGGATGACTGTTTCTGTAGTGAGAAGGCAGATGTGCACTTTATATAGTTTGCATTATAGTTCCACATACAACCCATATAAGGATAAATGTAAAGGAGGATTTGCTCCCTCTGATTTGAAATTATTATGATAATATAATATACACATGAAAAGGATATTAAACTATGGTACATGGACAAATCCTATGTGAAGGACTTGTTGGGCTTGTACATAGTGGGTATGTGGGATAGCGGGTTCACCTTAATAAAAAGGGTTCCGACAGGCTATTCATATACCGGTGAGTAAATTAAACTCACACTTTTACAGTAAATCCTAATTGAGGATAATTGATGATTTATCATTATGTTTTACTTACCTATTAACTTACCAACCCTGTGTTGACACTTGATTTACATGTATTCTCAGGTATCTACTAGGAGCTTATGGACATGCACGTAGGATCATATAAGAGTTCAAGATACCTATTGATTATTATCTGAAATATGATTAAGACATGTTGTCATGAAACAATCTATATTTACTTCCGCTACGCATAATATTACTCTGAACAATTATTGTAAGGATTATCTAAAATCTATCATATAGATAATTGCATCTCATGTGTGACTACTGTGTTCGATCCTGTTTGTTCACCCCTCCGTGATAAATTCCAGACCCGAATTTGAGGGTGTGACAGATGGTATCAGAGCCAGGGCCGGGCCAGTGTGCCAGCGAGGACGCTGGGCTCCCTAAGGGGGGTGGATTGTAACATCCCACATTGGTTGGGAAGGAGAACGAATGCTTCTATATAAGGGGCTTGAGACCTTCCCCACTGTGACGCGTTTTGCCTGAGCGATGGTGGTACGTCCTGGTTCAGGTGAAAACAAAACCGTGAGGCGATGGTGGTTCGTCCCGGCCAAAGCGGACAATATCATGGTGCGGTTACGTTGGGCTGTTACAGATATTGTAACATCCCACATTGGTTGGGAAGGAGAACGAATGCTTCTATATAAGGGGCTTGAGACCTTCTCCACTGTGACGCGTTTTGCCTGAGCGATGGTGGTACGTCCCGGTTCAGGTGAAAACAAAACCGTGAGGCGATGGTGGTTCGTCCCGGCCAAAGCGGACAATATCATGGTGCGGTTACGTTGGGCTGTTACAGATGGTATCAGAGCCACTGGTTATACTGAGTTAGGGATTGCATCTAGCCTATAGCCATACACAATAGTTGCACAAAGTAAATTGCCCTAGTTAGAGATAGAATAGGATTAAGAAGTTATATGCTTAAACTTAGATAGTTGTGTTCCTAAACATAACTTGACTCTTTGAATCTTTTCGATAATTCCTAAACTTATTCTCAACGACATGTGGGATCTACACTTATCATCGTGCCTAAATCAATTTTTTTTTATTTCTCGTCAAAGTCTGTGTCTTACAACTTGAAACATGTAATGCTGGAAGAGCGTGATGCCTGTATCTCGGGGTGTTCTGTCTAGGCAAGGTATTCGCATATATCCAAATCAACCGATGAACCTGTTTACCTTACCTGGGAACCCTTAGGATGAGTATCTGCTTATAGGTACGCATGTCTTCAACAAAGTTGTGATTGACTCAATACTTTGATTAGTCAACGTACTCGCTTTGATTTACGAATCAAACGATTACACCTGGAACATCTCATTGCTATTATGCCAAATTCTCGACTGTCGTTTTCATGTTGAATAGCTCATACTACCCATCCATGAAAAATCCTTAACGATCTTTCAGAATGGCTTCTTGTCAAATCCGTTCACGGCCTAGAAACTCTGGCTGTAAGATTTCTGCTATTGTAGCACGTGAAGTTACTGCGATCATACGCAAGTCTATAAGGCAAATAGGTCAAATTACCTTGATATGTTCCATTCGATAATCTAAGCTACACTTGTCCTAACCTAAAGCGAGACTTGTTTCCTTAGTACTCGTGACTTGCCGAATTTAATCGAAAAATCCAGTTTTCTTAAATTCCCATCTGTCCTACAGTAATTGTCCATACTTTGAATATTTGATATAAAATGCATCTATTGAATATGTCAAAGTGTGAATTCTCATCAAACAATTTTATGATAGATGGACGCACCAGCGGGCAGAGGCAGAGGTAGAGGACGCGCCAGAAGAACTGACCCAATAGGGATGACTCCTGAAGAAATACAAGCCTTGGTCAATCAAGGTGTTGCTGCAGCCCTAGCCACTCAGGCTGCTCAGAATGGTCATCACTATTCATATAAAAAGTTCCTAGACTGCAAACCAGATATCTTCACTGGGGCGGAAGGGGCCATTGGACTCATAAGGTGGTTCGAGAAATGTGAATCCATCTTCGCTATATCTGAATGTCCCGATGAGAGTAGGACCAAGTATGCCTCCGGAGCCTTGAGTGGAGCTGCACTCTCGTTCTGGAAGACAGAAGTTTCAAGACTTACTCTCTCCCTAGCCAATGCTATGGATTGGGAGGAATTCAAACAGCTGATGATGGAAGAATTCTGTCCGAGAGAAGAAGTACAAAGGTTTGAAACCGAGTGCTGGAACCACAAAATGGTGGGATCTGAAATTGAAAAGTATACCATCGAAAATCATGAGTACGCAACTTTGTGTCCTCATATGATGGAGCCTGCTCACAGAAGAATTGAAGGCTACATCTGTGGACTGTCTCCGGTCATTCAATCTATGGTCACTTCCTCCAACCCAACTTCAATCCAACAGGCCATTAGTTTAGCTCACAAGCTGACTAATGAGGCTGTGGCTCAGGGGAAGTTACCACCAAGAAACAAGGGTAAGGGCGTTGCTACTGAAAGCTCGGGAAAGAGAAAGTTTGAAGATGCTAAAGAAAGTGAGAGTCAAGGTACAAGCAAGAAGCAAGATCAGAAAAAGCACCATGACAATCAGGGCATTCCGCCTAGATGTCAGAGGTGTAGCAAGCGTCACCATGGCAAATGTACTGCAATCATTTGCTACAAATGCAACAGGAGGGGGCACACTGCTCCTGAATGTAGGACCAAGACTCAAGACCAAGGAAAGAAGGATGGTAATCAGCAGAATGGAGGAAAGAAGGAAGTTATTTGTTTCAAATGTGGAGAAAAGGGCCATATTGCTAAAGACTGCACTGGGGAAAAGAAAGATACAGCCAAGGGCAGAGCTTTCGTTATTGGCAAAGGTGAGGCTCTAAAAGACCCTAACGTTATTAGGGGAAAATTTTTGGTGAATAATGTTTATGCTATAGTATTATTTGACACGGGAGCTGATAGAAGCTTCGTATCTAATACTTTCTATAAGCACTTGAATGTAGAACCTGTACCCCTAGATGAGCCATATATTGTAGAAGTAGCAAATGGTAAATCCTTGACCGCATCACAAATCCTGAAAAATTGTACATTAGACTTATCAGGTCATATCCTACCAATAGACCTCATGCCCATTACTTTGGGAAGCTTCGATGTGGTAGTTGGTATGGATTGGCTATCCAAAAACTCTGCAGAAATTATCTGTAAAGACAAAATGATTCGTATCCCCTTACCAAATGATGAAGTCCTGTGTGTGGAGGGAGATAAGACTGGTGTTGTGATGGGAGTTATTTCTTACTTGAAGGCTCAAAAGTGTCTTCGAAAAGGACATACTGCTATCCTAGCCTTAGTCACTGACAAAGAGAAGAAGGAAAGGAAGATTGAAGATGTACCCGTCGTCAGGGAATTTTCTGAAGTGTTTCCTGATAAACTGCCTGGGTTGCCCCCTAGAAGAGAGGTCGAGTTTTCAATTGAGTTAGTACCTGGAGCTACACCTATAGCTCGGGCACCATACCGTCTCGCACCTTCTGAATTAAAAGAACTATCTGACCAGCTTAGGGAACTCCTTGACAAAGGATTCATCCGACCTAGCTCGTCACCATGGGGAGCACCAGTGTTATTTGTGAAGAAGAAAGACGGAACCTTCAGAATGTGCATTGACTATCGGGAACTGAACAAAGTGACGATCAAGAACCGTTATCCCTTGCCACGTATTGACGACTTATTTGACCAACTGCAAGGTTCAAGCATTTACTCCAAGATAGATCTTAGAAGCGGTTATCATCAGCTGAGAGTCAGAGATGAAGATATTATGAAGACGGCTTTCAGAACTCGATACGGTCACTTTGAGTTCACAGTCATGCCATTTGGGCTAACAAATGCACCTGCCGTATTCATGGATCTCATGAATCGTGTATGCAAGCCTTATTTAGATAAGTTTGTCATTGTCTTTATTGATGACATCTTGATTTATTCCAAAAATGAGAGTGAGCATGAAGAACATCTGAGATTGGTCCTTGAACTACTAAAGAGAGAGGAGCTCTATGCTAAGTTCTCGAAATGTGATTTCTAGCTTAAAGAAGTTCAATTCCTTGGTCATGTGATTGATGCTAATGGAATTCATGTAGACCCAGCTAAAATTGAATCCATCAAAAGTTGGCCTACACCTTCTAATCCAACGGAAATTAGACAATTTCTGGGACTAGCTGGCTATTACAGGAGATTTATCGAGGGATTCTCCAAGATAGCTCAACCATTGACCATGCTTACCCAAAAGGGGGTAGCATATCATTGGGGGTTCAAGCAAGAGGCTGCTTTTCAAACACTGAAACAGAAGTTGTGCAGTGCACCTATATTGTCCCTACCCGACGGTATTGAAGACTTTGTAGTCTACTGTGATGCTTCTGTTCAGGGACTGGGATGTGTTTTGATGCAGCGAGACAAAGTCATAGCCTATGCCTCAAGACAGTTAAAGTCTCATGAGAAGAACTATGCAACTCATGACCTAGAACTGGGAGCTGTTGTGTTTGCTCTTAAATTATGGAGACATTACTTGTACGGTACTAAGTGCACTATTTATACCGACCACAAGAGTCTTCAACACTTGTATAATCAAAAAGAGCTGAACATGAGGCAGAGGAGATGGCTTGAACTACTAAACGATTATGATTGTGCCATCAGGTACCATCCTGGTAAAGCAAATATTGTGGCTGATGCTTTGAGTAGGAAAGAACATATGAAGCCTCGTAGAGTACGAGCTCTACAACTTACCATTCAAAGCAACCTGCCGTCACAAATCTTGAAGGCTCAGACTGAAGCCCTGAAAGAAGAGAACATTAAAGATGAAAACCTTCGAGGGCTAGACCAACAGTTTGAAGTTCATTCGGATGGGATACGCTTTATAGCAGGAAGGATTTGGGTACCCCTATACGGGAATCTGAGGAGCTTGATCATGGATGAAGCCCACAAGTCTAGATACTCTATCCACCCAGGTGCAGATAAGATGTATTACGACTTGAAGCTTGTTTACTGGTGGCCAAGAATGAAGGCAGACATTGCAACCTATGTCTCAAAGTGCTTGACTTGTTCTAAAGTCAAGGTCGAATACCAAAAGCCTTCAGGAATGTTGACCCAACCAGAAATTCCCGTGTGGAAGTGGGAAATGATAACCATGGATTTCGTCACTGGTTTACCCAAATCTCAAACGGGCAATGACACCATTTGGGTTATCGTTGACCGTCTCACCAAATCCGCTCATTTCATACCCATCCGTGAGAAAGACAAGATGGAGAAGCTTGCAAGGGTGTACATCAAAGAAATTATCTCAAGACACGGAGTGCCAGTGTCTATTATCTCTGATCGTGATGCACGGTTTACATCAATCTTCTGGGGAAAACTTCAGAAAGCTCTAGGCACTCGCCTAGATATGAGCACAGCCAATCACCCTCAAACTGACGGTCAAAGTGAAAGAACCATACAGACTCTTGAGGATATTCTTAGGGCTTGTGTTATTGACTTTGGAAAGAACTGGGAAGGTCATTTACCTTTGGTAGAGTTCTCATATAACAACAGCTATCATTCGAGCATCAAGGCGGCACCATTCGAGGCCTTATATGGACGTAAATGTAGATCACCGCTTTGCTGGGCAGAAGTTGGAGATAGTCAACTTACTGGCCTAGAGTTGATCTTTGAAACTCATGAGAAAATTGTCCAGATAAGAGAACGCATGGCTGCTGCCAGGGATCGCCAGAAAAGCTATGCTGATAAACGCCGCAAACCATTGGAATTTCAGGAAGGGGATAAAGTTTTGCTAAGGGTATCTCCCTGGAAGGGAGTTATACGCTTTGGGAAACGAGGGAAATTGAACCCTCGCTACGTGGGACCTTTTGAAATTGTCAGAAGGATCGGCCCAGTAGCCTATGAATTAAATCTACCTGCTGAACTTGGTGGTGTGCATAATGTTTTTCACGTATCTAATCTAAGGAAGTGTTTATCTGATGAATCACTTGTTGTGCCTTTAGAGGAACTACAAGTAGATGAGAAACTCAGGTTTATCGAGGAACCAGTTGAAATCATGGATAAAGAAGTCAAACAACTTAAGCATAGCAAGATTCCGATTGTCAGAGTTCGGTGGAACTCCCGGCGTGGTCCTGAGTTCACTTGGGAACGAGAGGACGAAATGATGCGCAAGTATCCCAACCTGTTCAAGAAGGTTGCCAGTACTTCTTAATTTTCGGGACGAAAATTCCTGTAACAGGGGGATGATGTGACAACTCGGAAAATTTCATGATATATATATATGCAAATCTAGTATTTGTGTGATTTGTTTTTATATTTTTATTAGTATTTAATAATAATATTATTAATAAAAATATAAATAACAATAATAATAATAACAATAACAATAACAATAATAATATTGTTAAAAATAAAAATAATAATAACAATGATAATGATAATAATAATATTGTTATTAATCATAATAATTTATAAAAAGTTTATTAAATTTTGAAATAATAATTTGAGTAATAAAGTTCAGGGGGTTAAATTGCTAATTTGGAAACTTGTTTTAAAAACTTCTAACATGAAATGTTAACATGTTAAACCACAGGGACTACTTCTGTAATTTTGTTTAAAACCCAAACCACCCGCCGCCGACCCCTTTTTCCGGCCACATCTCCGGCGGCCTCCGGCGTCTCCCAAAGGCCAAGTTAGGCCGGTTTTAATCCAATCAAACGATGCCGACACTTTCGCGTGAGTGTCTCGAACACATGGGCCATGTCAATTTGAATAATCATGTTGATTAGGTGCGATTACCACTAAACCGAATTTTTCGGCCGACCACCACTACGAACACGCACCAAACAATAAACAATGCTCAAATTGATTGAGCACTAACGATCTTCAGGTTATTTAAAAACTTCCCTCGACTTTCATTTGAGCTAAAAACATACAAACATATCAATTTAATTCCTCCTTGTGTTCGGACCTGCAACTTATTCGATTTCCACCTTCGGGGTTGTATTTCACGATACCAATAGAGGGCTTTTGATCATTACGGTCATTGGAAACTTCCTGTGAAGTTAATTTCATTATCATCAACGTTTGATCATCGTTTGAATCCTCCCTAGGCCGCGACCTGTTCTTCGATTTATCTTGACATTCTGCACAACGAAACAGGTAATTGAACATATCAACAAACTCGTTTTTATGTATGGATTAAAAGCCATATGGTTAATTTCATTATCATAACCGAATCAAGCTTCAATTTGATCGATTACAGAATTAGGGTTCTTGATTTGGGGGAAAACAGGAATTTAGATGTTAAATTTAATTGGGCCCGAGTTCTGTTCGATTTGGAGCCTTTGGCTCACTGGTTCGGGTGTGGGAGTAATGGGGAGGAGGTCACGGGTTCGAACCCGGCCCCCCTCCCATTATTTTTTTAAATGCTTTTTAGACAATTTAAAAATATATAAAAATTTCCAAAAATTATAAAAATAACTTTTAAAAACTTCTTTTATTTTAAAAGCCTTTAAATAATTTTCTGTAAATTATTTATTTAAAAACACCTTCAATAAAATTTATAAAATAATATTTAAAAATATTATAAATAATCATTTTATAAAAATAGACTTTAAATGATGATTTAAAGTATTAATCCATTAATTGGACACCATATTATTTTTAATTATGGATAAATTATAATAATTGTGGAAATTTAATTCTTTAAAAAAACTTATTTATTTATTTAAATAAATATTACATATGTTATAAATTATGATCCTTATAAAAGTAGATTTTTAAATAATAATTAAATCATCAAAAATTATTTATGGATGTGATATTATTTATGGATTTATCCTGACAATATAAATACAAATTAGATTTTTATAAATTTAAATATTTATAAAATCTTACAAAATTAAATATAAATTTATGTGTTTAAACAACGTCTATAATTTATTCAGAATATAATGATATGTTAAAATCATTATTAAACTAATTAAATGTTATATAAATAATTAATTATTAACAAAAACAATTAAATGATTAAATTATATGTTTATAACAAATCCTAGAAAACCAAATTCTAGATCAATGGAACACCAGGTTCAAGATCTAACTTATTTAGGTTTTGGATTTGTATCTGTTTGCTGACGTAAAATATAATTCCTTAGCAGGAATTTACTAGGTTGTCAACACCACACAAGGACTGAGGTGAGTTCATAACTAATCCCCCTTTTTAATCATTTAAATATTTTTGGGGCTGGAATACATGTTGTAATTAAATTTACAAATTATTTTTGTGTATTACGTTAAATAATAATTTGATCACATTTATGATTACATATGGTTACTATGAAAATCCTTCTCTGTATACTGGACTATAAATAAGCAGGGATCTTTTGGATAGTACTATCGGGGAGTGACTTACCCCCACAAAGGTATGGACATGTGATCCATATCAGATGCACAAAGATCTTGTTGTCATTTGGGATGACTGTTTCTGTAGTGAGAAGGCAGATGTGCACTTTATATAGTTTGCATTATAGTTCCACATACAACCCATATGAGGATAAATGTAAAGGAGGATTTGCTCCCTCTGATTTGAAATTATTATGATAATATAATATACACATGAAAAGGATATTAAACTATGGTACATGGACAAATCCTATGTGAAGGACTTGTTGGGCTTGTACATAGTGGGTATGTGGGATAGCGGGTTCACCTTAATAAAAAGGGTTCCGACAGGTTATTCATATACCGGTGAGTAAATTAAACTCACACTTTTACAGTAAATCCTAATTGAGGATAATTGATGATTTATCATTATGTTTTAGTTACCTATAAACTCACCAACCCTGTGTTGACACTTGATTTACATGTATTCTCAGGTATCTACTAGGAGCTTATGGACATGCACGTAGGATCATATAAGAGTTCAAGATACCTATTGATTATTATCTGAAATATGATTAAGACATGTTGTCATGAAACAATCTATATTTACTTCCGCTACGCATAATATTACTCTGAACAATTATTGTAAAGATTATCTAAAATCTATCATATAGATAATTGCATCTCATGTGTGACTACTGTGTTCGATCCTGTTTGTTCACCCCTCCGTGATGAATTCCAGACCCGGAATTTGAGGGTGTGACATTTAGTCCTTCTCAAGTACTTCAGAATGTTCTTAACTGCAGTCCAATGGGCAAAGCCAGGGTTTTGCTGATAACGGCTAGTAATGCTCAAAGCATACGAAACGTCAGGTCTAGTGCACAGCATAGCATACATGATGGAACCAATCGCTGAAGCATATGGAACCTTTTCCATTCGCTTAATATCAATGTCCGTTGAAGGAGATTGCGATTTGTTCAACACGGTACCTTTAGTCATTGGAACACCTCCTTTCTTGGAGTTTTCCATCTTTAAGCGCGTCATCATTTTGTCTATGTATGTGCTTTGACTAAGCCCTAGAAGCCGCTTAGATCTATCCCTATAGATCTTTATTCCTAAAATGTAAGCAGCTTCTACAAGATCTTTCATTGCGAAACAAGCTCCTAACCATTTTTTAACTTTGTTAAGCATTGAGATATTGTTTCCAATGATCAGTATATCATCCACATACAATATGAGGAACGATATAGTGCTCCCACTAGCCTTTCTGTAAACACAAGGCTCATCTTCACTTTTGACAAAACCGAATTCGACGATTCTCTGATCAAAATGAAGATTCCAGCTACGGGATGCTTGTTTAAGTCCATAAATGGACTTATTCAGTTTGCACACCTTATTTGGATATTGTGGATCGACAAAACCATCGGGCTGAACCATATAGACATCTTCAGAGAGATGTCCATTTAGAAAAGCGGTTTTGACATCCATTTGCCATATCTCGTAATCATAGTACGCGGCTATGGCAAGCAATATCCTAATCGATTTGATCATAGCAACGGGTGAGAAAGTTTCATCATAGTCAACACCTTGAGTTTGAGTGAAACGTTTCGCAACTAGCCGTGCTTTATAGGTGTGTACATTTCCTTGCATGTCGGTTTTTCTCTTGAAAAGTCACTTGCTCCCTACAGCCCGTGAACCGGGAGGTAGCTCAACCAAGTCCCAGACTTGATTGTCTCGCATGGATTGCATCTCGGCGTTCATGGCATCTAGCCATTTCGCAGATTCCGGATCTGAGATAACAGATTTGTAGTTAGTAGGTTCATCACCAGAATCAGCTACTATCAGAACCTCGGTACCCTCTAAATTCAAAAGATATCTGTCAGGTTCTTTGTGAGTTCTGCTACTTCTACAAACGCTTGTGTTTATGTCTGAATCAGCAACAATTTCTTGTTGTTCAGACGTACCGACTACATCAGCGTTCGTTTGTGGTTCTCGAATTTCTTTAAGATCCACAATATTACTTCCAGTTCCTCGATCAAGAAACTCTTTCTCGAGGAAATGTGCCTTCCTTTTGATGGAAATCATATTTGCATCAGGATGGTAAAAGTAATACCCGCTTCTAATGTTGTATCCAACGAAAATAGTTTTTTCGCCTCGAGGATCTAGCTTGTCATTAGACTCACTAGTGACATAAGCATCACATCCCTATACTCTAAGGTAACACAAATTGGGTTTAGACCCATGCCATATCTCATATGGAGTTTTATCTACCGTCTTAGTCGGTGCCAGATTGACAAGGCGGGTGGCGGTCATAAGAGCATAACTCCAAAAGGAGTGAGGTAAGTTAGTTCTACATATCATCGATCGAACCATATTAAGTAGGGTTCGATTTCTCCTCTCACTCACGCCATTAAGTTGGGGTGTGCCGGGTGGAGTGAACTGTAAAACAATTCCACATTCCTTTAGATGATCAATGAACTCTTGGCTTAGGTATTCTCCACCTCGATCTGATCGAAGTACTTTGATAGTCTTACCAAGTTGGTTTTCTACTTCGTTCTGAAACTCTTTGAATTTTTCAAAGGTTTCATGTCTATGCTTCATAAGGTAGACATAGGCGTATCGACTATAATCGTCAATAAACGTAACAAAGTATCTTTCATGATTTCTAGACATGGTTCTGAAAGGACCACATACATCAGAATGTATAAGTGCTAACAGATCCTTGGCCCGTTCACCAATATGGGTGAAATGATCCTTTGTGAGTTTGCCAGCTAAGCAAGATTCACATTCATCAAAAGATTCATGTCCTGTGGATTCAAGAATCCCTTTGGACTGAAGCCTTTTCACACGGGCCTTGCTTATGTGGCCAAGTCTACAATGCCATAGAAACGTATCGTTAATTCCAGATTTGATACGTTTAGAAAGATTATATACATTATTGTTTGTTTGAATATCAATCTCATAAATACCACTTCGAGGTTTAGCCTCAAAATAAAAGATATCATTCAAGTAGGCAGAAATAAAAGCATCATTAAAATCATACTTGAATCCTTGTTCAAACAATAAAGAAACTGAAATAATGTTTCTGGTTAAACCAGGAGCAAATAAATAATTATTTAAAGTAATTACAAGACCAGATGGACAAGAAAGATGATATGTTCCAGTTGCTAGAACCGGTACTCTTTTCCCATCACCAACGATGAGCTCCATGTCGCCTTGTTTCAGTTTCTTTCACTTTTCAGGCTCCTGCAAGACATTAATGATGTGGTAACCACATCCAGTATCAAATACCCATGTGTTGCTGGAAACAGTGAAAAGTTCAATAACATAAATCAGAATACTTGAAGAAGAGCCTTCACCATTGGCCTTCTTCACCTTCAGTTTGGCTAGATAGTCAGGACAGTTACGTCTCCAGTGCCCCATCTTATTACATTCAAAACAGTGTCGCTCCTCAGGAGGGGGTGCTGCTTTGTTTTTAGCCAGCTGTTTGTTGTTGGTGGCAGGCTTGGCAGCAACAACTTTACCTTTACCCTTATTGTTATAAGTTTTTTTCTTGGGGTTTGGTTTCCTAACACCAATAGATCGGACCATCAACATTTAACTGGCTTTACCTGGTATGTTTTGCTTAGCAGTTTTGAGCATACCGTGTAGTTCAGCTACACTCTTAACCCACACATTCATATTAAAGTTCATTATGAACTGGTCGTAAGAACTAGGCAAGGAGTTCAAAATGAAGTCTACTGCCATTTCATCTTGCATAGGATAACCAAGTTTGGCCATTTGGTCGATGTACCCTTTCATTTTAAGCACATGGGCACTAACAGGCGAGCCTTCTTGCATTATGCAGGATATAAGATGCTTCATGGTATTATAGCGCTCTTGTCGGGCCTGTTTCTGAAACATGCCCTTAAGTTGCTCAATCATGTCAAATGCAGTCATGTCCTCCATGTTCTTCTGGAGATCAGGAGACATGGTGGCTAGCATAAGGCAGGCTACCTCATCAGCATCCTCCTTAAATTTTTCCCAAGTTCTACGGGCTGCGACCGTATTGTTTTCAGGCTCGTTGGGAACAACGCTATCTATAACATAGAGCTTTTTCGCCATCTTGAGAACGATTCTCAGATTGCGGTGCCATGCGAGAAAGTTGGTGTTATCAAGTTTCTCTTTCTCAAGAATAGACTTGAGAATGAAGGAGTTGTTGGTTTCTGAAGACATCTATTTAAATAAGTAAAATAAATTAATTAGTATTTTTGATGTATTGTTTCCTTATTTTAATTAATGACCCATTTATAGTAATTTTAAATAAGGAATGAGAATCTGGCTTGGTCAGTTACTAAAGGCAGCTGAGGCACGCAACATTAGTAAGTGATTAGGCAGACTGACAACGTTTATCAATTGTGAAAATTGCACAACTCTCGTGTATGAGGCTGCAACGACAACATTTGTCAATGCATTGATACGTTTAGCCTCATCTATGCCCACTTTTCTCTCTAGACAGCTGTGGCACGTAACAAGAGAGAAAAGTAATAGTCATCCTAAAACAGTTACTTGTGAAAGGGCCGGATGTGTCAACAAAACCCTTACACCTTGGAAGAATAAACTACACATCAAGTGCGGTGCTGTGGCTCCAAACACTGATGTTTTGCTTAATGTTCCAAGTGTTCCTTATAGTAGGGTGGCATAGACTATTGATTTTTATTAGTTTAACAATATATAGTTCGTGATAATTAATGACGAACCCTTTCAGCTCTCGGGACACCAGATTTTAATACCCTATTAAAACTAGGTTCATCGCGAGATAGACAACTGATTTTTTTTAAGTTGATAATTTTAAATTATTAAGTTTTAAGTTTTAAAATTTAAACTAATTTTAAATTTAAAAACTTATCTAGTTATCCTTTTAAATGGATAATTAATTTTAATTTAAAAATTATCAAGTTTTAAGTTTTGAAATTCAAACTAATTTTGAATTTGAAAACTTATCAGATTATCCCATTTAAAACAAACAATTTGTTTTAATAATTTAACAAGTTGTAAAAATAAGTTTAAAACTTGTTATTTATTTTGATTGTAAATTTTTTTTAATTAGTTTGATATTAGGTTGGGTGATATAAAATAAAGCAACCATAATAGTAAAGTAATATGTAAATCTAATGGCTATTATTGTTTGATCTTGCTAGAGCCAAATAGCGAGATCAAGCCAGGCACGGGTCAAAACACATAACAACCACAAGGATGGACCTAAGTGTATCTAGTTGTCTTGATGGCTCCCACTGACTCCTTGATTTGTCCTGCCTCCAGTTTTGACTTCGGGTCTTCAAATATTACAATATTTACAAAAGAAAATAAAATAAAAATCTAATCTATTACAACTTTGAGCCATCAAACGGGCCAAAACCTTAAACCAAAAACTTTAGCAATAACAAATCACATCACAACCATTCAACCACAGGGTCTAGCCAGATTTACATATCAAAACACAATCAAAATAATACGGGCAATCTTTTGGTTAATAAATATTTAACCAAAATAAACAAGTTGCCCAAAATAATATAAATCAGAAACTTCAAATAATTTTAAAGTTTGTGATCTATAACCGGTTAACAGACCGGATCTGATTTGCATGTTGTAAGCCTGGCTCTGAAACCACTGTTGGGTTCAGTGGTATCTTTGTAAGGTTATTTATCAAAACAGTTTTGATAATTATTAATCAGATTAATAACAGTTAACGCAACGGAGTAAGAATAAAATACCAAAAGTGAACCCGACAGGATCTTAGAATACAAACAATGCAAATACAGAATGTTATTAACATACTGATGAGATAATAATACCTTAGTGATTAATAGTTAACCGTTTGAGACACCGAGGGACAACGAATGAATGCTAGAATCAACGAACACTAAATTGGAACACAGTGGTTGCGGCTCTAAGAGGCGTGGTCTACGGTTGCAATCAAATATATCGGTTGTTTGTGATAGGAAGAAAAATCTAACTATCCATCTTCTTTCTTCTGTTGAATTTGGGAGATACCAAGCAAGATGGAGAGAAGATCGTAGGTTTTTATCAGATGGGATGGAGCTAAGAAAAAGTGAGTTGTTCCACAGAATATCACAGCCAATGCTTGGTGTAGATCTTCAAGTCAAAAGTGATCATTGATGGACAAAAGGAATCTCAATTGCTTTACAGATCACAATCCATTCAATTGATGGACAAAAGGAATCTCAATTGATTTATCTTTATTTATCTAAATAAACATTAATACTAAATAATTTATAACAATTATAAATTATAAAAACCCGATATAGTTCGTAAGCGCCAGTTAATCAAATTAAGTGGACTTAATATTTGTTGCCCAAGGTGTAACTCTTACGGGTCATAGCTCGGTTGGCAACGTGACGTAACCGAACCCGTACATCATCCAACAAGCTAATACATAACAAATATGGAATGTACGCTTGTAAATGAATTGTTTATGCATCTTCATGCCGAAGAAAACTTATTCAATATTTTAAATAAAGTAATAACAAATTTTAAATTACAAAACATATATTTTTCAATCTTGTTGGTAATGCCTCGAATAATGCAAACGCGTTTGCAAAATAATGTTAGAATATCAATCTTAATGTTGATGTGTCATTCACATCATTAATCTGGTTGTGCAAGATGAACTTCACGTTGAAGAAATCAAAGGTTTAAGAAAAGCTTTGAAAAACACATCACATGGAGTTTTTTAAGTTGAAAAAGATGTCGTCAATATGTAAATCGTGTTGAGGTACGATTTCCACTTTCTTATGTTAAAATCTTAAAATTACGATGCACCTACTACATAAAATTGAATTAGTAAAATGTTTAAAACCATGATACAACAAAGATCAACCTTGAAAATGTTCATGATAACCTTGTAATGCATGTATACATCTACTTACAGTTTTGATCCTTAATCTGTATTAAATACCCTAGACATCCTTAACTTATGGAGTTTGTAACAAATTATGTCTTTGAACCTAACAGATGTTAAATCTTCAATTAAACGTTTTGAAAATGATCAAATAACTCTTTTTAATAAACAAAACACAATATTTAAAATTTAAAACCTATTCATCTTACTCCACTTCATCATTACTCTCTAACCATGGATACCAACAACCAACCCAAACGATCTATGCGTCACCACGAAGCCCCAACGCGTACGATTTCTTCAACATTTGTACGAAATATTTGCACTTCTCCGTGCATCTATGTAATGAGCACAACGCTTGTAATCTTGATTTGCATCATGGTCAAGCGGAGTGAAATTCTGTACATACTTAACGTACATCCACGTCAATCACCCGTGTTATTAAAAAATGGATAATAGGGATCGCGAGTATAATTTTTGAAGTTGTCAACTATAAGGTCACTGAAAGTCGTCTTATTTTTTCATTTTATGTGGCACGTCAGTGTCACATCACTTTTCAAGTTTTTTCCTGTTTTACATTGTGTCGTATCAGTTTTTCCGTTTCCCCATTTTTTTCAATTTTTTTTGAAATTTGTGTTTACATGTTAATTTTTATTACTAAATTAAATGCACTAAAACATTAAAACAAACTTCATTAATTAAAAAGATACATCATTAAAAATAAATAAACATCTAGAAAAAGGAAAAAAAATACATAATTAAAAATAACATCTAGTACGGGTTCATCCCCAATATTGTGTCTTATTCTGCTTTTGTTGAATCAATCCAGAATGCACTGAATGATTTTTTAATATGAATTCAAGTCTGCTTGTTGTTGTTGTTTTAATGTTTTTTGTTGTTGGCACGTCAATCTAACATGAATTTGTTGTTACTTTTGCGTAAGTTGGAATTTTTGTCTGAAGACAAGCTCCACCCTCAACTTTGGTTTTAGTTACGGTGTTAAAGATCTCGATTTTCAAGAGAATTTCTACCTGCGATGTCGACGTTGCAACCTATTTTTTTTTGCCTTTCCTCGGCGACCTATCTGTTCTACATTCTCATCATCGTTGAGATTGGTGTTCATAAATTAAGCTTTCAAAGATGCATTGTAGTGCTCGAATTTATTTGTGTTTGCTCTTTCACTCGGTTGGGCCTCACTACCCATTTTCGGAATGTTGGCTCATGCAGGATGAAAATGAACGACCTTCCACGAGTGCATTTATGGAAAAGCTTTTTTTCTTTGCAAACCTCTTTGTATTAGGAATTGGCTTTCCAAATCACGTCTTCCTCATCATCGCCACTACACCGCAAAGCTCCTCTTTTTTCTGGTAAAAACAACTTGATTTTTCATTGCATGGTTTATATCTTTCAATTTCAAATGTAGTTGATCTAACTTCATGCTTCACATTTCATTTGAGTGTGAAAATACATGATGATCTACACATTAAACAAAAATGAAAATAACCATATAGTAAAAATTAAATTTCAAACAAGAAATTTAAGTGGTTAAGAACTAACCTTCTTCCAAAAGTGTCTTGATTCATTACCGGTAATCATATCTTCTGAACAATATATCCATGCCTTCACTAGTACAACTTCTTCTAAATCAGTTAATCTTTTAGAGTTTACTTTTCTTATTGCACTACTTATCCTCTGTGCTTTTTTCGGTTCCTCATCTTCTATCCCATTCTCATCCTTCTTCTGCGTCTCTTTTCTCGAGGAAGGAAATGTTTCTTCACTAGAATTGGAAGATTCATGTCGATATTCTTGAAAATTGTTTGAATATGTTTATAACATCGGAAGTGTGGATCTTGTGAGATAGTAAAGGGTTGTGTATTAGTTGTAGTAAGGTGACAGTTAGAATTGTGAATAATATTCCGGAGTGTCAAACTGATGAGTTTGTTGAGAAGGTGGTTGTGAGGTTTGTTTGTTTTTGACGAGACTTTCGAAGCTGTGTTATTTTTTAGCCGGTTGGGATGTTGAATCCATGACTAAAAATTTAAAGATTGGTTTAGAAAGTGATTTCAAGTGGAGATGATGTGTAAAATTTTTTGAGTAAATTTCTATTTTCGTCACTATGGTTTGGTGAAAATTACCACTTTCATCAAATAATTTGTTTTTTGCATCCGGGTCCCTTTCGTCTACAAATCTTGTCATATTCATTCAATCCGTTAACTCCATCCAAATTTTCCATTAAATGAGGGATATATTGGTCATTGTTACGTAGATATTTTATTTTTATTTTTCTAAAACCCGATTTAATATATCATCTTTAAATACATTGCTATTTTAGTCCTTGTGCTTTGGGCGTTTTGCCAATTCAATCCAAAAATAACCACCACACCACTACCCATCACAAGAACCACCAAACCACCACCACCACCCCATCACAAAGCCACTAACACCAAACTAGAGCCCCCACCACCACCACGGACACCGGATCGCCGCTACCATATAAACCCTAGAAATCGACAGTCAATATTGAACTTGTAACATATCGCTTCGAAAACGCATATCAAACCCTTCTAATACCTCTACAATACTTGTTTTCAAGGGTTCCACATACGTTTTTTAAGGGGTTTCTTACAAGTTTGAGATTAACAGTTGGTTTCTAGGGTCATATGGCGGTGGTGATCTAGTGTGTGATGGCGGAGATCTAATGTGTGGTGGTGGCAACGGTCTGGTATGGTGTTGGTGGTTTTATGATAGAGTGGTGGTGATGATTTGGTGGTGGTTTTGCGGCGTGGTGATGGTGTGGTGGTTCCATCACGGGTGGTGGTGATGTGGTGTTTTATGACAATGTGGTGGGTTTTTTTGGGCTGAATTGGCAAACATGCCTAAACCACATGAACTAAAATAACAATGTATTTAAACGGGATATATTAAATTGGGTTTAAAAAAATAAAAAAATAAAACATATATGTAAAATGACCAATATGCCCCTCATTTAATGGATAATGTTGGATGGAGTTAACGGACTCGATGAATATGACAAGATTTGTAAACGACAGGGACCCAGATGTGAAAAAATAAACTATTGGATGAAAGTGACAATTTCGTCAAACCACAGGGACAAAAATGGTAATTTACTCAAAAAGTTTAGTTTAAATGTATTGAAGAGTAAGAAAATTAAATTTCTTACTTACAACGGAAAAAAATGGTGGGATTGTGCACCAGTGAATTTCGGTAGATATTCACCGGGTAATGAGACCACGGGGGTGTGGTGTATCCACTTGGCCCCAAGTTTTTTTGAACCATCTCGATTTCACTCCCAGCGGCGGAGCTTGATCGAAAGATTAGGGGGGGCGGGGGCGAAAGTAAAGTATTTTAAGGGGGGCGGACTCTATATTTTTAAAAAAAATTCCACTACCGGACCGAAAATTTACACTATCGAGCCGAAAATTTACACTACTGATGAAAAAAAAGGGGGGGCGGGGGCCCCCTGGCCCCTATAAAGCTTCGCCTCCGTTCACTCCGTATCCCGAAGTGTAATATGAACCGTTCATATGACATGACCATATGACATATGAGTAATTAACTTTTTATATTAAAAGCAAATTTGTAGAAAGGACCTACTCAAAATATAACATTAGCTGGACTCCTTGGTCCATTAAAATTTTATAATAGTTACATAACAAATTGATCTTTGTATTTTTTGTCGTTTTACTTTTTCTAAATAAGAATATTCCGTACAACTAGAAATTCTATCCCTGGCTTCACGTTATAGCTTCAACTATTTTGTTTTTAAGTCATTTTATTTTTGTAGTATAATATTTGTTGACCTAAGAATACATTTTTTAATAATACAATAAAGATTACGATGAGCACTTATACAGAAGACTGGTATCTTAACGATAGCGTACCGCTACCATACCAAACCGGTAAAACTGAACACCGTCGATACTAGCCGTCTTTTCATGTTTTTGTATCGGTATATTTCAATTTTGGTATTTTCAATGATATCGGCTGGTAACTAACCAACAAAATTGGTATGATATTCGGTTTATATTTTCACTTATTGTTTGTATTGGTATTTTTTAAAATGGTAACAATATAGTACCATTCTCACCCTTAATCAATTTATTAAAAGAAAAATCAACTAGCATGTTCACTTAATTCAACTTGATTTTATTAAAAGGCCTGTTATGGGTTCCTTAGATCTAAAAAGTTAATTGGATACATAAGGGCCCAAACAAAAACATTTCAATTTAGATCATCTCAAAACATAGTGAAAAACAGAACCCTATATCCTTTTATCAATTGGGCTATTAATGTTTTGGGCCAATGCTTTTACAAATAAACAGGTATAAATTAGGGTGGTGCAAGTGTGCAAACTAAATTAGCGACTCAAAATTCGTTGGTAGTCGTTAATAGTTAGTTTGAAAAAGATCACTGTAATTTAGTTTTTAGCTAGTTGAGTCGTATAAATAATATTATCAAATATACTCTAATGGTTGAAAATATACAGCGATTCAAACCTAACATAAAACAAAGACAGGAGCTAACCCGACGTATAACTAGGTCAATAGAAACGACACAATATTATTTGGTTTGACATGACATGGCCCATCAATCTGACTTGTTGCATGTCTTAAAAGAAACCAAGTTATTATTGTGTTACATAACTAGTTACTTTCTTGTATTCACGACATTATGATGCTATTGTGAATTGCTTTTTTTTTTCTTTGGAATGTAGATCCTGTAGCTTAAGAAACTCAAACAATAATTTATACATATATAAATATGCCTCTATTGTAATTATAAACTGACACATCAAAACTAAAAGAGAAGTATCTATAGTTGGCCATTGGAATGCTCATTTCAACAAGTATTTGGGTCTAAATATATATTAAATTGCTTGAAATCTTCTACTTCAAAAGGTGTCAAAATCGGTATTAAACTGGAATCAAACAAGCCAAAACTTAAAATTTAGGTCCATTAGTCGGTTAACAGTTGGTTAACCGAACCGCAAGCTAACTATTTATTCAATTAACCAAAACCAAAATCAAAACCATAATGTAACTTGTTCAATTTTACATTTTCAATAATCAAAACTTGTTATTATGATTTAAACCGAACCAATCTTAATCGAGAAGCACGAATTTAGGTTTGTTTGGTAACTAGTTAAAAGGTGAACCAAAAGTAAAGTTTCAAAGACTTGATGTATGCAATGAATAGACATAAAGTTGAATACATATAGAAAGATACAAATTCTTATTTCAATCTCAAAAATCAATAATGTAGCAAACTCATCATGGTTTCCATATACACCATTTTTGAATTATCTTATTATCAAAAGATCTCCACTATTATCCCCTTTTTGCTTGTTTCTCTCCAAATTTTCCCTATAAATCCACCCCACAATCCTCCCCAAATTCCTTCCCCCTCTCCTTCTTCTCTTTCTATGATCCATATGATCATCATCATCTCCATCTTCTTCATAACAGAACCATATCAAATCTCCATTTAAATTTCATCAATCTTTTTATTTTGATCTTAATTTCTGCTTCAATAATCCCCTGTTTCTGTTCTTCCCCCTTTTAAAGTTTTAATCTTTCGTGTGTTGTCATCACAAATCAACATTAATGTGCAATCAATCGTTGTTAATGTTTGAAATTCATGACTCAAATCCTCAGTGAATTGTTTCTTTCTGGGTTTATGATCAATTCCACATACAGACGAAGGACCCATTTAGTTCAATCGTTTTCTGTCGTCTTCCTCTACTGGTTTTATTACATTTCATGATTCTTGCTCTGTTTTTCTCTATATTACAGTAAACCATAATAATAATAATTATAATAATAATAATAATCGTCATCATAAGTCTAAATCTATATATCTATATACATAAAAGGTATAAAACCCAACAATCATCTTGAATTTCTGTTTGAATTCATCATCTTCCACCTCTAAACCTGCAACTCGAAGGTACTTCAATGGCGTCCTCTAGTGGAACAACAACAACAACAACATCATCAGGGTCTGAAGAAGATCTTCAAACCTTAATGGATCAGAAGAAGAAGAATCGGATGATATCGAATCGCGAATCAGCAAGGAGATCAAGAATGAGGAAGCAGAAGCATCTGGACGATCTCACGACTCAGCTGAGTCAACTCAGGAAGAAGAACAACGAGATGATATCGAGTGTTAACATCACCACTCAACGTTTTGTGAATGTGGAGACGGAGAATTTAGTTCTGAGAGCTCAGGTGGCGGAGCTCAGCCACCAGCTGCAGTTGTTGAATGATATTATTGATTTCATGTACGGTGGTGGCGGCGGTGGAGATGGTGGTTGTGGCGGTGCCGGTGGTGGTGGTGGTGAGTTTGTGGACGAAATGATGAGTGACTCACTGAGTTATGTTTATGCTAATCAGCCGATTTTGGCTTCTGCAGAGATGTTTATGTACTGAATGCTATGTGGATTTTGTTGAAATGTTAAGTGATGAAAATAAGATTTGGTGTGTGGGTAAAAGGTTGTGGGGTTGATGAGTTGATGTTGAGTATGATTGTAATTGGGTGTGTATTGTTAAATGTGAATGATGTTATTGTCACTAATAGTGTTATATTATGATTGCAATTATCATGTTTCTTTTTATTAAGTTGGATTAGCTATGTTAAAATTAAGGACGTACTAGATGTTTGTCATAGTTATCGTTTTGCATAAGATCCAAGGAGGGTCTGATCGTTTAGTGATCTGATTTATGTAATATATAGGACAATTTTTACTACTTGGACTCATGATCTCAAGATCACAAAACATGAGCCTTATCATTTGTTTCAAAGTTCGTCCTTTTAAGGTAAATCAAAGATTATTGATATTTGCGATTATATATTTTTTCAAACTGACAAGATACCGAACTCATACATTTGGGTAGGCCAAATGCTTGATGAGGCTCGATGAGTTGATCGTGTTTTATCAATTTTGATAATTTTTATAATAGAATCATATAATAAGATAAAACCAATATTAAATTAATAAAGCTTGAACAATACAATAAATAAACTACTAATATACAAGAAAAACAGGGTCGGGTTTTTATAATAGCAAGTAACTTTTAGTATGCACAGTTATAATAGCCAACATGCTCGAGTTTTTTTTTGAACTAGTTAGATAACGAGGGAGATGCAAGCCGCATGCCTTTTCAATATCCATATAAAAAGTTGTAATCTTTCTAAACACAATCGTTACAAACATTATTATTATTCTATTGAGATGATGGTGCGGGTTTAAGTGTGGAGGAGTAATCTATCTCGTTTTTGAAGGCCCATGATCACTTGTCCAAGGGGGCTTCATTAAAATGGCGGTTTGGGTCATCGTTTCGGCCCCCAAAACGGCTTATTCTACGAGTTTTTGTTTTATTTAACTTTTTGTCTTATTTTTAGTTTTTTGTTAGACTTTGTTTGTGGTCCAATTTTTGACCTGTTTATGTTTTGAGGTCCATTCGACTTTTGGATTCTTTTTTATACTCATGTAATCTTTGGGAGATAGTTTAGTTTTTGAAGTTTATGAAAAATTATTTTCTCCCTATTACAAGTGTGTGTTAGTGTATAATTATCCTGATTGTCGGTATTTTCCATCAACTAACGATAATTATAAGAATTGTTCCAGATATTTTTAAGAATCAAAAGGTTCAGTTAGTTATATTTTGCTCCCACCTACATCAGATAAGATAATGAAATGAAAACTCAATTTATGATTAATCAAATAAAGTCACTCACACTTTATTATAACAGTAAAAACTATTCAAATTCCAGTATAACTTTAATATTATGAATCCTTTATATAGATATTAAATGTTAAGTGATCTAAATGATAGGCGTATAAAGATATATGAATCTTTCTTATTTAGTGTTTATTTCTTTTCAAGTAAATACTTTTAAGACCTTAAATGGTTTATGATAACTAGAGAAAACAATAGTTACTATTTCAAGCACACAGTCATGGATAAAAATTACGTTAACCTACATATGAAAAAACCAATCCTATGAACAGTGTTTCAGGGGTATGTTGGTAATTTTCTTTATCCTCGACTGTTGTGCGTCCTCGACTACTTCGCTCGGCCTTTTAATGGTCGTCGTCTTCTTCATTTGGTTTCGCCATCGACTGTTGTGCTTCCTAGGCTGTTGCGCTGGGGCTTTTAATGGCTGTTATATTCTTCGTTCGATTTTGCCAACGCATTTCTCAGGGCAGTGGGCGGTGGCCGTCTGTATCAGCTTGGCTGACGCGGCACATGCGGTGGCGCTCTGGTAGGCCTCCATTTCTCGTCTCACATGTCGAGTCACCGCGGTTACATACACACACATATGTGTGTGTGTGTCGGTCCTCCGTAATTTGGTTTGCAATTCCTCTTTCTTCCCACGATTCAGGATTCTTGCGAGGGTGTTGGGGGGTTGCCGCCGTCTGAGAGCTTTCGCCTCTTGCCTGTCCGTTTCCGGCAAGGCGACCCTCCTATACCTCAGTGATGCTCCTCTGATTTTGAATGCAGGCCAAGCGACAAGGATTACAACCAATAAGGGTTGTTAGAGCTCCGATTGGACTCATATTCGGTTGCGGAAATATGTGACATCTGCTTTTTTGGGGTGTCAGACTCTCTATTGTGGTGGGTTGTCGATTATCTGCACGATGACGATGCTCATAATCACTTGATCTCATCTGAGTGCTAAAGGGTGCAAACACTGTGTGCTCGGGTTTTTTTATGTATTTCATGCCCTTTTCAATCCTGCTTTCTATTTGGTCGATGAAGATGAGTGCGAACTCATCTGAGATACGTCTATATCAAATTGAGTCTGTGATGCAAAAGGAGTTGATGCCTTCGTTGTTTCGACATGGCATCCGTGTAGGATACAACCGTAATGGGGTCACCTTCCCGAGTCTCCAGACACCTTAACCACCTTAACTGACTGTTGTTAGTGGCTTGTGCTGGTACTGTTGTTTTGTTCAACTGCATTTCTGTATTCTTAAACTTTTATGTTGGCAATATAAAGTTGTTTGCTCGATGATGATGTGCAAGGCACGTCTGAGAGTTATTTTGTTTTGAATATAGTTGTTGGTTGGTAAATTCGATGATGTTTAGGTTAGTCATCTAATATTTTTGAGTGAACCTTTGTTTTGGTTGTTCTATGGTTATGATGACACACCAAAACTGGTGTCGGTTGCCTTGGTGTGCTAGTCATTTTCAGACGTGCAGGCACAATCGACTATGTCTGAGCCTTGCTTTCAAGACGCGCAACGCGCGTCACAGAATAAACACTAGTAATATGAAAAAGCATTTTTTAAAACATGGTGTATAAGAGTGAATTGCATCTCGTACAAACAAGAGTTGCAGCCACCAACCACCACCCTTCCTCTCCTTGCAGCCTTCATTTACCCACACTCATCTTGCAGCCGAAGCCCCTCCTCAGCCGTAACCACTCCTCCGCCGTAACCACTACTTCGCCATGTGGCGCTGGCTGGACGGCTCTCACGATGGTCGTGTGGCATCGTCGCGTTTCAGGCGTTGTGACGGCTCTCACGATGGCCATGGTGGCCGTCCGTTTCCGCTTGACCAGGGCGACAGACGCACACGGTGACCTTGATTTTAGCTCTGATTTGATCTTCTCGTTTACATGATAAAATCAACCAATTCACAATTTTGGAAACACAATTAAATGAAAAGAATATTAGGTTGATTGAAAAAAAGTATAATGACTTGGTAAAAAAAAGTATAGTGGGTTTACTGAAGAAAGCAAATATAAAAAGAGTAAAAAGGGACAAGAAGTTGAGTATGCGAACGACTTGACAACCACCTGCAAAAAAGACTAGCGTATGGTTAGACAACCCCTTCAACTTAGTATCTCACAACGAGTTAAGAAGGATGCAAGTTTACAAAGTTCATGAAACTTTTTTTTCACATTTATACTTAATTTGAATGTGTTGATTTACTGAGAGTCGGTAGAAATCCTAGACTTAGATGTTTTGGCATAGTTTTCTTACACATTTGTAATTTGTAGTACAAAGACATAATGAATATGAAGTGTAGTTTAAAGTGAAGCATGAGCTACTAGTTAATACTTTTATGATAGACAATTTTTTTATTTATATTTTTTATGTATGTTCGTGAACGAATACAAAAGATATACGCACTTTTTAATAAATACAAATAAACAAAAAATCCATTTGTTTAAGTGCTTACGTTTGTTCAGTTAAACTTATATAAACAAAAAAAAAAAAACTCTCATTTTAATTCCTACCATTTGTCTACATCCTAAGTCTACTATTACATTATAAATGCATCTTGTTTCTATTTCTTTTGGTTTGACTCTTATCTGCGTAAAGGGACGAAATCTTATAAAACAGACTAGTAAGAAACTAACTGCTAAAATAAAAAACAATTGCAATGACATTGATGGATTTGAAGTCAAGTAACACTACTATAATGGTTCATATATATTTCTATTTCCCAAAAATCGACATAATGATCTTTTACCATATTGCAAATATACTTTTCAACTAATCGACCATATATTAATAGAATTACCGATTTAACTAGATTGACTCGCAATCGACCATTTACAACTCCGACTTTGAGCCAAATAGAACGACCTTAAGTTCAGTGTGCATTTAGTTTTTTCACTTAGGTATAATGTATGAAATTTACAGTTTTCACATCCGCTAGCTTGATTAGCGTATCTTATAGAAGTCTACATAGTTTAAATCTGCTGGTTGAAGGAGTGCATTGCCTAGAAACAAAAGTGGTTTCAAAAACCATCTAGAAACCATACTTATAATAATATACCACCTAAAATAAGAAAAAAAATCTTCTCATGTCGCTCCACCGCCTTCGATCAAATACATTGAAGCCAATATTAGAACTAGAAACACCAAAAATGCATGCTAATGTCATAGATCTTGTGATGATACTGCTTCTTGCATTATTGTGAAATGTGAAGTGTTGATGGTCTCCTTACATGTATTGATGCAAACCCTTTAACCAAAGTGATGACCTCCAACAAACAACATCCGAACTCCTATTAGCACTACAATGGAGGTCCAAATGACTGCAACTCTAACAATATAATATCATGATGCTTAAAAAAAAAGAATGTTTGCCTCTAAAATTAAATAAATGAAACTCAAAAAATAACATAGTTTAATCATTTTACAATAGGCTAAGTTGATTAAAAATTTAAAAGTGACAGTAATGCAGATACCTGTATATTTCAACAGTCCTTATGAAATCTATATACTCTCTTTTCATATCCTCCTAAAAAAGCCCGTACAATACTTTTATGTTTTTATACAGATTCTTTCTTATAGTTGTACGTGTACATTACTAGTTGTTTAAACTTTTGTCCCACCACATATATTTCTTGATTCATGCCATTAATCTCTACCTTTATATTGCATGTATCCTCCACAAAATCTTTATAAAAAGTCTTTTTTTTCATAGTTTTATAAAGTGACATTTTTATTTACCTTTTAATTACGTGAGAATAGTATTCATCGGTAGGTAAAGGCTCCTCCACCACCAATTTACATTAAAAGAAATTCCCAAACAGAAGATAAGAAACTTTGGTACTCACTATTCACTTTTATGTGAAAAATGACAAAGGGGCCTTAGCAAATGGAGCTACAACTTGATTTCCATTCATGAAATACAAGAGTTTGATTTCTTTAGATTCCATTCAACTTTTCTAAATCTATCTCAAGATAGAAAACAAACAACACAAATTGATTTAAAAGGGTTTATATGGTAGTTATTAAAACTTCAATTGTTTTTTTCTTTTGATAAGAATTGCAGCAGGATGAATGCATTTGCAAGTTTCGTAACATTAAAGTCGAATTAAAGGAAAGAAAGATGGTTTAGTATGTGACGGAAGGCTCTTAGTCAATGTCAATATGGTGCTCGTAATTGTCTTTTGTTGATGGGTTGAATTGATGAACCCAAACATGACGTGTAGATTTATTTGTATCAAAGATACTAACTTTAACCTGAATGGGTTGTAATAAATTGATTAAATGAGTCAAAATCAGATTGGTGGCTAAACCATATAAAATACATAATTTCATCTTTTTTTTATTCTAGTTTTTAAACAGTTTAGTTAAATAAGCTGATAGTTATGTATGTCAAATAAGATGCAAACCGTTTAATTAACATGTCAGCCCAAACACGAAATATTTATTATATTTGTGAGACATACAACCCAAAACATAATTATTTGCGTGGAGTATTCATGTTGTGTTTGAGATCATTTCAAGAAATGACTTCTCCAATTACTGAGATCCCAAATCACAAGCAAAATCAAGCACACATTGAAATTACAAAAGTGCCCTCAGTGATCAAAGAGTGTACCTACTACCTAGGGGCGTTTATGGGTCAAGGACCGGACTGATCCGTCACAAGACCAAAACCAAATAAATTGAGAAAAAATTACCAAGGACCGGATCGATTTTGTGTGTTTTGGGTTGGTTCATCGGTTTTAATTTCTCGGGTTGGCACTCGAGGTGCTTACCCTAAGATGATTATAGATCAACATCTGTATCAACCCGGACCAAACCGACCCAGGTCTAAAACCAAATACTTTAAAAACAAGGACCAAGAACTGGACTGATTTTATGTGTTTCGGGTTGGTTCTTAGGTTTTCTCAGTTTGGCACTCGAGATTAGGCCTGTAAATGAACCAAACGAACACGAACAACAGCATGTTCGTGTTCGTTCATTTAACTTTTACCGAACACGAACACGAACACGAACACGAACACGAACACATTATCGAACACGTTTTTTTGTTCATGTTTATACATTAAGAAAATAAAAATATTCATGTTTGTTCATGTTTGTTCGTTAAGAAGCTAAATGAACAGTTCCCGAACATAAACGAACACAAATGAACAATAATAGATGAACATAAATAAACCATAATAAACAAACAAAACTGAATAAAAAAGAGAAAAAACTTAAATGATCATTTTGGAATTTTTAGGTATATTAGTGGAAATTAAAATTTTCATAACTTATAGAATTCTAGTATAACTTAATACACTTATGTTTTAAATGTTAACACATAATACCCTTTTATTAAGATGTTAATATATATAAATAAACGAACATAAATGAAGAAACATAAACGAACGTAAATGAACAAACATAACCGAACACTCATGAACGTAAACGAACAAACAAAGCATGTGTTCATGTTTGTTCGTTTAATTAAACGAACACGAATTTTTTGTTCATCTTCGTTCATTTTCTAAATAAACGAACATAGACGAACTTCCCGCCGAACAGGTCATGAATGTTCGGTTTACAGGCCTACTCGAAATGCTTACTCATAAGATGATTATAGGTCAACGACCGGATATAGATCGAACCGGCCCGCGTTCAAAGCCGAATTAAGTGGAAACCGAGGACTGAGGATCAGATCGATTTAGTGTGTTTCGTTAGTGTGTTTTGGGTCAGTCTCAGTCCGGTGCAGGTCGGTTCATCATTTTTGTCAACCCACAAGATGCACACCCCTATGTAGTGTATACCAACAAGTAAGGATATTGCATACCTAATAAAACATGAAGCGAGGAGGGTAATATGTAAAGTGTGTGCCAAAGGCATTATAGCCCAGCGACATCTTGGTGGTGGGATAAAACTTAGGGCCTATTAGGTCATGGGTTCGAATCTCACAAATGGGGATTTTCTCATAATTATGAGTTTCCTCCTGAATTGGTGACTTGGTGGTGGAATATGATCGCGTGGTAACACTGGTGGCACGATGATACTCTAGTGATCCGTGAGTGATTCCAATTTACCCGTTAAAAAAATATGTAAAGTGTGTGAAAAGTGGAAAAAAGTTATTGATACACTTTAATCATTGAAAGATGACGAATTCAAACAAGGGTAATTGTAGATTCAATGCATGGTTTACAATTTGACTAGTAAAATGGACTTCGATTACTTAGGCGTGTTGATCAACAGTATGTTACTACCATTTTATATAGATATTAAATTCAAATAATAAACGTTGTCGTTTCATATAGATAGAATTATATGATGCCAAAAGCAAAAATGATAATAAAAAACTAATACTTTTGGCCAAAGAGGCTAAAATCATAAATTTGTGCATTATCCAATAACTCACCAATAAGCGCACAACGAAACTTAGCGGTCAACCTAAGACCTCCATCCAACACACCACCACCATAATTATAATGCTGAATGGGTTAATTGGTTAAATATTAAGTTTTTTATTAAGGTTTTTTCCTTTAAGAGTGAACTCATAAAATTATTATGCTTAATTAAATGAGAGAATATAAAGTGGTTTGAGTGACTATCCCCTTTAACTTGAGATTAGGTATCTGATTACAAAACCAAGGAAGTTTGTTGATGAAAAAGTGAAATTATACAAAGAAAAATAGAAATCTTAGCATTACTTTACGCACATTCTCATTAGGCCGCGTCGTAAACCATTCTTTAATGAACATTTTTATGTAGGTCTGGCCAGTCGAGGTCCTCACCCTTCTCCACGGTCTACAATGATGTGTTAATTGAGATTTAGCTGTTACATAAAAACAAATGTCACACAAAGTAAGTATACTTACCTAGTTCCTTTGATGCTATGAAAAAGTCACCTATGACATTTTGTGTTAGTATTTGTCTAGGCGAACTAGTAATGGTCTTTCACCTTTTAGTTTTCTGCTCATTTGAAAAACATAATCATTATAAATTAATGTTTATCTCTACTCCTTTATAATGCATAAAGGATGGATAGAAGGGTAATTTCCCTCCTCCCGTAAGACGCGCCCGTTGAGCACTCCAGTTCTCCTCCACCGGTCATTACACCTCCAGCACCGCCTCATCGGCTCACCCTCCGGCCTTTCAACCCCTTCCCCTTTAATGGCCATCACTTCAGTTCCACTCTTCACTCCTACTGCAAGAACACCACCACCACCACCACAAATCTCCAAAACCCTAATCCCACCACCGCAAAATGCCGCCCACAACCACCACTCACCACTGAATCCCCGCCGTCCTCCTCTTCCTATTCACCATCTCCGGTGTAACCCCAAATCCACCATCGAACCATGCTCCACCACTGACTCCTGCACCGCCCTCCTAGGCTACACCCTCTACACCGACCTCAAAGTCTCCGAACTCGCATCCCTCTTCCAAATCGACCCCATCAATCTCTGGGCACCAGACGACACCGACAACACCACCACCTCATCGACGGCTACCACCACACCAAGAACACCGTCACACCATCGCCACACTAACAACAGCACCACACCATCATCGGCTTCCACCACACAAGAAAAGGTTTTATTATTTCTTTGAGGATTCAAAACTTAGCGATGAGTGTAAGGAATTTGGTAAAGATTACAACAGAATTTGTTGTTAGAAGTGAGAACTGGTCGGTGAGGAAGGCTGCAGTAGTGGTGCCGGAGAAGCTGGCTGTTGTGGAGGCGGATTTGTTGCCTGAGTTTAAGGCTTCGTGTTTGAAGACATTTGAGGCGATGAAATTTGATAAGGTATAATTTCTAACCAGTGAATCAATTTCTCAGTTCTAATCGTCTGTGTTTACCATTTTACATGAAGTTTTTGAATGAATTTATAGGTGAAAAGTGTAAGGGAGACAACATATCTGCATATGCAGCCACTAGATTTGTTAATATGGTTCTGTTTCCTTGTCTCTTGATCTCAACTGCATTGATTTATTCTTCTTTGTTATAAAATGGTTCACATTTTGCCATACATTTGGTAAAATAGGTGAACATGTGAAAATGCCAAAAAATCGAGAATGTGGGCTATTTTCTAAGGTTGTCATTATATTTATAAATATTATAGCACCCCAATTTAAAGTAATTGGATCTCAAAATCCATTTGGCAAAAACAGTTAAAGCTTAGGTGTTATATGAGTTTATAAATCAAACAAGTTTCTTTTCTACCTTAAATAGTTAAATTTAATATGAAATTTTCACTCTTTGGTTAATCTAACTTGGTAACAAGATTGCATCTAAATAGCAGTAGTTTTACAATTGACACTAACAATCATATTTACTTGCCTTCATAGATTGTGTGGTGTGTTTATACACATAAGCATGCCATTTAACTCAAATTCATTCCAAATTTGTAAGGTACCGACCTTAGTTCTAAGGGGTGTTTAAGATTGTATAAAATAATCATTAAACGGTTATAGAAGTGTTTAGGAATTCCGACCACTTTTGAAATAGTCTATATTGACCATTTGGACTTAAAGATCATCACGTTGCTTATGATCCTTCATGGTACTTATGATTATGTGATGTTCCCTGCATTATTGTTTAGCTTTCAGTGACAACCTTGGATAGGGAACACGCAGCCTTTCTTTGCAGTCATACAAAATAAAAGAAGTGCAGTCTGAATATCCCTCTTTTGTTAAGTCAACGGTATGTTCTCATGTTTACAGTTGCTTTTGGTTGGTAAGTAGCAAACATTTCAACCCATCTACTTATTGCTAGGTTAATCCGGGTAGGATTTTATCTCAAACAGGTCAAAATAGAAAGGGGTTTGAAATAGTTATAATGGCTCAACCCACACTTTATTTTTCATGAATTCAACCTTTTAAAACATGTTTAATAAAAAGATTCAAATTATTATTGTATTTTATTGTTTTGTAGGCATGATTGTTTCAAATTGTTATTGTAATCCTATTGTTTTCTAACTACAATATGATCAATAAGAGCACTTTATACAAAAACATATTGCTAATCATCATGCATAAAATGTGTATTTTTGTTACGTTAATAATGATTGTGATTATCGCAAGTGGTTGTGAACTATGTCTAAGATATATCAAGTAAACAAAAACTCAACTCACAAAGTCACACATGATAATGATATGTATAAATAAACTTAGAAAAACCCAAGAGCTAAAATATGCTAATATGCTAATAAAGGTAGGATTATGATGGTAAAAGCAAACAAATGGAAAAAAAATCGATAGCTTAAGCAAACTTAGTTTCATTATAGAGTTTTAACCTCTAAAGTTTTGATGGTCGAATGTTCATCAAATTCTTCAGTGATATTATAAATGTTAAGACTTTAGAACAATGTAACTTTATATGTAATGCATGTCTCTTGTTTTTTGTAAGAGCTAAGATGGGCTGGGTCAGGTTAATGGTTGACCCACACATGCTATTACATTTATAATTTAACAACAAAACTTTAGCTGCTTCACATGTTTTTTCCCTACAACACTTTAGTTTGACCTATAGAACACAACCCATATTGAATTCTTTTAATTGAGATACAAACTGCAGGTTCTTTCCCTTATTCTTATATGAATTCTATGTCTCTCTAGGCTTGAGTTGACTTGTAAAAATGTAAGCCAATGTCTATTATGACATGCAAATGAAAGGAGAAGATCTTTAGGGACTTGACCTCAAAGACCTCATCAAATTAGAGGCGATTACTGAATATGGACTGTCTGCAATAGTTAAAACAAAGGTAAAGTGTCTATGTACACCTCCGTTAAAATTTTATCATTAAAACTTTGCATATTTCCTTGTTAATCTTCTTTGCATATTTCCTTGTTAATTCAAGTTCCATTTTTATATAAACTTTTGAAATGTAATGGTTAGTGTATTTGTGATATGAATAAGGTAACTTTGTGATTTGGTATATGGGTTATTGAATCCTTGATTGTGTAGTGTGACTTTATGATTTTATTGAACACTAAGTAGATTTGGTTAAAGGGTGGTGAATCTTTGATATGAATTGGATAACCTTGCGATTTGGTAAATGGATTATTGAATCCTTGATTGTGAAGTATTGAATCCTTTCTTCTTCAATGTAACTTTGTGATTTCTCAAACATTTAATAAATTTGGTAAAATGGGTGGTGAATCTATGATATGACTAGGAGTAACTATGTGATATGCTAGAGATTTATGACATTATGATTCTTAATTGTTCTGTTACGTTTCCTTAAATCTTACCTTCAACAATTGCATTTGTATTTTTAATGGGGTTGTTGATTGGTGAACTGTGAAGAATGACATTGTTGATTTTTTTTAATTTAGAAGCTGAATTCTGAACTCAAGTTAACATAACCATAAATGTAAGTCAAGAATATAGTTAGCTATTCCCCATGTATTAAGAATTAAGATGTAGATTATGTCTAAGTGCAAAAGAAAAAAATTAAAAAAATTCATTAAATTGTTGTTAAACAAATGAACCAAAACTAGATATACCTTAACAAAATTTGTTGTTTGTTTCGTTTCATAATTTAGTGGAGCATGAATATGTTATAATCGGATCTTATATGATATTTTCATTTACTCTTAAAGGAAGAAGACGATACTCCTAAACTTGGAATACCAACTAGATCTTGTGTATTTTGATTTGGTATTGTGTAAGCTTAATTCTACAGGATAAATTTTGAATTTAAACCCCTCAAATATGAAACTTACAAATCAACATTTTTATGTAAAAATAAAATTAACCACTAAATGCGTAAGACTAACTTGCTAAAAGGATAAAATTAGATTAAGTTAATCTTGTTGCGCCAATGCACCAATGTGACGCCCTAAACCCGGCAGGGCACCGGAGGCACGTCACGTAGTGGATTAATATTTTTAACACAAATCAGAGCTTTCTATATACAGCGGAAGACTAAACAACATTACATATTAACCCAACTTTTAAAACATTTTTACATATAGTTGTATTTAATTATACATTTCCCTATTTACATTGTTAGCAGGTCCTACACCCTATGCCAGCAGCTACTCCAGGATAGCATCCTGGTTCAGCTCATACTTGCTTTCCTCTATTCTTAGAGGATCCTTCTTTACCTTGCACACACACATCACATTCAAAACATCAGATAAACTGGTGAGTTCTAAATTTTTATTTAAAACATTAACAATAACTCATCACAAACATAAATCATATTTGTATTGGCAATTTAATACAATCAAGTTTATCATCATTTTGTCCCACCGGACTCGTCCCACCGGACGTCAGTTTCCCACATCTAGAAACTGTCAGTTTCCCACATCCAGAAACTGAAATTATTATCTCTCATCCAGTAGGATGCCAATTAATCATCTAGGGTCGTCACCACAAGATGTTCACAAAGCTGAGTGATTGTCATCACTCCTATCTCACTGTACAGTCTATACACCCAGGCATCTTACCCTAACTGGCCTGTTGAGATTTACATCACATCAAAATAATTTCTTTTACTCATTGCCAATATCGTCACATTAATTTACACACACTACACATTCAATCTTTTAGTACCAGTTTTAATATATTTTCATCTGTCTTCACACTCTATTTGACCCATTAGAATCATTACCATCACGTAATGATTAACAATGTTCAGATAATCATTCATTACCCCCAACTTTACCCTAACAGCCCCACGAGCTGTTAGTAATGTATAAACATCATTATCACATCATTATCACAATTCTGGTGCTAAAACATTCAATTCATTTATCATCATATGTGTGTTAACCCGAATGTTAAAACCAAACATTTAAAAAAGGCTTAGAACTCACCTTATCAACTTCCTCACGACAATCTACACAATCCTCGTACACGAGGTAACTAGTCCTTCCTCTAATCAAGGTATATCTAAAGCAATAAACCTTGATTCAGTAAACTATTCTCAAACAGGTCTTCTATGCGAATGAACACTTATGCGAATGAGCACTCATACGACTGGACTTATGCGGATGAACATCAAGGCGACTGAACCTGCAGTCGTACGACTAGCCGTTCATTCGCATGACTGAGTCCTCATTCGTACATCGTGTTCACTCGGCTTCATTCGATCTTCTAACCAGGCGACTGGGTTCTCAGTCGCACGACTGACCTTTATTCGCACTCAGTCGCACGACTAGACTCTCATTCGCACGACTGAGGCATGCGACTGAGCCCATTCGTCTGAAACGGATCAGCAGATGTGTTCTTGACGTTTTTGATCCAAACTTACTCAAATTTGAGTTTTAACCATCCAAATCATGTCATATTCAAAACAGATCATGTACACATCGTTTACAATGGTTTCAGATCATTATTTTATCAAAACTTCACAAAAACTAGGATCCGAATTCCCGGATTTTAATTTAGAAAGGAACCAGACCAATTCAATGATTTGAAACACGTTATTGGATCAAATTTAATCATTGACACAGCTTATAACATCTCCGGATTGATCCGCAATGTTCAAAACTTACCAAAACGAAGTTTAGTTTAGTCGATTGACAAGAACAGGGGCGTTTGGGTGTAAAGGAAACAAGAGAATGAAATAGATGCAGACAGAAATCTGCTTTTCAATTCTCTTCACCGCCTTACTTATTCACATATGCAACTTAACCGCCTTACACCCAGTCACACGGCTGAACCATTCGCACGACTGAATCGTGCGACTGGAGCTCATGCGCCTACTATTCGTACGACTGAATCTCAATCGCACGTAAGAGATGCGACTGAAGTTCATTCGCATGTAGATCATGCGACTGAACCCTAAAACAATCAAACAAACTGAACTTAGTTAATTAAACATAATTATAATACAATTACAAGCCCGGATTTAGAAACCGGATGTTACAACCAAGCTACCATATCATGTACTAATTCCTTGAATAATATTTTTCAACTCATCTTATGTTTTTATTATGTCCCAAAAACATTCCTTTGAATCTCATTTTGTGGAGTGTTTATCGGGTCAGATGGGTAAGGTTTTGACACACGTAGAAAGTTAGTGGTGCAACTTTTTGCTCGTTATGCGCATTGATCATGTATTATCAAATCTATATTCTCTTTTACTATAATTTTATTACAGTTATGCATCAAAAACCTTTACATATGCTTAAGGGGTTTTGAACTTAACCCATTTGTTACTTACATGTTAATAGAAATGCAATACTAGGATAGAATTCATTAGTTTATGCTTTTGGAGAATTTTTAAGACATCAATTCTTGAATTTAATACCCGGTTGTATTTGACGTAAAATAAACCGCCGCAACGCGTGGGTATTTTACTAGTATATATATATACACACACACACACATTAGATTTAAATTAATACTTACATAGCTAATCATAGGTGTGTGCAAGAAACCATAATAACCGAAATAACCGACGAACCGAACAAAAAAACAATATCAATAAGAAGCCGACAGTTTGGTTTGATGGTTATTTAAAAATTGATTTTTTTGGTTTCGTTTCGGCGTTGCTTATAACAAAAACCGGAGAAACCGAACTGAAACCATACAAACCGAAATTGTAAATTTATAGGTGTTTTCATACGGTTATAAACATGATTAGCCTATTAATTACTTATTTAACTTATGTTATCTAGCTTTATTTTAAATACTTAGGTTTTAAGAATAATTTTTGAACTTCTTTGGTTGAATTGGTATATTACAATATTTTATTGAATTTTTGTTATTGTATTATATGAGTTGTAATTCATTTTAACATCATGTAATTTATAAGAATATGTATATTATATATAATATCTGCAAAGTAACGTAAGCCTGATTTTTTAGTTTAAATTTTGTTACTTTAGACTAATTTTTTTTAAAAAACTTGAAGCCCTAATGGTTAAACTGAAAAAATCAAAACCACGGTGAAAACCAAAAACTAAAATAACCGAAACCAAACCATTTTAAAAACTTAGAAACTAAAATATCGATTTTTGGTTTCAGTTCTAGATTAAAACCAAACCAAATCAACCCATACACACCCTTATCTAATCATATGACGATATCCATGGTGGATTGCATGGACAGATGATGCCGAAGTCAAATGCTTGAACTCTCATCCACTTATTTATTTTACCTTTTTCACCAGAATTTGGCATGCTTGTGATAATGTGTCATCAAACCGACGAGCATTTGTAGTTTCCCATGTTCGATAGAATGCTTCATTTAAGGCATGATCACTAGATCCTAGATACCTCCAATAGCATCAAGGACCAACAAAAGTACTTTTCACTATTGTTTGGTCATGCGGGTCGTTTAGTGTCGCTACATGCAAATCCGGGTCGGGCCTTGTCACCGGGTATGGCTGAGCCTGGACTTCGTGACTCATTCCTGAACTTTGAAACTGGCTGTAACCACAAAGGAGATCTACGTTGGAGGGCTAGAGGGTTTAACCCCGAAGGCACTCCGATGCTCAAGTCAGCACTAAATATTATATAGTCAAGCATAATGTATATATATAAGACAAATGAATAGACAAGTGTATAAGATGAGGATTAAGGAGAGCCTTGTAGACATAAAATGACCTTGTCGATGCAGGATGGCCTTACGACATTGCAGGATGGTCTTAAGACATTACAGAGAGTGGATTCAACAAAGTGGAGTGAAGACTGGAGAGGAAACTAAGATGGCCTTAGGACATTGCAGGATGGCCTTGCGATATTACAGGGAGGGGATTCAGCAAGGTGGCGTGAAAATTGGAGAGGAAACTTACACTTCCAATGGACAAGTGTGGTGGTTTCCAGGAGGAGAAAAATAGGATCCCCTCAAATGAGAGGTTCACCTTTTATTTATAGAGGGGGAATCCTCAAACCCTAATGGGGCTGCTTAGTGTGTGTTGGCCAAGCCCAATGAGTTATTTTGATTGTTTCCATGTGCTTGGCCCAGTAGAGATTGACGTGAGGTTAAGTCAGTTTAGCAAGGCTATGCGATGCAAGCTAAGGTAATACCAGGTTTGGTAAGGCCATGTGATGCAGCCTAAGGCAATGCCAGGTTTGGTAAGGCCATGCGATGCACCCTAAGGTAATACCAGGTTTGGCAAGGCCATGCGATACAGCCTAAGACAATGCCAGGTTGGGTAAGGCTATGTGATGCAGCCTAAGGCAATGCCAGGTTTGGCAAGGCCAAATCAAATAACTTGAGGCATGGCAACACAGGATAAGCTAAGGCAAAGTCATCCAAGGCCATACAAGGTATCCTAAGGTAAGGTTAAATGTTGTCTGGTAGCTTGTGATGCCTTTCCATGGTCCTAAACCTACTTACGCCATCAGGCCCCAGTCTAGAGTGGATGTAGTTGTAACTTCATTAAGTTTTAGCTACATTACACTAGACTCATATTCTTCATTATCTTTTGCATTCCTTTTTTGATATTGCTTTAACAAGCTTACGTCTGGTGAGCTTCAACCATCACATGATGAACCTTAATAGGATGGATTTGTGCTTGATGAGCTTTGTAGTTTGAAACTAAAAAAGCTTTAGCTAAACGAGTTAAAACATAATAAAATTCAATTGGGTGAGGTTCTATCAAAGTCAACTTCCAACTAAAGTGGGCTTTCGTTTCGCATATTAAAAACATACACGAGTAGTATACTTGCTTATGTTATGATTATGCATGCATGATTTGAACTATCATGACTTGGATATGCATGTCGGACAATATCGTTGCGATCATGCATAGTTCCTTATGTGATTTGGGTAGATCTTGCATTAATCATGCAACCTTATATGGATCTATGAGCATGATAAGTTCCGCATTTATGCCTTTATGTTTTATTCAAGTCCTTGTGTTTGTATATAGATAACACATTACATGTGAACCGAGATTATCAACACGTTTGCATGCGATGCAGTCATACCCGACTTACAAGAATTTCAAATATTAAATCTAGTAGTAAGATGATTTGGTTTTGGGTTATAGCCACTTAAGGTGGCCTGTGCTTCAGCTAGACAAGCTGATTTAATGTGTCTTGACTTGGCCTTCTGGCTGGGCAAGATGACCCAACTTGTGGGTTTGCCTGGATCAGCTATACTGGTTGAGTATTCTACCTAGGCAAAGTTTAACTAATCATTAAGGGTTAGTGTTGTGAACATGTAAGGAAAGGATTTTAATTGCATGCTTTTAATAGTAAGAATGTGGCTACGATAAGGCCTTCAGACTCTGTGACATTATGTTCGTAATCTTGAACAAATAATGGAGGTTGGCCATGGCAAACATGTTCAAGATAAGTTTGGCTAGGACATGTGTAGGCATGGTAGTTTGATGATGATGGTTTGGCCATCATAACATCATCATTCATAATTAAAATAAGACTAAACTAATTATGATGGAGCTATATTATTTTAGCCCGCTCAACCTTTACATGAGTAGGACATGGTCGGATGTCATGGGACTGTATTGTTTTAGGTTGTCCAACCTTAACATGAGTAGGACATGGCCGGATCTCATGGGACTGTGTTGTTTTAGGATATCCAACCTTACATGAGCAGGACATGGACGGATCTCATGGGACTGTATTGTTTTAGGCCGTCCAACCTTTACATGAGAGGGACATGGTCGGCTCTCATAGGATTGTATTGTTTTAGGTTGTCCAACCTTTACATGAGCAGGACATGGACGACTTTCATGGGATCGTATTGTTTTAGGTTGTCCAACTTTTACATGAGTAGGACATGCCCGAATGTCATAGAATTGTATTGTTTTAAGATGTGATAAGGCAAAGTATACAGAGTTATGATTTTCCAACCATGGTAGCTAAGGCTCTAGCAAAATAAGGCAGCTTGAGCTCTGCTCAAGCAAGGTGAATTTGGTGTCCGTCTAGAGAAGTGACCCAAGCTAAAACATGTAATATAATAATTATGTAACGCCCGGAAATTTCGATTTGGAGTGTCATGCGACTGGAGCGTCCAATCGCATGGGAGTCATGCGATTGAAGCTCAACCGCACGACTGGAGCTCAATCGTACGACTGGAAAGTTCAATCGCATAGAGCTTGGACGACTGAAGGTCCAATCGCATGAAGCTTGGGCGATTGGACGAGGGGTATTTAAGGGAGAGGGCAGCCCTTACCCTCTCCCCATACTTGCAAAATCAGAGAGGAAGGAGAGAAAGAGGAAAAAGAGAAGAAGAAAGTTGGTTCAAGCGGGTTCGTGAGCCAAAATCGACATATAGCGGGTCAAATCGAAGCCCTAACCGAGGAGGCTACTAAGGTGAGTTCTAAGACCCCTCTTTTACACGTTTTTGAATGATTTTGGGGCTGGAACACATCTGAAACCCTATTTATCGAGTTTTGGGTGTTTAACCCGTGTATGTACGTATGTGTATGTGTATGGTACGTTTAGGGCTTGATCCCGGACTAGGATAGGCTTGTATGAGGTCGAGGTATGTTTCCCTATGGATTAGAGGGGCTAATTTGAGCTCAAACGAGGTCTGGAAGGGTTTGAGGGCCGAAAACCCTCGGCTGCAGTCGGGATGAACTCCATCCTGCATCAGCTAGGCCCAGTCGCCCGAATGAGGGGAGACTGGAGCCCAGTCGCCCGAATGAGGGGAGACTGGAGCCCAGTCGCCCGAATGAGGGGAGACTGGAGTCCAGTCGCCCGAATGAGGGGAGACTGGAGCCCAGTCGCCCGAATGAGGGGAGACTGGAGCCCAGTCGCCCGAATGAGGGGAGACTGGAGCCCAGTCGCCCGAATGAGGGGAGACTGGAGCCCAGTCACCCGAATGAGGGGAGACTGGAGCCCAGTCGCCCGAATGAGGGGAGACTGGAGCCCAGTCGCCCGAATGAGGGGAGACTGGAGCCCAGTCGCCCGAATGAGGGGAGACTGGAGCCCAGTCGCCCGAATGAGGGGAGACTGGAGCCCAGTCGCCCGAATGAGGGGAGACTGGAGCCCAGTCGCCCGAATGAGGGGAGACTGGAGCCCAGTCGCCCGAATGAGGGGAGACTGGAGCTCAGTCGCCCGAATGAGGGGAGACTGGAGCTCAGTCGCATGAATGAGGGGAGACTGGAGGCCAGTCACCTGAATGGGGGGAGACTGAAGGCCAGTCACCTGAATGGGGGGAGACTGAAGGCCAGTCACCTGAATGAGGGGAGACTGGAGGCCAGTCACCTGAATAGGGGGAGACTGAAGGCCAGTCACCTGAATAGGGGGAGACTGAAGGCCAGTCACCTGAATAGGGGGAGACTGAAGGCCAGTCACCTGAATGGGGGGAGACTGAAGGTCCAGTCACCCGAATGAAGGTCTAGTCACCCGAATGAAGGTGTAGTCACCCGAATGAAGGTCTACACACCCGAATGAAGGTCTAGTCACCCGAATGAAGGTTTTGTCACCCGAATGAAGGTCTAGACACCCGAATGAAGGTTTAGCCACCCGAATGAAGGTCTAGTCACCCGAATGAAGGGCCTATCGCATGGAGGCCAGACGACTGAAGGGTGTCCATACACCGAATGTCCGTAGTATTATCCGACTTTTGAAAAGTGCGGACTTAGACTCGAACCCTCTGGGTTGTAGATGATGAGTTAGGCATGGATAATGTAAGACGATGTATGATGATGAGTTGACGATGATGATGCGCATGATGTTATGTGTGAGGTATGCCTGGCGGTGCGTGTGATTGCATTGTATGTCGGATGCGTGTTATGATGTGTGATGATGCTGTATGGTGATGATGTATGTTTATGATTATGTGTATGTTCCTTTTATTTATTGTATGTTTGTCTTCCCTGGGCTTTGCGTTGAACATTAATGAATGAATTGAAAGTAGTATGTAACGTAAAGTGGAAGATAATGAAAGAGGAACGTAACGAATGAGTGCATGCATTAATGAACGAATAAATGAACGTAAGGCTTGCAAGCGTATGTATGAGGTGAGCGACTCTGTGTCGCAACAGACTCGAACGAGATCCTCGTCACGTATCCCGGTACTGTGTCAGTCTTCGGACATGAGTCGGGGGTTTGTATAACGGGCCCCGACACAGTATCCGTCTTCGGACATGAGTCGGGGGTATTGCATGAGACGAGACAGTGAGGTGAGCAACTTTGCGTTGCAACAGACTCGGATGGAGTTCAATCCAGGGATTGACTCGATGGGATCTTTATCGCGTATCCCGGTGCTGTGTCAGTCTTCGGACATGAGTCGGGGGTTTGTGAGCAGGCCCGGCACAGCATCAGCTTTCGAGCATGAGTCGGGGGTATTGCATGAGACAGGATCTAGTTGGATGAGTAGAAGATCACATGCTCCGATACTGTGTCAGTCTTCGGACATGAGTCGGGGGTTTGTGAGCAGGCCCCGGCACAGTATCAGTCTTCGGACATGAGTCGGGAGTAGTGCGAGAGAGTGAGATGAGACGAATGAGGAACGGAACGCGTGCTCCGGTACTGTGTCAGTCTTCGGGCATGAGTCGGGGGCTTGTGAGCAGGCCCCGGCACAGTATCAGTCTTCGGGCATGAGTCGGGAGTATCGCGTGAGTTGATGAATGAGAAAGGTAATTGTGAAAGAAAGAAAGTATGAAATGAATGAAAGATAATGAACGTAATGAAAGCTAAAGAACGAACGAATGAAAGTAATGAACGGAAGGAACATAATGATGACGTATGAAACGGGATCTTTGTCACTCGACCTCAGTAATCATGGCTGTGTGCCATGAAGAGGGTAAAGTGTGACCGGATCTAGATGGAAGTGAAAGATAGAGGATGCACGAAAGTAACGAACGTACGAATAAATGAAATGAACGTAAGAATGAACGTAATGTACGTACGGACGAGTGTAACGAATGTATGAATGAAAGTAAGAAACATATGAACGAAAGAAAGAGTTAAGAAAGAACGGGAACGTTAACGATGAACGATACACGAACGAAAGTTAATGAATGAATGATGAAGATAATAATAATATTATCTACGTGTACGTATGTTGTATGATCGTGAGTATGTAAGAATGGTTTTGATGGTAAGTAAAGTATGTTTTAATATAAAAACTATAACTCACTCAGCAACGCTGACTTTGATGTGTTTCCAGTTGGCAGGTATGTTGCTGAGGATGGCACAGGGCGACTACTCAGTTGTTGAGGCTGGCATCCGTATTTTGACATGTCATAGTATTTGAAAAGAAAACGAATGTTGTAAGTTATGAAATGACATGTTTTAGTTATTAATGAAAATTTAAATTCCGCTGCAAAATAGATGAACGATTTAAAATGTTTATGTGCGATGAATGACCAACCGTGAGGCGCCCGGGAACGGGGCCTTACAAGTTGGTATCAGAGCCAAAGTTTAAGTGAAATGGGTAAATTTTCAAAATAAACCTTAACTTAACTGAGAATGGGACAAAAGAGAAGGGATGCCAAACTGAGTAGCTGCGTGCCATCAGGTATTTTCTTGAAGTTAACCGGCATTATGTGCGCATGTTATGTGTTTATGTGTACTGATAGATTAGATACTGATGTAGTCAGGACAGGTATTGCTCGGGGTGCGAAGAGTAGAGTAAGTGGCTAATCACAACTGATCACCGTAATTAGGGACTTACTATACTTGACATAAACTGAGCTATTTCCTTTGAATGACCGTGTTAGTGTTTGAATCTTTCAGTGTGTTATAGAGGATGGCCGGTGGTAGAACTTCTAAGGCTTCACGTGGTGGAGGTGGTGGCGGACGTGGCGCTGAACCACGGGTCACCAGAGGAAGGACAAGAGTTGAAAAGGTGGTTCATGAAGAACACGAGGCCTCATCAGGAGGGAGCAGACGAAAGCGCTAATTTGAGAGCCTCGATGAGAGAGGCGGTTGTGGAAGAAGTACACCAGGTCATTCAGACGATCTTACCGTCTGTAGTGACTGAAGTGATAAAGGCTGTTAGGGATAAGGAGAGACAGGAAAGGGGTAGATCTTCGGGTGAAAGGAGACGGCCCAAGACTGAAACGGTTTTCTTTGATGACGAGGATGAGGAAGAAGAGGAAGCGCATGCGCCGGTGGCGGCCCGAGGCTGTAACTATGGGGCGTTTCAGCGATGCAAGCCCCCAACCTTTGATGGTAACGGCAATGCTACTGCCGCTCATCGTTGGGTCAGAGAGATGGAAGCGGTACTGGAAATTAGTGAGTGCCGGGAAGATCAGAAAGTTAAGTTTGCCACTCATTCTTTCGTGGACTCATCTTTGTGCTGGTGGGACAATATAGTCCAAGCTGAGGGTAGTCGGGCTATCGGAAGGATGAGATGGTCAGAGTTGAAAAGGCTGGTGATTGAGGAGTTCTGTCCTCACCGTGAAATGGATAAAGTTGAAAGGGAGTTCCTGCAATTGGAAGCGGGGACGATGACACATCAGCAATACACCACTAAATTCAATGAGATGGCACGACTGGTGCCGGATCAAGTGACACCTCTTTCGCGGAAGATCAAGAGGTATATCCAGGGCTTGCCGACGGATATCCGTAGGCACATGATCGCTGCTCGAACCAGCACGTTCAGGTCGGCGGTAGATCTAGCAGGAAGGTTGTATGATGAGCGGGAGGCGATGATGATAACGAGCGAAGTGGAGGAGCGAGCCTTTGTTAAGAAGGGGAAAGGAACGCGAGATAGGGATGGCGGAGTGTGACTGAAGGTAAGATGATGAGGATCGATGATCGGGAGAGGATAATAAGGAAGGGTGAGGTATGTAAGAAGTGTGGTAGAGGTCACGAAGGGGAATGCAAATGGGGACTGAACGTTTGCTTTTAGTGTGGAAAGGAAGGTCACAGGGCAAGGGATTGCCGTGTGGCTAAGTGCTACAACTGCGGTGAGGCTGGACATATGAGCAGGGACTGTAAGAAGTCAAGGGCGGGAAGCTCTAGTGCGAGAAAGAAGAACAAAGGGTGAAGGCTAAAGCTTTGCCATGACGAAGAGGAGGCTAGAGCGGACTCCGACTTAACGTCAGGTACGTTTCGGTGATTTAAATTTGTGCATATATGCCTTGTATGTGATACTGGTAGTAGTTTGTTTCTACTGCTTTCTGTTGTAAGTTGCATGTTGAGAGAAGGAACATTGACGAGCCCTTCGATGTAGAGATTACCATTAATGGGTTACCTGAGGCCCTAGAGGATTGCGTGATGCAATTGAGAAGGCTGTGTCACCGTTGTCTGAGGAACAGTTTCAGCCTATGAATTGTTCATAGACAGTAGAGTATGCATAGCAAACAAGAAGAATGGGAGATCGAAAGCAAAAGAGAAAGGATAAATTGGTTGAGTCACCAAATGAGCCGATTTACCTTTCATGCCAGTTGTTGGGTCTGCCAGAGGGTCATTATTCATACTTAAAGAACATCAAACAAGGGCTTGGGTTAAGCAGCAACTTTACGCAAGTTGATGACCGTGTTCCTCAAGCATTAAAGCTGAAGGTTCTCAGCGATGCTCTGAAGCTCAATGATTATGACGCCGATCCTTTGCTCGAATATTGTGATGTAGTAACCGTATTCTACATGGCATGTTTGAAGTCGCAGGTGCTGGTCAAATGAACATTGATCAGTATGCATGGGTTGCCGATGTCGATAGTCCAAGATAGACCGAAGTCGAATGTTGACAAGGGATCTGGAGCGATAGGATTCCAAGTAAGATCCTGGAAGAGGAATGGGACAGTATTGCCCGCGAAGGTTTAAGGAACAACAGGTTTCGGGGACGAAACCCGTTTAAGGGGGTGGACTTGTAACGCCCGAAAATTTCGATTTGGAGTGTCATGCGGTGGAGCGTCCAATCGCATGGGAGTCATGCGATTAAAGCTCAACCGCACGACTGGAGCTCAATCGTACGACTGGAAAGTTCAATCACATAGAGCTTGGACGACTGAAGGTCCAATCGCATGAAGCTTGGGCGATTGGACGAGGGGTATTTAAGGGAGAGGGTAGCCCTTACCCTCTCCCCATACTTGCAAAATCAGAGAGGAAGGAGAGAAGAGAAAAAGAGAAGAAGAAAGTTGGTTCAAGCGGGTTCGTGAGCCAAAATCGACATATAGCGGGTCAAATCGAAGCCCTAACCGAGGAGGCTACTAAGGTGAGTTCTAAGACCCCTCTTTTACACGTTTTTGAATGATTTTGGGGCTGGAACACATCTGAAACCCTATTTTTCGAGTTTTGGGTGTTTAACCCGTGTATGTACGTATGTGTATGTGTATGGTACGTTTAGGGCTTGATCCCGGACTAGGATAGGCTTGTATGAGGTCGAGGTATGTTTCCCTATGGATTAGAGGGGCTAATTTGAGCTCAAACAAGGTCTGGAAGGGTTTGAGGGCCGAAAACCCTCGGCTGCAGTCGGGATGAACTCCATCTGCATCAGCTAGGCCCAGTCGCCCGAATGAGGGGAGACTGGAGCCCAGTCGCCCGAATGAGGGGAGACTGGAGCCCAGTCGCCCGAATGAGGGGAGACTGGAGCTCAGTCGCCCGAATAAGGGGAGACTGGAGCTCAGTCGCCCGAATGAGGGGAGACTGGAGCTCAGTCGCCCGAATGAGGGGAGACTGGAGCTCAGTCGCCCGAATGAGGGGAGACTGGAGCTCAGTCGCCCGAATGAGGGGAGACTGGAGCTCAGTCACCCGAATGAGGGGAGACTGGAGCTCATGCGCCCGAATGAGGGGAGACTGGAGCTCAGTCACCGAATGAGGGGAGACTGGAGCTCAGTCGCCCGAATGAGGGGAGACTGGAGCTCAGTCACCCGAATGAGGGGAGACTGGAGCTCATTCGCCCGAATGTGGGGAGACTGGAGCTCAGTCACATGAATGAGGGGAGACTGGAGGCCAATCACCTGAATGGGGGGAGACTGAAGGCCAGTCACCTGAATGGGGGAGACTGAAGGCCAGTCACCTGAATGAGGGGAGACTGGAGGCCAGTCACCTGAATAGGGGGAGACTGAAGGCCAGTCACCTGAATAGGGGGAGACTGAAGGCCAGTCACCTGAATGGGGGGAGACTGAAGGCCAGTCACCTGAATGGGGGGAGACTGAAGGTCCAGTCACCCGAATGAAGGTCTAGTCACCCGAATGAAGGTGTAGTCACCCGAATGAAGGTCTAGACACCCGAATGAAGGTCTAGTCACCCGAATGAAGGTTTAGTCACCCGAATGAAGGTCTAGACACCCTAATGAAGGTTTAGCCACCCGAATGAAGGTCTAGTCACCCGAATGAAGGGCCTATCGCATGGAGGCCAGACGACTGAAGGGTGTCCATACGCCCGAATGTCCGTAGTATTATCCGACTTTCGAAAAGTGCGGACTTAGACTCGAACCCTCTGGGTTGTAGATGATGAGTTAGGCATGGATAATGTAAGACGATGTATGATGATGAGTTGACGATGATGATGCGCATGATGTTATGTGTGAGGTATGCCTGGCGGTGCGTGTGATTGCATTGTATGTCGGATGTGTGTTATGAATGTGTGATGATGCCTGTATGGTGATGATGTATGTTTATGATTATGTGTATGTTCCTTTTATTATTGTATGTTTGTCTTCCCTGGGCTTTGCGTTGAACGTTAATGAATGAATTGAAAGTAGTATGTAACGTAAAGTGGAAGATAATGAAAGAGGAACGTAACGAATGAGTGCATGCATTAATGAACGAATAAATGAACGTAAGGCTTGCAAGCGTATGTATGAGGTGAGCGACTCTGTGTCGCAACAGACTCGAACGAGATCCTCGTCACGTATCCCGGTACTGTGTCAGTCTTTGGACATGAGTCGGGGGTTTGTATAACGGGCCCCGACACAGTATCAGTCTTCGGACATGAGTCGGGGGTATTGCATGAGACGAGACAGTGAGGTGAGCAACTTTGCGTTGCAACAGACTCGGATGGAGTTCAATCCAGGGTATTGACTCGACGGGATCTTTGTCGCGTATCGCGGTGCTGTGTCAGTCTTCGGACATGAGTCGGGGGTTTGTGAGCAGGCCTCGGCACAGCATCAGCTTTCGAGCATGAGTCGGGGGTATTGCATGAGACAGGATCTAGTTGGATGAGTAGAAGATCGCATGCTCCGATATTGTGTCAGTCTTCGGACATGAGTCGGGGGTTTGTGAGCCGGCCCGGCACAGTATCAGTCTTCGGACATGAGTCGGGAGTAGTGCGAGAGAGTGAGATGAGACGAATAAGGAACGGAACGCGTGCTCCGGTACTGTGTCAGTCTTCGGACATGAGTCGGGGGCTTATGAGCAGGCCCCGGCACAGTATCAGTCTTCAGGCATGAGTCGGGAGTATCGCGTGAGTTGATGAATGAGAAAGGTAATTGTGAAAGAAAGAAAGTATGAAATGAATGAAAGATAATGAACGTAATGAAAGCTAAAGAACGAACGAATGAAAGTAATGAACGGAAGGAACATAATGATGACGTATGAAACGGGATCTTTGTCACTCGACCTCAGTAATCATGGCTGTGTGCCATGAAGAGGGTAAAGTGTGACCGGATCTAGATGGAAGTGAAAGATAGAGGATGCACGAAAGTAACGAACGTACGAATAAATGAAATGAACGTAAGAATGAACGTAATGTACGTACGGACGAGTGTAACGAATGTATGAATGAAAGTAAGAAACATATGAACGAAAGAAAGAGTTAAGAAAGAACGGGAACGTTAACGATGAACGATACACGAACGAAAGTTAATGAATGAATGATGAAGATAATAATAATATTATCTACGTGTACGTATGTTGTATGATCGTGAGTATGTAAGAATGGTTTTGATGGTAAGTAAAGTATGTTTTAATATAAAAACTATAACTCACTCAGCAACGCTGACTTTGATGTGTTTCTAGTTGGCAGGTATGTTGCTGAGGATGGCACAGGGCGACTACTCAGTTGTTGAGGCTGGCATCCGTATTTTGACATGTCATAGTATTTGAAAGAAAACGAATGTTGTAAAGTTATGAAATGACATGTTTTAGTTATTAATGAAAATTTAAATTCCGCTGCAAAATAGATGAACGATTTAAAATGTTTATGTGCGATGAATGACCAACCGTGAGGCGCCCGGGAACGGGGCCTTACAAATTAGGTCCCGGCCAGGTAGAGTGACTTAGCCTGTTATTTTGGCCAATAAGTTTCTTGGCCAGGGCTTTAGGTAAGCAAGGTGACTTTTACTGGGAACTCTTGCTAGATAAATTAATCTGATTTGGGCTCTTTAGCCAAGAAAGTTCATTTATCATGGAGCTTTGACTTGAAAGTGTAGCTTGAGTTTGACATCTAGCAATGTTAATTTAACCTTGACTTCTGGATTTTAGCAAGGCAAATTCACTTTTCTTGTATCACTAGTAAGGCGAGGTGTCCTGGCTTGGACTTTGACTAGGTGATGTGTTCATGCTTTATATATGTTTTAAGTGTTCCATTATGCATTATTATCATATTATTATTCTCGAACGCAATCACTTTGTTCTGTTTATGAAACACAGGTACATGAAGCTAAAAGGAAGGATATTGAGTATTAGAGGGAAGATGGGTGAGATCTGGAACGCGAGACAAGAACAAAAGAAAGATCGAAGGCAAAAATTTAGGGAGGACGCAGCTTACGTCCTTGTGCTTTTTCCCTTAAATTATAGACGTAAGACAGAAGCTCAGGACGTACAACTCTGAAGAGGACGTTGCTTACGTCCTAAAGGACGTAGCTTACGTCCTAAAGGACGTAGCTTACGTCGTGTTGCCGGGTTTGACCAAAATCTTCGGATTCTGACCACATTTAAGGTGGAGAATTAAATTGTAAAACCCTAATTCGTATTGGGAGCAAAAAGGGACGAACTTTGGCCAGTATTGAGGTTTCTTGGACTTCTCTAACTTATTCGGATTCAATCAATCATGTTCCAATCAAATCTTGTTGTTGAATTTATGATGATGCAAGGCTAAACTCCACGTGATCTACCTCGGGTGATAGGGTTCGTGTTCTTAGGTTTTTGTTTATGTTCAAATTGTGTTGGGATTAAACTTTAGAACCCATTAAGTTCTTTATTGAGTTTAACTTGTGTCTTGATTGTTTAAACAATTGTTTTAGTAAATCTTGATTTGAATTTCATATAATTATGCGCGAGTTGTATGATTACAAGGTTTTGGTTGTTAATTCAATTGACATGGTGTACTAAGACCTGTTAAGTCTTGGTTATCTCTGTCACTTAATCATTACACTTATAGAATCCCCGTTAAGGATTTCCCACCAAGTTGAACTAGGCGACTACCGAGAACCGAACTGAATACCGGGGTGGATTACCCTTTTCCATAATTATCTTCTAATCAATTTCATTAATTGCAATTTGTTTTCTCAATTAAGTTGTTAATCATTCTAAAACTCACTTTTCACAGCCAAGAGGCACTAGTTTGATAATTCATTGGTTAATCTATTTTCTAACAAATCAATTTACAACACACCGACCACTAATTTCACGAGGTTCGACAACCCTACTTACCCTAACTAGTTAAGGTGAATAGGAACACACATTTTACATCTTAGTTGATTGATACTTCTACATCGATCAAATTTTGGCGCCATTGCCGGGGAATCGGTGCGTTGGTGTTTTGTTATTTGATTTGTTTTGTTTACTCGTTTTTGTTTTATTTGTTTTATTTCTTTGTTACGCTTGGTGTTTTTCAGTGTGTAGGTGACAGATTGCATGCATACTCGATATTCGGGTAGAAAATCACCATTGGTATTCGATCCAGAGATAGAGAAATCAGCAAGGTATAATATGTCTTGCATCGATCAGAGCTACCAACTACATCAATTTCACAAGCTTTTGATCAAGCAGCTAGTAATGCGTCTGATTCAACCGAAATGGAAAACCCAAATAACCCACCACCTTAAAATCCAAACCCTCCTCCCAACAACCAAAATCAAAACCCAATTCCCCTCCCTCCACCCAATAACAACTGATGCGTGCAGATAGTATATATATTTTGATAAAGGTTTTTTGCACAGATTCAGTTTTAAATGGTTATTACTAATACTAACTACACACACAAAGGCAAGTGTACCTATCGTGAGGTAATATAGTGTTGGTAAGAACCGAGTATCAATCCGTGGACACACTAAGCTTACTCAACAACCCTCATAATTGACTATCATTTTTGATTTAGAAAATGATAAGTTAAACAAAATAACAATAAATAAAGATAGATAAAGATAGATTGAGACTTTTGGTGATTCTTTCAGGGAAGTAAGGCTGTTATCCTAATTTAGATTACACTTATGCAACTGTGATGAATTGGTGGTGTGATTAAAGATATTGAATAAAGTAATTGTGTTAACGTTTATAAAGATGAGCTGGTGCGATTTCTCGTTTATCCGCTCCGTAGTGACCAGGACCAACACAGGTTGAGATTTACTGCTTAGGTCAAGGCCCTAGTGATGTAGGTAAATATTTGTGTCCTTTTCGACATATGATTTCTGAAAACATAACTTAATGTAAGAAGAGAGTTGATCAAGTTCTATTCTAACATACCATTAATTTTAGAAAACCATAACAATTACTGTAGATTTCTCAGACTAATAAAAGGGAACCCGTAAATGATCAGAAAGTTAAGGTCTTATAATTTCTAATAACCATCTCTAGTTAATTAGCCATAGTTGTTATGAATAAAAGTTGATCATACGTTTTTCAACCGTGTATGACAATCACAATTACAAACCATAAACTTATAACCCCCCGTTCAAATGTAGGTGCTACCCATCGAAAGTTTTCCCAAGACCACCATAACATTAACACAATATTTGTCACACCATTAGTTCATCACAAATTACATAAGTTTCATTAAATAGGATAACAAATGAAGTTTAGCTCATAATGAGCTTGAACCTAACAACAAAGATAGAAGACAGTAATGAAATCATCGATAAATTAGAACAATCAAACCGATGATTCACTATGGATGATGTTAAACGATCCCGAGCTTCTTCTAAGTGTTGAATGGACCTCCAAAACCTTCTAAGGACCTCCAAAGGCTGGGTTCCCGAGAGGGAACACCAGCACTTCACCTCCCAAAAAGCCTTTTCTTAAAGTTGCAAATGAAGTCCTATTTATAGGCTTTCTGGAGTGTTTAAGCACGGCCCCGTGCCTAAAAGGCACGGCCCCGTGATTGTACAATGTACGTAAAAGTTGGTCGGCTCGTACGCTCAGATGTTGTCGGGCACGGCCCGTGAAATGGGCAAACACGGCCCCGTGACTGCTTTTGGATAACAGTACTTTTTGTCATGTCAGATGTCCAATCACGGGGGTGTGTCAAATTAGCACGGGGTTGTGTTTCAGGCAAGGCATGGGGGCGTGCTAAATAAGGCACGACCCCATGCTTGGAACTTTAAGCTTGGATTTCTTCAATTTCTTGTCAAATATGCTCCTTTTGTCCATCTTGCCCTTCACAACACCTGAAAACACAATATGAACGATTTAGGTATCAAATCATCATTTTCAGTAAGAGTTTATAGAATAATTGATGTGCAATTGATATGTTTTATATGTATAATTTGAAGCACATCAAATATCCCCACACTTAAACTTTGCTTGTCCTCAAGCAAATCACTTAAAATAGCAACACCACCAAAAACCAAATAACTCAAGATATAAATATGTTTTTCGAGAACTATACAAGCAAACTTGGTTTACCCAAATATACACAGTTAAGCACATGTGAAATGATATCCTTTCAAGCAAGAGAATGGTTTCTAAATATTTTAACATGTAAAAATTCACACTTCTCACAAGGTGCGCTCACACTCGGCTATATATATGGAATCATACATAAGATGAAGTATGACTAATACGCTCAATTGCCTAGTATGAATACGTGTGAAATCATATGCTTGGTAAGGGATCAAATCTCCACCTATGTTAGGTATTTACTTGCATAAATCATTAGGTCTTTGATGGGTTGTAATTTAGCTCGGGTTCAAGGTACGGATTATTTGGGAAAAAGTGGCTAAATGCTAAAGACGATGATCTTGGCTTATTTGATTGACATAAACTATCAGGAAAGTAATAAAAAGGTTTCCCTATACAATACTCAAGCTGCAAGGGATATACAAACTCGAGGACTCGTTTATCGTCAGATCGTCAAGACCGTATTTCACTTTCAAAAACTAGACCTCCTCCTTAACCCGATGATATACGTAGCTATCCTTTTTAAAGGGTCGTTCGGCTTGGAGCCTAATTGCACCCAACGGATTTGGATGTCGAATTCTTGGATTCGGTTTGGTTTTTGTTGCACTTTCCTTTGTGAAACCAGTTCCCCACACGTTGGGCATCTCTCATATCATTTTTCCTTTCTGAGCACATATCTTGAAATACCATAAAATGATGGAACTAGTTTTCTTCTTCTTTCTTTTTTTTCTTTTTCTTTTTTTTTTTGGAAATAAGCCAAAACATGTCTTTATCGAAGAAGGGTTTTGTTCAAGGCTTTTTGGTTTAGTGACTTCATGGTTCGGGTGATTAAAAATGAAAAACGTGTAAGCTCAACGGGGCTAACTAGGGATAATGTTTGGGTAAGGATATTTGAAAATGGTAGAGGCTCGAATGTCGGTTTTTCCTAATTGCCTAAATCCTTTTTATGCAAGAAACACTTATAAGATTTTGAAATGTATACCCAAAACAAGTTCTAATTCACATGCAACATAAGGCACCCTCAATATATCCGTAATGAAAGCAAAATTGCATAAATGCAAAAGCTTATTTAAGGCTCAAAAATAAGCTCACACATAGGATAGAATTGGGTATAAGTGTTTCATTTTACATGTTTGAATATTTTACCAACTCGTTTTGCTTTTCAGGATATCACAAAAAACATTTTTAAGGTTATTTGGGTTTGCTTTATTTGCTTATTTATTTCTCGAAAACGTATATTTATATTTTGTTTTATTAAAAACTGTTTCATGTTTCCTGTGTTGTTGCCAAAAGCTTTAAAACTAGAGTGACTTTTTGCAAAAGATTTAATTATAACTTGGACCTATTTATAAGCAAAGTATCAAGCATAGATACCCTTCCCCACACTTAAACTTCACATTGTGCTCAATGTGATTAACAATAAATATTAAGTAGATAAAGGCAAACGAAAACTCCCCTAAAATGATGAGTCAAATGCGTGCGATCGTTTTTTCACAGCCGCCTTGAATGATCTCAAAAGAATACATCGGGATTAATCTAAAACATCAACAATTTATTTAAGCAGAAAGTTAAAGTTCTAAGCACACAAAATAAAAAAAAACAGACTGAAAGTAACATAGAGCCATATTTGGTTACGGGTCCTTGGCTAGACCCTTCCCCACACTTAGTTTTTAATGAGGTGAAGGTTTATCACCTCCGAGAAAATCTTAGTTGGTACATCGATTTGGCCATTAACCGATGACCATTAACTTTGAAGCTTAGTCCCTCATGGTTTTCAACCTTGATAGCATTATGTGGATCGACTTCTTTTTTTTATAATTATTAATTTTTTTGTTTTGAAGTAAAACAAAATAGTCAAAAATAGGATTGCCTTTCAAACTACCATGTGTCCCCGGCAACGGCGCCAAAAACTTGATGCGTGCGGATAGTATATATATTTTGATAAAGGTTTTTTGCACAGATTCAGTTTTAAATGGTTATTACTAATACTAACCACACACACAAAAGGCAAGTGTACCTATCGTGAGGTAATATAGTGTTGGTCAGAACCGAGTATCAATCCGTGGACACACTAAGCCTACTCAACAACCCTCATAATTGACTATCAGTTTTGATTTAGAAAATGATAAGTTAAACAAAATAACAATAAATAAAGATAGATAAAGATAGATTGAGACTTTTGGTGATTCTTTCAAGGAAATAAGGCTGTTATCCTAATTTAGATTACACTTATGCAACTGTGATGAATTGGTGGTGTGATTAAAGATATTGAATAAAGTAATTGTGTTAACGTTTATAAAGATGAGCTGGCGCGATTTCTTGTCTATCCGCTCCGTAGTGACCAGGACCAACACAGGTTGAGATTTACTGCTTAGGTCAAGGCCCTAGTGATGTAGGTAAATCTTTTGTGTCCTTTTGACATATGATTTCTGAAAACATAACTTAATGTAAGAAGAGAGTTGATCAAGTTCTATTCTAACATACCATTAATTTTAGAAAACCATAACAATTACTGTAGATTTCTTAAACTAATAAAAGGGAACCCGTAAATGATCAGAAAGTTAAGGTCTTATGATTTCTAATAACCATCTCTAGTTAATTAGCCATAGTTGTTATGAATAAAAGTTGATCATACGTTTTTCAACCGTGTATGACAATCACAATTACAAACCATAAACTTATAACCCCGTTCAAATGTAGGTGCTACCCATCGAAAGTTTTCCCAAGACCACCATAACATTAACACAATATTTGTCACACCATTAGTTCATCACAAATTACATAAGTTTCATTAAATAGGATAACAAATGAAGTTTAGCTCATAATGAGCTTGAACCTAACAACAAAGATAGAAGACAGTAATGAAATCATCGATAAATTAGGACAATCAAACCGATGATTCACTATGGATGATGTTAAACGATCCCAAGCTTCTTCTAAGTGTTGAATGGACCTCCAAAACCTTATAAGGACCTCCAAAGGCTGGGTTCCCGAGAGGGAACACCAGCACTTCACCTCCTAAAAAGCTTTTCTTAAAGTTGCAAATGAAGTCCTATGTATAGGCTTTCTGGAGTGTTTAAGCACGGCCCCGTGCCTAAAAGGCACGGCCCCGTGATAGTACAATGTACGTAAAGTTGGTCGGCTCGTACGCTCAGATGTTGTCGGGCACGACCCCGTGACAAATGGGGCACGGCCCGTGAAATGGGCAAACACGGCCCCGTGACTCCTGGGGCACGCCCCCGTGACTGCTTTTGTGTAACAGTACTTTTTGTCCTATCAGATGTCCAATCACGGGGGTGTGTCAAATTAGCACGGGGGTGTGTTTCAGGCAAGGCATGGGGGCGTGCTAAATGAGACACGACCCCATGCTTGGAACTTTAAGCTTGGATTTATTCAATTTGTCAAATATGCTCCTTTTGTCCATCTTGCCCTTCACAATACCTGAAAAAACAATATGAACGATTTATGTATCAAATCATCATTTTCAGTAAGAGTTTATAGAATAATTGATGTGCAATTGATATGTTTTATATGTATAATTTGAAGCACATCAACAACCATCATAACAACCTGAATCAACCACCACCCAACAATAATGTGAATCTAATTAACCCCAATCAAGGAGATGACTTTGATCAGGTGAGCATGCATAGTGTTCACACGGGTGATGAATATTATGGAGATGAATGGAATAACAATGAAGAACCCTATAATGATGCAAATTATAATGCTTGGGATGGAAATCTTGGTAGAGGTGATGGATACAACAGAAATAACAATTGGGGAAATGATCAACATGGGTGGAATGCACCTCCCATCAATCAACAACGCAGTAGGGTTAATAATAATGTCAATCCTCCAAGAAGGCCTCGAAGAGCTCACGTACAAGGTGTGGATAGCCATTTCAGACCGGCTATTTCTGAAAATCCAGTCCCTATTGCACCTCCAAATCATAGAGGAAAAGCTTTTGATGTACGCCCGCATTATCTCACCATTCTTCCTGCCTTTAGAGGCACTGCCACAGAAGAACCATATGTGCATCTTGCTGAATTTGATGCCATATGTAGCACTATGGTGGAAATCATTTTACATATGACGAAGTAAGGCTTCGTTTGTTTCAATTCACCTTGAAAGACCGAGCTAAGCAATGGTTCCTCACCTTGCCCGACAATAGTATTCACACATGGCAAGAAATGCAACAAATATTTTTGGATGAATATTATTCTATGGGTAAAACCAGTGATGCAAGAGATGCTATTCGTTCTTTTCAACAACAAGTCGAAGAACAATTTCATAAGGCATTTACAAGGTTTAAGGAATTGATCCGTATGTGCCCACATCATGAAATTGCACGTTGGGAATTGATCAAGGCTTTTTTGGATGGATTGACCAATGAGGAAAGAAAGTACTTGTATTTTACAAGCAATAGCACATTTCTTTCTAACCATGAAGATGCAGATTGGGAATTTTTAGAGAGAATGTGTAGAAACTCCAAAGCACAAGCTTCTGCTAGTAGACGAGCAAAATCTACTTTGGTGAGGTCAACCATAGTTGATTATGAGACTAAAGAGAGAATTGCTTTGTTGGAGAAACAATTGGCAAAGCTAGGAAGAACAGGTCTGAAGGAGGTTGCAAATGTAGGATATGATGTGTGTGAAGAATGTGGTGAAATGGGTCATAATGGTGATCATGTCCAGTGGTAATGGGAATAAGTGAGGAAGTCAATCAAATTTATGGAGACAGAAAGAAATTCGATATGACTTCCAACACTTATCATCCAAGATTGAGGAATCATCCAAACTTTAAGTATGGTAATGCTTCAAACCAAATGAACCCTAACTTTCAAGGCAATAATCAAGGCGGTCAAACATATCAAAACCGAACATAAGGGAATTACAATCCAAGTGGTTATCAAAGAACATCATATTCTCAAGGAAACAATCAAGGAAGCTACCACCATGGGGGTCAACAAGGGAGTTCATCAAGAAACTATCAAGGGCATCCTCAATTAGGACAAGTTGGTAATGAGGACTCCATAAATGCAAAGTTGGATGCTTTAATGAACATGATGAAAGAGAATATGCAAGAGAATAAGAGGGAAAATGAAATCAGAGATAAGTCTTATGAAGCCTTAAACAAGTAGGTGGGTCAATTAGCTGAGGATGTGGCTCAAATCAAGCGGAACCCCAGGAAGTTACCAAGTGATACTACCATCAATCCTCAACATCAGAGAGCTAACATGAAGAATGTGAGGAATGTGCAAATCAATCAGGTAAGTACTCTTCGTAGTGGTAAGGTGTATGATAACAAAGTTGTCCCTCCACCACCACTTATAGAGAGGGTAGTGAAGGATGTTGATAGTGATAGTGAAAATGACCAGGAACTTGTTTTACCAAAATCATCAAAAAAGGTAACATTTCAAGAGACAACTAAACCAATTTTCAAAGATAATGTGCAAAAAGGTAAGGACAAGGGAATGGAGGGTAATACCATTCCTTATCCTTCAGCTTTGATTCAACCAAAAAAGAATAAACAAAAGAGGCCCACAACAAGAGGAGATGTGGGAGATTTTTAAACAAGTTAAAATTAACTTACCTCTGTTGGATGCAATAAAACAAGTTCCTGCTTATGCCAAATATCTGAAAGATATGTGCACTCAAAAACGAACTCACAAGTTTCCTAAGAAACTTGATGTTCCAGCCAATATGAGCGCTATCTTGTCAGGTGCTCTTCCACCTAAGCTTAGAGATCCAGGAGCGCCCATTATTTCTATTCAAGTTGGTGAATTTAAAGTCGCACGGGCGTTACTCGATCTTGGAGCTAGTGTTAGTATTCTACTAGGGAGCTTATATGACCATATGACTTTGGTCCTTTACAAAAAGCCAATACCACGGTGGTGTTAGCTGATCTCACATTAAAACTCCCTCGTGGTATAGTAACAAATGTCATAGTCAAGATGGATGATTTTATTATCCAGTCAACTTCTTGGTGCTCGATTATGCTTCATTTGACAAAACCAAACAATCTAATGTCATACTTGGTAGACCATTTTTAGCAACTGCTAATGCACAAATTAATTGTCGAGATGGAACAGTTGACATGACTTTTGGTAATCGTAAATTAAGTGTCAATGTATATGACAAAGTAACTAACTCCTCTGTTGATAATGAATGCTTTATGGCGGACATTATGGACGGGTGTAAGCCTTATGACAATAATGAAAACATTGAGGAACCGTGTGTTTTTATGACAAGTTGGATGTTGAGCATGCATATGATTTGGATGAAGAAGAAAGGAAACTTGACGTGTCGGCCGTGCATGAAGGAAGACCACCATGGACACATCCGTGGAATCTTTACCTAACCACATTGATTCTCAGTTAAAGCCATCACTGGAGAGTCCACCGAAAGTGGAACTGAAAGAACTCCCAAAACATCTGAAATATGTGTTTTTAGGGGAAAATCAAACTCTCACAGTCATCATTGCATCATATTTGGAAAGCGATCAAGAATAGTTATTACTTAACGTATTGAAGGAGCATAAAGCAGCCATTGGATGGACAATTGCAGATCTTAAAGGCATTAGCCCATCTATTATGATGCACAAAATCCTTACTGATGCTGATGCCAAACCTATGAGAGATACCCAAAGACGATTAAACCCTAACATGCGCGAAGTGGTAAAAAAGGAAGTTCTTAAATAGCTGGATGCAGGAATTGTGTATCCAATTTCTGATAGCATGTGGGTCAGTCCTACCCAAACAGTACCAAAGAAATCTGGTATCCAAATTGTGAAAGGTGAGGATGGTGAACATGTCGCTACCCGACCTGTCACCGGATGGCGTGTATGCATTGATTATAGGAAGTTAAATGCGGCTACTTTAAAAGACCATTTTCCACTTCCTTTCATTGATCAAATCATCGAGAAGCTATCAGGTCAGAAATTTTATTGTTATTTAGATGGATATTCAGGGTACAATCAATTGCAATTCATCCAGATGATCAACAAAAGACTACTTTTACTTACCCTTATGGCACTTTCGCATTTAGACGAATGCCATTCGGACTTTGTAATGCCCCAGCCACCTTCCAAAGGTGCATGATGAGTATCTTTTCGGATATGATTGGGGAGTCTTTGGAAATCTTTATAGATGACTTTTCCATCTTTGGTCTATTTTTTGACAATTGTCTGGTCCAATTAACAAAGGTTTTAAAAGATGTGTCGAAACAAATTTGGTGTTGAGTTGGGAGTTTATGGTAAAAGAAGAATTGTTTTAGGACATGTGGTATCCAACCGTGGGATAGATGTTGATCATGCAAAAATTAAAGTCATTTCAACATTACCTCCTCCACCAATGTAAAAGGTATTTGATCATTCTTAGGACACGTGGGGTTTTATAGGAGATTTATAAAAGGGTTTAGTACCATCACTAAACCGCTTTGCAATTTGCTTCTGAAAGATGTGTCATTTGTGTTTGATGATTAGTGTCTTAAATCTTTTACTACTTTAAAACAAAATTGGTTGAAGCCCCAATATTGCAAGCACCCGATTGGTCACTACCTTTGAAATAATGTGTGATCGAGTGACTTTGCAATTGGGGCTGTTTTGGGACAAAGGGTAGACAAGAAACCTCTGGCAATTTATTATGCTAGCAAAACTCTAGATGGTGCTCAAATAAATTATACTACCACTGAGAAAGAGTTACTTGTAGTTGTTTATGCTCTTGATAAGTTCAGGTCCTATATTTAGGGAAGCAAGGTAATTATCTACTCAGATCATAGTGCTGTGCGTTATTTAATGGAGAAAAAGGATGCTAAACCCATGTTGATTAGATGGATCCACCTGTTGCAAGAGTTTGACCTAGAAATTCGAGATAAAAAGGGGAGTGATAATGTGTTGCTGATCATCTATCACGGATTGTGCACAACGATTCCGATCAGACAGTGGAGATAAATGAAATATTCCCAGATGAGCATTTGTTTACTTTTCTGAATTGCCCTGGTTTGCTGACATCGTTAATTATTATGCTGCAGGTGCTATTCAAGAACATTGGCAAAAATGGAAAAAACAAAAGTTCATGTCTCAGGTTAAGCAGTATTATATGGGATGAACCAGATCTTTTCAAAGTGGGCCCTGATCAGGTTATCAGGCGGTGTATTCCGGATTCTGAAATCAAAGATGTGCTAGGACTTGTACACGCATCTGCATGCGGAGGTCACTTTACTGGCTAGAAAACAGGACATAAAGTGTTATCTGCTGGGTTATTCTGGCCCACTATATTTCAGGATGCGTATGAGTTTGCTAAAAATTGTATAAATTGCCAGAAAATGGGTAGCATTTCCAAAAGAAACGAAATACCCATGCAGCCAATTTTAGTGGTTGATATTTTTGATCATTGACTTCATGAGACCATTTCCCAACTCCTTTGGTAATTTATATATTTTAGTGGCAGTCGACTATGTATCTAAATGGATCGAAGCGATTGCCACTAAAACAAATGATCACAATGTCGTTTGCAAGTTTGTTCAAAGTCATATTTTTCCAGATTTGTCATTCCCCGTGTGATCATAAGTGACGGGGATCACATTTCAAAAACTTTAATTTTTGAAAACTTCTCAAAACAATATGGCGTCGATCATCGGGTGGCACCACCATATCACCTACAAACAAGCGGGCAAGTGGAAGTATCAAATAGGCAAATCAAAGAAATTTTACAAAAAAATAGTACGAACCGATCGCAAGGATTGGTCTACAAAACTCGACAATGCCTTGTGGGCGTATCGCACTGCATATAAAAACCCTATTAGTAGTACCCCTTATCGTTTGGTTTATGGAAAGGGATGTCATTTGCCTGTTGAGTTGAGTCATTGTGCTTTATGGGCAGTGAAAGAGGTTAATGTTAACTATGATGTTGCAGGTAAACAACGGAAGTTAAAGTTTGACTGAATTAGAAGAATTACGAGATGAAGCGTATGAATCTGCTAGTTCCTACAAGACGCGGATGAAACGGGTTCATGATGCCAAACTAAAACGGGAGACATTTGAGGTAGGACAAAAGGTATGGTTATTTAACTCACGCTTGAAATTTTTTCCAGATAAACTCAAGAGTAAATGGACGGGACGGTATCTGATTAAGTGTATTGGCAATTATGGTAAGATCGAGATTGAAGACTTTGATGATCACCTCCGACAGGTAGTGAATGGTCACCATTTGAAACCTTATCTGGAGGATAAGGAATTAAATCGGATGTCAGAGGAATCGGTGAAGTTATTACTAATTTCATCGACTGTTTCCTCGACGGTTTAACAATCCCACAACGTCTAGCTGATGACTAGTAAATTCAGCGCTTATGGGAGGCAACCCGCGTTACGTCTATTTATTTGTTTTTTTTCTTTTCTGTTGTTTGCTTTATTTTATTTCGTTTCGTCTTTTGCACCTTCTAGTTGTGTCCGTCGCGGGTTCATGTATTGTTCGAATTTACCTTTCCGGGTCTTAAAGTCGAGGACGACTTTCAATTATCAGGGGGGTGGGCACATTCTAACGTATTGTAATCGTAATGTGATTGTTAAAACGTGATTGATAAAAAATGCAAAAAAGGACGTATCTTACGTCCTAGGGGTGTAAGCTTACATCCCCAAGGCCACTTACACCCAACCCTACTGTCTTACGTCCACTCTAGAAGAAAGAATACTAACTTTAAGAAGGACGTAAGCTACGTCCTTGAGGACGTAACTTATGTCGGGTCTGCGCAGGGTGCAGTGGCACCGATTTTCACCACAATTTTTTGGTTAAACCCTAACCACATTTTCAAAACCGAATCTTTAACCACAACCCCTCACCACATTCGTTTTACACCCACTTCTTCCATCTTCTCCACTTCTTCTTCCTAACACCATAAAACCCTAACTTCCATTAACCCTAACCTCATCAATTGTTAACCAAATCGCGCATGTTATATGTGCAAATTGCTTAATTTTTGAGAGGAACAAAACCCATGTGGTAATTTTATGTGAATCGCAGTTGTTTGGGCGATTTCAAAGGGATAAGGTTCTGAAAAGGTTTGGGGATTTGGGGTTTTAGAGTCAAGGTTGCATCTTTCTTCATCTCACATACTTTCAAGCATTAAGGTACGTGTATTTTCTTTCTTTCTTGGATGTTATGAGGATGATTATGCATATGAACATCGTGAAGGTAATGTTGGTAGATGGTGACATTGTGTGGGTGATTATGAATGGAAAATGGTAAATCTATAGAGTTTAGAAGAAAAGGGTTATGTGGGGTAGATATAAACGCAAATTCTTTCATGAATTGAAAGTAATATGGGCATGGGGTGCTAATGGAACTTAGCTTGTCTATAACTAGCCAATGACCATAGAAGTTTAGTGTTTGAGAACTGATTTTGTTGCAACGTGTTGAAATAGATGTTGATTAAGTGATGGTAGTATACTAACTTTGTCATGTAATTGTAGGTCAATGGTGATAACTAAGACTGCAGCGGGAGCAACAAAAGGAAAGAGTTTGCTTCGTCCTCCCGGGCAAAAAGGGGGAGAGTGATCTACAATGAAGAATCTGAGGATGAGGAAGTTGAGATGCAAGATATTGAATCAGAAAACGAATCCGATAATGACTCTACGTAAGCAGTTGATTCAGAAGAGGAGGACTATGGGGATGATGGTCTCCCTATTTGGAAAAAAAACAGACGCTTATCATCTTTTAAGGGTGCGGATGTGCAAGAAGAGATGTATTTGAAAAAGATGAAAGCAAGTCAAGTGTCTACGGATAAGCTGATGATTTGTGAACGACAGATTTATCGGTCGGATTTTGAAAGGTTTGGGGTAGATGAATGCTTTACCAGATTTGGTTGGGAAAACATTTGAGCTTCAATAATGATGGTGTTGAGGATGTCTATGTGAATGCAATATTGGAATGGATGTCTACTCTGAAGAAGGAACCAGGAGACAACCCTCCCGCCACAACACAACTCACGGAAAGGTGAATGGTAAGACAGTGAGTCTATCATTATTTAACTTAAATAGGATTTCTCACTTTGACACAAGAACAGCGGATGGAACCCCATATACATACCCCACTGATGCAATGCTTGCATGTAAAGTTGCAAAGGAAGACGTGTGGTGAAGTATGATATACGAGATGTTCCAAGTACCTGAAGGAATTAATATGGCACGATGGTCTCTTGATCGTGAAAATCTGAAGCCACTGCCAAGCTGTTATTGATTTTCTTGAATCAGAATGTGCTCCCCAGAATGGGTGACAAAGCGAAGGTAAGGTATACCAAACAAGCTCTGTCTGTTCGGCATCTTATTTTATCGAGTATTTGGGAATCTCAGGAGAAATCAGACAGAAAATCAATCCCACATTGCGAATGGGAATGTTGTCAAAGCGAAGGTCAGGAAACCAAACAAGCTCTGTCTGTTCGGCATCTTATTTTATCGAGTATTTGGGAATCTCAGGAGAAATCAGACAGAAAATCAATCCCACATTGCCGAATGTTGTCAAAATTTTCAGGAAACAAAATGTTTTACCAAGCCGGGCTCAGAAAAAGAAGGTGACCCACGTGCCATTCAAAATCAGCAATTTACCTCCAGGGTGGTCTTATGAGAGGTCTGCGGGTGTTCACAAGTTAGTAGATAAGAGGAGTGGTCATATTTAGAAGTGCAAGACGGGATTTCCAGAATCGAGAAGGGGATGCTGTTGAGAAGGAAGGGAGAAGACGCGATAGCCCAGTGAGAGGTGATGTGGCAAATGATGATGATGATCCGTATCATAGAAGGATAAGGGTTGCAGTGGCTCAGGCTCATCCTGTGGGATTTACGCGTTGGTCAGAGCCAGAACAACGGATGTTTGATCGACAATCTGAGGAGATGGGGGGAAAATAGGATGTACATGCAACACATGATGTATTCTCAGGAATTTTATCGCAACCAGGACTACACGTATAGGGAGGACATTCGTCATCAGGAAGATTATATGCAAGGATTGCCTTATACAACCACACTGCCTCCCACCGATTGGCAGTCACCTGATCTTCTTCCCTACAGTCAGATGCAGCAAGCTCCATACTACCCACAATCTACACCATCTGCTTGTTCCCCACTACCACCGCACCATCAGATGAGCCAAGTGGATCTCATGCAAACCAGGCTGATGTTTTCGACATGGGAGATATGAGGTGGGGTTCTTTAAGAGTATCTTTGGGTAGCCATATCCAGGACCACCATCTGGTGGTTATTGATGCACTCGCTGATCCTATGATCAGGTCCACGTGCTCCACCCTATCTATGTTGAACTATGCTTTATGTTTCTATGTTTCCTTTGTTTTCTTTATTTCCTTTTCTTTTGCTTTAGTCTATTGTTTAAGGGTGCGGTCGAGACAACTATTTTTTTGTGTGTTTGGTGGCATATTAAGTGTTATGTGATGGGAATGAGTTAAACTGATGTTGTGGGGGTTTAATCCTGGGGGAAGCGGTCTTAATTCCCACATACAAGCTCTAAAACATACATGAGGTAATTTAGGGTTTAAGTGTGGGGATGAGGGGAGTTAAAAATTAAATCTGGTGAATTAAAGTGTCATGTGTAATGTAAATTGTGAATGGATGTCAAATAGAGGTCCTGACTCATGCTCAACTCAAGTGTAGGAGAAATTTTTAAGAATGATAAGTGATAGCTAACCAAGGGTAACGAGCTAGATAGTGGACCTTTTATGCATGTTTTCACATCCTTAGCCTGTCACCATCGTTTTCTGTGAGAATTGAGCCTGTATATGAGCTTAGAACATCAATAGGGTAAGTGCTCACTTTTCATCATGTGTGTTACGAGAGTGACTTCATTATTCTAGAACTTGCATGATTGATACGTTTGAGATCACGAACCAAACTGTTTCGCATAAATGATTAAGGCATTAGGATAAACCTCTGTTTGATAGCCCTTCTCATTGTACTATCCTACCCAAAATGATCCTCTAGTCGCCAGTTTGAGCCCAGAACCTTTTAATGTTTAAACCCGAATCTACCCAATATCCTTTTCAAAACTCTACTTTTTAAGCCCATGTGATGAAATCTGATAAGTATTGCTTGAATTTGGATATAATTTAGTTAGAATGGTGAAGTGTATAGATATATCATCATTCAAAAAAATGAGTCAATAATGGGTCAAAATGACCACAATATCAATGTCATGTTTAAGTGGTAATAAACTATGAATTTGGTCAAGTTTTCCTAATTTCATTGTGTAGTGTTGCTTATCATTCAGATGTTTCAACATGCTTATTTGGATTTCATCACTCTTTGCCACTCCAAATTCTCTATTCTCGCCCAAAATCTAAGCCTTACATTACAACCCTTCAAAGACCTTTGATGCGTGCATGGTTTGTGTTAATTGGTGGAGTTGCGAGCATTGTGCAAGCTTATAGTAATTATGAGTTGTTCTTGGTTAAGAGTGCCATATTCATATACTAGCACACCTTTTGCTAGACTAGATACTAACCGAGAGGAGTGAAAATTGTGAGATGTGTGATTACATGCATAGGGAAAGTTAGAAAGCTCGTTAGGCTTGGATAGAAGAATCTTGATCTAAAAAGTAATGTTGCCTATGGGAATTATGAGTTGATCATGACACGGGACCTTAACGGGCATTATAGGACAATACCACGTGATCATGAGTACACAATGGGAGTTAATTGTTTCAGTGAGTTGCTTGAGGGCAAGCAAATGATAAGTGTGGGGATGTGATGCGTTCATGCTTTATATATGTTTTAAGTGTTCCATTATGCATTATTATCATATTATTATTGTCAACGCAATCACTTTGTTCTGTTTATGAAACACAGGTACATGAAGCTAAAAGGAAGGAAATTGAGCATTAGAGGGAAGATGGGTGAGATCTGGAACGCGAGACAAGAACAAAAGAAAGATCGAAGGCAAAAATTTAGGGAGGACGTAGCTTACGTCCTAATGGACGTAGCTTACATCCTTGTGCTTTTTCCCTTTAATTATGGACGTAAGACAGAAGCTCAGGACGTACAACTCTGAAGAGGACGTAGCTTACGTCCTAAAGGACGTAGCTTACGTCGTGTTACCGGGTTTGACCAAAATCTTCGGATTTTGACCATATTTAAGGTGGAGAATTAAATTGTAAAACCCTAATTCGCATTGGGAGCAAAAAGGGACGAACTTTGGCCAGTATTGAGGTTTATTGGACTTCTCTAACTCATTCGGATTCAATCATTCATGTTCCAATCAAATCTTGTTGTTGAATTTATGAAGATGAAAGGCTAAACTCCACGTGATCTGCCTCGGTGATAGGGTTCATGTTCTTAGGTTTTTGTTTATGTTCAAATTGTGTTGGGATTAAACTTTAGAACCCATTAAGTTCTTTATTGAGTTTAACTTGTGTCTTGATTGTTTAAACAATTGTTTTAGTAAATCTTGATTTGAATTTCATATAATTATGCGCGAGTTGTATGATTGCAAGGTTTTGGTTGTTAATTCAATTGACATGGTGTACTAAGACCTGTTAAGTCTTGGTTATCTCTGCCACTTAATCATTACACTTATAGAATCCCCGTTAAGGATTTCCCACCAAGTTGAACTAGGCGACTACCGAGAACCGAACCTGAATACCGGGGTGGATTACCCTTTTCCATAATCATCTTCTAATCAATTTCATTAATTGCAATTTATTATCTCAATTAAGTTGTTATCATTCTAAAACTCACTTTTCACAGCCAAGAGCACTAGTTTGATAATTCATTAGTTAATCTATTTTCTTACAAATCAATTTACAACACACCGACCACTAATTCCACGAGGTTCGATAACCTACTTACCCTAACTAGTTAAGGTGAATAGGAACACACATTTTACATCTTATTTGATTGATACTTCAACATCGATCACTAGGCCATTTCAATTTTGCCATGTAGGTGTCTAGACAATTTAACTTGGGCTATGAACAGTAAAGTTGGCTTGAGCCTCACCAAAATTATGAGTGAAGAAAGGCTTAAGCCTTGAGCTCTTGCAGAACCCAATTTTGATCACGCAAGGTGACATGTCTCTAAGTTAGGACAAGTGGCTTGATTTTGCGTCATGTAATGCAGCTTGCGTTATTTCAAGGAAAAGATTTAGACTTTGTCCATGCGAGTTTTGGCAAGACATGAGCATACTGGGATTTTGGCCAGGCGAGTTTTCACAAAGCAAGGTGAATGACTTAGAATTTAGCCAGAAGATGTAGTTTGCATTCTTTCCAGGAGAGGATTTTTCTACCATCTTTTGACATCTTCCCTTGAAATACATGTTAGAGAAAGTTAACTTAGCTTATCATAGGCAAGATACCTTTATATAAAGTGTGAATGATTAAGCAGAACTTGGGTGGGTTTATTTTTCATAGTTGCTTTTCCTTTAAGGATGACAAGGGATATTCCATTTATTGGCCGGCCATCAAAAGCGTAGGACGAATCTTGGAATGATATGTAGTTTGGGCCCTTGGAAAGGCAAAGGGGTCGGGTCACGAAATGACATAAGTGCCAGATCTTCAAGAGACGTGACAACCGAGTATCGAAAAACACATGAAGGCCAGACCTTGCAAAGGCTTAAGGTCAGGTCTTGGAAAGGTATGAACGCTAAGCCTTAAAAAGACATGAAGGCTAGGTCCTGAAAAGATTTGAAGTTCAAGTCTTGGGAATACATATAGGCCAGGTCCGGAAAGACTTGAAGGCCGAGTCTTGGGAAGACATGTACGTCAGGCATTGGGAATGCTTGGAGGCCGAACATTGCGAAGGCTTGGAGGCCGGACATTGCGAAGGATAGGAGGCCGAGCTTTGCAAATGCTTTGGAGGTCGGGCCTTGCAAATGCTTGGACCAGGCCTTACGAATGCTTTAAGGGTCGGGCATTGCGAAGGCTTGGAGGCTGGGCCTTATGAATGTTGTGGGGGCCAGGCCTCGTACAGACTTTCGAGGCCAGGCCTTACGAATGCTTTGGAGGTCGTTCCTTACTAATTCTTGGAGGTTGGGCCTTACGAATACGCTTGAGGTTGGGCATTGCGAAAGATTGGAGGTCGGGCCTTGCGAATGCTTTAGAGGCCAGGCTTTAGAGGTCGAGCATTACAAAGGCTTGGAAGCCGGGCATTGCGAAGGCTTGGAGGCTGGGCCTTACGAATGTTGTAGAGGTCGGGCCTCACGAAGGCTTTGTAGAGGCCGGGCCTTGCGAATGCTTTGGAGGCCAAGCCTTTCGAAGGCTTGGGGGCGGGCATTGTGAAGGCTTGGTTAGGACTTGCGAATGCTTTGGAGGCCAGGCCTTGCGAATGCTTGGAGGTCGGGCCCTGCGAAGGCTTGGAGGTCATACATACGAAGGATTAGAGGCTGGCCCTTGCGAATGCTTAGGAGTCTGGGCCTTTTGAATGCGTTGGAGGTCGGGCCTTGCGAATGCGTAGGAGGCCGGGCCTTGTGAATGCATTGGAGGCCAGGCGCGAAGGATTGGAGGTCGGCCTTGCGAAGGAGGTCGGGCCTTGCGAATAGGGCTGGGCCTTACGAATGGCCTTGCGAAATGCTGTGAAGGTCGGGCCTTGGAAGGTTGTGAATGGCCCTTGCGAAGCTTGGCGGCGGGGCCTTTGGAGGCTGGGCCTTACGAATGTTTTAGAGGTCGGGCATTACAAAGGCTTGGATGCAGGGCCTTACGAATGCTGTGAAGGTCGGGCCTTGCGAAGGCTTTGTGGAGGTCGGCCCTTGTGAATGCGTTGGAGGCCTGGCCTTGCGAAGGCTTGGCGGCCGGGCCTCGCGAAGGCTTTATGGAGGCTGGACATTATGAATACTTGGAGGCCAGGCATTGCGAAGGCTTGGAGGCCGGACCTTGCGAATGCTTTAGAGGTCGGGCCTTGCAAAGGCTTTATGGAGGTCAGCCTAGTGAATACTTTGTAGGTCGGTCCCTTACGAATGCGTTGGAGGCCGGACATTGTAAAGGCTTGGACCTTGCGCCCTTGCGAATGCTTAGAGGTCAGGCCTGTGAAGGCTTGGAGGCCGAACATTGCGAAGGCTTGGAGGCTCGCCCTTGCGAATGCTTGGGAGACCGCACCTTGCGAATTCGTTAGAGGTCGGGCCTTGCGAATGCGTTGGAGGTCGGGCCTTGCAAATGCGTTGGAGGCCAGGCCTTGAGAATATGTTGGGAGGTCAGGCCTTAAGAATGCTTTGGATGTCGGGCCTTGTGAATGCGTTGGAGGCGGGCCTTGCGAATGCGTTAGGAGGCCAAACCTTGCGAAAGCTTTGGAGACCGGACCTTGTAAAAGCTTTAAAGGCTAGGTCTTGAAAGATCCAGCCTTGGGCTGTGGCTTGAGGGAAAAGAAGGTTTTAAAGAGATTTTCCTTTTTCCAGTAAAAGAATATGTGGTTTGCCTTGGCAGGTCAAGGCGACATGGCCTTGGCCAAATAAGAGATGACTTCTGCCATAGATAATCAAAGTGACAAGGACTTTGGCCAAACAAGATGACCTGACCAGTCAGGCTACTATCATCCTTGGTTGTCTTCTGATTATAGATAGGTGATGACCTGCCTTTGGCAGGAATGGTCTTTTCTTGCTCTGCCTTTTATACTAGTAATGGTAAGTGTAAAGTTTGAAATGCTTTTTTCTAGCTTATAGCTCTTTGCTATTGTCAAGAAAATGTTGGAAATGACAAAAGGAGGCTCTCCACCCTAGGTATAGAGTTTGACCCTTGTTTTTATCAAAATTTACTCTTTATGCTAAAACCCAAATTCTTGGTGAACACAGGTGTAAACACAGATCTAGATGTCCAGTATGGTATAAAAGACAACAAATCTTGTCTTTTTATTTAGAACGTAGGGCACGAGCATTCATGTGGATTGATATTCCCAGCCCCATGATGGGCGCCACTTGTTGCTACATCCGAATTCGGGTCGAGCCTTTTTACCGGGTATGGATGAGCCTACACTCCGTGACTCATTCTCGAACTTTGAACTTGGCTGTAACAACAAGGAGATCTACGTTAGAGGGCCCGAAGGCACTCTGACACTCAAGTCAGTACCAAATATTATATAGTCAAGCATAATGTATATATAAGACAAATGAATAGATAAGTGTAGGAGATGAGGATTAGGGAGAGCCTTGTAGGCACGATTCAATCGTGAGTAGTCATCAGTGACTACGAAGCTGTACCAGTCTCCAGCGATACTTTTCGTGCTGATTGGACCGAATAAATCCATGTGCAATAGCTCCAGGGGCATCTCGACACCACGGATGAATGGAGTTGCTGAGCGAAAGAACATGAGCTTGATCGAGACCGCCATAACTATGTTGGCAGATTCAAAACTGTCAGTGCAGTTCTGGAACGAAGTTGTTGCCAATGCATGCTACACACTAAATCGTGTGTCAGTTATGAAGTGGCATGGGAAGACTTGCTATGAGCTGCTACAGAAGCGTAAACCTAACCAGGAGTATCTGGAACCATTCAGCGCTCCTTGTACGCTACTGAAGAAAACTCAAGAGGGCAAGTTTAATGAAAAGGCAGATCAGGGGATCTTTCTAGGATACAGCATACTAGATAAACGAGTTTACAACAACTCTACTGGTAAGGTAGAAGTATGGTGCAATGTTGACGTTCAACGATTCACCATCCCCCCTGCTGGAAAAGGTCCATCGTCATTCTTTGACTACGATGGATTTTTCAAATCATTTAATCTTCCTCAGATAGATTCGGATGAAGATATTGATACCCAGATGATGCACGATATTCTAAACACACCGAATCTGGATAATAGCAATCCAACACCTGCGAGTGGTTCATCGGGATCTTCACCAGCTGAGCAGGACGAGAGTGATGACTCGACAGATGAAGAAGAAGCAACTGAGACAGGACAGGCACCAAATGTTGATCAAGAAAGGAGCTCTCCGACTGCCGAACACGCATCTGGAAATACGGATCCCGAACCTCCAGTCACAAATGTGGACTCTGAAGTTGTCGTCCCAACGACACCTGCGACTAGGATCAGTACGAATCATCCGCCGGAGGCAATCATTGGAGATCTTCACTCCGGCGTGCAGACAAGAAATCGGTTGTATACTGCTGATTACGCTGAAATTATGGAAAAGCGCTACGTGAATGATGGGGCTTTCAGATGTTTCATTTCTCAAGTTGAACCCAAACATGTAAGCGATGCCCTGAATGATGAGGCCTGGGTCAATGCTATGCAAGAGGAGTTGCTACAGTTCAAGAAACTTGGAGTGTGGACACTCGTCGACCGACCCAGTGGAGTCAAAGTGATAGGCACCAAATAGGTGCTACGCTGCAAGAAGGATGACCAAGGTGTTGTTATCAGAAACAAGGCACGGTTGGTTGTTCAAGCCTTCAGACAAGTTGAGGGAGTCGACTATAATGAAGTCTTTGAACCAGTAGCTAGAATGGAAGCTATCCGTATCTTTCTAGCCTACGCCTCTTACATGAAGATCAAATTTTATCAACTAGATATTAAGAGTGCATTCTTGCACGGGGAAATCCGTGAAGAAGTCTATGTCAGTCAACCCGAAGGATTCGAAGATCCTTATCATCGGGACAGAGTCTACGAGTTAGACAAGGCTCTGTATGGGCTACATCAGGCTACTCGAGCCTGGTATGAAAAGCTCTCCACTCATCTGCTGAAACACGGGTTTCGCAAGGGTGTGATTGACTGTATACTGTTTATCAAAGAAAGAGACGGTGATTTCTAATGGTGCAAATCTATGTGGATGACATAATCTTCGGTTCACGAAACAAAGAGTTATGTAAAGAATTTGAATCTGTGATGAAGCCAGAATTTGAAATGAGCACCATGGGAGAAATGAAGTTCTTTCTGGGATTACAGATGGATCAGACACCTACCGGTATTTTTCTGCATCAGACTAAGTATGTCGGAGACATTCTTAGTCGCTTTGATATGGAAAATGTCACTGCTGCCGATACTTCACTCGCAACAAATCATGATGTGGCTCCTGATGAGAATGGGGATTTGGTGGATGCCACTATGTATCGTGGGATGATCGGATCTCTCATGTATCTCACTGCCTCCCGTCCAGATATCATGTACGCCACATGTTTATGCTCCAGATATCAAGCAAAACCGAAAGTAAATCATCTGATCGGGGTCAAAAGAATCATCCGTTATCTGAAGGGTACACCAACACTGGGGTTGTGGTATCCTCATGACGATGACTTTGAGCTCACGGCGTATAGTGATTCAGACTATGGTGGCTGCAAAATGAATTTCAAGTCTACATCAGTAGGGTGTCAGTTTTTTGGAAGGCGTTTAGTCACGTGGCAATGCAAGAAGCAGACCTCGGTTGCCTTATCAACCTGTGAAGCTAAATACGTTGCTGCCGCAAGCTGCTGCTCTCAGATTATCTGGATCCAACAACAAATGCGAGACTATGGTTTGCAATTCTCGAACACCCCTATCTATATTGATAACTCTGCTGCCATAGTTGTCACTAAAAATCCGGTACAACACCCTAAAACCAAACACATAGGCATAAAGTATCATTTCATACGCGACTGCTATGAAAAACAATTAATAGATGTGGTAAAAATAAATACGGATTTTCAACGCGCTGACCTCTACACTAAACCGTTTGATAAACCCAGATTTTTCTACTTGTTAGAGGTCAAAGGCGTGAAAAAGAAAAGTGACATTATCTCTAAAGACAGATTCATAGTCCGACACTAGTTCTGTCTTTAGTTCATTTTCATTTTTTATTTTTTAATTTTAACTTCCTTGTCTTATAAAAATTCAAAAACACAAAAGATTTTCTGTTTTAGAATTTTAGGGGGAGATTAGGTCATTTTCAGTATTTAGTTACTTAAAAAAAGAAGGGGGAAGGGCAGATAATCTAAAAGGCATAAACAACAAAGACAAGGTTGTAATTCTGCAAGATTGGAAAGTGATAGTACACAGGCGTCAAGTTAATTGGAACACCAAAAAGATTTTACATTTTTTAGAATTTCAGTTTTATTAAATCATAGAAAATTATTAGTCAGAGGATTCTAAGTCTAACAAGATTGGGAAAATGATAGTAAGCTTGAGTGTTACTGTAATTACACGGAGAAAGTTGATCTAGGGAGGTGCTATTTCACTATACGATGTGTCGGTAGATTCAACACAATAGAAGAGTAGACGTCATTGGTGAACTCAATCTAAACTAAATGGTTCAACCGACTGTGGGGTCCCATCTTATCACTGGTTAACACAATCAGTTATTTCCAATAAGGGATAACGAGCATATAAACGCCACCAAAGGTGTGCGAGTGACCACGAAAAGAGCAAAGCATGAAAAAATTGAATACAAGCGCAATCAAGCTGATAACTTATGTTGTTGGTGCGTTATGTGAAAAAGGAAATAAGAAATGCTCTAACAAGGAGATAGGTTGTGTGCCTCTCTGCTGTGCGATGGCACTAACCTGAGGATAAGCATAACCTACATATTCTAGAAATCATTGTTGTTTGCCGCCTCTCTGCTATGCGATGGCACTGACCTGAGGCTTGGCTTCTCTTTGAAAGTTCTAAGAATAGTCTCTTCTTGTCAAAATACCCATAGACCGCTCTAAAGTCTCCTAAGGAATGTTGATTACCATATAAGCGTGGGATCCACAATTGTTGGTTGAAATAATATAACTTAATTCATCACCAATGTGTGTCAAAAGTCTGTGTATGGATTTAAGTGGACAAGAATACTGACAATCATCGTGGATGCATCGACTGATGTTGATAATCAACGTGCGTTACATATCATATCAAGCATGATTCCAAGTTAGAACTTAGAAGTCTCAGATGAATGAAAAACTGTGATATGTAAATATGTTAGTTTCCTTTTCGATAAATATAAAAGGTTCCAAGTAATTAAGTTAATGCCTGTCTAATTCCATATGAATCTGTCTTGAAAATGTTGTTAATGCTAATAAGCTTATCTACCCAACCCTAACAAAATCACAAAAACATTTTGTTTTGTTATTTAATTTAGTATTTTATTTTATTTGTTAAGTATGTTTGTGTCGGACTGTGCTATACTGCTCATTGCAGAAAATGTCACAAAATGAACTTAACGTTTAATCTATAATAAATTGTTTCTGAAAAGATAAAAGTATTATGTCTGAGATGATCAGGTGGATAAATGGATCATGTCTGAGATGATCAGGTGGATAAATGGATAATATCTGAGATGATCAGGTGGATAAATGGATCATGTCTGAGATGATCAGGTGGATAAATAGATCATGTCAGAGGTGATCTGGTGGATAAATGGATCACGTCTGAGGTGATCTGGTGGATAAATGGATCACGTCTGAGGTGATCAATAGATTTTAATCTAAAAGGTGATCATGTCTTAGATGATCAATTGCTCATAATGTTTATCTATTGTTAAACCGAACTAAGGGTCGTAATGGTAAAATGGTCAAAATGTCACAAGTATGGCGCATTCGCACGACTGAACCATAAGTATGGACCAGTCGTACGATTGGAGCATACGAATGAGTAAATTGTATGATTGGACCATGCGATTGAGCCCAATCGCACGATTGGAGGTGACCGACTGTGTCAAACGTCTGAATGAACCTCAATCGTACGATTGGAGGTAAGCGATTGGGTGAATCGTACGACTGAAGCTCAGTCGCAGACTCACTCATGCGACTAGGCTCAGTCGCATGACACACTCATGCGACTAGGTTCAGTCGCACGACTGGATGTTGCCCTAGTATAAATACAGGGTGAATCGGCCATCAGTCGCTCCATTTACTCAAATCGCCCCCAAATCGTACGATACACCCACACTCTGCCAAAATCTCGTTTGATCTTCTTACACCTGTTTTGACACGTTTCTGACCGTCTGTATTTGCTCCATAGGTACTACGCGACTCAGATTGGGTGTTAAATAGGTTACTACAACGTCAAAATGGATCGACAGTGACCTAAGTTAAAACCGAACAAAGTTGGACAAATAAACTAGTAAAACCAAGAGTTCTGAACATATAAAAGTTGTTAGAAGCTTAATCGGTCATATGCGAACCTAATGAGTCATTCCTTAATGTTTAACAACAAGAATAGCTCAAAAATCAAATTTGAATGGACAAACTGTCAGTCATGCGATTGGACACACTGATGAACTCCAATCGCACGACTGAGCAGGACGACTAGACTCATTCGCATGACTGAGATAGACGAATGGTTCAATCGCACGACAGAACCATATGTCTAAGCTCAATCGCACGACTGAGGAAAATGCATGAGCAATCACACGACTAAGTCCAATCGCTAGACTCAGTCGCACGTATGAGCTTAATCGCATAACTAGAGCTCAGTCGTCCAGCTCAGTCGCACGACTAAATTCAATCGCTCAGTTCAGTCGCACGACTGAACAAAATGTTCAATTACTTGAAACAAGTCTGGAATACTTTGACACGTACTAATGTTTATTTACTTTGTGTCATAGATGGCTAGCAGATGGCCCATAAGCTCTAAGCACAACACTTGTGTTTATCTCGATCTGACTTCCCGCAACTCTGCGGAGTTTGCCGGGATCATTACCTTCCTACGTCGCTCGAGAATATTTCGAGCGATATCTACACTGTGCACTCCCTACCGATCGATACAGCAGGCGTTCTGGGAGAACGCTGCTGTAGACAGGTCTACTGAGCCATACCGTATCAGGAGTTCTATATTTGGGGACTCCATAGAGATATCGGAGGAGGATCTACGGATAGTTTTGGAGTTTGGGGATGATGCAGACTGTCCTACTAGACTACATCCCCTGACCGTCCGTGGCTGTTTCGTGAGAGCCAAGTACTCTAGGGATATCAACACAAGCATGCTCAACAAGAGCAACTTGTGCCCCCAGTTTAAGTACTTGGCACACGTACTTCTGCGATGCATAGCATCAAGGAAGGGTGGTTTTGATGAGTTGTCAGACCAAATGCAAAATGCGTACGTCGCTCTGGTGCTGAACCGTCCCTTCAGTTTCTCCAGGATGATATTCACCTACTTGATGGAGAACATCAAAGCCAAGGGGAAAGAGGGATTTTGTATGTATCCTCGATTCATCCAGATGATTATCGACCAAAAGCTCCCCCAACTGCCTAAGGCTCAAGAAGATGCGGTCGTCCTAGAAATTATGGATGACACTACACTGGGGAGGATGAAAGTCTACCGGGGAAAGCAGGTGAAACCCCCGGTAAAGAGATTGTTTGGGCATCTGGCCCGGGAAGACTATGTGGCACCTTCGAAGAGGAAGTGGCGCCACGATGAGAGTGATTCTGATTCTGAGCCGATAGCTATTCCTGATGATGACTCAGACGACGATGATAGTGGTGATGGAGATACAAGCCCCGCACAATCTAGGGCTATTACTACCAAGGTGACAACTCCATCATCCACCCAAGGAGGAGCTGAGAGGGCTAGCTTCCATCAGGGATTTCAGCATGATGAAGAAGAAAGTGATGAGGAGCCTCTGACGAGGACTGTGGGTAGCAAGGTTATTGCCACAGAGAGAGGCATAAGGGCGGTAGGTGGACGCCCAGTGGAGTCCGGGGATGCTGCTACTGAATCAGATCCCTTATATGCCCCGGATCCGCTCAGTAGCCAAGGGGGAGCCTCTGCATCTAAAGGCAAGAGGAAGAAGACTATGGCAAACCCCTACGGCAAGAAGGGGAAGAGGTTGAGATTTACTTTGACATCATCCACCAGCATAGCCACTACCTCAGCCACACCATCCACCACTACCACCACCACTGCTATTACACCTCCAGCCACCACCTCTACCACCTCACACACCACTACCACACCTACTCCACCACCAACTTCATCTATACCACCACCAATATTCACCACCGCCACAGCTACCACCACAATCCACCGAGCCAACCCATCCTCCTTCCTATCTAGATCGTCTCTACCTCCAAGTGGAGTAGAGGAACAACTTTCAGTACTAAATCGTATGATGCTGAAGTTGTTAGCTGCAGATGATGAGAAGACTGCTCGACTTCAACAGCTTGAGGAGCAAAATGCTTCTCAAGCCCATCTTATTGCTTAGCAAGCTGAGCAGATCTCCCAACTCCAGGAACAACATGTCATCTCTACTCAGAAGATTGAGGAGTTGGAGTCTGCGAATAAGAAGATCCTGCTGAAACTGAAAGGGTCGCAGGATGAGCCGTTAAGGATTGATGAAGGAGATGAAGACGGTGATGATGATGAGGAAGATGATGAAGAAAAGGAAAGTGATGATGATGATGAGGGGGTGATGGCAATGATCAAGAAAAGGTTGGTGATGATGATGAAGGGGATGCAGCTGCATCTGCCTCTACTTCTGGTCATGAGCAACAAACTAAGAAAGACAAGACCAGGGAGCATCAGCTGCTGTCCCGCCTACCTCCCCTTCTGCCAAAGATCCAGCGATGATTCAAGGCAAAGTTCAGGATTAGATGTCTATTTATTATTAAACTATTGTCATTGTAACCCTGTATTAATATGTGTTTAATGTAAATGAATGAAAATTTAAATCGACATCGGTTATGTGCTTAATGTATACTAACTTGCACTGTGTTTGGTTAATTGTTATACAGGTTCATCCAAACAGGCTGACGAGCACGATGTGGTACCCCTTCGACAAATCAAGACTCAATTGACAATGATTATCGATTTGCAAGGAATAGTACATCGCTCTGTTAGTTACACACCTGAAGAGGGCGAGATCATACATGATCTAACTGATGAGCAGATTACTGAATTATTCAGTCTAAACCCTGATGAGCTGGTAAAGGATGCGCCCGAGGTCGACGTAGTCAGTGATGAAGAACTACAGGATGTCGACGAGGTGGAGATAGAGGATGTGACTGCTGATTATTATCCCCAGTACACTAACGTCGAAGGCGAAGTGCTACCAGATCTGGGAGATACATTTGATAGCAGTACATTCAATAAGGTTGAGACAATGACTGCTGCTAAAGAGGCTACAGTAGAGGATCCTCAGGCAGATGATGCTAATCTTGCGTCTAAAAAGGCTGAGTGGGCAGCCTGCCTGGAGGAAATGAAAAAGCAACGAGCGCCTACAAAGACAAACGCCTACACCAAGCTCTACAAGGTCAAGAAACATCAGAAGGTGTCAGGCAAGATTATCAGCTGGGCATACTTTGAGGACCTCAAAGTATACGCCGTGAAGAGAGAGAAGGGAATATAGTATTTTAGATTCCCACACGATCTGAAAACTCTCCCTGGATTTGAGCTAAATCGTCTAGCCAACTTGAGCCTTCTGTATGCTGTCCCCAGGAAGATATTGGGATGGTACGAGAAGGCTCTGAAGAAGGAGTATCTTACTAGGTGGGTCAATTTTAAACCTCAACAGGCCAAAAGGTTGATTCATAAGACCGAGGTTGACCCCACCTCCGGAAGACCAAAGGTGATTTTGAGATGGCACCCTCCGCTCATAACGTCGTGTATTCCATTGAGGGAAATGCCACAAGATTTTGCACCCCATTTTAAATAGTGGTATTATGACTGGCGCACTGGTGAGGCCGTCATAGTTTTGGATAAAGAATGGACGATAGATACGATTAGGGTATCCGACCCTATGTGGCTAACCAAATTGTCTGCTTCAGATGTCTACATCTTGTACAAGTAGCCACTATTTTTTGACATACAGGATATCGTGCAAGTACTTCAGTTTCAACATGTTATACGTTTATGCTTCGCACTTGATATTCATGCTGGGGTTTCCCGAGAATAAAGGGTAAAGAGATTTGAAGAGTTCAAGAAAAAAGTCAAAGTCTAGATAGAACTAGGTCCAAGGGGGAGTTTGTTGGTACACATGTCCCCAGTTCTAGTCTAGTGAGCTTAAATATAATAGACTTTCTTTTCTTGTAACACTTATGTAATGTTTGATCAATTCAATGAGAAACTCTTCTATATATGTTTATTGGTTGTTTAATGTTATATCTATTTATATTATTTATTGTTACACGCATACATGACAATGTTATATAGGTTTACAGTTGTTAGACATAGTTCTGAACCATTAAAGGTTCAAGAATGCATTTAACTAAGTATCCTGATTCAGTCGCAAAACTGGACCATGCGAATGGGCCAATCGCACGACTGAACCAGATGATTAAGTCAATCGCACGATTGAGTCATAAGACTGACTCAGTCGCACGAATGAATCAATCGTATGACTCAGTCGCACGACTGAGCCAGTCGCTTGGCTCAGTCGTATGAATGAGATCTGTAACCTATAAATACCACTTAATTCGTGGAAAAATGTAACACTTCGATAATTCTAAACCCTAGCCGTCCCAGATCGCACAGAGCGTCCCTTCCAATTTCATAGAGCGTTCCTGATCATTGCTAATCAATTCTTAATGTTTTCTAATCGTTAGTTTTGATCCGGATTACGTTCTCCCTGATTGGATCGCCAATCAAATAGAATTCCGCGCTATTTGATTCGGTATCACGTTGAATCAGTTAGTACTCCGTCATACACGATCCTAACAATGATGACATGGAAATGTCGTTGACTTGTCCTCCTGAGGGAACTGACCCGCAAGCATGGGCTCCGGTAATTAATGAGTTGTTCTTAGATCCCGCTTGTAGGAGTCAATCTAAGGCAAACAAAATAAACGGAGGTAAACAACACTATCCATGTAAGGCCCTGTACCCAGGACGCTTATAGTTGGTCATTTATCGCACATAAATCATACATTTATTTAAAAAATTACAGCGGAAATTACTTAAAACTATTTCATATATTAATGAATGCTTTTGCAAAATAATACAATGTGGTTAACTGTTACAAAATATCATAATTTACATTACATCACAAAAACATCATTGTTATACAAATGGATGCCATCCTAAAAATGCCAAGTAGCTGCCCCGTGCCATCCTCAGCAACAATCACCTGCCAACTGGAAAATACATAAAAGTCAGCGTTGCTGAGCGAGTTCTAGTTTTATAAATAAAATACTTCACTTTCGTTAAAACCTTTCTTTACTTCCATACGCGATCATGCATCATACGTACAAATAGATAATATCATTATTATCTTCCATTATCATTCGTCATCTATCATTCAATATATGTCATCATTCGTTCTATCTATCATTCAATATATGTCATCATTTGTTCGTTAACTTACGTTCATTCATCATCGTATGTCATCGTTATTATTCATTATCTTCTTTACCGTACTTCACGTACATTCATCTTTATCTTCCTTACGTTCCGGGCCAATGCCACGGGCTATACCCCAGTGTCATGCATAAAGCGGGTACTGAGCCAAAGTCTATAAATAGACTCCCATACATTATGCCTAGTTGCCTGACCACAGTATCGGGGTAAGTGGTAAGATCTCATATGTATGGTCAATCATAAGGATTAAACCCCAGTGTGCATCCTTTCGGGGTAGCTAACCTACACACAGTTGAGCTAACACCTTTCATTGGGTGTGAACCTCCATACATTGCTTGCAAGACTTTTCTTACATTCGTTCATTCATTAATACACGCATTCATTCTTTCTTTATGTTTCACATATCATTAACATTAACTTCCGCTTTACGCTACATAATACTTCACGTTCATCTCATACTCATAATACGTAGGTCACGGAATAATGCATAATAAAAAACATAAGGAAACATACCATCCATAAGCATAACATCATCACACATGACATACATCATGCGTCATTCATTCACATACACAAGCACATGCACAGCAAGTACAAGTCATTATAGAACATTACCGACCCTCTGTGGAACAGCGGGGGTTCGGCGGCGGCAGCCCCTGCTAGTGGGGTCCTAGGGGCAGCAGCCCCTAGTAGGGTCCAAGGGGCAACGCCCCTGGCTGGGGCCGTGCTGCCAGGTGAGCACGAAAATTTTTTATTTTAACACATTCGTATAGCACATTTTGTTATAGAAAAATCGATATTCCTGTTAAAACCTAATAAAATCTTGGTCATTTAAATCGTATACTTAGTATGCACTTCCAGCCCCAAAAATTCAGAAAAAAATATTTCTAAGACTTAGGCGCATGAGCACTATACAGGCGCATGGCCTTCTGGGCGCATAGGAACACTTAGGCGCATGGGAACACTTAGGCGCATGGGAACACTTAGGCGCATGGGAAAGGTTCTGGGCGCATAGGCACTATTAGAGCACATAGCCCAACACTTAGTCATTCTGGCAAAAATTCTAGGCGCATGGGCACTATGCAGGCGCATGAGTGCCTGGGCGCATGGGCAATCTAAGCGTTTGGGACACTTACCAAATTTAGCCTATCCTAGGCGCATGAGCACTATTTAGGCTTATGGGTTTCAGGCGCATGGGACTTAGGCGCATGAGCATCTAACTTTAACTAGCCAGCATAATTTCAATCCCAAGTTCAATTCTAACATGTTCTAAGCTTCTTTCTTACACTCTAAGCATCGTAACAAGAACATGGCATCGTCATAACATCATAAACACCCATATCATAAGCCCACCCGCATTCACACACACACACACACACATACGGGTGAAAACCCATTTTTATGAAAACATTCGTACATGCATTTCTAGCCCCAAAATCGTATAAAACATGTAAAAAGGGGGTTCTAGAACTCACCTTATGCAACTTTGAGTGTGTCTTCCTTCAAACCCGTATGCAATGAGTTCAAGCACCTAGAAACCCACCAAACACACACACCCGAACACACACACCCGAACACACACACATACATAAGCATATAACCGAGGCTAAATCTAGCCAAGAACAACTTAAAAACACCAAGTCTTACCTTAAATCCGGCGTCTTCCTGTTCTTCTTCTTCAAATTCCGAATTCTGCCCTTTCTCTCTCTAAAATCTCGAATGAAATGAAGTGTGCAGGCAACATGGGCGGCCATGCCACCTTTTGTACAAAATTATTATAAATTTTATACTTTTGACATATTTAACCCCTTAACTTGGGTTAAATTGAATTTCCTCCTTTTATTCTTCATTTCCTTCAAAAATCCGGGTGTTACAATCTGAGTTTCCATGGGAGCCAATCATATGCACAGAAAAGACATATGGAGGTAAAAGTATAATTGCTAGTATAAAAATAAGTATTAATTGTCAGAAGATGCATTTCTAAGAATTTTATTATTCATAGGGGAGTCGTCCGACTTATCTCTTTCAGAAGATGCATTTCAAAAAAGGCATGGGATGGGTGAATACAACTGTAGAATCGGACTCGGTAAGTTTGAACTAACTTTTGATTGATTCTAGTTTGTTTAAGTGTGTTTGGGTCAAAATGACCCATTTGAACTAACTTTTGTGTGATTCTAGTATATTTAAGTGTGTTTGGGTCAAATGACCCATTTGAACTAATATTTTAAATATGTTTAACGCAGAAAAGAATTCAAGAAGAGTATGTGAGATCCTCTAGCGAGACCGGTGGAGACTCATCTGCTGTTGATGAGATTCAATGCATTGAGCGTGCCCTAGGTCAAAGAAGATGAAATATATGAGGTGTTGGTCACGTGGTGAGACATCGCACCCCTGATTTTTCTAGCTCATAACCTCCTCCAACACAACATTTGCAAGATGAAGTTGCAGAACTTAGACAATATCAACAACAAAATCAAGAAACTATACAGCAACAAAAACAGATCCAACAACAACAACGACAAATACAAGAAATGCAACGATTGCTTCAAGATTAGATGGAAATGATGAGCTACTGGTAGCAACAACGACCACCAGGTGGTCATTAGCATTTGTATTTTTGTTAAATTTTGTTGAACTTTAAACTAATTGTATGAATTATTTGTTTGTTAAACTTAAATTTGAAGTTGTATGAATTATTTGTTTGTTAAACTTGCATTGGATTTTTATTGATTATATGTTTGTTAAATTTGTAAAAAAAATCAGGTTCCTGCATAAAATAAAAAAATTAAATAAAATGAGATAATAGCGACGACATGCCGTCGCCATAACAAGAATTTTAAAAAATTAAAAAATATGAAAAAGACCTATAGCGACAACATGTCGTCGCTATATGTCAAGTTTTCTTTTTTTTTTAAATTTTTCTATTCGTTAAAATCAGAAACCATGACACTTATAGGGACAATTTGTCGTTCCTATAGACGAACTTGTGCCGACGATATCTATCCTGACAACATTTCTACTTATTACTAATTTATGCGAACTAAGTCTATAACGACGACAAGACGTCGCTATAGGTGTCAAATTTTTGTTGCTATAGACCCACTTTTTTGTAGTGATACACATTTTAAATACATATAGACACCTAGACGGTCTAAACATATATATGCACACACCTACACCTACACATACCAAATACATATCTACATAACATACGCATACGTATTTCCATAACATGCACATATATACATAGTACCTACACGTGTCAAACCAGGTTTTATCAATGCAATACCAAAGCATGTACATACACATACCTACATAATGTTAAATACATATATACCTCTACACAGTGTCAAATACATACCAAATACATATCAAACATTTACCAAATTTGTACCTACACAGATATACCTACACATATAAGATACATATATACATTAAATACGCATACACTACATTAAATACGCATACACTACACTAAATACGCATACACTACACTAAATACGCATACACTTATACATCGTACCAAATTTCGCTAATGCAATACCAACACATATACATACCTACACTAACTCAACATCTAAGTTCTATTAAAATAAACAAGTGAGCCATAAAAGTTTACCATATGCAATCTCCTAGACAAACTAAAATTAAAACATAATTATCGTTTTAACAAAATACATTGCAAGAATAATATCATACTAATTTAGAACTCAAATACCAACACAATGTCAAATATTCGTGTACACTTGGTGAGCATCACAAAAATCATCAAAGAAAAATTGAAGGTCCAACCAAAATAACCATTAACTATACTTAAAAAAAGAAATAAAGCTGTAATATACCTAAAATCAAAGAAATTGAAATCGGTGGTCTGTGATGGTGTTGGTTGTTGTGGTGCTCTACATGCCAGGATCAGGTAGTGTAGTGGTGGTGTAATGAAAGAAGGCGGTAGGGGGGGATGACAGTAGGTGGTCCCATGGTGGTTTGATTACAATTGATCATATGATCATGGTGGGTATGGTGGTCGATGACGTGCAATGAATGTTGACGGTGGTGGTTCATGCATCAGAAAGAAGGGAGATTAAAGAGGAAAATGGAAAATTAGTGAAATTTTATGATGGATTTTCTTGTTATATTATTGTTATTATTATCATTGTAAATTTATTTTTATTATTACTATTAATATTAATTAATTGTCAATTTTATTATCATCAATAAAATAACAATAATCATTGATGTAAGTTATCAAATCTCACTATTTTATTATTATCATTATTATTTTCAATACTATTGTTATCATAATACTTAAACTACTCATGTTTTTATAATCTCTAAGTATTCTAGTTGGAAACTGTGACAACCCTAAAATAATAGACGATTTTACTACGAACATTATTTAGCAAAATACGTTATTATATATATAAACATTTTATGCTTATATATTTTTATCGTATACATGTTTTGCATGCATATAAATAAAACTTTTACGTATGCATGTCTACATGCATGTATAAAAATGAAAAATATACGTTTGCTGGCATGTATAGATATAAGTAAACTTTAGTAATAACATGCATATAGTATTATGTACTTTACGTGTATATATGTTACATAAATGCATGGTTACATGCATGGCTGCAAGCATGCACAAAATGTTACGAGTGCATGTATCCATATTCATAAATTTTAGATACCAACCAGTATGTAGTCATAAATCTCAACCTTTTAAAGCAACAAATCATACATCAAGCGAATCAAAAAATACAACCCAACCAAACAAACACAATTATGCAAAACCCTAAACACACAAGCATCAAATTAAGATTATTAACTTAGAAACAACCACATGATGCCTCGGTTAATGACTAACTAAACTCATTAGTACTAGTAACAAGTGAGAACTCCCGGCCAAGCATCTCTCGGTTGAAGTATATTACAAAACCACCAAACCACCATCTAGAACCTCTCGATCCATGTGCATCAACAACCATAAATTGCCACCTTGAGTTCCTAGTTCATTAGTCACCAAATCACCATCATTGCAAGATGGAGGTGGCAAATTCTAAAAGCAATTCTCGGCCAACCTAGCCACCTTGCATTCCCACATACCATCCCTCTAAAACCGCCACCACACCACCCTACTATAACCACCACAGGCCACCTAGGTCTTTATCTTGACTAAGCAACCTTGCATTCCCACCTACCATCCCTCTAAAAACCGCCACCTAAGTGTAACACCTGAAATTTCAGATTAGATGAAGAAAAATAAAAATAAGAAAAAAAGTATCTTGGAAGGAAATGAAAAGGAACAAAAGTGGAGGAGGGCTTTGGGTAAAAAGTACAAAGAAAAGACAAATATCTGATAGTTATGGGGATGGCTGCCCACTCTTCACTTACAACACCAAATCGTCGAACACTCTAGAGAGAGAAAGAGCAGAATACAAGATTCTGAAGGAAGAATAAGAAGAAGAAGTCTGATTCGAGGTACAAGATCTCACGGCAACCGGTTTTGAAGAAGCCATACCCGCAGCAATACAAGGTGAGTTCTAAGACCCCTATTTTACCCGTTTTTGAATGATTTTTGGGGCTGGAACACATCGTGACACTGTTTTCGAGCTTTGAGTGCTTAATCCGTGTATGTATATACGAGTATGTGTGTGTATGGTCCGTTCAGGTTGCTATGCTTACTGTATATAAGATTTCTAGGACAGATATATGAGTTACAACACGTTGTTCGTGTGCGTACTGTTAATGTATGTCTTAGGAGTCTTTCCTATGATGTGTATGATGTTTGGCTTGTTCTAAGTGGATAATATGATAAATCTGTGCTAAGGGAGTGTTAAGATGATGAATGAGTTATGGAAATGGCATAGGTTAAGTTGCAGGTCACCTTACTCAGTCGCATAGGCTAATGCGGACAGCCAAATGAAATACGGCTAAGGCAGACTTCAACCGCATTGCCCTAATGCGAATAGGTCAGGAAATGCAGCTAAGGTAGTACTCAGCCGCATTGACCTAATGTGGACAAGTCAGGAAAAATGGCCAAGGCATTACTCAGCCGCATTGACCAGTGCGGGTAGATCATGAAATGTAGTTAAGGCATTCCTCAGCCGCATTGACTAATGCGGACAGTCTTGAAATACGGCTAAGGTAATTCCTCATCCGTATTGACTAATGCGGACGGCTAAGAAATGCGGATGAACCAAAGAGGGAAATGCGGATAAACACTTAGCAAAATTCTGACTTCTGGGAAAAAATGAGTAAGATAGGCTTTGACCTAGGAGATTCCCGGGGGTTATGTAAGTTGACTTTTGAGGTCATAAATGGTATGATGATGTGTGCTTGATGGTCATGCATGGTGTATGTTATGTATGTATGAGGCCTTGCATGACAATGTATGAATGATATGTGTATGTTCCTTATGATACTGTATGTTTATCTTTCCCAAAACTTTACGTATTATGATAATGAATGAACAAAGTATTATGTAACGCAAAGTGAAAGATAATGAAAGAGGAACATGACAATGAATGCATGCATTAATGAATGAATGAAAGAGAAATATGATGATGAATACATGCATTAATGAATGAACGAAAGAAACTTGCAAGCATTGGATAAGGAAAACGAGTCCTTCTTTGTGATTGACCATATGTATGGTGCCTCTATCGCTTACCTCTAGTACTGTGGCATACGCTTGCTGTTCATTTAATGACTTCGGCCCAGTAGCTAAGACTGATTGAGGTATAGCATACGGTATTGGTACAAAAGATATCCAATGTGCAAGTAAAGATGTAATGAATGAATGAATGAACGAAATATCGTAACAAAGAACGAAACAGGATCCTTGTCATTCGACCACAGTAATCGTGGCTGTGTGCCATGAAGTGGGTAAAGCCTGACGGGATCTAGGTAAGAACTGAATTATAACGTTGGATAACGAACGAATGAATGAACCAAAGAGATAATAAAGATATTATCTATGTGTACGTATGATGTATGGTCACGTGAAAGAAAAGAATGGTTTTTAATGATAATAAAGTATGTTTATTATAAAACTAGAACTCACTCAGCAACGCTGACTTTTATGTGTTTCCAGTTGGCAGGTAGTGTTGCTGGGGATGGCACGAGACGACTACTCAGTTCTTTTGGGATGGCATTCTTTTGCTCATAATGCATGCAACACATTATGTTGCATACAAGTGCAAGTGTTCCTTAAGGATCCCAATAAACGGGATTACCTAAGGAACCTTCTTTAGATTTAGTTTTAATATTTTTGTACTAGAGGTCACTGTATATGACCATTTTGGATTGTTAAGGATTAACATAAACGGGATTACTTAAGAAATCCTCAGTTTCATATGCTTCCGCAACAATCCTTGTAAAGTTATGTAATGAAAAGGAAATATTATATTTTGTATTCGAAACAACGATGTAATGCATTGTAAATGCTTTTATGATGAAATGAGAATGTACTTTTATCGATTCCGCTGCAATTTTTCTACTTAGTATATGTAAACTATGTGTTTGATGCGCAATGAATGACTAACTGTAAGCGTCCCGGGGACGGGGCCTTACAAGTTGGTATCAGAGCCAAAGTTTAAGTGAAACGGATAAATTTTCAAAATAAACCTTAACTTAAACTGAGAATGGGACAGAAAGGGAAAGAATGCCAATCTGAGTAGCTGTGTGCCATCAGGTATTTTCTTAAAGTTAACCGGTATTAAGTGCGCATGTTATGTGATGTATGTGTTACTGTTAGAATTAGATACTAACGTAGTCAGGACAGGTAATGCTCGGGGTATGAAGAGTAAAGTAAGTGGCTAATCACAACTGGCCACTGTAATTAGGGACTTACTGTACTTGACATAAACTGAGCTATTCCCTTGAATGATCATGTTAGTGTTGGAATCTTTCAGTGAGTATTAGAGGATGGCTGGGGGTAGATCATCCAAAGCTTCACGTGGTGGCGGACGTGGTGCTTAACCACGGGCCACAAGAGGAAGACCTAGGGTGGAGAAAGTGGTTCATGAAGAACCCGATACTCCTCATCAGGAGGGTGCTGATGAAAGCGCCAATTTGAGAGCCTCGGTAAAAGAGGCAGTAGTGGAGGAAGTACATCAGGTCATGCAGACGATCTTACTGTCTGTGGTGACCGAGGTGATAAAGGCAGTCCGGGAAGGGGAAAGGAAACAGAGGAATAGGTCCTCAGGAAGACGAGAGCAACAAGAGCCGGAAACAGTTCTTTCTGATGATGAAGAGGAAGAGGAGGAGGAGCCTGTGCATGAGTCAGCATGAGGCTGTAACTACGGGGTGTTTATGAGATGTAAGCCCCCTACCTTTGACGGTAATGGCACTGCTGCTGCTGCTCACCAATGGGTGAGGGAAATGGAGGTTGTCCTTGATATCAGCGAGTGCCGTGAGGACCAAAAGGTGAAGTTCGCTACCCACTCTTTCACGGGTTCGGCTCGATGCTGGTGGGACAACGTAGTCCAAGCCGAGGGTAGTAGAGCCATTGGAAGAATGAAGTGGTCCGAGCTGAAAAGATTGGTGATCGAGGAGTTCAGTCCTCGTCGGGAAATGGATAAAGTTGAGAGAGAGTTCCTGCAGTTGGAAGCGGGGACGATGACCCACCAATAGTACACCACCACATTTAACGAGATGGCGAGACTGGTGCCGGATCAGGTGACGCCGGTGTCTCGGAAGATTAACCAGTACATTCAGGGGCTGCCAGCTGAAATCCGTTGGCACCTAATTTCTGCTCGACCAAGCACCTTTAGGTCGGTAGTGGATTTGGCGGGAAGGCTGTATGATGAACGGGCTGTGGCGGCAAAGGCTGAGGGTAGTAGAAAGGACGGTGGTGAGAGAAACTGGAAGGGGAAGAGGCTTAGTCGGGGTGACGCCTCGATGAGTAACAGGAAGGCGCAGGTGGATGACCGTCGGGTGGTCACGTCAGGTACGGGACTGAGGAAGTGTGACAAATGTGGTAGAGAGCACTCGGGGGAGTGCAAGTGGGGATCAAACATCTGCTTTAAGTGTGGGAAGACAGGGCATATGGCCAAAGATTGTCGGACAGGCAAATGTTTTAACTGTGGGGAAAGTGGTCATATGAGCAGAGACTGCAAGAAGCCGAGGGCTGAGGGTTCTGGCGTGAAGAAGGTGGGGAATGAAGGACAGAGAGCAAGCGCCAGGGCATTCACGATGACGTAGGAGGAGGCTAGGATGGACCCTGATGTTGTGTCCGGTTCGTTTCTGGTGAACCAAACTTTAGCCTCTGTATTATTTGATTCGGGTGCCAGTAGGAGTTTTATTTCTATTGCTTTCTATGCCAAACTGCCTGTTAGTAGTAGACAAGTTGTTGTACCGTTCGAAGTAGCAACTGCGATAGGTAAGTCCACCAGGATTTCCGAGGTAATAGAGGGTTGTGATGTGGAATTAGAGGGCCATAAATTTCCGTTTAGACCATTCGTGATGACCTTGGGTGGTTTTGATTTGGTGCTTGGGATGGATTGGTTGGCGGACTTCGAGGCGAACATAGTGTGTCGAAAGCAGATGATTCGTCTGATAGCGCTTGACGGGAGTCCGGTAACTGTACATGGGGATCGGGTCACGGTGATTCCAAAGATGATCTCAATGGCGGTGGCGGGAAAATGTATGAGGCGTGGATGCAACGACTATTTATGTTATGTGAAGGATGTAGAAACGCCAACACCATAACTGTCCGATGTTCCGGTTGTGTGTGACTTTCCAGATGTGTTTCCTGAAGACTTACCGGGAGTGCCGCCTGATCGAGAGATCGAGTTCCAGATTGACCTGATACCGGGTGCCCAACCCGTTGTCAAAGCACCATATCGATTGGCTCCGACGGAAATGAAAGAGGTGATGGAGCAGTTGCAAGAGCTGCTAGATAAGGGGTTCATTAGACCAAGTATCTCACCTTGGGGTGCTTCGGTCCTATTTGTAAAGAAGAAAGACGGTAGTATGAGGATGTGCATTGACTACCGTGAGCTGAACAAATTGACGGTGAAGAACCGATACCCCTTGCCGAGAATCGATGATTTGTTTGATCAACTTCAGGGTGCCAGTTGGTTTTCAAGGATAGATCTTCGATCGGGCTACCATCAACTAAAGGTGAGAGAGCAGGATATCCCTAAAACAGCTTTTCGCATGCGCTACGGTCACTAAGAGTTTCTTGGCATGTCTTTTGGTTTGACCAATGCGCCAGCTACTTTTATGGATTCGATGAACCGGGTGTGTCGACCGATGCTGGATAAATCAGTGATTGTGTTCATTGATGATATCTTGATTTATTCTAAGAGCGAGACTGAGCATGTCGGTCACATTCGAGAGGTTCTGGAGACGTTGAGAAGGGAGAAGTTGTATACTAAATTCTCCAAATGCGCATTCTGGTTGTGTGAAGTTCAGTTATTGGGTCACGTGGTGAATTCAGAGGGAATTATGGTTGATCCGGCAAAGGTGGAAGCGGTGATGCAATGGAAGTCTCCAAAGACGCCATCCGAAATCCGAAGTTTCTTGGGTTTGGCGGGCTACTACCGAAGGTTTATCCAAGACTTTTCCAAAATCGCTTCTCCACTAACCAAGTTGACCCGGAAGGATGTGAAGTTTGTATGGGGTCAAGCTCAGGAAAAGGCGTTTGAAGAATTGAAGGCGAGGTTGACCCAAGCTCCTGTTCTGTCGTTGCCCAAGGGAAGTGAAGATCTGGTGGTTTATTCTGATGCTTCCTACTCGGGGTTGGGGTGCGTGTTAATGCAAAAAGGAAAGGTTATAGCCTATGCATCCCGACAGTTGAAGGTTCATGAGGTTAACTATCCTACTCATGACTTGGAGCTAGCAGCCGTAGTCTTTGCATTAAAGATTTGGAGGCACTATCTCTACGGGACGAAGTGCACTATCTTTACCGACCACAAGAGCTTGAAGTACTTCTTCGAGCAAAAAGATTTGAATATGAAGCAAAGGCGATGGTTGGAGCTCATAAAGGATTATGATTGTGAGATCCATTACCATCCGGGCAAAGCCAACGTGGTGGCAGATGCCTTTAGCCGAAAGGAGAGGCCCGAGCCGATTCGTATGAAGGCGTACCAGCTGGTTATGACCTCGGATGTGATGAAGCAAGTCAAAGAGTTCCAAGATGAGGCACTGAAAGAAGATCATCTTAACTCTGAGAGGATGAGAGGTCTGGTAGCGGAGTTGGGTGAAAACACATTTGGTGTTAGAACCCGGTTTGGGCGGATGTGGATTCCTCGTCTTGGGGATCTACGAATGAAGATTATGGATGAAGCTCACAAGACTCGATACTCCATTCATCCCGGTGCCGCGAAGATGTACCAAGACATGAAGAAAGACTATTGGTGGTCGGGTATGAAGCGAGATGTGGTGGAGTATGTGAGTAAGTGCCTTACTTGTCTGCAAGTGAAGGCCGAGCACCAGAAGCCGTATGGGAGGATTTAACCTTTGGATATACCGGAATGGAAGTGGGAGCACATCACCATGGATTTCATTACGAAGTTGTCGCGTACTTCGAAAGGGTATGATGCTATATGGGTGATGGTTGACCGCTTGACGAAGAGTGCTCACTTTCTACCGATGCGCGAGACATATTCATCCGAGAGGTTGGCCGATCTTTTCATCAAAGAGATTGTGACTCGTCTTGGTGTACCGGTGTCGATTGTGTCTGATCGCGACACCCGGTTTACCTCCAAATTCTGGAAGAAATTCCACGACGCCATGGGGACGAGACTACATATCAGCGGCTTATCATCCCCAAACTGATGGTCAGTCCAAAGGACCAGACATTGGAAGACATGCTTCGGGCATGTGTGATTGACTTCGGGGGAAGTTGGGATGACCACTTACCGCTAGCTGAATTCACATACAATAGCAGCTATCATACCAGCATCGGCATGCCACCTTATGAGATGCTATACGGTAGGAGGTGCAAGACACCCGCTTATTGGGGTGATATTGGTCAGAATGAATTGGGGAGCGTCGAAGTGATCGAGGCTACGACTGAAAAGCTCGAAAGGATCAAGGACTACATGAAGGCAGCCAAAGACAGACAGAAGTCTTATGCTGATAAACGACGTTGACCGATTGAATTCCAGGTAGGTGACCGGGTTATGTTTAAGGTCTCACCCTGGAAGGGTATAATCCAGTTTAGGAAGCGGGGCAAGTTAAGTCCGCGATATATAGGCCCTTTCCGAATCATTGCTCGAGTAGGAGAGGTGGCCTATAGGTTGGAGTTGCCAGATGAGCTAAGTGGAATTCACCCGACATTCCATGTATCTCAGCTAAGGAAATGTTTGGCAGACGAAGACATGATTGTTCCACTGGGGGATATCGAAGTGGATGAACGACTCAATTATGTGGAGCAACCGGTGGCAATCATTAATCGAAAAGAGAAAAGGTTGAGAAATAAAGTGGTTCCACTTGTGTGTGTACAGTGGAAGCACAGGAAGGGATCCGAGTCTACGTGGGAGACTGAAGAGGAGATGAGATAGCATTACCCACATCTGTTCGAGGAATAACAGGTTTCAGGGACGAAACCTATATAAGGGGGGTGGACTTGTAACACCCGAAATTTCAGATTAGACGAAGAAAAATAAAAATAAGAAAAAAAGTATCTTGGAAGGAAATGAAAAGGAACAAAAGTGGAGGGGGGCTTTGTGTAAAAAGTACAAAGAAAAGACAAATATCTGATACTTATGGGGATGGTTGCCCACTCTTCACTTACAACACCAAATCGTCGAACACTCTAGAGAGAGAAAGAGCAGAATACAAGATTCTGAAGGAAGAACAAGAAGAAGAAGTCTGATTCAAGGTACAAGATCTCACGGCAACCGGTTTTGAAGAAGCCATACCCGCAGCAATACAAGGTGAGTTCTAAGACCCCTATTTTACCCGTTTTTGAATAGTTTTTGGGGCTGGAACACATCGTGACACTGTTTTTGAGCTTTGAGTGCTTAATCCGTGTATGTATATACGAGTATGTGTGTGTATGGTCCGTTCAAGTTGCTATGCTTACTGTATATAAGATTTCTAGGACAGATATATGAGTTACAGCATGTTGTTTGTGTGCGTACTGTTGATGTATGTCTTAGGAGTCTTTCCTATGATGTGTATGATGTTTGGCTTGTTCTAAGTGGATAATATGATAAATCTGTGCTAAGGGAGTGTTAAGATGTTGAATGAGTTATGGAACTAGCATAGGTTAAGTTGCAGGTCACCTTACTCAGCCGCATAGGCTAATGCGGACAGCCAAACGAAATACGGCTAAGGCAGACTTCAACCGCATTGACCTAATGCGGATAGGTCAGGAAATGCAGCTAAGGCAGTACTCAGCCACATTGACCTAATGCGGACAAGTCAGGAAAAATGGCCAAGGCATTACTCAATCGCATTGACCAGTGCGGGTAGATCATGAAATGCAGTTAAGGCATTCCTCAGCCACATTGACTAATGCGGACAGTCTTGAAATGTAGCTAAAGTAATTCCTCATCCGCATTGACTAATGCGGACGGCTAAGAAATGCGGATGAACCAAAGAGGGAAATGCGGATAAACACTTAGCACAATTCTGTCTTCTGGGAAAAAATGAGTAAGATAGGCTTTGACCTAGGAGATTCCCGGGGTTATGTAGGTTGACTTTTGAGGTCATAAATGGTATGATGATGTGTGGTTGATGGTCATGCATGGTGTATGTTATGTATGTATGAGGCCCTGCATGACAATGTATGAATGATATGGGTATGTTCCTTATGATACTGTATGTTTATCTTTCCCAAAACTTTACGTATTATGATAATGAATGAACAAAGTATTATGTAACGCAAAGTGAAAGATAATGAAAGAGGAACATGACGATGAATGCATGCATTAATGAATGAATGAAAGAGAAATATGATGACGAATGCATGCATTAATGAACGAACGAAAGAAACTTGCAAGCATTGGACAAGGAAAAGGGGTCCTTCTTTGTGATTGACCATATGTATGGTGCCTATACCGTTTACCTCTAGTACTGTGGCATACGCTTGCTGTTCATTTAATGACTTCGGCCCAGTAGCTAAGGCTGATTGAGGTATAGCATACGGTATTGGTACAAAAGATATCCAATGTGCAAGTAAAGATGTAAAGAATGAATGAATGAACGAAATGTCGTAACAAAGAACGAAACAGGATCCTTGTCATTCGACCACAGTAACCGTGGCTGTGTGCCATGAAGTGGGGATGGCTGCCCACTCTTCACTTTCAACACCAAATCGTCGAACACTCTAGAGAGAGAAAGAGCAGAATACAAGATTCTGAAGGAAGAACAAGAAGAAGAAGTCTGATTCGAGGTACAAGATCTCACGGCAACCGGTTTTGAAGAAGCCATACCCGCAGCAATACAAGGTGAGTTCTAAGACCCCTATTTTACCTGTTTTTGAATGATTTTTGGGGCTGGAACACATCGTGACACTGTTTTCGAGCTTTGAGTGCTTAATCCGTGTATGTATGTACGAGTATGTGTGTGTATGGTCCGTTCAGGTTGCTATGCTTACTGTATATAAGATTTCTAGGACAGATATATGAGTTATAGCATGTTGTTAGTGTGCGGACTGTTGATGTATGTCTTAGGAGTCTTTCCTATGATGTGTATGATGTTTGGCTTGTTCTAAGTGCATAATATGATAAATCTATGCTAAGGGAGTGTTAAGATGATGAAGGAGTTATGGAACTAGCATAGGTTAAGTTGCAGGTCACCTTACTCAGCCGCATAGGCTAATACGTACAGCCAAACAAAATACGGCTAAGGCAGACTTCAACCGCATTGACCTAATGCGGATAGGTCAGGAAATGCAGCTAAGGCAGTACTCAGCCGCATTGACCTAATGCGGACAAGTCAGGAAAAATGGCCAAGGCATTACTCAGCCGCATTGACCAGTGAGGGTAGATCATGAAATGCGGTTAAGGCATTCCTCAGCCGCATTGACTAATGCGGACAGTCTTGAAATGCGGCTAAGGTAATTCCTCATCCGCATTGACTAATGCGGACGGCTAAGAAATGCGGATGAACCAAAGAGGGAAATGCGGATAAACACTTAGCAAAATTCTGACTTCTGGGAAAAAATGAGTAAGATAGGCTTTGACCTAGGAGATTCCCGGGGGTTATGTAAGTTGACTTTTGAGGTCATAAATGGTATGATGATGTGTGTTGATGGTCATGCATGGTGTATGTTATGTATGTATGAGGCCTTGCATGACAATGTATGAATGATATGTGTATGTTCCTTATGATACTGTATGTTTATCTTTCCCAAAACTTTACGTATTATGATAATGAATGAACAAGATAATAAAGATATTATCTATGTGTACGTATGATGTATGGTCACGTGAAATAAAAGAATGGTTTTTAATGATAATAAAGTATGTTTATTATAAAACTAGAACTCACTCAGCAACGCTGACTTTTATGTGTTTCCAGTTGGCAGGTAGTGTTGCTGGGGATGGCACGAGGCGACTACTCAGTTCTTTTGGGATGCCATTCTTTTGCTCATAATGCATGCAACACATTATGTTGCATGCAAGTGCAAGTGTTCCTTAAGGATCCCGATAAACGGGATTACCTAAGGAACCTTCTTTAGATTTAGTTTTAATATTTTTGTACTAGAGGTCACTGTATATGACCATTTTGGATTGTTGAGGATTCACATAAACGGGATTACTTAAGAAATCCTCAGTTTCATATGCTTCCGCAACAATCCTTGTAAAGTTATGTAATGAAAAGGAAACATTGTATTTTGTATTCGAAACAACGATGTAATGCATTGTAAAAGCTTTTATGATGAAATGAGAATGTACTTTTATCGATTCCGTTGTAATTTTTCTACTTAGTATATGTAAACTATGTGTTTGATGCGCAATGAATGACCAACTGTAAGCGTCCCGGGGACGGGGCCTTACACTAAGCTACCTAGTGACCAACACCTCTAAGCTAGTAAATAGGCTTAATGATGATGCCATTAAGAGGACACTCGGCCGAAGGCCTATATGAACCAAACTCCCGATCAAATTCCCTTGCACCAACAAAATTCCCTCTCTCAGTTTCTACAAACATATTCATCCCAAAACCGCATACCATCACCATCATCTCGGTCACCACCACCCTAACCGAACCACAACCATCTTCACTCTTACTCCCTCGCCTCTTGGCTCTCACAACAAACCCGTAGCACAACCATCACTAACCACGACCATCACCATAGTCACGGCTCATTCTCTCGGTTTTAAAGCGGCTAACATCACTCAAGAGGTGTAGTTTCTTTATTCTCTTTATATATATCTTGAAAATCAAGTATTACATATGTGTTATAAACACATATGTAACTAGTTTTGGTACTAATACACCATGACTAACTTTAAAAGATTTTAAAATCCTCTAATCAGAGTAACGAATTACTAAAAATTCAGAAAAACTTGTGATAAATGGATATTTTGGATTTATAAACATTAAATCTTGAATTATTAAGAAAAAAATCTAGTAAAAATACTAAACAAAAGAGATTGTGGGAATAAATATTGAAAACCTTTATTTAGATACTGAAACATTATTCTGTAAATTTTGACAAAATTATGATAAATATAACAATTTATACAAATTGTTTTAAATAATGAAATAAAGAAAATACTCAAAAATATAAAATAATTCGAGAAAATTCTGATAAATTCACATAATGATGTTGTTGAAGTATAAAGATCTCTGGAATTATTTCAGAATTTATCTCTTTATTATATTAGAGATATGAATTTTTATGTGTTCTGCAATAGGAAATCGAAATAAATATTTAAAGTATATAATAAATTCTGAGAAAATCATGGATGCAAATTAAATCTGAATCTGCAGAATATATAAATTTCATAATTTTTGGAGTTATATAACTATTTTTTCTAAATATTGAGATTATTGTAAAAATTACAGAAACAGATCTGCTACGAGTTAGACTTTGATATATTTATATGATGTTCTATTTCATATATGAAACTTCCTGTAACATTTTAGGAATTTATGGACAAGAGAAGCTATTTTAAATGAATTTTGGGAATACTATAGAAGTTATAGAAAACAATATGTTTGGAATTAAATGTTATAAAATTTATGAGATGTTACAAACTATAGAAATAACATTTTGTAAATTTTTGGTGATTTTTGGATAACCGTAGCTAATTTTTATGATTTAAGGAGTCTTTGAACTAATTATAAGTATTTATGTATAGTAAAATAAATGTTGAGAAATTTATGATAACAATATTTGACTATTTTACAGCTGAACTTTCAAAAATTAATTAAATCTGAGGTTCTGAAAAGTTTAAAGAAATTAATGTCTAATTTTTTGAATTATTTTATAGGTTCCACTTTGAAGATACGGTGAGATTCATAGCCTCATTTTGACCTTTTGGTATTTGTCAAGTTTTTGGCAGAAAAAACATACTGATTGCGTTGATGTATTATTTTAAAAATATTTTGATACTTACTGTCATTTGTGATACAACCATTAGTTCGAATGAGTAACCGTCTGATAATATTAGTAGCGCTACTTAGGAGAATATTTACACCAACAGGATGAGTGTTGTGATGCTATTTTCCTGCACCTAACCGAATGAGGGTGAAGATGTAATATTATCTGATTTTGTGAATATTCATGACAGTATGATTATGTTGTGTACATGTTTGGTTGTAATTGATACATCAACAAAAATATTTTGTCTGGAAATAAACCTATATTCTCACCAACTTTTATTGACTATTTTGAGTATGCTTTTTCAGAAAACGATAACTAATACCTTTGACTTTAGTTTTGAGGTTCACAACGGTTGGGGAGAGATTGTTGGAAGGGTTTGTGTGACACTAACAGTCAACATAGTTGACTATAGTGTGTATATAAACGCACACTTCCACCGTATCTGAAGACATGCAGTAGTTTAACCAAGTTGTAGAAAGATTATATCAAATTTTGAAAACTTATGTATAAGATGTAATCTCGGATATTATGAATAAATGCATGTCCTACTTTATGATTTTAAGTGTGTATGTTTATTTATTTACTCCGCTATAATTAATGCACTCTGATAAGGCAAGTCACACCCAAACAGCATTTCACGCTTCTGTCGGGATGTGTGTAAGGCCCGGTTCCCGGGACACTCACAGTTGGTAATTCATAGCATAAACATTACATATTATAAATTTAAGAAGCGGAATAATTTAACAAAAGCCATTCATTTCATTATAAACACTGTTGCCAAGCAATACACCTTAGTTTAAATCAGATTACAAAAGAATAGTTTAACTGAATTACAAAACAACAGTGATATCTATGGAGAATGAATGTCAGTCTTGCCCAGCCGAGTAGCCATCCCCGCGTGCCATCTTCAGCAACGTTTTACCTGCCAACTGGAAAATACATAAAGTCAGTGTTGCTGACTGAGTTCTAGTTTTATAATTAAAATACTTTACTTTTCATTTCAAACCGTTCATTGCTTTCGTATGTGATCACACATCGTACGTACACTTAGGTAATATTATTATTATCTTCATCATCGTTCAATTCGTACTTTTTCCATTATCCTTCCGGTCTGTTGCGACACAGGGTCGCTCACCCATTAGCAATCTCAAGGATTGCAAGACTTTTGGTCTGTTGCGACACAGAGTCACTCACCCATTACCAATCTCAAGGATCGTAAGTCTTCCGGTCTGTTGCAACACAAAGTTGCTCACCCCATTATCAATCTCAAAGATTGACCCTTTGTGCATCCTTCGGGGTAGCTAACCCGCATCACAGTTGAGCTAACGACAACATGGTTGTGCACCTCTTTACATTTGCTTGCAAGCCTTCCATTCATTCATTTACGTTCCACTTTTCTTTGTCATTAATCTTTCACTTTATTAATGATAATAATTTCTGTCTTGATCATGATCATACCACGTAGAGTCATACAGTATTAATATTATTAATATGATAACAATAATAATGACTCTAATGATAACATTAGCAATAATACAGGTAATAATGCATACCAAACATAATCATACGCATTTAATGAACCTTAGTCAACATTAGACCAAAACCCTAAATGCACAGACTCCCACGAAAATTCTGCATTTAATTCTAAGTGTTGGGCGCATGAGGACTATTTGGGTGCATGAGCCCTGTCTGGGCGTATTTCAACTGTGCAGGCGCTCTACCCCAACACTTAGCAGATTATCACTTAGGCGTATGAGCACTGCTTAGGCTCATTATCCTATACTTAGTTTTTCTAAGTCATAATTCAGGCATAAGAGCACTATTTAGGCATATTACCCTATACTTAGTTTCTAAGTCATAAATTCAGGCGTAAGAGCACTATTTAGGCATATTACCCTGTACTTAGTTTTCTAAGTCATAAATTCAGGCGTATGAGTACTGTTGGGGAGCATAAGCCCCAACACTTAAGCTTCTGGTCAAGATCCTGGGAGTATGAGGACTATTCAGGCATATGAGCCTTATATAAGCGTATTAGCAACCTGCTCATCATGTTTCTAAGTCGTTTTCAGTCCCAAACATCATATTACCTAGTTCTAAACATTCACATACTATTCTAGGCATGAACTTAACATAATCATAACATTATATTTACCCAAACATACCCCACCCACATACACATGCACTTGAGCATACGGGTAAAATACCCAACCTCATAAAAACATACATACATGTATTTTCCAGCCCCAAAATCGTATAAAAACATGTAAAAGGGGGATCTAGAACTCACCTTAGTGGTTTTCGGGTTCGATACCCTTCCTTGAACTTCTCGGGCGTTTCTAACACCTAACACACACACAATACAAACCGAACACACAAGTCACATTTATAAGCACATAAATAGGTCTAGAACCATCTAAAGCATCAAAATTTGAGAGTTCTTACCAAAAACTTCAAACTCTCTTATTCTTCTTCAAAAATCCGTATCTTGTTCTTTCTCTCTCTAAAATCCGACTGAAACGTGTTGTGCAAGGTGAAATGGGCGGCCATACCACCTTTTCACCAGCTTTTACCACCTTTTTGCCTTTTTTACACTTTGGACCCCTCAACTTTGGGGTTGACTTTCCTTTCTTCTTTTTATTCCTCTTTTATCTTCTTATTTATTTCTAAAAAAATATATTCGGGTGTTATAATATGGCAGGTTGGTATCAGAGCCATTGGTTATAGGGAATTAGATATTTTGAAAATATCTAGACTATAACCATAAGCTCAACTAATAGTAATATTAGGTATATTTATGTGATATAATTATTATGTGAAGTTCTGTGATTTTATGATTTTATGTTAATAGTTATAATAATATGTGACTAACCATTTTGTGAAATATTATAAAGAAATTTGTGTAGTTATGAATTCAGATAGTTAGCACAATAAGACCGATCCTTCCGAATGTCCAGACCATAGCAACTCTAAGGAAATAACTCCTGAACCAGAACCCCAACAAGCTATGAAAATTCATCAACTGGAAAAAGAATCAAAATTTTATGTTCGACGTGCCCCGATACATGTTGGAGGATATACAATTAAGACCCCTAGGAAAAAGATACAACGTGGGAACAAGTTTAGAACTAAGCAAGCTGGGGACGTAGAAATGCAACATTCTGATTCCCCTGAAAGTAAAGATAAGGTAACTAAAAGACAAGAGTTGGATCAAGTGAAAACAGCTCGGCAAACTCTTAGAAAACTTAAGAAAATACAGCTAGGGATCTGGAGAATACAGAAGGACATCAAGAAACTCAAAATACCCAAGAAGAATATCTTCGCAAGGGTATGGAAGTGGATTTGTAGGAAGTAGAAGACTAGTCTAACCTATCTGAATAAAAGAAATTAAGAGCTTAAATGATCTATGTACTTTTGTGTTAAAATGTTTATTTGATATATGCTAAATTATTTGTGTTAGAATATTTATTTATGATACTAACATTATAATTCACTATAGTGAATCATGCCGCCAAAAAGAAACACTCAGCCTGTCCGAAGAGCAGCTTGAGTAAGACGACCCAGAACCCGACTTGGGGAAGAAACACCCGTGAACACTGAAATAAATGAGAATGACAGGATCTCTCAAATAGTAGCCCAACAAATAGAAGCTACCCTACCTACCTTGATAACCCAACTCCAACAAATCTAAATTTTGGAACCACCTCACACCCACCAGAAGAGCCTGAAAATATTAACACAAATGGACGACAGGAAGAAGAAATCCTGAATGGAGTCTCAAAAGGATGTTCTTATAAGACCTTCATGTCCTGTAGACCCCGGGAATTCGATGGAAAAGGAGGAGTTGTACAAGCCTTAAGATGGCTAGATGAAATAGAAGGAGTTTTGGAAATCAGTAACTGTGCTGAAAATTTCAAGACACTATTTGCTTCGCATTCTCTAAAAGGAGAAGCACAATCCTGGTGGAAAATGAAGGTACACACTAGAGGTAGGAATGTTATGAATAAATAAGTTGGAAAGAATTTAGAAAGCTAGTAATAGAAAAATACTGCCCTTATAATGAAATAGAAAAACTAGAGGCTGAATTTTTAGCACTAGAAATGAAAGGAGCTGCACACCGGGAATATACTGACAGGTATAATGAACTGTCCAGGTTAGTACCACATTTAATAACCCCGAAATCAAAAAGGATAGGGAGGTATATTTGGGGACTAGTACCACAAATAAGAGGGTTAGTGAAATCTGCAAGAGCCAAACCTTCTAAGAAGCAGTAATCCTGTCAGGAAGTCTGACAGATGAAATGATCAGAAATGGATCATTAAGTCATCCACAGGTAGGGGAGAAAAGGAAATGGAATGAAAACCACTCAGGAAGAAGATCTGGAGAGAACCACCAGAGAAGAATAACCCGACCTACACCAGGAATTTCCTAGGAACAGCCCAGGAAAGAGAATGGATAAACAACCACAGTGTAATATCTGCCAAAGGTATCATACAGAGAACTGTATGATAGTGGTTTGTTACGACTGCAAAAGAAAGGGCATATCTCTCGAGACTGCAAAAAACCCTACCAACCCTAAAACAGTCTGTTTTCAGTGTGGAAGTGAAATCATTTTCGTAATGAGTGTCCACATTGAAAAGGCAAGACCCCAATTAATCAGAACAACCCCCGTGGAAGAGCTTTTGTGATACAAGCTGATGAAGCTCGTCATGAACCAGAAGTGGTAACGGGTACGTTCCTTATCAATAACCAGTACGCAAAAGTAGTATTTGATACAGGAGCAACTCGTAATTTTGTTTCAAACATCTTTAGACCATCACTTAGTTTAATATCTGAGAAATTAAGTGATAACTATATGATAGAATTAGCGGATGGTAAAGTAATAGAAGCTGATGAAATCATTCCTAACTGCATTTTAAATTTAGATGAATATTGTTTTAATATAGATCTGATTCCTATTAAATTAGGAGGATTTGATGTTGTAGTAGGAATGGATTGGTTGAGTAAGAATCATACTGAAATCATTTGTGATAAGAAAATGATAAAAATCCTTTGGTTAAGGAAGACAAAACTCTCTGTATATACGGTGATAGACCAAATGATAATGTGAAATTCATTTCCTGTGAAAAAGCACGAAATGCTTAAATAAGAAATGTTTATCTTTCATAGCTCACATAATTGATGCGAAACTTGATAAGGGAAATTTGAAAGTGTTCCTGTATAAATGAACCCATGATGTTATTCCTGACGAATTACCTGGATTACCACCCCCTCGTCAAGTAGAGTACCAGGAACAGCCCCTATTGCCAAAGCACCCTATCGTTTAGCACCAACTGAAATGAAAGAACTCATGACCTAATTACAGGAATTATTAGATAAAGGATTTATACGTCCTAGTATATCACCCTGGGCAGCACCAGTTTTGTTTGTCAAAAAGAAAGATGGAACTTTTAGAATGTGTATCGATTATAGGGAACTCAATAAAGTTACCATAAAGAATAGTATCCTCTCCCTAGGATTGATGATTTATTTGACCAATTACAGGGATCTAGTTATTTCTCAAAAATAGATTTAAAATCTGGATATCATCAATTAAGAGTACAGGATGACGATATTTCAAAAACTGCAATTAGAACTAGGTACGGACATTATGAATTTCTTGTAATGCCAATTGGGTTAACCAATGCTCCAGCAGTGTTTATGGACTTAATGAATAGGTTATGTAAACCTTATTTAGATAAGTTTCTTGTAGTCTTCATAGATGCCATTCTGATCTATTCTAAGAATAAGGAAGACCACGAACAACACCTGAGGTTAACTTTGGAATTACTTCAAAAGGAAAAGTTATATGCAAAATTCTCAAATGTGAATTTTGGAAAGAGAAGTACAATTCCTCGAACACATAGTTAACCAGAATGAGATTCAGGTTCATCCAGCAAAGATTGAGGCAGTTAAGAAATGGGAAGTTCCAAAACCCCAACTGAAATACGACAATTCTTAGGTTTAGCAGGATATTACAGAAGATTTATAGAAAACTTCTCAAGAATAGCTCAAACATTGACAGAATTGACCCAAAAAGATAGAAAGTACTTATGGGAAGAAAAACAGAGTGAAGCTTTTGAACTCCTCAAAAGTAAGTTATGTAGTGCACCCATATTAGCTTTACCAGAAGGGACAGATAATTTTATAGTATACTGTGATGCATCACGTCAAGGTTTTGGATGTGTTTTAATGCAAAAAGATAAGGTAATTGCATATACAACCAGACAACTTAGAGGTAGTGAAAAGAATTATACCACCCATGATCTAGAACTAGGAGCTGTAATATTTGCACTAAAGATTTGAAGACATTATCTGTATGGGACTAAGTGTATAATATATACAGATCATAAAAGTCTGCAGCATATCTTTGATCAAAGATGTTAAATATGAGGCAGAGAAGATGGGTAGAATTACTAAGTGATTACGACTGTGAAATTAAGTATCACCCCGGTAAAGCAAATGTAGTTGCTGATGCTCTAAGTAGGAAAGAAAGAACTAAGCCATTACGGGTACGTGCTATGAGAATGAAACTACGCTCAGACCTGTTAAATCAAGTTCGGGAAGCCCAACAAGAAGATGTGTTAAAACTAAAAGGGCAATTAAAAGACATAAAAGAAGAAGCAGATGGAATTTTGAGATTTAAAGGAAGAATTTGAATACCTGACAATAACATGATTAGAACAATGGTTCTGTAAGAAGCTCATAAGTCAAGATATTCTGTGCATCCAGGAAACAATAAAATGTACAAAGACTGGAAAAGCCAATACTGGTGGCCAGGCATGAAAAGATCAGTCGGAGAATTTGTAGAACAATATGATGTCTGCTCAAGAATAAAAGCTGAATATCAAAAACCTTCAGGATACCTGTAGCAACCAGAGATTCCAGAATGGAAATGGGATCAAATTACAATGGACTTCATAACTAAGCTGCCAAGAACCAGGAATGGATACGACACAATTTGGGTTATAGTTGATAGATTAACTAAGTCAGCTCATTTCTTACCTATACGAGAAGATTATAAGATTGAGAGACTAGCAAGAATTTACATAAAAGAAATTGTGTCCAGACATGGAATACCTGTATCCATTATATCAGATAGAGATAGTAGATTTACTTCCAGATTCTGGCAAACTTTACAAAAAGCTTTAGGAACCCAAGTAAATTTAAGTACAGCTTATCATCCACAAACTGATGGACAAAGTGAAAGAATAATACAAACCCTAGAAGATATGTTAAGAGCCTGTGTTATAGATTTTGGTGGAAACTGGGATAGTCATCTACCATTAATAGAATTTTCATATAATAACAGTTATCACTCTAGCATTGGGTTAGCTCCATTTAAAGCTTTATACGGGAGAAAATGCAGATCACCTTTGTGTTGGAATGAATAGGTGATAGACAACTCACAGGTCCTGAACTAATCCAAGAAACCACGGACAAGATCACTGATATTAAAAATAGACTGAAAGAAGCTCGTGACCGACAGAAGAGTTATGTAGGCAAACGAAGAAAGCCATTGGAATTTCAAATAGGAGACAGGGTCTATCTAAAGATATCTCCCTCTAAAGGAATCTTTCGATTTGGAAAATCCAGTAAGCTAAACCCTAGGTATATTGGTCTGTTAAAATCATTGATAAAATTGGTCTTGTGGCATATAAGTTGGAACTACCTCAAGAATTAAGTGAAGTACATAACACCTTTCATGTGTCAAACCTCAAGAAATGTCTAACCAATGAAACCTTAGAGGTAGCAATTCAAGAAGTCAAATAGATAAGAAACTTCATTTTGTGGAAGAACCAGTAGCCATTGTAGACAAGGAGATAAAGAAGTTAAGAAGAAATAAAATTCCCATAGTGAAAGTTAAATGGAATGCAAAGAGAGGACCAGAATATACATGGGAAAGAGAAGATGAAATCAAGAAGAAATATCCCCTTATTCAGAGGTAATAATCAGTTCAGTTCTTAAGAAGTCACACTACAAGGAAATTCGGGACGAAATTCTTTTAACAGGGGGAGAATGTGACAACCCTAAAAATAATAGACGATTTTACTACGAACATTATTTAGCAAAATACGTTATTATATATATAAACATGTTATGCTTATATATTTTTATCGTATACATGTTTTGCATGCATATAAATAAAACTTTTACGTATGCATGTCTACATGCATGTATAAAAATGAAAATATATGTTTGCTGGCATGTATATATAAGTAACTTTAGTAATAACATGCATATAGTATTATGTACTTTACGTGTATATATGTTACATAAATGCATGGTTACATGCATGGCTGCAAGCATGCACAAAATGTTACGTGTGCATGTATCCATATTCATAAATTTTAGATACCAACCATATGTAGTCATAAATCTCAACCTTATAAAGAAACAATCATACATCAAGCGAATCAAAAATACAACCCAACCAAACAAACACAATTATGCAAAACCCTAAACACACAAGCATCAAATTAAGATTATTAACTTAGAAACAACCACATCATGCCTCGGTTAATGACTAACTAAAGTCATTAGTACTAGTAACAAGTGAGAACTCCCGGCCAAGCATCTCTCGGTTGAAGTATATCACAAAACCACCAAACCACCATCTAGAACCTCTCGGCCCATATGCATCAACAACCATAAATTGCCACCTTGGGTTCCTAGTTCATTAGTCACCGATCACCATCATTGCAAGATGAAGGTGGCAAATTCTAAAAGCATTCTCGGCCAACCTAGCCACCTTGCATTCCCACATACCATCCCTCTAAAACCGCCACCACACCAACCCTACTATCACCACCACATGCCACCTAGGTCTTCATCTTGACTAAGCAACCTTGTATTCCCACCTACCATCCCTCTAAAAACCACCACCTAAGCTACCTAGTGACCAACACCTCTAAGCTAGTAAATAGGCTTAATGATGATGCCATTAAGAGGACACTCAGCCGAAGGCCTATATGAACCAAACTCCCGATCAAATTCCCTTGCACCAACAAAATTCCTCTCTCGTTTCTACAAACATAGTCATCCCAAACCGCATACCATCACCATCATCTCAGTCACCACCACCCTAACCGAACCACAACCATCTTCACTCTTACTCTCTCACCTCTTGGCTCTCACAACAAACCCGTAGCACAACCATCACTAACCACGATCATCACCATAGTCACGGCTTATTCTCTCGGTTTTAAAGCAGCTAACATCAGTCAAGAGGTGTAGTTTCTTTATTCTCTTTATATATATCTTGAAAATCAAGTATTACATATGTGTTATAAACACATATGTAACTAGTTTTGGTACTAATACACCAAGACTAACTTTAAAAGATTTTAAAATCCTCTAATCACAGTAATGAATTACTAAAAATTCAGAAAACTTGTGATAAATGGATATTTTGGATTTATAAAGATTAAATCTTGAATTATTAAGAAAAAAAATCTAGTAAAAATACTAAACAAACGAGATTATGAAAATAAACATTGAAAAACCTTTATTTAGATATTGAAATATTATTCTGTAAATTTTTATAAAATTATGATAAATATAACAATTTATACAAATTGTTTTAAATAATGAAATATAGAAAATACTCAAAAATATAAAATAATTAGAGAAAATTCTGATAAATTCACAGAATGATACTTTTGAAGTATAAAGATCTCTGGAATTATTTCAGAATTTATCTCTTTATTATAATTGAGATATGAATTTTTTTGTGTTCTGCAATAGGAAAATAGAAATAAATTCTTAATGTATATAATAAATTCTGAAAAACTCATGGATGCAATATTAAATCTTAATCTGCCGAATATATAAATTTCATAATTTTTGGAGTTATATAACTATTTTTTCTAAATATTTAAATTATTATAAAAATTACAGAAATAGATATACTACGAGTTAGACTTTGATATATTATATGATGTTCTATTTCATATATGAAACTTTCTGTAAAATTTTAGGAATTTATGGACTACAGAAGTTATTTTAAATGAATTTTGGGAATACTATAGAAATTTCAGAAATCTGTTGGGAATTAAATGTTATAAAATTTATGAGATGTTACAAACTTTTGATATAACATTCTGTAAATTTTTGGTGATTTTTGGATAACCGTAGCTAATTTTGATGATTTATGAAGACTTTGGACTAATTATAAGTATTTATGTATAGTAAAATAAATGTTGAGAAATTTATGATAACAACATTTGACTATTTTGTAGCTGAACTTTCAAAAATTAATTAAATCTGAGGTTCTGAAAATTTTAAAGAAATTAATGTCTAATTTTATGAATTATTTTATATGTTCCACTTTGGAGATACGGTGAGATTCATAGCCCTATTTTGACCTTTTGGTATTTGTAATGTTTTTGGAGGAAAAAGCATACTGATTGCGTTGATGTATTATTTTGAAAATATTTTGATACTTACTGTCATTTGTGATACAACCATTAGTTCGAATGAGGAACCGTCTGATAATATTAGTAGCACTATTTAAGAGAATATTGCACCAACAGGATGAGTGTTGTGATGCTATTTTCCTGCACCTAACCGAATGAGGGTGGAGAGGTAATATTATCTGATTTTGTGAATATTCGTGACAGTATGATTATGTTATGTACAGGTTTGGTTGTAATTGATACATCAATAAAAATATTTTGTTTGGAAATAAACCTATGTTCTCACCAACTTTTGTTGACTATTTTGAGTATGTTTTTCAGAAAACGATGACTAATACCTTTGACTTTAGTTTTGAGGTTCACAACGGTTGGGGAGAGATTGTTGGAAGGGTTTATGTGACACTAACAGTCAACATAGTTGACTATAGTGTGTATGTAGACGCACACTTCCACCGTATCTGAAGACATGCAGTAGTTTAACCAAGTTGTAGAAAGATTATATCAAATTTTGAAAACTTATGTATAAGATGTAATCTCGGATATTATGAATAAATGCATGTCCTACTTTATGATTTTAAGTGTGTATGTTTATTTATTTACTCCGCTATAATTAATGCACTCTCAACAGGCAAGTCACACCCGAACAGCTTTTCACGCTTCCGCCGGGATGTGACAGAAATCCCGATGAAATTACCGATGGGTCAAAAGTTTTGTTGATAATCACAGACGGATTTTTATTATCTTATTAATATGGTCTTGTAATGTGTTAGTGAGTTGGTTTTGTTACACATATGTAGTTATGTTAGGTCGTATTTTTTTATTAAAATATATGTCGGTATACTAATTACTGATCAGGTTTTGTAATGAGTTAGTAAGTGGTTAAGGTCATGAAACAATAAATGTGTCATAACAAATAAACTAGAGTTTACAATTTCACACGTTACAAATAAGGATACAATTATTTTCAAATCTTATAAAAATTTAAATTACATTTCCATATTTTGTAACTAAACTATCATTACATGTCCATCCACACGAGAAGATCTCTAGTATGGTTAAAACAACCCTTAGTATGGTTATTATAAATTTATATTAAGTTTATGGAAGACGATATGCATCCACTGGCTCTAAAAGCACGATTGACGCATGAGAAAAGAGGGATGGGGGGTTTGGATTGTTGAATGAATTATAGTAACATTGAAAATTTGTCCAAGTATCAAATAACGGAAGGCGTGGCGAACCGCTTTGAAAATTGATAGAGGAATAGCCATCTGGAATTGACCCAAAACTTAGATGAAATACATCTCGGATTAGAAAAGGAGTTACGAGACTCATAAATCATAATATACGAAAATAGAGGAGAATATGCAAATATGGTCCATAGCAGACCGTTAAGCTTGTAGCGGCGGCCCAGGATGAATATTCATTCCAAGATGCAAACATCCTTTTCTAAATACGAGAATATTCGACATGCATAGCTAACCATTATGATTTTGATGACGGTCCGCCAATGACCTGTGCAACCTGAAAGCTTATGAAAGCCCCCAAAACACCGGTCTTTCCCATTTCCATAAAACTTTTTGTATTTCTCTCTAAAATCAAACAATAACTCTCTCTTTAGATTTTAGGCATCTCTAGGTGTTTTGGAAGGCATACGAACGTCGAATTTCAGCTTTACAACGCTTCCTTGCTAAGAGTTACGCTTAGAAACTCTTGGTTTCGTCAGCAAGAATCATTTTTATCTCTAACACTCGACCTTATGATAATAACAAAAATGTGATATTATTGAACTCCATTTTAGTATTGGATCGCTCAGTGGTGGATTTGTGATCATCTAGAGTCGATCGGGTGCTCCAGATCTGTCGTCGTAAGGTTTTAAACGTCGTAAGGTTTTAAACCTTCATATTAAGCATTATTGTAGTGTTGGGTAAACCAAGATTTTGGAAAGAGCCAACCGACGTCTAGTGTGCTAGAATGCGCTTTGTAATATATTTAGAATATGTACGCATTTTGGTGAATGGGTTTATCACAAGACAAAGTCTAGTTTTGGCCTGAAATGGGTGATGATTTGCCATGTTATGTTTAAGTGGTTACCACTAGGATTATACTCGGGAGGTATTTTATGTTGTGGAGAGTCTAGTCAGTTAGAACCTGGGGCTTGAACATGTGTTTGCACCCTAGTTCATTGACACATGATCGTCCTGAGCGTACATTGATTGTTGGCCGAGTTAGAGAGACCCTAACTCGAGGTTACAAACATGATAAGAGCAGGTCAGTTGGGTTAGCTCGGTTGTGAACCTAGGGATTAGCTGCTCTATACTAAGACGTGATGGTTGTGGTACCGTGTTTTAGGGTTACATTACATTCAATAAAGCTCGCGGGCTAGGGTTGACTATTACGTGAAACTCATCAAGGTGAGTTTAACAGTTTCTATTTTAATTAACGTGTTGGGGCTGTATCCAAGATATGTAAATGTTTGTGTCAAACGTTTTGATATTTGTTGTAAGTTAAATTGTCCTTGGCAAGTTAGCAAATTGTAGCTCAGGTACGTCCAACATTGATCACTATTAATCACAGGCAAATCATTAAGGTGAGTGGACGGGTTCAGGTAGAATTCATAATCACCACAGGGATTATATGCACTTAGTCAAATATGATTTAGGTACGAGAGCCTCACTCTTAGGTTGTGGTACTTTGCTTTGTGACACATTGTTATGATCGTACAAGATTATGCAAGTAAACCGATAAGTGTGAAAGGACTGCTGATACACCTTACATTATGGCATGTTGATGTTTTGGGATTTGGCCGGCTAGGGTGCCTTTAACCTACCCACGATCATTGTTGTGAAACCTGGAGTGGCATACATAAGATTTAATTTGCTAAACAATTTACTTGCGCACATCATTATGTTATGTTGGCTATCTGTTTTAGAGTTATTGGTTATGTCTCACAAACAACGTGTTTGTTGATGTGTTTTAGCTCGTGATGCAGGAAGTGTCAGAATGCACTAGCTAGATCAGGAAGACTTAGTGGTAAGAGTTGAATAAGATATTCATAAAAAATATAGAGACTAGGTTAAAACTTCCTCAGGCAGTATGAGTAATTCGTGTTTGAGGATTATGATACAATGATATGTGGATTTTATGAATGTTGTTAAGTTTTAATTTAGTCTAATTTTTATGCTTTTGAGTGTAAAATCTTCCGTTGTATTGATGTCTGGTGTATGGGTGTGACATAATACATTCTTGATAAACCAACCCCATAGTATGGTTATTATATACTTAAAAAGGCACGAGTTCCAACAGCTAGGCGTGACACATTCATTAGCATGTACATATTGTATTGTATTACAAAAATAGTACAATTAATATGACAAGACAACCACATTACCATGAGTTTCTCTAGATTGTGCATTGAGAGGCCTACGCAATAACACTTGTATTTCCCAGCTTTGTTTCATCAAAGAATTATAGCTAGAAAGAAGTCATGCCTATCTGCTTAACTAATAGTTAGTATTCATCTGGCACAAATCAAGATTTATAGATTAGCGAATATTTAATTCGAGAACATAGTTACAACGTTTAAATGAGGACTTACTTTTGATACACGCATGCCTCAACATTCCGAGACCACCATCCAAGCCAGTTTGTTGTATGACCCATGTCTAAATACACTCCCATGACGGAATTTAAATTCCAAGACTACCGATTCTAACAAACCCACTAATAGCGACTTGCCTTCTTAATTCTTCCCCAAACCACACATAAACAACGATCTATTATATCTGAATATAATTAAGGAGGTTATTATTTTTAGACTTGAGAGATTGATGGTTACCATCTTGGTATTTATAATAGATTTTGAATTACAAAGGAATTATTTGTCAATGAGTGATGACTCCGACAACACTTGAAAACCCTTGTGGGAATTTAATCGCAAGTCTAATCTGTATATTACCAATAGATTATCCGTCAGAAACTATTTCCGAACAATTAGTGAGAAACGTTTCTGAAAAGCTTGGGCTTGAGAAATATTAATTTTAATTTACAAATAGATCACCAATGGAATCCATCAAATTACAAAAAATAATACAATAGCTTGGAGTTTCGTGCATTCTATAGATGATCTGTTAATAAACTCATTTATTAATTCGTAATAAATTTGTAGAGGGTATTTAAATGCATGACAAAATACTATATATGCTACCCCTTAAAAATTAACTTCGGTCTAAGGCGACCTATTTAATTAGGTGCAAAATATTCAAATTCTAATTCCTATGGCGTTTTCATTATGAATATATAACTTTACAAAATATTCAAATTCTAATTCCTATGGCGTTTTCATTATGAATATATAACTTTATGTTTTCAGTTAACCCAAAAGTATATGTTTATTTCTTCTCAAACACACGAAGCATATAAAAATTATTGAAAGAAAAATCCTGTAAGCATAACCGGGCCTATAAAATATCCCTATAAGCATGGAAAGAAACGCAATAAGAGAGAGCGCTATAGTTCTTTAATTTAAAGAGAACAAGAAAGTAGGTAATATTATGTATGTACATGTGAATTCTTGTCTTGTATACAAAAGCCATTTATATAACTCATGCATGCATACAGCTTGATTCCAATAGACAACTATAATATAAGTTTTCTAGTTAAGAATCTATCTCTTACTCTCTTTTAGAAATACATTATACCAATAATAAGATGCTTACGCATGAAAGAATGGAAGATAATATAATATATGTTATTTGATATGACATATGCTAAATGTGAATAATTTTTATTTACGAAAATTAGTTCCAGTGGTAAGTTAATTTGGTTGATGATTCATAAGTGCAATATGATAAAGTTAAGTTAATAACCGATATAAGAAGTCTCTAACACAATCCAGTGAAAAAAATTTGCTAATTAATGGTTTAATTGATTATTAACAAGACCTGGTAATTTGAAAACTAATTAAGGAAATTAGTTTAGTTAACAATCAGTTCATTGATAATCAGAACCAAGATAAACAATTGATCAAAAGCAACGTGATTATTGACTATTTCACATTGTTTTGGTACGAGCTTCTATATTTTTTTCCATAGTTTATACTAACCTTAGTTATATTTGTATTTGTCACTTTCGACTAAGATCACTATGTTCTTCAAAAACACACCAACCTCGTCAACTCCTGTGAGTCAATAGAGAACATCACCATTTGAGATGAAGAATCGGTTGAAGATTTTTAAGATCGAGTCTAGTATGTGGAAAAAATGACACTTGATGATTTTTTCTCACGATGCTGTTAAGATCAAGTGAAATATGTCCACAAATGCATGACTTATGGTTTTCTTTGAGTTATACATGTACTATTTGGTGTGACAATATTTGTGCTACGTATCAGGCAGTTAATCGTGCAATCATGCAATCAAGCATCTCGAGAATAATCTATAATTTTTTCAGGATTTGGTTTTTGCTAAGTTTATGTTGGTTGCCAAGTTGCTAAAATACATTGCTTATGGCCTCGCGAAAGGGTTGTCATCTACTTTGTTTTGTTTCTCAAATTCAAGTCGCACATTGATACCGATTTTCAATTTAAGAAGACATATTACATTTACGTTTACATTTACATTTGATTGTTTTATATTCTAGTTGTTTTATGTGTTTTTTTGTCTTTATACTCTTTTTATATAGAGAGATGTAGCTTATTCTCACTAATGAAAATACATACTCATCACACGTATCTTTCTACATTTATATAGTCTGTGTTTGTTTTTTCAAGAACATAAAATACTACTATATATACAAGATGTAGATATATAACCAGAGATTTAATTTATGTATTAACACGTTTATTATGTAATATGTAGATGTATTCTTTACATGTGTTTACATTTATTTTTTACAACTAAATATATATGTGGTTAAGTAGAGGAGTCATGTTTACATACGGATCATTCACTTCAGCATGTATTTTATCTAAATAATAGCTGAAAATGGAACGAGTAAATATGTCAATATTACCTAAGGTTATCAATAGTTTGACGTGTTTGCAAATTTTTTCACCAATTTTTATCGCTTCTTAGTGATTAAGTTATATTTAACTTGTTTTCACGTCATGGTTTTAGTTTAAAATTATTATTGGAGTATAATAAGAGGGACAAAGATGATGAAATCTCATGTCATGGTTTGCTTTTTCACTTTGGAGATCTTTGGTTTGGTAAAAGAAAGGAACTCCCATTAAGGGTTTACTTTTACAAAGTTGGAGCGTGTGACCAAACATGATAATTTGAATGTTGGCATGAGCTTTGCCAAATGGAAGTGTTCTTTTCTTGATTTGGTTTAGTGGCTAATATATTAACTCTATATATCTTAAAGTAATTCTCAACTAGTTAGCTCTATTTATCTTGATATGTTAAGCATGAACTTCATAGCTTTATTTGCTTGGTGAGATCATTAACAACTTAGAAAAAAGGCTAATCTTGATGCAATTAGACTCCTTGATGGTTTTGAAACTATTCAAAATCATGACAATGTAATTAAGTCAAAAAAAGAATCTAACTTCTTTTTTCTTTTTTCTTTTTTTTTGAACGCAAATGTAATTCGCAAACGTAATTTTAATCATATTATATATTTAACTTTTTATAGATCTTAACTTTTCATTAATAATATTTAACTCTTCATTAATAAATATTTAATATTTTTCTTATTAAACCTGTATAATACACTTATTATAGCCTAGTATTTGGATAAAAATATAAAACATAAACTAGAACCTAACAATGTAGAATTACTAGTATTTTAATAAAGTTATAAAAGAAAGCGAAAGAGGTTAAAACTAAATTATTTAACGAAATTAGTAAATTTAATAGTTTTAAGAAAACTATTGTTCATATGATAATACAGAATTTTTTATTAAATGAGTATACCGAAAAATTTTAAGTTTTAAAGTAATAAGGGTTAAACAGTTAAATTTTAGAATAAAATGTTTAAAATTTAATGTCACTAGTTTTGAAAAGCATATACAATATTATAAATTTTAAATGAATATATATAACTAGAGTTAAGCTTCCCGCGTTGCGGGGACGTAAAACCGTGCAAAATAACACTAATTTCAAACCACCATCAATGACCATCAACACTCAAATTACAAAGTGTTAATACGAAAAATAAGGCCAAAGTGTTAAACATATAAAATATAACTAAATCGATTAAGACTCACGCGCTGCGAAGAATTTGTTAAAGGGGGAAATATACAAAAACGTAAAAAGATAAATCCACACACGCATGTTGTGTTGTGTTAACTCACAGAAAATAGAACGAAATGTAAAGCGAAACGTAAAATTGGTGAATCGCACATGCATGTTTGTGTCGTGTTAACTTGCAAAACCTAAACGAACGTAAGACAAAATTTACAAAATATGAAAGTATAGGGGACTAAAGTTGAAAGTATAAAATTTTATGAGATTAAATTGCAAATCTAAAGAGTTTTAAGTTTAAGTAAATATAATCAAATTTGGAATGTTACTTTGCAAACTATGAAACCTTTGGTTAAAAGTGAAAATTTAATTTTTTTTAAAAAACCTCATATACATAAAATACAACATCATTGTATATAATATAGTTGGTAATTAATATGATATAAATAATTTTTTAAATTTATAGAGACATATATGATATTGACCAAAAAAGTAATATTACCTTCAACTACTCCCGTATTTTAAAAGGGGCCTACTAAAGAGACGCCCTTTAGGATATTCAGACGCCCTGCTTACGGGCCGTAAGGCTCTTCACGGGCCGTATGGTCTGTCGGTAGTCAAATCAGTCATTCAAAAACGTAATTCAAAAACGTAACGGCCCGTGAATATGATCACGGTCGTATTTATTCACGTCCCGTGAACCTCTTCACGGCCCGTTTGGCATTCATCTTACGGGCCGTGAACTTCTTTACGGGTCCTAGTTTCATCTTTAATAATTTGACGAGATATATTATTCCTTGTTTTTCGTGTAATTTTGTATTTATTACATTATTTGATATGAGGTAATATTCCTCGATAGTCGTGTAAATTTGTATTTATTACATTATTTGATATGACGTAATATTCCTCGATATTCGTGTTAATTATGTGACGAGATGCAATATTCCATTTCAACTACTATATAACGGGAATTTTAGACGCACCGTGCGTTTCCTGGAGAAAACCGACCCAAGCTGTCACGGTTAGGTCTCCCCATGATCGCTAGGTCAGGTGTGAGATCTAGCTGTCACGGTTTACCCTAACCGTGACAGTTAGATCTGGGGATCCGTACTCAATGATTGGGTATGTAATTATGAGGGGTATTGATTGTGCGCAGGGGGGGCTATATGTCACGGTTTGGGCAAACCGTGACATATTTCTTTTATTTTTTTATTCTTTTAAGCATTAACATTATTTTTATTTCGTGTATCTTCCTTAAGCATTAATATTATTTTTATTTCCGTAATTTTATCACTGTAAACTTGAGAATGAAAAGGCGGGAAACACCGTTCGATCGGAGTTTGATTTCGTGCTTAAGCATTAAACATTTATTTTTATTTCCGTAATTTTATCACTGTAAACTTGAGAATGAAAAGGCGGGAAACACCGTTCGATCGGAGTTTGATTTCGTGCTTAAGCATTAAACATTTATTTTTATTTCCGTAATTTTATCACTGTAAACTTGAGAATGAAAAGGCGGGAAACACCGTTCGATCGGAGTTTGATTTCGTGTATCTTCCTTAAGCATTAAACATTTATTTTTATTTCCGTAATTTTATCACTGTAAACTTGAGAATGAAAAGGCGGAAAACACCGTTCGATCGGAGTTTGATTTCGTAGTATCTTCCTTAAGCATTAAACATTTATTTTTATTTCCGTAATTTTATCACTGTAAACTTGAGAATGAAAGGCGGGAAACACCGTTCGATCGGAGTTTTATTAACGTACTCACTGTTAGCTAAGTTTTGACGTTGATATATACGTACAGGCATGGTTTGAATGTCGGATATGCGTTTGTGAACTTTACAACATCTGAAGCAGCTTGGAAGTTTCATACGTCGGTTAAAGGAAACATTGTTCTTTTCGTGAATATATAATATAACTATTGTTCTTATGATCTGTATTATTTCGTTAGATATTTTAAAGCTAAGAAATTCTGCTATGAAACTGGTGTGAAAGTTGCTGTTGCATATGGTGGTGCACCGATTTATCCTCAGGTTTTATATACTTTTAAAATCATTACAAACACTATTTTATGGTTTTAATCATTAACAAACGTGCGATTCAGTTCATCTTTTTTTTCTAATCTGCTTAATTAGTTTTTGTAAACTGTTATCTTTAATCTTGACTCAGAACGCGTTGACTTTAATCTTTGTGGAGAAACAAAACAAAACGCAGCGCAGATTCTTTGGAAAACTGATTATGCAGGGTCGGTTTCCCTGCTGATGCAATTCATGGTCATATTACAAGTAATTTTTGCGTTTAATTATTTTTTAAACAAGTTGGTTGTTATTTTATCACATGGTTAACCTAATCGTAAAAATCAGTTGTTATCAAACATATACAATTAACATTATCAACATTGCAAATATAAAACAAACAAACAAAGAAACACAACCAACAAACACAACCAAATATACAAATCATCATAACTAAACAGCACATATATATATACAACGAGTTTTTACATACAAAAAGAAATAAAATACAAACAAATATCTATCTAATCCATCATCCCCGGATCGCTGCCCTGACCAAACCCCGCCCGCGCCAGATGGGCCAGCACCATCATGGTCTAACCGCCTCGTGGCTGTGACAACAACGGTGTACCCGAGGCGGTATAGTCCGCGACCATGTGCTGGATGACCCAGTCATCATATCATGCAGCCTCGCGGTCGTATCCTCCAGCCTCGCGACCCTGTCTCGTCTGTCCTGAATCATATCAAGAACGAGCAGGCAATCGTACGGCTTGGTACACGCGCTGGGGATGCTGGGGCGGGTCCTGGTCGTGTGCGGCGGGGAATGGCTGATCCTCCCCGCCGCCAAGGGCCTCGTGGCGTCCTGAAGTGGACCTCAGCCCCCGTCAGCTCGGGTGGGTCCACCAATGCTCGGGCACCCATGCCACGAGCTCCTGGTATGACCGTTTTGAAAATTGACTCGGCCCACCCCCAAAACCCATGCGGTGCCCATTAGGGACCCCTATAAACGTTAGTTTATAAATTCATTTCGTAATTCAAATTTCTACGATATAAATGCATTTCATTTCAACTACTACATAAACGCAATATTCCATTTCAAGAATATATTAACGTTAATATTTACGTTACGATGTCTTTCTGGGATAGCAACTATTTATTTCGGTTCGGAATCTAACTATTTCCCTCAGGAGGGTTATAGTTATTACGATGAGGCTGCTTCCAAACTATTTAGGACAGTTCGCGTCCAATTACGGCGGGAATGACGGCGGCGATGACGGGGGTGATAACGGTGGCGATAGCAGCGGGGATAATGACGTTTCTGGTTTCCGGTAAAGAGGTTTATACGACACGAATCAGGTTATAAGATATATCATATTTAATTTTACTTTCATTTACTTTCATTTATAATAACTAACTAAAATATTAAATTGATTAGGTTTTCTCATCTCGTGAAGAATTAGTTGATTGGGCAACTAACGTGGGGCGAGAAATGGGTTCGTTATTGTCACCAAACGTTCAAAAAGAAATTCGAATGGTTTGGTGGTTAAAATTTGGTTGAAATATGATCGGGGTGGTGTATATAAGGGAGCATCCACTCTAAGAAAAAGTGGCACGAAAAAAATAAACTGTCAATTTGAATGGCGGGTAAGTACAGATGCAGAGAGATGGGGGATTATAGTTGTTGGGATGATCACTCATAACCATGAACTGCTGAACACCTGGAAGGACATGCATACGCAATGAGGCTCACCAGAAAATGAGCTTTTACTGTAAAGAATCGACCCGAGCAAAATATTGACCCTCGAAACATTCTAGGCACGTGAGGGAACAAAATCCCAATAACGTGTCTGTGTTACGAACCATATATAACGCTCAGGCAAAAAATAAAAAAGTCCACCAGAATGGTGAAACCCCAAGCAGGTTTTTTTTCTATACTACAACAACAGCAATATATTTACAACCCCTCACATAGATGAACCGACAAATCACCGTCGATGGGGTTTTTTTATACATCCCACATCTCACAATTATAGGCGTGCGTCACCCACACGTGCTGTATGATTGACACAACATATAAAACTAACTTGCATAAAATGCTATTTGTTCAAATGGTTGGTGTGACATCACCCTGAAATCTTTTTCTGTGCTCAACGCATTCATGATTATGAGCGTGAAGCCAACTTAGATGGGTGTTAGAGCAACTAAAAGCAACGCTGGAAGATAAGTGTATGGAGCCCGTGTTATACTAACCGACCGAGACCTCGCTCTGATGAATGTGTCAGAAGAAGTTTTTCCGAGTGCTGTTCGATTACTTTGCAGATGGCATATTCGGAAAATATTGCTAAACATTGTAAGGTGAGTTTTTCAAATGAAGAGTGGGGTGCTTTTCAGCATGTGTGGTCGGTACTTATTAACTCTGAAACGGAGGACATATACGCTTATAATTACGACCGGTTTTATCGCAAATTGGTGTCCAACCATTCAAGTAAGTTTTCTAGTGTTATTCTTAAAAATATATGTATATTTACATAAAAATAAGTATATTTTTTTATAGGAGTGCTGATGTACCTCAAAAATAACTGGTTGGACCCCTACAAAGAGAGATTTGTGTCGGCGTGGATAAAAGAAGTTATAACTTCGGTCAGCACACAACGAACCGAGTTGAGAGCCACATTCGTTGTTGAAAAGTTACCTCAAAGCAACCAATAGCACCCTGGATAGATTTATTCATTTCATTAATAATATCTTAGCTACCCAGGAAATTACTATAAAAGAAAGTTTTACCAAAAGCAAATCATGCTTATGGTGCAGCATAATCATGAAGTGATTAAATTGCTGCGAGGTAACGTTTCATTGCGGCTTTGGATATGTTAGTCGGTGAGATTACAGGATAAACATCTAATTATATCAAAGAATCATGTGGCTGCCATCTTTTTACCAGCTGTGGTCTTCCGTGTGCTTGTAAATTAAACATTACTTTCAAACAGGTGAATGTTCTTTTACGTTTTTTATTTTTTTCATGAAAAACTTATTATTATATTTTTAATATTTATTTTTATAGGTCAATGTATCCCGCTCGATGCCATTGATGTTTTTTGGAGGAAGCTAGATTTTTCACCCCGCGTATATTGTACGGGAGGTTCAAGTAGATGTACATAAAGAGATGGAGATGGTGACAAAAAATTTACTTGTCCAACCCAAAAATGTGAAAAGATTTTTGATTAATATTTTCAAATCTTTCATTAATCCTTCAAAAACGGATAAAAAACCTCCTAAAGTACAAACACATACACGGGGTCGTCCAAAAAAAGATAAGTAAAAAGAAACAATATTAGACCTCCCAGAGCCATAGTTCATATGTTCAACTCGAAAAAATTTGAAGGTCCGCCAACATATTCAAGTTCGGTGGTGAAGTCAAAAACAAGGGCCTTTGCAGCGCAGTCAATCCATGTCTTCAAAATCAAGAGCCAAAGATGGATTATTTCAACAGAGTTTCAAGTTTTCATATATCCCGGGCGACGAAGATAAAAACACTTTTTTTCGGTTTAACCGCTGGATTCCATCATTCTTTTTCCCGTATATTTCAGGTGCGGATGATGTTTTAGCGAAAACGGCAATTGTGATTTTCGTGCTATAGCACTCGCACTGGGATATGGTGAAAATCACTGGCGTTTTATTCGTACGGAACTTATAGCTGAGTTGGATGAAAACAGACATAGGTACGCTGCGATGTTTCCTGATATAAACGAAATAAGGGAATCATTAAACTGGAACGGGTTAGGTGCGGCTCCCACAAAAATTGATGAAAGTGCCACCTGCTACAATCCTTATTGCTAAATAGGTTTCGAGTGGTTATAATTTTTTATCATATCGGCAACTCCGCTAGTTTTTCCCGTTCTGGTCATCTCCTCGTGATATCAGTGAACATCATATAATTTCAATTGCTTTGTTCAAGATAGCCATTCATTAGAATTCGATAGTGAGTGACTACCCAATGCCTGTTCCGAGCAAATATTGGTATTTGTACAAAACAGAAAACGCTAATGATTAGGAGGCTATATACGGAAGTCGAATTCAAAAATATCTTGAACTAAGGCCGTAGACCCGGGTTGAACGTATAGATTTAGTATATTATAACATGTTATCAATTCTTTATTTATTTAATTCTTTATTCAATTCTTTATTGTTGTTGAATTGTAAACATGTAATCTATTATTTTATTCAATTCTTTTTGTTGTTGAATTGTAAACATGTAATCAATTCTTTCGTTTTCCAAGAAAAATGCATAAGAAGATTATCGAATTTTTTCAACCTTTGAATTTTGTTTATATGAGCTGGGCATTTGGTTAGCATAAAGGTGTGTAGGAATGTTAATGTATGAGATGCATAATATTTGTTGAGATTCAAGTATGTTTTTCAGTGCAACTTTTCCGACTGAGATTCAAGTATGTTTATGTAATTGCAGAGCCTGGCGTCGGATTTTCTGAAGGATTATATATTTCTTTCTGTGGACGAGTAGGTTCAAGTACTGATTTTATTCTCCAAAGGTTGATTTAATATTATTCGTACAAACCACTCCTCTACAAGCAAACCAATTGTAAAATTAATTAAACATTTAAACATCATCCAAAATAACTCATAATATATAAACATAATTTTTCAATTTTTTTACATGAAAGGTAAATAAAACAATAAAATCCTACTATCTATGCGTCATGACCACCACCAGCATCACCACCACCAGCATCCTCCGCATCACCACCACCAGCAGCCTCCTCGTTATCACTCGCAGTCGTGTGACAAACGGAGGCAACTCTGGCCGAGGGGGGAGGTCGATACCCTGGCTAGCAGCAAAAATGTTGTACGCATCCGCCATCTATACTAGCAAGGCGTGGGGTGGCGCGCCAAATGTAGTGACTCCGCCATAAACTCCCCGTCGACGGAATCTGCCAAATGATGGTCCTGGGAACAGGCGGTGGGACGGGTGCTCTGGCGTGTGGCTGGGGCTGCGGCTGCTGCTGCGGCGCCGGCTGCTCCTCCTCCTCACCAACGTCCGGCACGGCTGCCAGATGGTCGACCACCATCAGTGGACCATTGGAGGTTGTCGCCAAATTTGGCGGCAATCCCCATGGCTATGACGGTCTGTCGACCCAAAATCCGAGGCGGCGTGTCCGTCGTCTGCTCGCAATTAGGGCGTCCGTAAACAACCCTAAGCGCGAGGCAATGACGGTGATGTACGAGCCCGCAAACAAGTCGGGCTATCCATCTGCAAAACAGTCAAATAATAGACATAATTATGAATCGCATAATAGATAATACTTATTTATTAAGAATTAATAAAATTTTTTTTACCTTGCCCTGAATGACACTCAAAAAATAGGCGGCCATGCAGTGACTAGATTCACCCGTCTAGGTGAAAGCAGGCCCTCAGAAAAAATAAGTCAAGGAGCGACACCTGCTTCATGCTCTGGTCTCTGCCGGCAATGGTGCCGGCAATGCACCGGTGTAGATACCGTGCAAAGGATCCTAATGGAGGTCGCCCTAATGGCGCCCTCCCACGGCTGGTCGGAAATGGTCGGCCACCATCCGACCAAAGGAGCCGCCTCGACTGGACCTCGTCAGAATAAAAATGAGGATCCTGCGTCTCCTCGTGGTGTAAAACCAATAGTCACCGCCCACTAAGCGAGGGTGAACTCGTACCTACCGCTCCCCAGCATAAATCGAACTGCTATGTGCTCGCGGGGGTCCTCATCCTCAGTGTGGCGGAGTGAACACAAACGTAGATAAAAACTGAAACGTCAGCTCCCAGTAGCCCCTCCTCGTATCCAAATCAAACATCCGCCTCCACGGGGTCTCTCCGTCCAGCCCAACGATATCATGGGCACGTGCTATGTCTCCGACCTCCTCTAGCACGTCCCAGTCGATGGTGCGTGTCCCCTTCAGGGGACGTCCAATCAGCTTCCACAGCTTAAGCCGTGGCTGTGTCTCCCTCGGAAAACGAAGTCAGGGTGTGGGTACAGAAAGTCACCCTGACCCTCGGGCTCAGTCTCCGGACGTGTACGTTTGCGGGGCGACATAATCTGCAAAAAAAATTAAATTCACAAGAACAACAAAAAAGGGTTACGGCCCAGTGAAGCTGACTCACGGCCCGTACCCTCTGAATTTTCAAAGGGTTACGGCCCGTGAAAGGAAGTCACGGCCCGTAACCCTTTGAAAATTCAAACGGTTACGGCCCTGACACCTGTTCACGGCCGTAACCCCCCAATATTTCAGATTTTCAGATTTTTGAAATAAAATTTTAATATATTTAAACATAAATACACAAAAATAAATACGAATTTGCATACGTGCCGTAGTAAGGAGTCGACGGTATGAAAAAATGATGAAAATACGGAGGTCGTGACAGAGTAAATTGTATGTGTGTTTAGGGGGCGTAAATGAGCAAATGGGCCGTGAGGTCACTATATATTATCGCCTCACGGTCGTGACGGTCCTCACGGCCCGTTACATATTTTTCCAAACGGCCCGTGAGGACTTTGTAATTTTTAAAAATCAACCGTTGACACTACACGGCCCGTATGGTGACAATGAAACGGCCCGTAAAGTCCCTCATGGGCCGTATAATAATTTTTTAAGTCTATAAATTCAACCACTTCACACAATCAATTCACACAAATTACTCAATACCCAAACGATGAGTATGCAAGTGATCAAAATCCGTGGACGGATGAAGAGAGGTCCACTTTAGTAAGATCTTGTATCGAAAATTCAGGGACTATCCCACCAAATTCAATATTTTGGAACCGTGTTTCAATCGTTTTCATCAAATTCTCGAACGTGAAGAATATCGCACCACTCGTGAACTTAGCAACAAGTGGTTTGACTTGAGAAGGAAGGTCACGACATTTTCACCAGCTCTACAAGACGTTTAAAAATCGAAAATACGTTATGGAATGATACGGATATTATGACAAGAACTCAAGAAAGATATCGGGAGCATTTTGGAATTTCTTTTAACCATTTTGCGGCTTGGATCTTTTATAAAGATCAAGAAGATTAAAAATATGTGTTTTATTATTGTGTGATAATAACGGTTTATCGTTTTTAATAAGTGTAGTAATAACATTTATGTTTAATAAAATATTTCATTACTGTTCTACATTATACTTCTAGAATACAGTTCGTCTGCCATAAATCTTCGGAATCTAAAGCAGCATCCTGTAAGCTAACCTCTTGTCACTCTAAAGATCTATTTTGAACCAACCTACGCAATAACATACAAATTAACAACTCCCGAATCTCGACCAATATGACCAGCGTTAGGAAGCCAAACGGTTTCACCGGATACGACCAGTTCTTCGATTGTTTCTTGTCCGGAGTGCTGCCAATATTGTATACGTGACAGAAAATGTAAAAAGTACGATTCGAATTGTACGAAAATCGTTCGAGCATTACGATGAATGCACCATGAATCATCACACGTATTTGGTCGGCTTCGTATGGAGAATATATACGAACTTGTAGTGAGTCCATAGAAATCTAAAAAGATACCAATTTTCTTCGTCATCAGTCATTGGTACGTAAACCTACAAAACAATTTAATTCAAGGTTATAAATTCATGATTTTATTGTAAAAACATGCAAACAGTATTACCGTATCAATTCATAACGCGGGATATAGACAGTCACTCCGTCGCCATATTCGTTACCATTAACGGACCCCGAGTATAGTAAGTTAAACCACTCAAATGGGAGAATCGTCCAACGATCATACCCGGCAACTCTCTCTGTTCTACGTATTTCTCCGTATCTTCATATTGTGAGTCTATTTGTCCACGCCCGAACATGCTAAAAATAACAACTTTTTAATTGTTAGAATTTTAAATATAAATATAAATATACAAAAAAAACTTAAATCATACCTCTGTACCTAAAGACACGTTTCCGAGTAATTCACGCCAAAATTGTAACTGAATATCGGAATTACCCATGTAATACACTCTACATGTTTGGGAATCACCGTTACGTATAAAGTGAATAACATTCTGAGACCAGTTTCTCCCCGTTCTGCCAATTATGGTTATCTATTGGATCAGGAATACTTTCCACAATATCTCGTGAGTTTGAAGAGGACTCATTTTGACGTTTCTATTATCTCCACGAGAAGACATTTTAACTGTTTCGTTTCTCACTAACCGTATATAACAAGTAATATATATAACGGTTTATATAGAATCTTAAATCAAATCAAGGAATAATACGTCACGTCACATAATTATAAAATTAAAAGTGCACGCAAATCGAGGAAAGTAAATTCTCAGAAGTACAACTACGGCCCGTGACGGGCCTCACGGGCCGTTAGGGAGCTTGTTAACGGGCCGTGGGTGTGGACATTTACGGGCCGTTTGTTCCTACACAGGGCCGTGAGTAGATGTAGTTTGTGAAAATTAAATTTCGAACACCTCACGGCCCTGAGGCCCTTCACGGGCCATGAAAAAAGTCACAGGACGTCCGGTCTATCACCCTGACAGGGCGTGCAATTAGCTGTGGCCGTTTTTTAAAAACATCATTATTCAATCATTTCCTAAAGACGTTAGGAGAGAAGACAAGGTCTTGTCTTTTCCATTCATTGGAGGTCCTTTTTTAACTTTGGTAACTTGCAATAACCACCCCCTGATGTTCATTCAAATTTCAGTTACTCCCCCATGTTCTATTACATTGCAACTAGGTCATTCTTTGGTGTTTGGCTTCTATGTGATGTTTAAAAAAATACATAACTTAAAACAATAGACAAGTTGCCACCACTACAATAGTGCTACTAACCCACCCCTCTCAACCACCATCACCGCTTCCATGAATGATGGCGGTGGCAGTACTAACACGGCGGTCTTACATCATCTGTTCATTTCTCTCTTAATGAACGTTAGCTCAACCAAAATAAAAGTAAGGTACCAATAAATACATAAAGTAAAAGATGAAGTAATATATGGGATATTGTGATAAATAGAATGAGGTAACAATAAACACATAAAAGTAAAAGATGAAGTAATATTGGATATTGTGATATCTGCTAGATGTACTTATTTAACCCACTTTCAAAGTGGAGCACTTTTAATTTATGACCGTACATGTTAAAATTACTGGTTCCAGAAATACTGGAGGAAGAAGTACTTTGTGACTTTTTCGTTTCTTTATGTTTACCAACTATTTCAAGATGTTAGCATCAAGTAAGTTTCCCATAAGCTAGTATACTATCGAACGCATTCAATGGGCAAATATGGACGAAAGTAGGCAGAGATTGTAGGGCGTGGAATCAATGGAGGATCAAAGGGTACATTGACCCTTCGGACACCAGAAGTTGTTGATTTTTTATATTAATAAAAGTAAGAGTGTTTTAAGGAAAGCATGAGTTGGACCGGTCTCTTAATTGCAGTTGATATAGAAGAGAATTTGATGAACGTGACTAATAAGTTTTGGTTCTGTCACCGAAGGTTTAGTCGTCTATGACACTTTGGTAGTGAAATTTTTGTTTCGTGATCGTATCTAACGTAGTCGCTTTTTTATATAATTTAATGGTTTGAATAGTTGAAGGCTTCAAACTAAATGCAATAATATTCTTTTCTTAAACTTTAGTTGAAAGCATATTCTTCTCTAGAGATTAAAGAGTAAGCATATGCTGTTAAGAAAAGACGTGGCATGGAAAATATCCTGACTAGGATTAATTAGGTCATCTTAGTGGCACCTTTTGAAATATCACCAGTATTAATAACTTAGTGATGTTTGCTCGTTCAAAAATACTTTTTATAATGACACTAGTATTAAAAATTAACCTTGCGCTTCGGCAGGTCATAAAACTATAACAATAACTACCGTCGAAGCAATGTTGCGAACTTGCGATTGAATGCGACGTTGGTAATATATGTAACTTTATACAAACAAAAATGAATCTTGTGTTGGAATTTTGGACACAAAATAATTATATTTATATATTTGTTATATAAATAGTTATTCTTTTATTGGTTTAAGTTCTCGTTTTTTGCAACGAACTATACCGTGTCCAAACTGAAGCTAAGATGAATTGATATCGATGCTCCAAGTTGAGTGTACGGAATGAAGAAAATAAAACTTGGGTGACTATAGTAGGAAATTGTTGTAATTTATTTAATACTAATAAAGACATATATTGATTTAAATGAATGTTTTATGTTGATCAAGTATTTTAATAAATATTATGAATATTTATTATGAATCATAATTTTAATTAAAATTGGTATTAAACATGTCATGAATATAATGAGAGTTTTAATTTGATCTCATAAAACATTTCATAAATCAAATGGGAGTTTGATTTTAAATCCTAAAGCTCGCATTAATATGAACTTATTAGCATGAGTATATAAACAAACTCATGATGATGAAAGAGAAGAAGAAGAAATTTAATTTCTTGAGTGTCAATAAGTTTTATAGAAGAATTAAGAGAGTACTCTCTAAATTGTTCATCCTACTTCATCATCTTTAATCTTGTTCCATATAACTTCATAACACATATACTTTACCCGGTGATCTCTTGGGCCGAGGCACTCTCCGGCAGTACATACTGCTTTGGCTGTTGTACCCTGGGAAGCAGACGCGTTGTTGAGTTGAGAGACGCGAAATCTGTTTTAAGGGACCCGTGTCTACACGATCCTCAGCCACAACCGTTAATCTCTTGTTTGTTAATTGTTGATGTCAAGGAGTATAGTTGAAGATTCGAACGTGATGAAGACTTGTGTCAAGAATATTATATGAAGACTGTTGGAGTATATACTAAAGACGGATGTTCGAATCAAGTTTGGTATATAAATATTGTTTATATTTATTTTTCTATTCGTTTTGTAAACGGTATTGTACTATAATATTCCCATGACTAACGAGAGTATCGTTAAAATTACTATCTATTAATAATAAAAGTGAACCTATTTCCTACAATCTTAAAACAGATTTCGTGATGGAATTTTTAAAACCTTATTACTATGGTTTTTAGGTTCACGAAATGTTAAATAAAAATATTATTAAGATTTGGTTAAAATCAAATAATTTCGTTTTGGGAATAACGTAGTACAAACGTCGTGTTTGGATTTTAATAAAGATTGGAGTACAATCTAATATCCAAAATACCTTGTTACCAAACGAATACTTTGATTCTATCCTGTGCTAAAACATTTTTGTAAATGTTTTAATAAGATTGAGTACAATCTAATATCCAAAATACCGTGTTACCAAACGAATACTTTGATCCTATCCTGTGCTAAAACATTTTGTAAATGTTTTACAATCTAACATGTGTTAGAGATGGTTTAAGTTTCTTAAAGTCATTAGAAAATTATGGGTTTATAGTTTTAAACTATTTATTACTACAATGATTTAAGCAAAACCAACTTTTGTTTTAAAGAAGTTTAAACTAATGTTATGCAATAATAAGAGAATAGTAAATTTTATATGAGCCAGAAGCTTACAAACGATTTATAATCGTTTAGAGCAAACGAGCGTGTTAGAAGCGGGTTCATTGTATATGAACCAATAAGCTTAAAAACAATTTTTTATGGTTGTTATTTCTAACAAGCGTGTTAGAACCGGTTTATATTTTATATATCGAAAAGCTTTAAAATGATTTATGTAATCATTTATTTCTAGCGAGTAAGCTAGAACTGGATTTATTTTTATATAAATCGGAAGCTTTTAAAGCGATCTTTGTTTTCGTTTATTTCTAACGTGCGGGTTAGAAGTGGTTATTTTAACCGGTAAACTTAAAAGGTTATTTGTGTTCATTTATTCTCTAACGAGCGTGTTTTAGAAAACGGTTTATTTAATAAGAACCGTAATATTTAAAAATGATTGTTGTAATCATTTGTCAAAAAGGTTTATTGTGTACAGACCAAAGTGTTTTAAAAACGTTTTTATAATCATTTATTCTCTAATGAATGTGCTAGAAACAGCTTATTTTATAAACAGAAAAGTGTTAAAAAAATTTGTTTGCAATTGTTTGTCATCTAACGAGCGTGTTAGATAGTAATATATATTATAAAACATTTTTGGAGTTTATGGATTTGACTATTGTGAACAAGACGTAAAATAAATACCGATATATTTTTAAAATAGTTGCAGAGCTATAAAATGTTTTGAATGAATAAAACATGTGTTTTGCAATCTAAAATGGTTAACTACTTATGGGAGAAGAGCACGTCTCGAACCACATAATAGTCGAGGTTGTTGTGAATAAATAATTATTCAATACAACTATTTATGAATAAGATAATGTATACAAAATGTTATTGTTTTTGGTCGGTTTGACTATTTAAATTTTGAGTTTCAAGATGAAATGAGAAACTTGATCGTATGAGTGCATGAAATACATTTGAGGGAGTACCTCAATACATGCAATAAAATCGATATCATTGCTAATGATGAAAGTGTTATAGATAATAACACTTTGAGATTTGATGTTTATATGTAATTATTATCCGTTTAAATTATAATTAAAAAGTGTTTTACACTTACGTTTTAGTTTCGATTGTAATATTATTTATGTTCAATATCTTAAGATAACACATGGATATTTACAACGAAATAAATCAATTTCTATTAAAACATTCAAAATGATTTTGTGGGAAATAATCTTAAACGTCAATTATATAACGTTTAGAAAATATATAACTTTAAACGGATAGTGCAATAAGAGATTTGCATAGGAAATAACTTGAAAGTTGTTGAATTGTTGAAGTGTCAAAGCTCAGACATCAAATGTCATTAGATGGAAAAATATGATAAGTGTATTGAGATGAAATACACAAGTATGAGATATACCAAAAACTGCATTTGAAATTATCATAAAAATTCACAAGTGTGGATAAATCTACATATGAAAGCAATATATGTTATCTTTAATGAATTTTGCTAAATTCATTTTGAAAGATCTAAATGGAGATCGTCTACCATCTTAATGTTGTTAGAGCTATGTGGAGGATTTTTCTTTCATTTGGGAATATCCTAGTTATACATAGCTTAAAGGGAACAACAAGACATGTTTGTCAATAACTCCAGACAAACTTTATGATGTAGATGAGTTTCATTTATCTTGCTAATGACAAATGTGTTCAGCAAAGTGAATTGAATCAAGACTTATTACTAAGTCTTTATATAGTCAAAGGGAAGATAGTGCCCTTTGCACTCCGCACACTCGCATTTATGCTTGAAAGTTGGCTGAGTAGTTTCGAAAGATGCTACCAAGATCTTGGTCTTATCTCAACGCCAACTACCAGAGTGTGTGTACGGTAGATTGGTACAAAGCTTGCCTTTGAGTTGCTACCAACCTATTGTGGTAATGGCGAGGTCCGACTTTTGCCACCAACTGGCTACTGCTGAGTTGGTGCTGAGGTGGCTACCGGGTCTAACGTCATGTCTGGTGACTTGCCTCTAGATTAGAGGAATAAAAGAAAACGAGTTATGTTCCTAACCAAATGATTAATAAGTTTCATGATTTGTCTAAAATAAGATATGGATATGGACAAGGAATAATGTGTTATTCCTTAAAGCTGTGAGGGATCAGAATGATGCATCTCTATTCACATGCTAGAGTACTGTAGTCTAAAGCATGCTAGACTAGTACTTATCAAATATGATGCTCTAAGGAGGTCAATTATGTATAGGTTGAAAGAGGGTATCATTTGTTCAGGAGGTTGATATAACCTATGGAAAACTTAACTAACTAGATAATGTTATCTAGTTTACAAAGTCTAATGAGAAGGACCTCAGTTTTTAGGTTTGCCTGATAGCACCTCACTTTGAAATCAAATTACAAGAAATGTGGGGGAGAGACCATTTTAGAAAACAATCCTTTAGGATATGTAGAAATGGTTTTGTGAGAAGTTTTCTCAAACATATTTAGAAAGGGAGAACCTTTCATTACCTCATATGGATGTTATCTAATAACACTTAAATGTGGGGGTGTCTTGCATTTGAAAATAAAATGTTAGCAATATGGATTTTGGCAATCTAAAGATATTGCAAACTCATATCAAGTGTAGTATACAAGGATAATGAGGAGTCTATGATAGACTCGGATTCTAATGGATAAATTTAGAATCTTGATAGATGTCTTCTACCAAAGGCATAAAGGAGATGTGTTTGTTTTGAAATAAGAATTGTATTCTTCATATACAGTTAAAAGTTTCAAAATCGCCATTATTAACTTACAAGTTAAGAACATATCATGAAAACTTATCTCGATTGAAGTTATATATCGACTTGACAAAGTGATAGATAATAATTTTGGATCCAACAACCCGCGGGTTGAAACGAAACAAGATAGAGAGTAATTGGACTAAAGCCCGTCGGAAAGGGAATATGAGGAAACCTAACCTAGCTTACTAGAGATCCTAAGATCTAGGTTCATAGGACAACTTAATCATATGACCAACGGAGTCACTATAGGGGAGTATCCTAAAACTAAAAGGGAGTGACGAACTTCCTAGTCCATTCACTCTGGGGGAGTACCACGAACCAGTGACCAAGGGAAGGTTAAGCATATTCAGGTTAAATGATTGTGGGAATCAATATAACCATAATGCTTTTAATGATTCATGGAATCACCTATGTTAGAGAGAAGTGGGGTCGCTTCGAATGGATTTGTGGGGTGGCGCAAATCCTAGAGCTCTCTCAGAACCAGGATAGTGATCCATGACCATAACGGACACAACAATGAGGGGATGTGCCCGACTAGGGAGAGTCTTGTGTGAATGTATATTGTCGTCTACACAAATGGGGTCTGTTCAAAGACATCGCGTCTACACACCACCAGGAGGCTAAGTATGCTTCATAAAGGAAGGTTCAATGGGAACACCTACCTATCCTGCAAGACTCAACTGTCGAGTTTTTATTGGGAATTTTTTGTGTGTTTTTGATCGATCTCCATTCATGTGGGGGATTGTTGGAATTTTGGACACAAATAATTATATTTATATATTTGTTATATAAATAGTTATTCTTTATTGGTTTAAGTTCTCGTTTTTGCAACGAACTATACCGTGTCCAAACTGAAGCTAAGATGAATTGATATCGATGCTCGAAGTTGAGTGTACGGAATGAAGAAAATAAAACTTGGGTGACTATAGTAGGAAATTGTTGTAATTTATTTAATACTAATAAAGACATATATTGATTTAATGAATGTTTTATGTTGATCAAGTATTTTAATAAATATTATGAATATTTATTATGAATCATAATTTTTATAAAATTGGTATTAAACATGTCATGAATAAAATGAGAGTTTTAATTTGATCTCATAAAACATTTCATAAATCAAATGGGAGTTTTGATTTTAAATCATAAAGCTCGCATTAATATGAACTTATTAGCATGAGTATATAAACAAACTCATGATGATGAAAAGAGAAGAAGAAGAAATTTAATTTCTTGAGTGTTAACAAGTTTTATAGAAATTTAGAGAGGAGTACTCTCTAAATTGTTCATCCTACGTCATCATCTTTAATCTTGTTCCATATAACTTCATAACACATATACTTTACCCGGTGATCTCTTGGGCCGAGGCACTCTCCGGCAGTACATACTGCTTTGGCTGTTGTACCCTGGGAAGCAGACGCGTTGTCTTGAGTAGAGACGCGAAATCTTTTAAGGGACCCGTGTCTAACACGATCCTCAGCCACAACCGTTAATCTCTTGTTTGTTAATTGTTGATGTCAAGGAGTATAGTTGAAGATTCGAACGTGATGAAGACTTGTGTCAAGAATGTTATATGAGACTGTTGGAGTATATACTAAAACGGATGTTCGAATCAAGTTTGGTATATAAATATTGTTTATATTTATTTTTCTATTCGTTTGTAAACGGTATTGTACTATATATTTCCCATGACTAACGAGAGTATCGTTAAAATTACTATCTTTTAATATAAAAGTGAACCTATTTTCTACATCTTGGACATTGTTGATTAAACTAGAAACCCTATATAAAAGGACGAAACACCATGTTATAGAGATGGCTTAATACCATGAAAAATCAACATCAAATAATCATCGTGAAGCCACACGTCGAATGGGGTCTTGATAATACATGTAACTTTATATAAGGAAAAACAAAGTTGGATCTCGTTGATAACATTCAAAAAAATATATAAAAGTATGAAACAATTGCAAGCCATGCGTTACGACGATGTCCTTGATAATTTCAAAACTATATATAAAAATAAAGTCGTAAAATATATAAATAAATTCAAGAACGCTGAGAGAAATAAGCACGCATCAATAAAAAAACCGTTGATAAAGTAAGAACGTGCAGATTAAGATTTTATAAATTCTTCATGTTTTTAAAAGTTGTAAGAAGAGAAGAAAAAGAAACTATAAAAAAAAATCAAATATTGAATTAGTTTAACAAATCGTACGTTTGTGTCTCGATAACTTGTACACAACTCCGTTTTAAAAAAAATTTATAAGGAAATGTATATAAAAATAATCACATTGTAATAGTAAATTGAAATCGTATGAATATTAGTAAACGAAAACAATGTGAGTGGGTAAAAAAACCAATAAATAAGCATAGGTACACTTCTAAACTTGAGAGAAATTGTACCTATCTAAATTAAAAACTTTAAAAGTTATAGTATAATAAATTCAATTAGAAAAATAATTAAAAATCACTAAAATAAATAAAACAGAAGAAAGAGAATGTTGAGTTTCATGATGACTGATGAGCACGGTTCTTTTAGAACATATTTCGTGTGCATACATGCATGTCTTCCCGAAGTCACTAGCCTAAAATGCACCCGAAGATCATATTTTTTGGACTTGCTAGAATTTCTGGTATGCATTTCTGTTTGTTTGTGTTTAGAACTGAACTGGAGTAGAGAGAGTTCAGTTTATAGTCATACACGTACTCATACTAAAATATAAACTAATTCACGAGTCATTTGAACTATATATATAAACAATGTTTTAAATTACATTAAAACCCTTAAAAATAAACATTTTTGCATTACTGACAACAACATTGTAAAATAACCTCACACAAACATTAATGAGTTTGTTCAGACCTTACTAGATATTGAGTTCATCTCACACAATACTAAGTAGTTGTTTGGTAATTTTTTATTGATCATTAAGAGGTTATATCTTTATAGTTATTAAAATGTTACATTTTAGTGATACATTGTTTCTCAGTGGTTAAAAGATAATATCTTAATGGTCACCATTTAATCATTCAAACTTAGGCCCTGTTTGTTTGGGTCTGACCAACCCAGTCAGGCGTCCATGTCTGACTCGGTCAGACGTGTGAGCGTTTCGTTGGTTACCTCTTATCGGAGAAGAGGTCTGACCGAGATGCTGATTCGGTCAGACACTACCCCAGATCTGACCCGAGTCAGATGTGGAGGGCGGAGGGCGAGGGCGAAGGTGACAAGGGCGGATCGGCGAAGAGCAGATGGCGGTGGTGATGGTGGAGGGGGTCTGGTCGTACGCCCTTGATTCTACTTTTTTCCATTCGTCAACATCACCGGAGGACGAGCAAGCACCGAGGACGAGCAAGCACCGTGGAATCAGCAAGGGCTTGGCCCACTCTAGTCCACCGGCTTCAAAGGTGAAATTGAAGCGGTGCAGGCGCGGCAGAAGAAGGTGGTGGTGGCGGTTGTGGGGCGGAATAGGGCGGACGTGAAGGCGTTTGTGAAGTGGTTTTGGGATAATATTGATTATTGAGGGGAAAGGGTGAAGACACTTATTGGTGTATGGTTTTTAATTTTTCTTTTTACACCAACACACTTATTGGTTCAGATCTCTTACTGGTTCGGACCTCTTACTAGTTCAAACCCTCTTATTCATTCAGCACTTATTCAATCAGATGTTGCCAACAGCCCCTTAAGGTTACATCTGAACCATTAAAACATTATGAACCATTAAAATATAACATTTTAATAATCATTAGAGTATACCAAACAACCCCTGAGACTTGAAAATACGGTTGGTGCCATAAGACAAGAACTGGATGGGTAGGGCTAAAACGTGGAACCTAGGGTTGTGGTTTAACATTTATGGTTGTAGGTCACGGACACGCACAAGATCTATATTTTGACCCTATATGCGCGTGTAGGTGTTAGAGTCAAACATATATAAGTAGGTTATGAGCAATTTATTTATAAAACCCTTCAAGGTTCGTTCACTCACATGTCTACGAAATCTTCCGACTCATTTCTCACAACGATTTCATTTCAGTCACACTACATTAAAAATTGATATTTCATTCACTTTAACTTCTTCCTGGATAATTTATTAGTCATTGTGATGCGCTCCGAGAACCAAATTTTGTTAAATAAAGATGCCTTCTTCAACCCGGTTTTAGTATGTACGTATGTCGTATGTACGTATCTGAGTGTCAAAAAAAGATGCCTTCTTCAACCTAGTTTTATTATATTAAATTCTTTAGATTTGTTTAAAGTGCATGTCTATTGTCTATATGTAATCAACAATTAATATCAACTAGTAACACGTTTGTTAGATATATCAAGACAATCCAGATCTTTTTTTTGTGCATGTTATGTAAGTGCTTTTATTGATGTGAAATAAGCTAGTACGATCATTTTGTATACAAATTCATATAAAAAAATTATAAAGATTAAATTAAGGGGCCATAGGTTATTATTTTAACTTTTTTCACAAGTACATAGATTTAAGTCAACTTCACACCTCACCGATATAATTATATCCAAAGTAAATGAAAAATATCAAATTTAACTAAATTTTTAATAAAATTGTGTATCCGTATACGACACTAATATTCTTCCTGGGGATATTTAAGCATAGCACTCCCCTCACCAATGCTTCTTGTCGCCCTAGTCTCCCTATTAGTGTGAGAGTGTCACATATTCCATCTCTTTCTAGTAATGGTACTTTAGCAACCATGAAGAATGAGTCATCAAACAATATGAAATTGCCTAATGATCTCAAAACATAAAGCATTTCCTTTTGATTCAATTCAAAAGTGAACATTGACATAATGAAAATAGGCACCTTTATCTTTCTTTCAAGTAATTAGCCCCACCAATTAGTTACATCAAGAAGATCTAAGGGATCCTCAAATTGCCTTCAAAAACATCTTAGTCCCAACTGACATGATTGTGTTTGATCACAGTGGGCTACTTGCCACCGCTTTCGGACTAGAGCGCGTATACGATAAGTTGTCCAATCGATCGATTCGACGTAAATGAACACCAACATTTCATTGCAAATGAAAATCAGCCACCATGAAAGTGAATTGACATGTTATAATGAAAAGTAAAAGTAAAAGAAACAAAGTTGATGAAAAGAAGGTTGTAAGCAACTTTTGGGCTATCCACTAACCAAAAGAAACCAATAAGCATGTAATCACATGTCAAAATCAATCCCACCAGTAATTTATTCAAAACCTTCTATTAATATCTACACAAACAAACTGAAAACCTCATGAAGGTTCTCATCATCGACAAGAAACTTAATAAAATTACTTTTCTCTGAGACATTTTATCAAACACACAATAAAGTGGATCAATTGATCCCCGCATTTGAGTATTTCATCTTAGTTCATGTTGTTTCTACCCAAAAACTAGTGGGGCAAGAAACGTACATGATCATACTAATTTGATGTTGAGTATTTGAATTATTAGTTTAGAGGGTTTAAATCTAAGATGATATGTTTTGGGTTCATCTAAAAAGATAATAATATACTTTAATATTTCTACAAAAAAAGTCTCTGTTTTAATATACTAATATTATTTAACTTGCAAAACGTCATTAAATTCGTGCACTTTTGAAAAAAAAAAGTTAAATATGGCTTGTTAATGTTTAAATTGATTAAAATAAGATAGTATAATCTTATACAAAAATGTTGAGTGTCTCTTTACCAAGTTTTGACATTTACAAGCTTTAAAAGTTACCAAGTCGTTATTTCAAAATCAAAATCATAATTACATCATCTAAGTAAGTCTAGCCCTAGGTGTTATGTACCAAACATGAAACACCCTCAAGGAGCAAGGGCTCCTCAAGTTGATATAACTTGTAAACCATTTGGGCCTTTTGAGTAGAACTTTGGGTCCAAGTGACGAACCAAATTGTGATGGCCTTCATGAAATTTTGACTGTTCGTGGCGAAAAGATTAATTCCTCTCGCCCAATCGTAGGGCTGTTTCATGAGCCGATTCGAGTCGAGTCAAGGCAAGTTCGAACTTGGCTCGAATTTAAACCGAACCAACTCGACTCGATTTGGTTTTAAAACCGAGCTAGAAATCTGGGCTCGAGCTCAACTCGGTTAAAAACCGAGATCGTTTTGGCTCGATTTTAATTGCATAAACACAATTAAAAAATCAAATGCAAAATAAATTTAACATTATTGTGTAACTCATAACCGGTTTTATATCAAGTTTCATAAAATAAATTAATGAAAGAAACTAAGTCAACTTCAACAAAATACAAATAATGTAATCATTATTTATATCGTACGAACAAATTACAACACCACATAACATCCAGTAATCTACTTTTTAGTAAATAAATTGAAGTTTGCTTGAAAAACTCATTCTAATATATAAAAGTACAAAACATCACATATAACGATACAATACAAACATTATAGCTTAATATTTTGATATAAGAAATAGCTAAAAAAATTATATTATATTCTTAACAAACAACAAATACAATGATATATGTTCTATACATAGAAATAATATATATTAGAAGTAAAACAATCTTAGCCAAATGAGCCCGGCTAACAAACGAACTAAACCGAGCCGGCTCGGCTTGTCACGAACCGAGTCGAATTCAGCTCATTCTCATATCGAGCCGGCTCGGTATGGTTCACATTAAAACCGAGCCATTTCAAGCGAGCTTTTTTCAAACAAGCATCGAGCGAGTTCCAAGCCGCGAACTATTTGGACGGCCCCACCTAATCGATTTATAAATCTTAGTTTATAAATTATAACGCTAGTGAATTTTATGAGGGTAACTTAATTTAAAAATAAAAAGGTAACAAACATAAAATTAAATCTAAAAGTTATGAAGAAATAAACATAAAGTTATGAGTTACAAAACTATTTTGTTATGAAATGAGCATTAAGAAACATATAGAATTTAAAAATATAAAAGTATATTATATTTAACACGGCTTGTGTTTGAATAAAATTCATATCAAAATGTAGATGAGAAGAAATATGCCACAAAGATACATTTGCAATCTAAGAATATATTAAAATAGAGTTTTCTTCAAGTTTATTGTATATTTCATTCAAAATCTTTAAGTTACAAAATAAGAGCCTAAATACAAGTATAAAGGAGTAACCTATGAGCTAGTACATTAAAATGTTTTATACTAAAAACTACAACCATATGCTCGTAAGCAACCAATTGGAATACACACTAGAGAAATTATCTTAATCCTTTATTCTAGGGTTTGAGATCAATGACGATAGCAATAAGCCGCCCGATAGAAAGAGAAGATTAATTGATCCTAATTACTTTAGATTATCTATGGTTAGTAAGAGTGTCAAATCAGTAGGGAGTTTGTGGTTGGCTTTTAAACTTTGTTGGATGTGATACAAAACATGAAAACTTGATAAATTGGTTTGTTGTGATTAAGATTCTTACTTATAAGTTAAACTAGATAACGATAAAACAGTTACTTTACTTGATAAAAGAACAATCACTTCCTAGCTTTGTATAAAATTTTACCTACACAAACTTGGATATAACTATGATAATGATAATCGTATAGACATGATTCACAATAACATGTGTCAATCAAATCAACATTAGATAATCATACTAACTGACATTCATATTTACTTGACTAAATTGAATTGTCGCCACTAGTTACTCACACAAATGGAATGTTTTTATTATACTAACTAATGTAAACATCACCACTAGCTAAAACAAAGTCAACATTTGATACAAATAACACATAATCATTATCATATTCACAACTTACAAACATTACTAGTAGATGAGAGGAATTGTTCATAATAATAAGAGTTAGGTCATAAACATACATCAAACCTTAAGTTCATAAAGTAAATTAAAACCCTAACCAGATTGTGATCAAAATGCTTAGCCACACATGATGGTTGGGTGTAACGTTGAATGAAATTAATGAAAGACAAGTTATGGGAATGGATGATTTTTTATTGTTCTTCGAGTCCTTTTGATCTTCCTTTTCTACCCTTTTCTTCTTGTGTGATCCCAAAGAAAAGACTCAATGATCCCTTTTCCGAAGTTAATTCCTCTTTTGTGTTGTGCCCAGTAACCGCCTCAAAACTATCAAGGAGTATTGATGCTATAAATGGAGTATAGTACTCCATATGAAATATACTTGATAAAAAGCATAAAGGAGTATAGTACTCAATATGGAGTATGATACTTTATACGATGTATACCTCAACAAAATGATACGCCATTTAAGGTCTGTTGTACGCCCATTTATTTCTTGTGCAAATCAAGTCTAGTCTTTCAAGCATAACTTTTGATTTTTCTTTTTAGTACACATAAGCTTTAAATTACTTCGTATCTATCAATATGTGCTTGGTTTGATGATTTGCATCCGGATAAATCACATCTTCCACCACAACCCTACACATACAAATGTATACTAAGTAACATGTTTCAACATAGAATAACAATTGTAATATGCAGTATTTATGTCTAAAACATGTGTTAAATCCCACACGATCAACGACCCACCCTATCATATCCATTACTTGAGTACGAAACCCGAGATCACTCTCAGGAGGAAATTCACCATAGGTGAAAAAACCCCTTTACCCAACCCAGAACACAATTTTTTTATCACAATTGATACTATAACTCATAACTATGGTTGCAGAGGACATCACTTGCCACCATAATGTACCTTACGATGTTTTCCTTGGTCTTTTTTAATAAGAAAAGTGCAATGAAATGGAAAGAATCTTGAAAAGACTTGTGTTACTAAAGGTCTGTTTGATACGAGGTAATAGAATGGATGACGGAATAGAATAGACGACATAATGGAATGGGCAAAGAAATAAAATGAGACATTCTATTTCATTGTCTTGTTTGGTTACCCTATAAGAATGAAATAAACTATTACTTGTGTTATTTGGTGGGTAAGAAAAGACGAAGGAATGGATATAGTGGCAGTATTGGTTATGGCATGCGACATCCATCACCAAAACGGGTGTGTTGACCATTGACTTTGACCTTTTACTTTGATTTTGACTTATTTGGGCTTAGTCATAATTGATTTTCATATCAATGTTTGATGATTTTATTTGTTGTTCTATCTAGTTATTGATGATGTTCATTAACTAAACATAACATCATCATCTAATAATCTTGTATTCTCTGTTTTGGACATTGGATCGTGAAGATCTAGGTGTTTCGGGTGTTGGACCTTCTAATCAGTAAAACCCTAAATCTTTATCTTTATATATTCTTGGATTTATCAAAATTGGGTTGTAATCATTTGAGACCTGATCATAGTGGACATTTTGGACCCATAAATTTTTGTTTAAGTCATTAATTTTGCTTCTTGAATCAAGATACGCGTTGGAGAATCAAAACTATGTACCGATTTACTAATAACGTGAACCGGAAGATTAAAATCTACACTAACTGTTTTGGGGACTGAAAATTGAGATAATCTAAGTGTCTAATACAAGGTTTTGTCAATTAATTCATGAAATAAATGTTCTTTATGGTCTCGGTTAATAATGGTAAAATAACTGAGGTTTGGGATGCAAAAGGACAAGATTAATAAATTAGACAGCTTGTTGGCTGGAAAATAGGACGTTGTATACAGGTGATAACTCAGTCATAATAAGTCCAAATGGGTCAAAAGTTTCACATAAAAACAATTTCAGTAAGTCCTCTAACTAACCCAAGTGGTCTCATGTCGTTTCGATATCGTTTAATCCTTCAAACATAGTAAACGAAAATGAAGGTCAAGGCTGTCAAATTTTGGCAGAATGTTTGTTTGTTTTCGTAGGGTCATATCTCCCTCATACTATATTCATTTAAGGTGATTATTTTTCTAGAATTTATTTTAGATTCTTATCTTTCAAATGATACCCCGCGGCGTTTCATTACCGTTTCAACCTTCAAATAGTCTATGCAAAATCGGTACGCAATCAGCTCTACAAGTTAAAATATTTCTGTGATCTAAAATACTAAAAACTGGGACTAAATAACCGTTTAAAGGTGAGAATTATATCCAAAAGGTAATTTGATGGATTTTAATAAGATAAACAATTAATGCTTCTAACTCAATAGATTTACACTAAAGGGGATTAAAGATTTAATATACTATGATAATCGAAACCCTAATTATAGCGAGATTTGAAACTTAAGTTTAACATTGTATTTGTTTTATCAACAAATCATGTTTTCAAAAAAATAAAAACCTTGATGGGCATGAAGGATCGGGCTACAAGGATTACACCCATATTGAACATCTCGAACTTTAGTAATTTTTATGTAATATGTATTTTAGTTTTTTGCTTTGCTTGTTGAGTACTTTGGACTCTACTATTTCGAGGTAAGTTTTGCGGTCCCTTTTTAACATATTTTACTTGGGGGGTAAGCTTGCTTATTGTCTTGGTCTATGTCGTGTCTTGAATTATTTTGAAACATTGTATGTGGTTAGGGACATGGGTTAAGTCTATATTTTCATTCATGAGTATGTACTTGTACTTGGTCTGGACTGTCATGGAAATGTATTGTTAATACTAATGGGTTGACACCCCACCCCTATCGTCGAGCTGAGACTGACTTGGCATGTGTGTAACCTTAGGTGAATATAATCTAATTTATTGGACTTGGCTGATCATAAACTTATGTTGATGTCTATGGCTACTATGTTCTCTCACTCACCTACGTCGTTTTATACATGTTATACACGGCAAATTATTTTAAATTTATAAACACGTAAACTCACCAACGTTTGTTGATTTTTTAGACAAGTCTTTTTAGGTAATGAGGCTTAGGTGTTTGACTGTGGACTATAGACAAGACCACTCCTTGGAGCAATAGTCATTTTATGAGACTTTTTGACTTATTTTGAATTTGTTTGTTTGATTGTAATTGTTGGATTTGTATTTAGGATTGTTTTGTGTTTGTGCTTGTTCGTTCCTGAATGGAACTTTGAATTATTTATGTACTTATGGTTGACATTTTGGGATTGACTATACTTGGCACATGTTCCTATGTATCGGGCGATGTCATAACCCATTTACGAAGAATGCTTTTAGTGATTCTATTAGACTCCCAATGTGTTATGACGATTCTGTCCGTCGTATCCTCGTGTTTCCACTACCAACGGGGTGTGACATGACAAGTGATGATGGTGGTGATTAGTGGTGGCGGTGGATGGTGGCGCTAGCGCTGGCGGTGCGTGGTGGTGGTGGGCGATGATAGCAGTGTTTAGTTGTAGGAGTGGTAATAGGTGCCGGTGGGTGGTGGTGGAAGGTTGTGGTGGCGGGTGGTGTCGGTGGCTGGTCGTGGAGGTTTGTGGTGGTGGTCGGTTGGGAGTGAGTAGTGGTCATCATGGTCGTGGAGGTTTGGTGAGTGGTGGTTGGTGGTGGGAGTGGTGGTTGGTGGTGGCAGTGGTGGTTGGTGACGGCGGTGGTTGGTGGTTGGTGACAGGTGGTGGGGGCGATGGGTGGTGTTGGTTGTTAGTGGTGGTGGTTGGTAGCGACAGTGGTGGTGGGTTGTGGCAGTGGGGGTGGTGATGGTGGCGATGGTGGCGATGCCGATGGCGGTGGTAAGTGGTGGCCATGGCGGTGGTGGTGGGGATTGGTGGTGGTGGTGGTGGTGGGAATGAATTATGAAAGAGGTAATGGAATATTAGAATGGAAAATAAAAAGGAAGAGTGGAGAAATGATTTTGGGGTGTTTAGAGAGAATGAGATTTGTAATGTAATTGATTATTTCATTCCACTAACTAACCAAATACCTATTTTTTTTATTTCTCGTAATTTTTATCATTTTAACATATCAACACTAAGTACTTTAACAAAAGAAATATATTTAATAATATTTTCTCCTAACTTTTCATGTAAGCTAGATTTAAAGCAACACTTATTTTCTACCCAACTTGAATATTAAAATCTTTAATTTTTTTTCTTTTTATTTTTTAAACTCGTAAACACCACATTAAATAATATTATTCTCTCACTTTCTTCGTTTAATTCTCTTCTCTTCTACCATTTGTCAACTCTGGAGTACATTTACATAATTAGAATAGGAGTAAAAGCATATAAAATAATAATCAAAATAAAACTTTCATAACAGAAAACGAAGAAATGAGTAAAATAAGAAATGTGATACTTATACCACAAGTCTAAAGAATAAAAGATGATAGTAGGATAAATTAAGTGAGAGGGAGTCATCTTGTTTTTGTTATGTTTTTTCGGGTGATGTATTAACGTCACACTATTATTATTATTTTAAGTGTCTTGAGTAAAAAAATTCTTTAAATAGAAGGTCCCGCTTCTGTTTACAAAACATATAACATGTACACTTTACCATTTTTGTCCATGTACAACCATCATTGCACTAGTAGAACACCAGCATGCACGTCACGTGTCACAAAACCCACAATTCTCTAGTCTCAACCCCCATTTATGATGACATAGTAGGAGGTTACAGAATTGACCGGTTTAAATATATATAAACTTTGACTTTGTATAAAAAATTTTCATTTAGTCCCTCAATAATTTTGTAGATGACACAAAAGTCCCTAGCTTTTCTAGCAACTTTTAACGTGCTAGCTAATTACCGGTGTGGATTTCCTATCTTCGTAACTCATGAAGATGTATGGAAAAGAAATCCGACGTTGTATGAGAATATACGCACATATAGAAGTTATCATTCAGTGAAAACCTCTAAAAGATAGTTATTTTAATCTTCTACTAAAATATTAAGGACAATATCTAAAATCTACACATATATTGTTTACCGTTTACATTTTAACTCATAACTAGAACTTGCATAGGAATTACCACTTGTTAAAATCTTAGAACCCTAGGAACCATACTTAAGCGCTTGAAACTTTATCTTTCGTCCATTAGGGTTGCAAGCTTGAATTACTTATCATACACATGCAGTATTTTTATAATTATGTTTAAACTATCAAATTGAAGATATGGTTTTCTGGGCATAGGTCCACCTCTACATTGACGCATCCATTCATCAACACATAAATATGCAAAGAAGTTAAGTTCAAAAACCTCTTAAATCACTCTTAAAATTCCAGCTATTTGAACTCATTTTTCATTATTCACACAAAAACCATTCTTCTCACTAGACAATTCTTTTCTACATTGTTAGACCAGATGTAAACTTCCGAATGAACGTCTTAAAAAATGTATTGGCTCCAATATATACTTGATCATTAATGTTAAATTTTTGATATAGTTAGTTATCAATTCAATTCTAATGGGTGTTGTGTGTTGTTTGTTATAAAGGTTTGTTTTGTTATTCTATAAAGACTTGAGGGATGCTGGTGTATTTTCTTGGAAGCTCAAGGGCTGTTGCTGTTCTTCTTGAATCTTTGAGGGTTAAAGCTGTAGATTGCAGATTGTTGCTGACTATATAAAGAATGGAAGTCTCCAGAATGAGTCAGTCGTCTTCTTCAGTTCTCATAGTTAGGGTTTCAGCAGTACACCTTAGTCTCTTGCGTTTGTATATTCGCTCTATTTCATCTTGTACTTGTGTTGTCTTGCAACTCATCGTTGCAAGTCTAGATTGCAAATAGTTTGTTCGATAAGAGTTGGTGTGATTGTATTCAGAGATTCAAAGATTGTATATCATCTCTTTCATAATCTAGATCTTGTTCGTGTTATGAAACTTTACATGGTATCAGAGCGCAAGGCTCGATATCTTCACGAAAAGTTTCGGATCTAGGGTTTCTTGTTGATAACAATCGATTCGTGAGACGGCTCTCTGGGATCTGTGATGCTCTGAAAAGGTGAAGATTCAACTCATGTGCTGAATCTGGTATTCTTGTCGTTGTTTAAACAAAAGGGTGTTTTCCACCTAAAATCACTGTAAGTCTTTCTTAACTCCCTCTTTGCTGCTGGAGTACTCTGTAAGAAACTCTTATCTCTACCTTTAGTTTCGTAATTTTGACTTCAGTGTTGATTCATTGCTGTTGTATTGTTTGTTTCCGCTGTGTTTGTGTGATTGTTACCCTGACTGCTCCTTCTTTTCACACCTGGCCAGTCATTATATTGACCGGGTATCTGGTTCTTGGAGAGGTCTGCAGTGTGTATGCTTGAAAAGTGCTTGGGTGATTTCTGTATATAATCTGGTTGACCTAAGATGTCTGGTAAAGAAGTAGTTGATACTAGTAACTTGATGAGTAATCTTGATTTTGGCAATCCACTGTATCTGCATGCCTCAGACACAAACAATCTTACCATTGTTAGTGTTAAGCTAAAAGGTACTGAGAACTACAATGTCTGGTCCAATGCTATGGAGTTATCTTTAAATGTTAAAAATAAATTTGGATTTGTGGATAGAAGTTGTCCTAAACCTAAAGAGAATGAAAATCTTGAAAGACAATGGGAGAGATGTAATTCTGTGGTATTATCGTGGATTCTTAATTCTATTTCTGAAGAACTATTTGTTGGTCAAATTTTTCAAAATGTGCTGCTGATGTTTGGGATGAACTTAAAGAAACATACTCTAAAGTAGATGGGTCAGTTGTTTTTAGTCTGCATCAAAAAATTGCCTCAATTAAACAAAATGGTTCACTTATCTCAGACTATTATCATAAGCTCACATCTATGTGGAGACAGTTTGACTCTCTGGCCAAACTGCCCCAGTGTACATGTGATGCAGCTAAGTCAGTTAGTAGCTTTAATCAAAACATTAGACTGATGCAGTTCTTAATGGGATTAGATGATATATATCACCCTGTGAGATCCTCCATCTTAACAAAGGACCCCTTGCCATCAGTTAAGGCTGCCTTTGAAATTTTTTCAAGTGAAGAATCTCACAGAGGGATAACTGTTTCTAATAAGGTTCAACCTACAGCATTTGTCTCTAAAACCGATAATGCTAAAAAATCTGGTAAAGGATCTTTTCTGAAGTGTACACATTGTAATAAAAATAGACATACTGTTGATAGATGCTTTGAGTTAATAGGTTACCCACCTAACTTCAAAGGAAAAACTAATAACACTAAACCAACAAGTAATAATGTGAGTTGTGATAACACTAAACCTGATGAGGCACCTTGTCAGTTGACTGCAGATCAGTATACAAAGCTTATGTTATTACTTAAAGAACCTGCCTCAACTGACCAAGGTACTTCGAATATGGCAGGTACATGTCATCCTGGTTTTGATGATATGTTCTTTTCTTGTGTGTCTCACTCTGATCAGGATTATTGGCGTGGTTGGGTAATAGATACAGGTGCAAACCAACATATGGTTTCATCTGAAAAAATATGTTTGATTTAATCAATGTGTCAGATTATAAAATGACTGTGGGTCATCCAAATGGAACTAAAGCCTTGATAAAGTACATAGGAAAGCTTAAATTGGCTAGTAACATTGTTTTGTCTGATGTTCTTATTGTGCCTGAGTATTGTGTTAATCTTCTATCTGTATATAAGTTAGCTAAGGATAACCATCTTGGGTGTTGGTTTGATGAACATAAATCCTTGATTCAGGACCTGTCTCGTACCAAGACGTTGCTGATTGGTAAACAGGTCAATGGCTTGTATTACTTTGTAGACATTTCTCCAGGTACTTTTGTGTGTGATAGTAGTTCTAGTTGTGGCCCTTCCAAAAATGTTGTGATGCTGTGGCACTCTAGGTTGGGTCATCCATCATTCCAAATTTTAAAAACGCTAAAGTCTGATCTTGGGTTAAAAGGGGAAAACCTATTCTTTCCATGTGAAGTGTGTCATAAATCCAAACAAACTAGGAATTCCTTTCCTATTAGTGATCATAAAACACATCATGTAGGTGAATTGGTTCACTTAGATGTATGGGGTCCTTTTAAGATAAGGAGTAGAGAAGGATATTGATATTTTTTAACCATAGTGGATGACTACTCTAGAGCTATTTGGGTTTACCTACTGAAGGCTAAGGATGAAGTATTCCACAATGTTCAATGTTTTTTAAAACTATTACAAAATCAGTTTAATAAAACTGTTAAGTGTTTTAGGACTGATAATGGTTCTGAGTTTGTGAATACTGTGTTTGAAAGGTTTCTAAACAATAATGGAATACGTCATCAGACTTCTTGTGTTTATACCCCACAGCAGAATGGTATAGTTGAAAGGAAGCATAGGCACTTGTTAAATATGGCTAGGTCTTTGTTGTTTCAAAGTGGTATTCCATTGAATATGTGGACTGAGTGTATTCTAACTGCTACATATATTATTAACAGGACTCCCACTTCTGTGTTAAATGGTAAATGTCCTTATGAGTTGCTAGTAAAAAGAAAACCTTCCCTGACTCACCTTAGATCTTTTGGTTGCTTGTGTTTTGCTACAAATTTAAATCCAAAGGATAAGTTTGATTGTAGAGCATCAAAGTGTGTATTAATTGGGTACTATTTTGACAAAAAAGGCTATAAAATGTATTCACTTGATGATAAGTCTGTGTTTTATTCTCGGGATGTAAAGTTTTATGAAAATTGTTTTCCTTTGAGTCAACATGTTAAAGAGGTTGTTTCTGAAAATGGTGTTGATCATTCAAACTTATTTGATAATGTTTTTGAAATCAATGGATCTGTGAGTGAAAATATTTTGCCCGATGATGAAGGGAAGGTGACTAAGGAGGGTGATAGTGTGTTTAAGAAGATTATGGACCTAAGTCTGATTCTAGTTATCCGAATTGTGTTAGTAGACCTACACCTATGCATAGTGGTGATTCTGGTCTCACTGATTTGGCTGGTCATGATACCAGTGTTCAAATTCCTCAGGATGCAACCAGGGACAGACATAGGTCTGATGCTGGTAAGGCACCTGTGAGTGAGTTAGAACTTAACTCAGAGTCACTTGTGGAGAATAATCAAAGAGCTGACACGCTTAACACCGGTTTCTCCTCTGATGAGTATGCAGCTGTTGCTGATTTCCCTGAGGGTACATCTGATAAACCTGAGTCTAGTTCTCTTAGATCTGGTCGTGTCAGTGCTTTACCTAGAAAATATTCTGATTATGTTATTGAAAGCAAAGTTAAGTATGGGATTGAGAAATATGTTAATTACTCAAATTTGAATTCTGAACATATGTGTTTTTTATCGTTGCTTGATAAAAGTGTTGAGCCAAAGTCTTTTAAAGAAGCTTCTAAAGATATTAATTGGGTAAATGCAATGAATGATGAAATGTCTGCTTTAAACAAAAATCAAACATGGGTCATCACTGATCTTCCTCCTAATAGAAAACCAATAGGTTGTAAGTGGTTGTATAAGATTAAATATAAATCAACCGGTGAGATAGAGAGATATAAGGCTAGACTTGTTGCCAAAGGGTATAGTCAAAGAGAGGGATTTGATTTTGATGAAACTTTTTCTCCGGTTGTGAAACTTGTTACTATACGTACGCTGCTTGCATTGTCTGTTCAAAATGATTGGTCTGTGTTTCAATTAGATGTTAATAATGCTTTTCTGTATGGTGATTTAGAGGAAGATGTATATATGACAATTCCTGAAGGATATGGTAATGAGTCTGATCTTAAAAATGGTAAGGTTTGTAAATTAGTTAAGTCTCTTTATGGATTAAAGCAAGCTCCTAGGAAGTGGAATGAAAAGTTGACTGCTACTTTGGTAGATATTGGGTTTATTCAAAGTAAAAATGATTTTTGTTTGTTTATTAAGTCTAGTGATGGTTATGTTGTGTTTTTATTAGTATATGTGGATGATATAATTGTAACTGGGAATAATATTCTTGAAATTAACAAAGTTAAACAAAAGTTAAGTCAAGCTTTTCGTATAAAAGATCTAGGAGAACTTAAGTATTTTCTTGGTATTGAAGTTTTGAAAACTTCAACTGGTTTATGTTTATCTCAACGCAAATACTGTTTAGAGTTGTTAGATGAGTTTGGGCTGTTAGGATCCGAACCAGTTGGTAATCCTTTAGAACAAAATATTACTTTGACTGATTCGTTGAATATGTCTAAAGGAGATTTTGAATTAAAAATATTACTCAATATCAAGTGTTGATAGGTAAACTGATTTACTTAACGTTAACTAGACCTGATATATCATATGAGGTTCAGTGTTTGAGTCAGTATATGCATAAACCATTAAATTCTCATTTTCAAGTTGCTTTAAGGTTGTTAAGGTATCTTAAAACTGCACCTGGCAAAGGTCTGTTGTTTAAAAAATCTGATCAGTTTATTGTTAAAGCTTTTTCTGATTCAGATTGGGGTAGATGTTTGAGTACTCGTAGGTGTGTTACTGGATACTGTATATTTTTGGGTAATTGTTTAATTTCTTGGAAAAGTAAAAAACAAGCTACTGTGTCGAGATCATCTGCTGAAGCTGAGTATCGTGCAATGAATATGGCTGGGTGTGAGGTAATATGGATACTTAAGTTGTTAGAAGATTTGAAGGTTAGTCATTCTCTTCCTGCTTCAATATATTGTGATAATAGTGCTGCTGTTCTTATATCAGCCAATCCGGTTTTTCACGAACGAACTAAGCATTTTGAAATAGACTTATTTTTCTTACGAGAAAAGGTAATGGCTGGTATGTTTAAAATAGAAAAATAAACACTCTTGAACAACTAGCTGATTTGTTAACTAAAGGTCTTGGTATTGCACAACATGACTATTTGTGTGGAAAACTAGGTCTATTTGATGTGTTTGGGAATTGAATTGGGAGGGGGTGTTAAATTTTTGATATAGTTAGTTATCAATTCAATTCTAATGGGTGTTGTGTGTTGTTCGTTATAAAGGTTTGTTTTGTTATTCTATAAAGACTTGAGGGATGCTGGTGTATTTTCTTGGAAGCTCAAGGGTTGTTGTTGTTCTTCTTGAATCTTTGAGGGTTAAAGCTGTAGATTGCAGATTGTTGCTGACTATATAAAGAATGGAAGTCTCCAGAATGAGTCAGTCGTCTTCTTCAGTTCTCATAGTTAGGGTTTCAGCAGTACACCTTAGTCTCTTGCGTTTGTATATTCGCTCTATTTCATCTTGTACTTGTGTTGTCTTGCAACTCATCGTTGCAAGTCTAGATTGCAAATAGTTTGTTCGATAAGAGTTGATGTGATTGTATTCAGAGATTCAAAGATTATATATTATCTCTTTCATAATCTAGATCTTGTTCGTGTTATGAAACTTTACAATTAACAATTCAAAAATACATGTATCTATATCATCATGACCAAAGGAAAATATAGAACGTATATAATATTCCAATAATAAACCATCACAAGATGACCTAGTTGTAAAACAGTTAGAAAAATCTCAAAAGATACACTTAGAAAAATCTCAAAAGATACACGGGTTCAAATATTCTACGTTCTTTATGAAAAAATCCAATGGCCAAAATAATTTTGTTGCTGTGTTAAATGAAGATAGTTGAAGGGGTGTATGTGTTAATCAACTTCCTAATAAACGGTAGATTGTTACAGCGATTTTACAGAAAACCATATTTCACATCTTTCGCTCCTCCAAATTCCCCTCACGAAGAACAATCACACACAAACGTTAGGTTAATTTCGTTGATTTGTTAAGCGTTTTGGTTGATTTGATGAATTGATGCTGCATATGTGGAAATCATTAGGTTGTTTATGTTAGTGTCGTTGATTTGACAACTTGAGTGTGCTAATGATTCATCGGCACTTATTTCGGATCTCTACTTGCTGTAATGTGTTTCAATCGTTTATTTCTAGGGTTAATGTGACTGATATATCTGTTTAAGTTCTATCTCTCTGCAAATTAACGGATGTTATTTGATCGAGGTGTTTTTTAGGGAAATTTTGTGGTTTAATTTTGTTATTAGTGTTGATAGATTATCTAGCGGTTTAATGATTCTAGACATGATATATTGATGTGTAAAGGCAACAATTAATGGAGTTAATTGGATATGTTACCAATGCGATAAGCCTGTGATCATAAGTAGTGTTATTATGTGCGCGCATACGTGAATTTAATTTCTGCCTTAGGTCCAGGTTGACATGTGTTTGATTGAGCTCACTTTATTGACTGAAATGGTACCAGAAGTTTAGTATTTGAGCAGAACATGCATATAGCTTTAGAGTTTTTTCAATGTTTGAATTGGTAATATATATATTAGAGCCTTTAATGTTTGACTTAATGTTACAGTTAGTTTCTTTATATTTGGGATGAAAGTAGGAAGTCTACTGAACAGCATTAATATTTAAATGCATATATTCACCTTTAGATATCTGCTTATGCTCTTTACCATGTGTGGGTCCATTGATGCATATTCCTATCTGATTTCTTTTTTATCCCTAAGTTGTCATCATGTGTCATTTTTCGTTTACAAGTGCATACCTTCGTTAGATTAATATATTGCCGATATGTAATATCTATCATTGTTCTTGTGAATATGCAGATCACGGATGCTACAATGACTTGAGGCGTAAACCATTTGTAAATTTTGTAGTGGGATTGGTAGCGGGTGCTCCAAGTAGTTCTAACTCGTTTTGTATGTGAGCAAAGATGGGGTCTGCTTGCTGTGTTGCTAATAGAGACAGAACTATAACAAATGGATCTAGTGGTGATAGTACGTCGAGAAATATAAGATATTCTCCATCATGGAACGTTAGGTGGGATAATAGGCGGCGTGTAACAGGGGAAAAAGCTTCTATAAGTTGGTTTTCTGATGATCTTGGAACAAATGACAGGTTGGACGATAAATCTCAAACAACTGTTGGAATTGCTTATGCATCAGAAGATGATAGTCCATTGGAAAGTTTCCGAAATCTGACTTCGCCAAAGTCATCAACTTTTGAAGGATATAGGTTTCCTCATTCAGGTAAGTTTATCTTAGTTAAGATATTATCATGGATTCAAATTGGTTAACTAATACCCGGAACTGTATTCGTGTTACCATTACTCATAAGCTTGGTTTAGATTTCATTATCCATCATTAGGTTTTTGGATTAATTGTAAGGCAATTCACAGAATAGATCATTATAGATTTTGCGTCTGCTTTTATTTCTATGCAAGAAAGCAATTGACCTAGCATGTTAAAAAGTCCAATAGAGCTTACTTACAATCTAAGGTTGCCCTGTTGCATAATTTTTTGTGGGCCAGAGTATGGTGGATTCTTATTTTGCAAAAAATTCAAATCCCACAAAAACTTCCTTCTTGTTGTAGATTATTATAGGGTAATTTATTAGCATCATGGCAGCTACATGACATGGTTTAACAATTTAACCAACTTTTCTTGCTGAGTTACCATGATTTTACAACTTTGAAATTTGTTACTTAGTATTTAATGTCTATTTCCTATTTTTTGACTAATGATCCATACTAAATTCATGAAGTCCCTTGCAAGAATTTTGAATACAAGTCAAAATGAAAAAAAGTTCCTTTAGCACACAAAAGGTACTTCTTATACAAGTTTGTGCCAATACAACCTCATATATACTTGCAACATCAATCAAACCCAAATATATACGGAGTTACATTAACCATATTCTTTATAGATGAATCTATCCATTAGTACACAATGAATATTGTTAACCACAACATTATCAATTGCTGGTGGAAGGTCTTTTATCATGTCATGAAAACAATATATCTTATTCCTAAATATAATTTATTATGTTCAATATCTCATACTCTTCTACTTGTCCTTGCAGAAAAATCTCTCTCTCAAACTGCTCCAGAGGTGAGTAAAATTGATCGACCGAATGTTACAAGAAAATCATAAAAATATAAAATTGTCATCTCCCGTTTTCTTTACATCTTCCCTTTTTTATATACCGTGTAGGTGAAGGGGTCAAGTGAAACTCAACATGCCTTAAAACCTTCTCCAATGATGATTTCATCATCCACACACTCAGTTTCTTCAGCATCCCCTTTGTCTTCTTCCCAAGCTCATTTCCTACCCACATCATCAAGATGCCTGTACCGTTCCCCAGGCCATCATTTACAGTGCCAAGTGTCAGATAGCAGAATTCCATCTATGAAGTCACCAAGCTTGTCAACTTCTGAAGAGGGTGGTTCTCCTTTTGTGCTCTCTGGGTGGAGCAACGAGTCCAACTGTGGGTCCCATGTTGGATCTTTAGATGGTTGGTATGTACCCACCTTTAATGAGCTTATGGCAACCTCACACAATCGCAGAGAAAGATGGTCTGGTGATAGCGAGTCTCTTAACTTCAAACGTGACAAAATAAGCAGCAGAACTAGTGGCAGGGTATCATCTTCACCTTCCATTGACATGCGGACATGTGGCATTTGCTCCATGCTTTTAACCGAAAGATCATCTTGGGGAACCCAAAAATTATAGCCACTGATGAGATTGCAGTTGTTGCCATTTTGATATGTGGTCATGTTTATCATTCAGAGTGTTTAGAAAGTATGACATCTGAAACAAACAAGTATGATCCAGCATGCCCTGTTTGTACTTTTGGTGGAAAAAAGGTTTTTAAGTTGTCTGAAAAAGCCCTGAAAGCTGATTTAGAGTTGAAGGCTAGTATAAACAAGCAATCAAGGCATCAAGTGGTGGATGGTGATGATAATATGTTTGCTCATCATAAGACTAGCTGCAAGATGAGCTCAAGTTCGAATATGAAATCTTCTGCAGCAAAGCATTTTTTAAAGAGACACTTCTCTTTTGGTTCCAAGGGGAGCTGGTCCTTGTCAAACCACAGTTTTCCAAGAAAAAAAAGGGTTTTTTTGGACAAAATCGAGCAAGGAATGACCTGATTTGCCTTAACAGGTACCATACTACCATCATATTGAACACTTTCTTTTCTAACCATCAAAAATTAGATCATTATTGAAACAATATAATTGTTGTAATCATATTTGACACTAGTTAATTACTATGAACAAAGGGTGTTTCAAGTCACTAAAATTTACTGATTTTGATCAGTTACACAGTCTGCCTCCTGACTTACCCATTTGCTGCCTCTCTTATAGCCAAGTAAGGATGTCACTTGGCTGAACCTGACATGTCGGGACAACTTGTTAGACACATGAACCTGCACAAAACACTTACTCGTGGGTTGACATGAGGTCATGAGCACAACCCTTCAACTTAATATTTTTTACTTTTTGCATACTGGTAATATGAAATTACAGTTTTAGAGCAAAATATACATAGCATATGAATTGTGATTGAACTAAAAAACAAATGCTCATTTCAATTTTATATTTTAATTTTGGCATAAAATATCCAGTTAGTTTAAGTTATGACACAAAACATAGTTTTTTTTTAAAAATACTATAAAAATAAACGGGTCAACTTGCAAAACCACTAGCTCAACCCAGAGTCCAGTCACGAGCCGTTTAGCTAAACGTGTTCATGGGTTCGACCAAAAACTAACCTGAATTTGTGTATACCACATCAACGAACTTCGTGTTAGGTTCGTGTCAGGTCAGGAATTTGCATGTTACAGTTGTGTCTTCGAACGTTTTTGCAACGACTATATTCTGAACCCAGAACATGAGCCCACACGAAAGGTGCAGATTGTTATTTTGTACTCATTTTTAAGTGCCCTAGATACACTGGCATATTCATGATAATATGTTATGCTATTCGTTTCCATATTGGTTTCTTGGTAAATAATGACCACCCTGTCATTTCCTGTTGGCAGATTGGTATCTCTGGAAACTCGAGATACTAGATGAAGAGTGATATCGTTTTAGGGATGATTTCAACTTCAGAACACCCAGGCACGTGTAGGATTAGCTCCTCAAAATACTGTAAAGCAGGTTTTGAAAAACACAATCAATCATAATCTTGATCTTTTTAAGTTTGTGTTCTGTAAATTTTATATGTTTTTTATCTTTTCAAGCATCATCTTTTTCACATGTTCTCTGACACCTCTCATACCAGCGAGCTTCAGTTGGTCATCTTGAAGTTCCAATTAAGCACAAATCTAATTATCTGGACGTTACAAACACTTGTGTTGTCAAGAAGGATTTGCACTGAAATAGTTTGAAATCAGTTAATTGAAACACAACTATAAACAGTAGATGTATCTTTCCAAATATAACCTTTTTCTAAAGAAATTTGTAGCCCATAACCCTGTATTTTAGGTAAACAACTGGGTTCTACTAATAAATAAAAACATAACCTTTGTTTTTGTTGAATAACTAGGTTTAAGCAATATGAGTTGGCCTTTGTAGATTAAATTCTTAAGACCTTCTACAACAGTGGCCTGTGAGACGCGCCCGGTCCATTGTGGGAGAAAGATAAATGGGCAGAGGACGGGAAAGAGAGACATATCTAGAAATCCTTCTGTAAGCGTCCGTGAGAATTATGTAAGAGGGAGGAGAGAGGGAGTATTGTCGGTGACGAGAGCGGTGAGAGGGGCAGTCACGTGAAGACGGACAGACTGTCTGTGAAGTTGTAACCGTTGGAGAGCGACTAAATAAGCAAAGAAGTAGTGTCATTTACTAAGTAGTACAATATATTTGCTTTCTTCTTTCTCTACTTATTTCTTCCTATAATCCCGACTGAAACATATGATGGCATGTTCCTTCTATTTCTATAAACATGTTAAATTTAAAAATATATAACGTTAAAATTGTTGTGTTAGATAACATAGAGCCCATTCATTAGATAGTGTAATATCTATATGTTAGATAATTTTAGATCAACATGTTAAAGTACCATTCCATAAAATTATAAGTTGATATTTTTACACAAAATTAACTTGTTTGTTTAGTGCAAATATAATTTATCTTTAATATTATTTGCCACATGTTAATTCTTTTTGTTTGCTTAATTGGTATAAATATAGCCTGCCTCTGTTTACCCACATGCAGTAGCGTACTTCGATTATTAACCGCATGTATTTTAATTTTTGAAGTGTTCAATTGTTTTTGATAACGAGAGATATTTTTAATTATGGAGAAGCAGAGTTTAAGAGGATCAGGTACAGTCGAATGGTCGTCTACTAGTAATTCGACAAGAGTGCTGCACGCTGTTGCAGCTTACAATTCATCGTTATTTAAACAAGTGCACCAGAGTGCAACATGCCATTTTAATATTATGCAACCCCAACAGGCTGTGTTATATAACATTTTTTTCCGTAAACATTGAATTATGCATCCTTTGTTCACCGATATATGAACTTTGAAAGTCATATGAGTGTCTAAAGACGAAAACATGATTAATGTCAGTGCATACCATACATCTGAACAAAAAATACAAGGGTGTTTGAATCTTTTACAGAGCAAGTATCTTACTCTTTCCCAAAATCAGCACTGTAATGAGCACTTGATTCAAGCTTCTTAGCCTCGTTCAGTTTACGAACAGCCTGATGCAACATTTTTCAACACATAAAAACGATGTCAGCCTCTATTGCAAGTTTACAAACCTAAAAAATACCATTAACCGGCACAAGTCATACAAGATTAGAAGTGTTTATAAACAGTTGAGCCGACTGAATCACGCAAACTGGAGCAAGTTGGATGATTTGGCCAGTTTGAGATTTATACAGTTGGGTTTGGCAGTTTGGAACTTGGAAGCGATCATGTGAACTGAACAGTTCCTTTAACCACCTTTTTTCGTTTTTGGAATACACAATTAGGTATATGTATTAAAAAACTAGATACAAACAACAATTTTGAAAAAGGAAAATTGGTTCAAACAACCAACCGGGCTGGTTTGATTTGTTGTAGCCCGAAACCATAGTCACAGGTTCGGCCTCAATTTTCATCCAACCTGATCGAACAAGATTGTGAACAACTCATACATTTTTTTTTTAATATTTGATGAAGCAATTATAGGGAATTTAAGTTTTTGAAAACACTTTGGAGATAAAATACAACTCAATTCACCCGTTTCTAGATAAATGGATTGAAATTGCAATTCTCTTACGTAAGTGTGAAAATAACATATGACATGAATCATATGATGCAACGACAGAGAAAAAGCTAATAATCATTATTACCTTCATGAAATCTTCATGGATAACATAATCACGTTCTGCACGTATTGCAGACATACCAGCTTCAGTACAGACGTTACGAAGATCCGCTCCATTAAACCCCTATAAGGAAAATGCCATTTATCAAAATTTCTTAATGATTCCAACTAAGAGATAATTATATATGTGGACTTAAAGCCATAGGATACCTCAGCAAGTTTGACTACAGCCTCGTAATCAATTTCACCATGTTTAGCAATCCCAGCAGCATGAATTTTGAGAATTTCCATTCTTGATTGCTCGTTTGGCAGTGGGATCTCGATTTTCCTGTCTAATCTACCTGGACGAAGGAGAGCTGGATCCAGAACATCAGGTCTGTTTGTAGCCATGATCATTTTAACCTAAAGACATGAACGAATCAAATCACCTCTCTAAAAAGGGCGTACCCGGTCTGTTTGAGCAAGAGGTTGTTTCCAAGGCTAGAACCCATGACCTCAAGGTCACAAAGTTTCATGTATCTAGGGCTGTAAACGAGCCGAGCCGAGCCGAGCCAGGATGGGTTCGAGCTCGAGCTCGAATCTTATCGAGCCGAGCCGAGCCGGCTCGAAAATTTTAACGAACTCAAAACACTGGCTCGAGTTCGGCTCGTGAAAAGCTCGAGCCAGCTCGTTCGAGCCGGCTCGATTTAAAAAAAAATTTTACATTAATTTATATGAAAACATAAAAAATATATATTAGGAGCTTTACCTTTTATTGGGTACTCCGTACTTATATAACAAAGGTCATTATTTTGAATATAAATAATTTGCTATCAAGTTATATATTTTTTAAACAAAATATTAATTATTTCTAAAAAGAATCCATTTTATTTTTAGAAAACCTTTCTAAAATCCTAATATAAAAATAATAATCATAATAATAGTAGTAGTAATAATAATATTTTTTATTATACTATATAAATATATATATAAATAATAATCATTATTTTATGCACCGAGTCACGAGCCGAGCCAACGAACCGAGCCACGAGCCGAGCTCGAACCGAGCTAACCCTGGCTCGAGTTCGGCTCGTTTAGAATTCGAGCCGAGCCGAGCAGGCTCGTTTGGATACGAGCTTTTTTCGAGCCGAGCTTTTTTCGAGCTTTTTTCGAGCGAGCTTCGAGCCACGAGCTTTTTGTACAGCCCTACATGTATCAGGATTATAGAAATAAAAATATCTCAAACCTTCCCAAGTTGATCAAATCCATCTAACTGATTGAGCAACTCCATTAGTGTTCTTTGAATTTCACGGTCAGCACTAGTTCCTTCACTAAAACGACGTCCACCAATGGCATCAATTTCGTCCATGAATATAATGCATGGCTGGTAAATTTAGCAAACAAAACATAAGAACACTTGATAAAAGTACGGAGTTTAGAAAAAAAAATCTTTGGTCAACAAATGAACCACAACAAAGGGAATGTTGAAAGTCATACTTGGTGATCGCGTGCATAGTTAAACATTTCCCTAATCAATCTTGCACTCTCTCCTATGTACTTATCAATAATGGCACTTGATACAACCTACAAACAATTTCCACTTGTTAAAACAAAGAACAGGTCGACAGCAATATGGTGAAAACATGAAAATATATAATAAAACAAAGAGCTACCTTTAAGAAATTAGCATCTATGTTGCTAGCAATTGCTCTAGCTAATAAAGTCTTGCCAGTACCAGGAGGTCCATAGAGAAGAACACCCTAGTGATAAAAAGGTAAAAAAATCGCTTCTGTCAAGACTCAAGTGTTATACGACCTAGCGTAAGCAGAAGCAATATATTTCTAACATATCTGAAATTTGATTGGAAATTAGTGAATATGTACCTTAGGAGGTTTGATGCCCACCCTTAGGAAGAGCTCAGGATTCATCAGGGGCAACTCAATGGATTCCCGAAGTTCCCGAATCTGATCTGATAGCCCTCCAACTGCTGAATAGCTAACATTCCCAGGATCTTCATGAAGCATGTTATAAACAACTGGATCAACCTGCAATAATATTACAATTATGCTAGTCAAAATAAGTGGTCAAACAATTGTTAACAAGGGGAATTGGTTAAAAATGATTTATAGCACATATACTAACTTCACGGGGGAGTGCTCGCATAATAGTGAGAGTTGTCATATCAAGAACTACTCTAGTCCCAGCTGTTAGTTTTTCTTTGTCCACTTTACTGCGGCACCCAACTACATACCTTGGACCACTACTGGCTTTAACTATCACTGTAACATCATAAGATTTGTATAATTGTTAAAGAAAAACTTTGATAATGCATGGAAATGTTTAATGGAAGTGAACAAGTAGTGTATTGATATAATGTCATGGTGAAAATTGAAGAGAGTATTGGAAGAACTAGATACATCTTTCGCTGTCCAGAGGCCTGAGAACTTCGCCTATAATCTGTCCAACACTTTGAAGAGACTTCAAATCATCTTCTGTTTTGGCATAATCTTTTTTTGTACTCCGCAAAGACTCTCTCACTGCATTCATCAAGTTATGCTATTGTTAATCTAGCATAGCATAGTATGCTCGCATATAACAAAATCAGATAATGAATACACTCTTTAATGAAATATGGATCATTGCCCAAGTGATCATGACAGTACTTTGAAATGAAAAGGTCTGAAACAATGATAAGTGGTCAATAGAAAGGAACTACAATCACACCACTACCCATGAAAGTAAAGATGTAACTATTAATATCAGATAGCTAGTGCTTTGAAGTTTGAAATGAACACTTGAACAGGTCTGAAACAATTAAATTGGCCCTAAACAAGCCTAGAAGGCTAGAATCAACCTAAAACAGCCTAAACTTACCCCAAACAATTCTAAAACATATCTAGAACCCCTAAAAATGATATTTCATGCTATGCACCATGCTTAAAAAAACCCTCACTTTTTAAGCGCCTAGGCCCAAGGCTTTCCCTTTGCGCCTTCGGCATCTGTGACGTTACCAGGCAGCTTAAACTGCACTGTCAGAAAGAGCTGAACAGTAATTAGAAGGGCCAGCGGCCAACCCAATTCCCATAAGAAAAGTCAAAAGTGGGTGTTGCATCCATCATAGCGCATCTTGCAATGGACAACATAACGTGAAACAAAAACAAACAAACAAACATACCCAGTGTATCCCGCTGGAGAGCAGGGTCTGGGAGGGGTATGTGGTGGCAAGTCTTTCCTCTATCCTGAGAGATAGAGAGACCGCTTCCGAAGAGACCCCCGACTCGTTTACAAAGGCGGTAACCATAACAATCATAATAATCATAATCATAATAATCATAATACATATCATGCAACACATAGGCAAATATCGCAATATTTGCCCACTACACTAACGTGAAACACAATGCATCAAAGTGTAGAGATGCACACTACACTACTACAGAAATTACCCACCAAGAAAATCCGGTCCAAGGGTAAAGACAGTCATGTGGCCCAGACCATACACACCAACTGGCATCTATAGTTTAACACAACTACTTTTGGAGTTTCTAGTGTTAAGAAACGGTTGTTTCACGTGAGAGCTTGAGTACCACAACTGTTTTTAACATAAGATTGTTAGTTTTCTTTAAAAAAAACAACACTTTTGCAGCAGTTCAACAATAATTCGTGATCATACCAAACACCTACCTTTCTACAACTCCTGATAAAGTGATAATCTTAATAAAATGAAAAAACATCATCATATTCAGCATTAAGACTATAACATTTGCTACCATCACCGTTCATCCTTGATAAAAATACTACGAAAAGCATCTCGCCCATACAAAATGATCCACACCAATCAACCCCATGACCACCATCACCCAAGTTGCATGTGCTTTATTTCATTTTTAGTATATTATTCTAATTGTTACAAGAGTAGTGATTGTAATGGGTAGTTATTTTACTTCCATTATGCCCATGTTTTCTTATGTAGTTTCATTTGTAAGCCTTTAAAAAGACCATTGTATTGCTATGAAGTTGAAGCAGAAAATTGAAGTAAAAGTGTGTGTTTTTATTCTCTCATCTTTGTTCTTTGGAGCCTAACCCACTCAACGGGTCTATCGGGAGATTGACCATGTCGAATCGGTCTCTATCACAAAACAACCTAAATCCCATAATCAAACGCTTACATTCAAAAAACACACCAAAGTGACTGCAATACCAATGCAAACTCTCAAATTCAATAGAACCATTTGCACAGGGAACCCTACCATTTCATTCGCTTGTCACACATTTAGTCAAACCAAACATAGAACAAACCAGCACTGGATCGATCAGCTTCAGAATCACAAGTCACACGATTACAATTAAACAAGACACATGAATTAGATAAGCATACTTCAAATTCAAACCCTTGTATGCAACGAAAAGGTAAAACTACAAGTCTCCAACAACCTCAAACCTACTGAACAGAATAAGGCGTAATTAGGTGTTTTATACGCAAATGATGTTAGAGATCTGACCTCCTCTTACTCGAGAATCGAGCTCCTTATGTTGAAGCATCTTTTTGCGGTAGTCAGTAATGGCGCCACGGCGGCGAACGGCATCTTCGCCCTCAGTCGTCATCGGAAAATGGAAGTGTGAGTGATTGAAATGGTTGATATCGATGAAGAGAAGAGAACCCCCCGACTTGTTGATCAAGAAAAGTACCAGTTTTACTTTTTGGCATCCACATATACAATTGCATAACCTCTATGTATGTATATACACGTCAATTTGGGGCAGCCCACTTGGTAGAGGCATTGTCTCTTACAGAGGAGGTTGGGTTCAAACCCGGGTAATGGTGTAATATGAACTAATTTAGGAGTAGGATAGATTTGTCGTTAAAAAAAAAATGTATACACTATACACTATACACTATTCGTTTGACATGATTGGGCCGGTACTGGGCTCATACTGACTGGGCTCAGTTCTTGATTAATTTATGATTCGGTATGTATTTACTATTGCCTTTACTAACATCTGCTATTACAATAATTATACGTACTGTATAAATAAAATATTAAATAAAACATCAAATAAAATAAAAATTATCAATTATAAAATGATATTTTAAGATAAGATATAATTGATGTTATGTATAACTAAGAACTATACATAATAAAACAATTATATCAAGCTTTTAAACCTTTTCTGTTAAAAAAATAAATTAGATTTTAATAATCCAAACTATCATTTATTGGCTATTAATAATTCATACTATCAGTTTGACTAATAATAATTCTAACTTTTATTTTTATTGTCAAAAGAAATCCTACTAACATAATTATTTATTTGTTTACACTTGATTTTATTCACGATAGTGATTGTGAATGAGATAAGGAGACGCACAATGAAATGAAATGAAAAACGAGCGAAAATTAAGTGTAAATCAATATAAAATATGTTATTACGATTGTCATTGGTAACAACATTAAAAGTTGGGATTATTATCGAGCATTTTGATAGTATAGATTATTATCGGACAATACGATATAGTTTAAATTATTAAAATCCAATTTGCCAAAAAAAACTAAACATTTTGTTTCAAAACAAACCTTTTAAAAAATATGTTATTATATCTCCCAATTTTAGTTATTTTTAATTTATAAATATTTTATTTTTAAAAACACTTATTTATAAATATTTTGTATTTTAAAAAAACTTTGATGTTTTATAAAAATTATTATTTTATAAAAATCGTTTCTTTATAAATAACATTTACAAAAAAGCTCTTTCTTTATTTATTAAAAAGTAGTTTTAATCTATAAAGAAGTAAAATAATATTATTTATAAATATTAAGTTACACCTGATGGTCAAATGTTATAACCTAATATGATTCAATCTGGTCGTAAGGCCTAAATGATTAATTCATTGTTAAAGTTATTTATTCAACACATCACAATAAATTTCCAGAGGGCTGCAGTGGTAATGACCTAGCGACACATGTTCGACCGTTCGGACAGATCTTTGACATTTACATAGCAAGAAAACAAGATAAAGGAGGTAATCGTTTTGGTTTCATTTCTTTCTTAGATGTTAAAGATAAAAATGATCTTCTTAGAGACTTGAGAAACACTCGTATGGGGGATTATAAATTATGGTTCAATGTTGCACGTTTTGTGTTAGAAGACGGAAAGATTAATAATTATAGAGATGATAGGCCGTCTAAATCTGAATCTGGTAAAGGTGATCCCAGTGTCGTGGAAGGGATGAGGGAGCCGAAGTCAGGATCGTCAGATGTGGGGGGATGGTCTTTCAAAGATATGTTGGTGGGTAAGTCCATTACTGTCACTAGTGATGGGAATGGCCTTTGTTCGCTGCATGGTTTGGCAGTGGTGATCCGAACGGTGGATTTTTCAGTTATGAAGAATATTAAAGTTATATTGAAATAGTTGTCTTTCAAGGAAGATAGGATACAATACATTCGTGGTCTGGATTTACTTATTACTTTTAGTTCCCATGAATTGGCAGTCAGGTTCAAGGATGAAGCGTCCTGGCTCAAAGATAGGTTTGCTTTGGTTGACATGTGGGAAGGCCAGGTCTTGGGTTTTGAAAGATTACCTTGGTTGAAAATCCAAGGAATTCCATTACATGTTTTATCGAATGAGGTCATCGATTTAGTTGGTGGCCTGTTTGGTAGGATTATCCATAAAGCTACTCGTTCAGATTTCAATGTTGATTTATCTTTTCAATACTTGGGCATCTTGGTAGGGGACGGAAAGCGGGTTGCTGAAGAAATTATGTTGAATTGGAAGGATCGTAAATTTCGAGTCTGGGTCACGGAGGACAATGATGATTGGATACCTGAGTTTTTGGAGCATAACGATATCGGTAATTCAAAGGTGACGGAGGTTGCTGAAGAAGATGATCTTAGCTCACCGGAGTTGGATCATGTCGAGGTGGCCGACGTAGTTAATGCGCCGGTTGACCAGGAGATTATTGAAAAGGAAGGGGGTCATATTAAAGGAAATGATTTTTCGGCTTCAATGCACATTAATGGTGAAATGGATAGTGTGGAAGGAAATGATGAGGACTTCATTCCAGGGGTGGACTTACCTTTTGAAAAAGATATTGACTTTAATGAGCCACAGTTGGTTAATATGATTAACAAAAGGAAAAAATTTAAAAAAACAGACTTGGGCCGGCCCAATGTTGGGTATACTAGTAGTCAAGAGAGCTTGAAAGTCATAAACGGGCCAAGAATGTTTATGACATTTTTGGGATTGAAAACTTATTGGGCCTGACTGATTCTCAATTGGATCGAGTAGGTGATGGGCCTGTTATTCAGGAAGTGGGTAATGACCAAAGCAACATTGATCTGAATTCTCAACCATTGGAGACAGTACATCATATTCCCGAAGATAACCAGATGCTTAATCAGAAGAAAGGAAACCAAGCGACTGAAGTTACTTGTCCAGAAGATCTTGTCCACCTCCGTCGACAGGAAATTAAAAGTACAATCATTTTGGGATCCAAGTTGGGAGCCGATCTTACAAATTGTGAAGAACTAATCCGTGAGGCAGTCATTCAAGAAGGGTTACAATCGGGTAAGTCATGAATTGCCTGTCGATCAACATTAGGGGGATTGGGGGAGGTGGTAAAGCAAATTGGATCAATAGAATTAAAGTCAATTGTGGTATTTCATTTGTCGGTTTTCAAGAGTCCATGAGTAATAATGTTAATCTTGGGGTGATTTCCAAATACTAGGGAGGGTATGGGGCTGATTTCGAATCCGTGGATGCCATAGGGAACTCCGGTGGTATTATAAGTATGTGGGACCCGAAAGTCTTCTCAAAAGATAAAGTGGTAAAAGATCGTAATTTCTTGTATGTTTTGGGGTTTCTCACGGACGGTTTGGTTCGGATTAATATGCTTAATGTTTATGCACCGCAAGATAACGGGGATAAACGGAATCTCTGGGCGCGAATTGTGAATCTGATTCATTCTAATGAAGGCTGGTGGGTGGTTTTTGGTGATTTTAACGCTGTTCATGACCAAGACGAAAGAATAAATTGTATCTTTGACCCCGCTTGCGCTAGGGATTTCAATGAATTTGTAGAAGAAGCAGGTTTGCGGGAGTATCAGCTTAAAGGGATGAAGTTCACGTGTATGGCTATTAGAAAAGGTCAATGCAAGTTGAGAAGGATTGACAGATTTTTTGTTTGTGATGGTGTATTCAACAGGTGGCCTAATGTGTGTGTTAGGGTGTTGAAGAAAGGCCTTTCGGATCACTCGCCTATTATTTTTTCTGTTGTTGATGCCAATTTTGGTGCAAAACCTTTCCAATGGTTCGACTCGTAGTTAGAAAAACCAGGTTATTAAGATATAGTTCAATCGGTTTTATCTGGTTGGGCTAATAACAGGCCCCATGATCTGAATCTGATGCACAAATTGAAAAGGTTGCGAGCTAGGCTTACTGATTGGTATAGATTATGGAGCAGTAGTGAGAAGGAAATCGAAGCCACATTGCGTGCAGACAAAGAAAAAATGGAACTGCTTATGGAAGAAAATGAGTTAGAAGAGGAGGATTTATGGGTATGGTCTAAATGCTCAAAGGGTTTAGAAGAAATTAACTTTCAAAAGAATCGCGACTTGAAACAGAAATCTCGAGTGAAGTGGGCATCTTTGGGGGATGAAAATTCTTCGTTTTTCCATAATGTGGTGAACAGGAGAAAGGCTCAAAACAGGATTCCAGGTTTGACAATCGACGGGAGATGGAGAAGGCACGACTTTGGTTTCTCCATTTACAAAACAAGAGTTGAAAGAAGCGGTTTTGGATGCGGATCGAATAAGGCTCCAGGGCCCGACGGGTTTAACTTTCGTTTTGTAAAAAAATTTTGGGACTTGCTTGAGGAGGATTTCTTTCGTATTGTTACAGATTTCCATGATTCTGGCGTTATTAATCCGGGGTGTGCTTCAGTGTTTATTACTCTGATCCCAAAGACTAAAACCCCTTTGAGTCTTAAAGATTACCGCCCTATAACTCTTATCGGGATGATTAGTAAGGTTATTTCTAAAATCCTTGCTAACCGTCTTAAAAAGGTTGTGGGTATGGTTATCTCCGAATCCCAATCCGCGTTTATTTCGGACCACTTCATCTTAGATGGGCCTCTCATGATAAACGAGTTGATAGCTTGGTTGAAGAAAAGACGTAGAAGGGCGTTTTTATTAAAGATTGATTTTGAAAAGGCCTACGACAACGTGAATTGGAATTTTTTATTGTCCATTTTGGACCAAATGGGTTTTCCTCCGACGTGGTGTAAATGGATAAAAGGTATTCTTGTTTCTTCTCGGGCTTCGGTCCTTGTCAATGGTTCTCCAACCTTCGAGTTCAAATGTGAGAAGGGGCTTCGCCAAGGTGATTCTATCTCACCTTTTATTTTCCTTTGTGTCATGGAGGCTTTATCGTGTCTCTTAAATAAGGCGAAGGAGTTTGGGGATTTGAAGGGTATGCAGATAGCGGATAATGAACCAGATATCACCCACCTTTTCTACGCGGATGACGCATTGATTATGGGAGAGTGGTCTAGGGAGAACCTCCAAAATACGGCTCGAATTTTGCGTATTTTTCATGTTTGCTCGGGGCTGCGAATTAATATATTTAAATCTAATTTATATGGGATTTGTACCGAGGATATTGAGGTAGATGACATGATGGAAGTTTTGGGTTGTCGTAGGGGGCTCTTTCCGTTTGTGTATCTTGGAATGAAAGTGGGTGCTAACATGTCGAGGATTAGCAATTGGGACTTGGTGATTGAAGTGATAAAGAGTAGGCTTGCTTCTTGGAAAGCGAGATGTTTGTCGATGGGTGGGCGCCTTATTCTTATTAAATCGGTCCTCGAAAGCTTACCTATCTACTACCTTTCACTTTATAAAGCCCCTAGTATGGTCATCGATAAAATAGAAGCTATAATGAGACATTTCCTTTGGTTGGGTGCTAGTGTCGAGAGGAAGATCCCATGGGTTGCTTGGGAAGTCATTACTACGTCTAAAAAAGACGGTGGTCTTGGCGTTTCTAAACTCCATCATGTGAACGATGCGTTGCTTATGAAATGGACTTGGGGTTTTAAAAAGGAGGGTGATAGTCTTTGGAAGAGGATTGTTTTGGATTGCAATGGATTGTCTAGGATGTGGTCTTCTATGCCTTGTTCTTCTTCGGCTAGTGGGAGTTGGAAGAACATTGTCAAAATTGGGGAAAAGAGGCTTCCAAATGGTTGTTCCTTAAATAGCTATTTCGTTGGTTCTGTTGGTACGGGGTCTGCGGTTTCCTTTTGGGGAGACACTTGGTTAAGAGAATTTCCCCTTAGAATCGTCTACCCAAATTTGTTCAGACTAGAATCGAATAAATGGGTTATGGTGAGCAATCGGCTGAAGGTGCATAATGGCAATAGATTTATGATTGGGGTTGGAGGTCAGAACCATCTTCCCAGGCGGAGATTTCGGAGCTGTTTCAGTTATTGGAGGACCTTTTTGAGTTTAAAGGGAGCGGAGGCAGTGATGTTTGGAGCTGGAAGGGAGATTCAAATGGTTTATTCTCAGTTCGCTCAGCTAAGGAGCTGCTATACAAAGCCTATAACACGATAAATTCTCAGACTATAAATTGGAAAGTGTGGGTTCCTCTAAAGTGCAGGTTATTGGTTTGGAGATCTATTCACGACCGTCTTCCAACTTGCGTGGAGCTGATGAAACGCGGAGTTCAGTTGCAGGAGGATCGCTGCAGTTTTTGCCTATCAGATCAGGAAACGACATTACATATGTTCTCCGGGTGTATTTTCGCGTATGAAGTTTGGAACAGACTCTTCGATTGGTGTCGTTTGCCTCATTTCTATGCTTTTGATGTGCAGGATATTCTACAGCTTGCTGATTCTCAGACCTTGCTGCCTGCAAAAAAATATATTCTGCGAGGTATTATCTATACAGCCCTGTGGACGCTATGGAATGAAAGAAACATTCGTATTTTTATCCACAAATCCAGAAGACCAGTTGAGGTTTTGGAGAGCATCAAGTCTACCTCGTTTTTATGGTTCGTCATAGAACTAGAATAAAAGATTTCGATTGGAAAAAATGGTGTAATTATCCGTTGGACTTGATGTAATTTTGTTTTGCCGGGGTGACCTTTTTTGAGGTTCGCCTTTGGTTTTTTATTTTTTGAATGAAGTTAGCTTAAAAAAAAAGTTTTTAACTTAAGATTCGTATTTGAGAGACCCTTAGATTTGATTGTGTATTAATCACATATGAATGTCAAGAAAAGCATTATTTTTTTTCCTTTGAGAAATAGATGGTCTGGCTATGTATACGGATGTGCGTAACGAAGGGATGAAGCATCTCTATCCTTTTTTGGAGAAGATAGATGGAAAAAGCTACAATGGCAACTCAGATGCACATCTTTTGTTTATATTATTGCATAATTAAGAAAGATAACGTCTCTAACGAAACCACTTGTGTCTTTCTTGGATATTATTGGTTAGAGTATAGACGTTATGACATGAATGCTAGGAGACTTGATGTATTCTTGAATGTTATCTTTAATGGGGGCGTTTCATTTTTTCCTTTACGTAATTTATATGCTTGTCAAATCAAAGACATACTGCACACGGTTTCAAATATAAAGATATTGATTTAATCACAAATCCTAGTCAATAGACTTTTCATAAAAGCTTTATTTCATTTTATTCTTTATGCAATATGAAGGGGTTGCTTGTAGCATCGATCAATTGAGAAGAAAGGCATGATTATTCTTTTGCTTGAATAATTATATCTATAACACGGAAGGCGTGTTTATATAGGTGTAACACCCCTGCCAAAACAGGGCTAACGTTGTAACATCCGGTTTCTAAATCCGGACTTGTAAATTATATTATAGTTATAATTAATTAAATTAAGTTGAGGTGTTTGAGTGTTTAAGTGTTCAGTCGCATAAGTTATGTGCGAATGAACTCCAGTCGCACCCCTTACGTGCGATTGAGACTCAGTCGTACGAATCGTAGGCGTATGAGCTTCAGTCGCACGATTCAGTCGTACAAATGGTTCAGTCGTGCGACTGAAGGTGAGGCGGTTAAGTTTAGTTTATGGATAAGTAGGGCGGTGCAGGGGTTCAAGGGCAGATTTCCAACTCTATCTTCTTGTCCCCTTCACACCCAAAGACCCTGCTCTCACGAAATTGGTTAGGCGGAACTCCGTTTTGGTAAGTTTTGAACATCACGGATTAATCCGGAGATGTTATAAGCTGTGTGTATGATTGAATTTGATCCAATAACCTGTTTAAATCAGTAAATTGGTCTAGTTTATTTCTGAATAAAATCTAGGAAAAATCTAGGAATTCAAATCTAAGATCCGAAACCATTGATAAACGAATGATATAATTATCGATCTTTTGAATATGGTATGATTTGGATGGCTAAAACTCAAATTTTGAGTGAGTTTGGATCAAAAACGTCAAGAACACAGCTGCTGATTCGTTTCAGGCGAATGGGCTTAATCGCATGGCTCAATCGCACGAATGAGAGTTTAATCGGGCGACTGAGTGCGAATGGAGGTTCAGTCGTGCGATTGGAACCCAGTCGCCTGGTTGGAAGACCGAATGAAGACGAGCGAACACTGGATACGAATGAGAACTCAATCGTGCGAATGAACGGCTAGTCGTACGACTGAAGGTTCAGTCGCATGGTTCATTCGCATAGGTCCAGTCGCATGGTTCATTCGCATAGGTCCAGTCGCATGATTGCTCATTCGCATAAGTGTTCAATCGCATGAGGGCCTGTTTGAGAATAAGTTTATTGAATCAGGGTTTATTGCTTTAGATATACCTTGATTAGAGGAAGGACTAGTTATCTTGGGTACGTGGATTGTGTAGACTGTGGTGAGGAAATTGATAAGGTGAGTTCTAAGCCCTTTTTAAATGTTTGGTTTTAACATTTAGGCTAGCACACACATAATGATAAATGAATTGAATGTTTTAGTACCAGAATTGTGATAGTAATGATAGATATGTTTCTAACAGTCTGTCAAGCTGTTAGAGGGAAAGTGGGGGTAATAAATGATTACCTGAACATTGTTAATCATTACATGATGGTAATGATTACAATGGGTCAGGTAGGGTGTAAAAGATAGTCATCTGAACATTGTTAATCATTACGTGATGGTAATGATTCCAATGGGTCAGATGGGGTGTGATGATTAATGAAAATATGCTAAAACTGGTACTAAAAGAAAGAATGTGCGATGTGTAAATGAATGTGATAATATTGGCAATAAATAAAAGAAATGTTTTTGAAATGGTAATGTGATATAAATCTCAACAGGCCAGTTAGGGTAAGATGTCTGAGTGTGAAACTGTACAGTTTGATAGGAGTGATGACGATCACTCAGCTTTGTGAACATCTTGTGGTGACGACCCTAGATGATTAATTGGCATCCTACTGGATGAGAGACAGTAACCGGTAGTTGCTAGATGTGGGCAACCGACGTTACTGGGTATGGGAGACTGGTAGTTGCTAGATGTGGGTAACCGACGTCTCTGGGTGTAGTAACCGGTAGTTGCTAGATGTGGGCAACCGACGTTACTGAGTATGAGAAACTGGTAGTTGCTGGATGTGGGCAACCGATGTTTCTGGGTGTAGTAACTGGTAGTTGCTGGATGTGAGCAACCGACGTTACTGGGTATGGGAAACTGGTAGTTGCTAGATGTGGGCAACCGACGTTCGATGGGACAGGTCCAGTGGGACAAAGTAATGATAAAAGTTGAATTTATAATATTGCCAATATAAATATAGCTTTTGTGTGTGTAAAGATATTGTTATTGTTTTAATGAAAATTAGAACTCACCAGTTTATCTGATGTTTTGAGTATGTTGTGTGTGCTAGGTAAGGAGGGATCCTCTAATAATAGAGGAAAGCAAGTATGAGCCGATGAGGACGCTATCCCGGAGCAACTGCTGGCATAGGATTTAGGGCTTGTTAACAATGTATAATTAAATACAATCATATGTAAAATGTTTTAAAAAGTTGGGTTAATATATAATAGTGTATAAAGTCTTCCGCTGTAAATAGAAAGCTCTGATTTGTGTTTAAAATATTAATCTAACTGCGTGACGTGCCTCCAGAGCACTGCCGAGTTTAGGGCGTCACAAACGTGTTACATTACACAATAATGATAATGTAATTAATGACATAATTAAGGTATTTAACCAAACTTTAAATACTTACAACGATCGAAAATGAAATATTAAGTGTCTCAAAATTTAAGCTAACTAAATATCAATTTCATCATATTCCACATATAATGTTGTTATGTTTCAGTCTTCACACGTTGTCATGATTTCCCTAAGCACTTGCTTAAGTTCAAGATTTTTTAACATAATATAGTTATAACACTCACAAGATTCAATGTGTCATCAAGTTAAATAAGCACACATGATCATTGAAGAACATTCATGATATTGTGTTGAACATTGCCATAATCATCATCATAAGTTACATTTAAATGTTAAAGTATGCTAAGCTTCATCTAATATAAGTGATAAAGAGTACTTAGCCTATGAGACTTACAAAAACCTATAACCAAACTCATAGAAATAGAAGAAACATAATGAATATATAGATTAACAAACGAAAAATGAGTAGAGGTGGGTCGTGTGGTGTTGAATCTTCATTTGAAATGCTTGATCTATAGTCTTAGCTTAAACTTTTGAGAATTCCTTCCAAAATTGTTACAAAATTAGAGAGATGATTTTCTTCTTCAATATTTCCAGCCATTGAAATGAGGAAGAAGAAGAGCTTAAAAGAGACCTAATGAGTGTTATGGCCATGCATGCTTCTATCATGGTCATAAGGCGCATGTAAGGAGGAGGTCTGATGTTTGTAGTAGTCATAATAGAATCATTCATGGCTATAACAAGGATTTATACGTGACGAATGGCAGGGTGTCAAAAGTATGTAGTTAGGATCTAATCTAATAAAGCAAAATAGGATCTAATCTAATAAAGCAAAACCTTTATATGTCACATGATATAGAACTCTCTCTACCTAGGATCCACCTAATATTTGGACACGTGTTATTACTAGAATAAAGTTAACTATTTATGATACATTCAATGCTAATATACTATTTATATAGTTTTCAAATTATAAAACATATTGTTTTCTATAAGTCAAAAACATGTTTCTTTTTATTAAAAGATCCAACTTTTTAAAAGATACAACATTCTAAAAACCAAATCTAAAGTTTTTAATATAAAGAAATTTTAAAAAATAACATTGTTAAAAAAAGTTTTTTAAATTTTTCTTGGAGAGTTAAAAAAAATATTTCTTAAAAGCAAAAGTCATTTAAAGAAGAAAGTTTGAGAAAATGTTGTTATTGTTTAATTACCTAATGGTTAAGTAAACGTAACTTTAATAATATTTTATCTATTTTATTTTAATTTTTAAATACTGATAAATAATTGTTACACTTAATTACACGAGTGGTCCTTGTGGTTAGGTCTGATTTCACTTTTGGTCCCTTACTATTTAAAATTACAAGGTTGGTCCAATACTTTGCATAAACGCAACAACGATGGTCACTGAAGCGGATGAACATTAATTATCGTTGCTAAATGCGTGTGAAATGACAAAAATACCCTTGCCCACCACACCAAACCCCCCCACCCCCCCGCCCGCCCGCCCTTTCTTCTTCACCATCTCCACTATTTTCTCCTACCACCATCAAAGCCTCCACCTTCAACCACCACTGTCTCCACCACCACCTTCAACCACCGCCACCACCAGCACCTCCTTCAACCACCAGTACCACCTTCAACCACTAGCTTCAGTGCACCACCTTCAACCACTAGCTTCAGTGCACCACCTTCAACCACCACCACCACCACCTTCAAACACCACCACCACCTTCAACCACCAGCACCACCTTCAACCACCATGACCACCGCCACCACCTCCAACCACCGTCACCACCACCTCCAACCACCGTCACCACCACCACCACCACCACCACCTTCAACCACCACTACCAGCTCCACCTTCAACCTTCAATCACCTCCATCACCAACCACAACCTTTAAAAATGGCCGACCACCATCACCGATCAAATCCGTTGTTGTTTTTAGTGGTGGTGGTTTAAGGGTTTAACTAGGGTACCGAAGAGAGGGGGTGGTGAAGATGGACGGGACAAATGGTATCATAGTGGTGGTCGGGTTTATAGTGAGGTGGTGGTGAAGATGAAGTGCGGTGGGGTCACCATTGGTGGAAGGTGAGTCTCCGTCGATGAAGGGGGCACGATTGAAAATGGTGACCGGTGAAAGAGAAATTGAGTGTAGTGGTATTTTAGTCATTAAAGAAAATTTAGCAGTTAAATTTAACATGCATCTGCTTCAGTAACCCTTATTGTTACGTTTGTACAAAGTTTTTAAACCAACCTTATATTTTAAAAAGTTAAGAACCAAAAGTAAAATAAGGACTAACCACATAAAACACTCATATAATTAAATCCAACCGTTAATATAAAATTTTCATGCCAATGAGCTTCTAGCTCAAAGCTATTTGGGAAAGTGAAGGGTTCAGCTTGTGGCCAAAGGTCACGGGTTTGAATCTGGATCCCAAGTAGGTTTTCGCGGCGGGCCTTTGGGCGACGGTTTCTTCCTTGGACTGGTGATCGGGGGTCCGGCTTCGGTTAGGCCTCTTGGAGACGCCCCACCATTGGTGGGGTACCTCTGCTGGTGGGATACCCCTGTTTGGGTAACCGGGTCAGGTGGGTTATCGGAGTCGGAGCCTCGAGTGGTTGTTAAAAAAAATAAATAAATAAAATATAAAATTTTCATATAACCCGTGTAGTGGTTTTCTAACGGGTTTCTAATGTATTAATATGTATTAATATTACCCGTTGTCACCTAAATCAATTTTTAGGGTTTAGGGTTTAGCCGGAGCACTGTCACCATTCCGATTTCGTCGATCTCCCTTTCCGACTGAAAGCAAAATGGGGAGGAAGCGAAAACACAGTGAAGTAGAGCCACCGGCGGCAAAAAAAGATGATACAGCACCGGAGAGACCTAAACGGACTCTGTTGGGTTGGAAAGAGAAGCCTGAAAACCAACAAGAAGCCACAGGCTTTAGAAACAGAGAGAAAGTACTAGTCACATGCTCTCGTCGCATCAATTACAGGTTAAATCTTCATCTGTTGGTTTTCTTATTTTACAGTTTGAGTTTGTTACCTTATTTGAATTGATATTTGTGTGTTTTGTTAGGTATCGGCATTTGATGTTGAATTTGGTGTCGATTTTGCCCCATTGCAAAAAGGATAACAAAGTTGAGTCGAAGGCTACTAAAGGGGCAACTTTGAATGAGCTTGTTGAACTTAAAAGCTGTTCTTCCTGTTTGTTCTTCGAGGTTTGTTGTAATGTATTTCTGTATTGGGTTTAATCTTCATGGTTAGGTTTTCGTTTGGTGTTTGATGGCTTCGTGTTCATTTTTCAGTGCAGGAAGCATAAAGACCTTTACTTGTGGATGTCCAAGTGCCCGAATGGTCCATCTGTAAAGTTTTTAGTGAATGCAGGTAAGCCAATTCCACGGTTATTTCTAGTTCCTTTGCGTGAACCAAAAAAAATTTCTGACCAGTTGTTCGAACCAGTATATTATATGATGTGGATCTTATGGATTCAGAGGCTTCATATAATCATATGTTTTGATATGGTTGATAGACATGCTAAGTTTATTGATTTAATTTGATTTGTTATGTTTTAGTTCATACAATGGAGGAGTTAAAGCTCACTGGAAATCATCTTAAAGGCTCCCGCCCTCTTCTCACATTTTCATCAAATTTCGATAAAGATCCACACTGGAAACTTTTGAAAGAAATGATTACGCAGGTATCGTTGTTTCCATTATGTTTGTAAAATATGACTAGTGATGGAAAATATCTGCAATTAGGTACCATAATAGTATAAACTTGGCGGTTGTTTGATAAAAGTGATTGATTTTGCCTTTGTATGATTTCAAGTCTCTGTATGGATTTGGTTCTCAACTAGAACGATCTGTTTGGTAGGTGTTTGGATGTATAGTCTAACTGGAACGAAATTACTGTTTTAATCTTCTTTGCAATTAATTTTAATAAAAATGGACTTAATTTTTTAATTTTCTTGTTGTGTTACACAACCAAAATGTAAAGCATATTCATGTTTGTGCGTGGAAGACATGCTCACCTCATATCCTTGCCTTCCACCATCTTTTCTCTCTTTAACAACATCTTCTGTTTCTTGGTTTTATTTTAAAGAATTAACTAAATATTAAACACAACATCATGCAAGTTTTTTAATCCATTCTAGAAAAAATTAAATATTTGTTTTCTTGCAAAAACAGCAAATCATTATCACTAATTCAAACACAGCTACACAAGAAGTTTTATTTTGATTCGGGGATACTGCATGAGTATACCTTTAATATACAGACTAAGTTAACAAAAAGTAATATTACAAAATGAAAACACGTTTCATTTTGATTTGGTGTTGGATCATAAAAAAAGACTCTTTGCAAATGCAAGAGAAATGATGTTTTATTCTTTTCATCTCTAACAAAAACCAAAAGAATTTGGGGTATGTGAGTCGCTTCATTTGGAAAAATATGTAAAATACCAACTACTTAAGCCTTGTGATAAACTAGAGATGCCAATTTGACAAGTTTACCTAAAAGTTGGCGCATTTGGATCATGTTTTCTTAAATGAATCGTATTGATATTTACAAACTATCTCAAAATGTAACAGGTTGAATGTGTCAAAGCCAATCAATTCAAAAAGAGTAAATGCTTACATTTCTTTCTTTATTGTAGATTCTATTAGTATTATATTATTATAACTCTCACATTCACTTCTACCGGAATCAACAAACAAACAAACAAACCCAGTATATCCCACTCAAGAGCAGGGTCTGGGGAGGGTAGGTGTAGGCGAGTCTTTCCTCTATCTTGTTAGGTAGAGAGACCGCTTCCAAAGAGACCCCCGCTTCCAAAGAGACCACTTCTACCGGAATCAATTTCTCCTAAATTGCACATCCCGTGAAGGAGCGATATTAAATAAGAAACAAATGAAAGTTCTCATATGCAATGATGCAAATAAAATATATATTACTTGCAATACTAAAAGAAACCATGTCAACCATTTGAACATTTGTAAAACCATTTCTTCTACTAAGTGTTACCTAGATCCAGCCATGCCTAGCGGTACCAGTGTGTGTTGGAATTTTCTCCCTCCCCAAGAGGTTGAGGGTTCAAGTTCCATGGTGGGAGAAATGTGTAGGTTTTGTAGTAGGATTATAGGTGTGCGAATCACCTGCTCTAAAAAATATTAAAAAAAACCACAATAGTTATCTGATCATGCATAACCACATAAGTGACATTTCAAGAGGATAATGATCAGCCAAAAGAACTTATATTCTTGAAATTTCGGATCAAATCTTTTAGAATGTGTAAAAGAACAATAGATTCATGTACTCATCTGATAATTGTAGTTGCACTAATTGTAGTTGCACTAATTGTAGTTGCACTAATTGTAGTTGCACTAACCTTATTGGAATGAAATAAGAGAATTAAATGGTAACGAGTAGAAGAAACCTTAGTTTAAGGTATTTGTTGTTGACCATAGATCTAGAAATGTTCTCTTGGTCAATGGTACTCCATGACCATTGATTCTGAATGATTCTAAGGATCTCATCGAGCTCAGGGGTCACATTTTCATTTGCCAAACAACCCATGCTATGATTTAATTAGAGGGATCCCTCTGAATCATAGCTAAACAAAAACCCCTTAGACCACAAAATGTTGCAATGACAAAATGCAGAAGTTATATTGTGGTGATATGCACACCCTATAATAAGCTTACTATCTTGGAATCATCTTTTGATAACCCATTATACTAATCGTGGATGGGAATTTTCGGAAAACTCACCGGACTGCACTAATACCCTGCTAACCATGGGATCGGGTAAAACAAGGCCAGCACATGTCTTTGGGGTGGTCAATGAGGGGGTTAAAACTTAAAAGACAGAAAACTAGTGGAAGTTGGATTCAAACCCAAAACCTATGCTAGTGGAAGCTTACTTTGGAATTTGGATGAAGCATAAATTTAATGTTGTCCAAGTTTTACATTCAATCACATGCATACACCAAACATTTATTCTGTTTTGGTCTTTATTTTTTTATGATATGAATACCTATTCTGCATTTGCGTCGTGCATTTGTTTTCCTGGTTGTTATAGTTGGCAACGTCTTTGTGAAGCTTTATCATGAGCCAGTAGGTTTTAGTAATAATAAAATGAACTGAAAGCATCATACTTTGCCTGATTTATGGAAAGTGCCAAAATAACATTTTTATTTGTTTTCATTAAAAGATATTTGGAACTCCCAAGGAACACAGGAAATCAAAGCCCTACCATGACCATGTATTTGTGTTCTCGATTGTTGATGACCACATATGGTTCCGTAATTACCAGGTTTGTTATGACTTGTGAAGATAAATCTCTTGTTTATTGATTCAAAGTGTTTTTATAGACTAATCTAATGTTTTGGTTCATCTCATGTAACAGATATCTTGTCCTCATACTGGAGCAGATAAAATTGATCGAGGAGGCTTGGAAAAGATGACCCTCATTGAGGTTTGTAAAATATATATATGTACATACACACATATGTGGAGAGAAAGAGGTTTGTTTAATACAAAATCCATTTTTACATCTTGTTAAATGGACAGGTTGGTCCAAGATTTTGTTTAAACCCAATAAAGATATTTGGTGGTAGCTTTGGAGGTCCAACTCTGGATGAGAATCCATTCTATGTCTCGCCAAATCAGGTTTGGAATCCCACCTTTGTATCTATTTAATTTGCAGGGCTTAATTGTTATTCATATGATTAAATTTATAAAACTTCCATTATTAGATACGCTCGTTGGAGAAGAAACAGAAGGCTGGCAAGTATGCCAAGAAGGTTAAAGCCAAGACAAGAAGAAAGATGCATGAGATGACTAATCCACTGCAGACTGATGAGTTTGCAGACATGTGGAAGGAATGACCCGTTTACAGCTGACCTACTTTGGGCTTTGGTTTTATACAATACGGTTGCAGGATCCGTCGTGTCACTCTAATGGTCAAAAAGTGATATTAAAATTTTGATAAAGAGTAAAAGATTTTGATTAGGTTTCTTGATACTTTTTATGTTGTAATTCTTCTATATTTACTGAATGGATAAACTACTGTTAGGGAATCCCAGAATTTGATTGATATGATCATGGTTTTTTTTGGTCAAAATGGATGTTGTATCTAACAATGGATGCAACTTGTGGCAGTCAACCTTTGAGATGAAGGTCATCTTATGCCACTTGTAATTTTTGGTGTGTGATGATCATAACTGTTAAGCAACCTGATCTGACTGGTCTGTTGTACCACTTAAAATTGTCAATACCAAAGGACAGCCAAGTGGTGTTTAAGTGTGTAGGAAAAACAAGTGGTGTGTTCCGTGGTGGTGTGTTCCATGGTGGTGCGTTCTATGTTGTATACTAATTCATCTAGGGTTAAGGATTAAAATACTTACTTTTATAAGTACCGTATCTTCAACCCCAACCACGTGGTTGAGTGTTCAAATATGTTGTGTGAGTTAGTCGTTTTAAATTAAATAATTTATGTGTTTCTAATACCTATAAATAACCATTGATAGTTTGATATGAACAAAAACTAAAATACATAATTATATAAACTAAAAGATACTCGTAAAGAAGCAAAACTTAAAGTTACCCAACCTAAAGATGGACAAATTACATAACAATAACTCAAAGCATTACTGCACAGTGAATTAAAAACTCTAGCCAGCATCTTTACGTGTCAGGTCGTTTTCGTATGGATCGAAATGAGAACTATAAAAAAAATATTCAAAGGCTAATCATAATCAAAATCATTTGAATACCAGACTCTTTTCTAGCGAGTCAACGAAGGGTTTTTTGGTATGTTAACCTGAGGGTTTTCCGTTTCATTTATCGAAGGTTTTTCTGGTACGTCTACTAGAGGCGATTTTTAGAATTGAAAAAATGTTGCAACGTCATTATGTCATTTAATTTTTTCAGAATATATACATGGTATATAGGATTTTCCAGATGCAGTTGTTGGAAAAATAACCGTGGAATATTTAATACTTAATACTAATTTTTGTTTTATTTAATGTAAATTTTCATTAGTTTTAGTTAGTTATATTAGTATTGATTATAGTTTTTAAAGTTAATTATATGGGTGGCTATCATGGTTAGACCATATTACATGTATGATGTCTAGCTTTGAAAATTACATCAATGCCCTCACTATTCACTGAACCATAACATATATGTTTCTTATAGTGATGGACATTTATGTGTTATGGTTAATGGTAATCCCTTGTAACTCGCCATTTTTGACCTTTGATGTACATGATATAGTTCGGATCAACGACACATTACGAGCCAGGAGCAAACCAAACGTCATCACTGGATACAAAATCGGCGCACTGGTCATCGTCTTTGTAAGATTTCATATGGATGCATGCCTTCACCATCGTCTTCTAGATTTTTTTTTATGTTTCAAATTTTTTAGATTTGGTTTGAAAATTGTTCTTTGTTGTTTTATCCTTTATCGAGATATTTAATTTTGGTCAGGGAATTACTCATTGATCGGTAAATTGTTCATTATCATTTCAATTATTGGATTTTTTGTAAGCTTCTACTGATTGATACTGATTGATGGTCCAATGTGGTCCAATGTTAGTTTTGAATAATACCTAGTTAACGAACTCAAAGATTATGGCTCTATAGGAAAGATCATTTGGTCAGCTCATTCGAATCTACAAACAATGCCAATGATGGGTCTCCATGATGGTGAAAGAGTTAGATGGTGATGCTTTGGTGGTGATGTGTGAAAGGGATATGATAGAAAGAAGACAAAAAATTGGAGGTGGATCAATATAACGCTTAAACTCATATGGTTTTTATTTTTAAACAGTAAGCAATCTTCCTACTCTAATAAAAGGGTAACTAGGTTGGACATGTGTTATCATTATATTTCACTTCACCAAAGGTTGGACATGTGTTATCATCATATTTCACCTCACCAAAATTTTCCCGCTTCTTTCTCCTATTAAATTCTCATTAATTAATTACTAATAATAAATTAAAAAAAGTATATTTTTATTAACTATTTTTCTAAGTAAATAATTTTTTATAAAATAAAACTTACTTCTAAAACATCAAACTTTTTAAAAAATATAAATTATTTTAAAATTGATGTTTGTAAGTAAATTTTTTATATACAAAAAATAAATAAAATTGGGAGTTATAGTAATTTTTAAAATTTTACATTTTTTAAAATGTTTGCCTTAAAACAAATTTATTTTATTTTTCATTTGGAAAAAAATAAAAAATTAAAAAAAAAACTAAGAAGTTAATATCATTGTTTTAATATTTATAGTTCGTACTTGTATATGATTTCAATTATGTTTTATCTTAAAATATAGTTTTATAACTAATAAAATATTTTCTTATTTGATATTTTATTTTTTTTAACCCGTGTAATACACGGGTTTATTAAAACTAGTATATTATATTAGAAGAAACTAGCCAGATGTTAGAATTAGCACAAGTTTAAAAAGAGAAATTAACATTAAAATTACAACAATCCTCCCATTGTAGTAATATTAGGAATCCCCGATATTTAGCCCAAATAAATAAGTTTGATAAAGGGTTGTGCTGGGGACACCGCAGGGGTTTTTGGGGGTGGGCCGGTTCAAACGGTCACGGTTAGGGCTTGCGGTCACATTTTAGCCCCTAACCGTGACCGCAAGGCCTTGCTGTCATGGTTTAAAATGGTACTACCCGTGACCTCGTGACAACAAAACGACAAAATGGCCTGATAAAGTTGAAAAGCGGTCACCAAACCGTCACGGTTTGGCCTAACCGTGACCGCTAAGGTACGAGGTTTCAGTTTAAGGTACGAGGTAGATGTGATTTTGACAGAAGGCCGGGAATCGCGCCACGAACCGTCACGTGGAGGCCAAACCGTGACGGTTTGTGCACCAGATTTTCACCTTAAATACCTTTCCTCTTTCAACACTCCGCATCGAATCATCTCATTCGAAACTTTTTTCATTTGAGCTTTCATTCATCCAACACTCGAGTTTTTTCAGCCTTCGTCATTCCAAAAAACACGTTAATTCGAAAACAATGTCGGGTTCGGTAGATCATTATCAAAAGCCGAAGCTTCCAGATTTGAATGAGGTGTCACATATCGAAGATTCGAACCAGGTTGAACTAGTATATGTTATATTATAACTTATTATTTGAAATATCTAACCATTATCTTTTTTAGGAATATTACGTATACGGGAGTCGCCCTCCGTGGGGGGAGGAGGAAACCAACCCGTCGAACACATATGCTCAAGAGGCGTACAACTCTTTATTTGGACAGACAGGTTACGGTGAAGGGTATAAATATCCCCCTTGCAATTCTTACGAGCATGCCCCGAACACGTACCACTCACAAACAGAGCTGGATTACGGACATCCCCCGTACCAGTCAGAACTAGAAATTACACATGTGTCGGATACTTTTAATGGGAATGACACAGATGAGAATGACGGTTCGGTTCACCTCAAAGAAAACCATGGGGACACCGCGGAGCATGATGAGGATGAGGATCGGATTCGAAAGGCTACGATTTCTTATAAAACCGCTAAAGTACGAAGAGTTTTTATTATTTTGTTTATTTTATTTTTTATTTGTTTTATATATTGTTTTTTATGTCTAGCTTTATCATTTTTTCAGTATTTTGATTCTCGTGAGGACTTGGAAAGCTGGGCTAAAATAAGAGGATGCGAGCATGGGTGCGTCATTGTGGTGGGTCGGTCACGAAAAAAGGATGTGGAACTATTATGCAATCGTAGTGGTGAGCCTAAATTCACTGGCATAAGTAGACGTACTGGGAGCATAAAGAAGGGATGTCCCTTTAAACTCGTAGGGAAGTACGTAGGAAAGAGTGACAGTTGGATGTTAGAGGTGAGAAACGAGACGCATAACCACGATCCTGTTGTGTACGAGGAAGGCCACGCGCATCTTAGGAAGATGATTGCCGAAGAAATTGATCTTGTCTAGAAGTTACACAGGCAGCACGTGCGGCCACGACATATCCATTCAGCCGTAAGGGAGCACTTTCCCCACAGCGTCTGTGTTGTTCAAGACATATACAATATGACATCGAAGTTTAGGGCTGAGGGGAGAAAAGGCATGACACCAATGCAGGAACTTGAAAACCTGCTACAATTTAAAGAGTTCGTGTATGAAACACGAACGAATGCAACTACTAAGGCCGTAGAAGATGTTTTCTTTTGTCATCCTACTTCGTATAAAATGTGGCGCGCATTCCCGCACGTGATGTTGATAGACACGACGTACAAGACCAACATGTACAATAGTAATAATAATAATAGTAATAATAATAATAATAATAATAATAGTTATAATAGTAATAGTAATAATAGAAATAATAATAATAGAAATAGTAAATAATAATAATAATAATAATAGTTAAAATAGTAATAGTAATAAATAATAATAATAATAATAATAAAAGTTAAATAATAATAATAATAATAGTTATAATAGTAATACTAGTAATAATAATAATAATAATAATAATAATAAGTAGTAGTAGTAGTAGTAATAATAGTACTAATAATAAAAATAATAATAATAATAATAATAATAATAATAATAGTAATAATACTAATAATAATAATAATAATAATAATAATAGTAATAATAATAATAGTAATAATAATTATAGTAACTAGGAGGATACATCCTCGCGCGTTGCGCGAGTGCTATAAATCAAAAACAAAAACGTGGTGGCTCAGATTCACGTCCTCGTTGTGACTGCAAACCAAACATGTTTGCCACGCCAATACAACGAACTTTTTCCTCACAATCATCATAGCCATCCTATTAGCAACCACAAAGCAAGAAAATCAAAGCATAATAAAAGCCACTGTTCTTTAAACATACAGGGTAACCTCAGACCCGGTCATCGTAGGGTAACAAAATAAGATGATGTAACATTGGTTTGGCTCAGACCCGGTTATCGTCACAGGCTGCAAACCATTTACACGTGGTCGCCACGCCAGAACAACATGTTTTTTGTGAGATCATCATAGCCAAATCGAAGCCAAACAAAAGAAGACGACGTAACATTGGTTTGGCTCAGACCCGGTTATCGTCACAGGCTGCAACACGTAGTCACCACGCCAGAACAACATGTTTTTTTTGGGATCATCATAGCCAAATCGAAGCCAACATTAAACATTACAGCCGTGGACAAAGGCTTGCTCAAACTCGGCCACCACCTCTAGCTACAAACCATTAACACATGGTTGCCACGCTATGATAACAACCTGTTTATAGTTGGATCATCATAGCCAATGAAGAAACTGAGTGCTATCCACACTTGATTCAGACAGCCACACACGGCGTTTGTATAATCATAAAAAGTGCAGACAACAAAGGCATGCCAAACCCAACAACATCTGCATTCTAAACCAAACCGATACGCGCAGCAAATCAAAATGCACAACATCAGACGCTTACACCATTTAAGGGTCTCTGATGATGTTACGCTCATCGTCATCGACCACTACACCATAGAAGTAAGAATCGGCTCAAGAAAGTTTAGATGAACAATTTTTTTGGGTCTCAGATGAGCCAACCTCATCATCATCGACAACAATATTTCAAACCTGAAAAGCCTCAAAAACCCTAACAGTACAACATACACAGGTTTGAATAACTGTAAATCAACATCATCGATATGAAATTCAACAACAGCAAACCAATACCTCTGCCAACGTGTAGCGTAGACACCACCAAAAGCGACCGGTGATGGCCACCGGCGGTGTCCGACGGTTACAAAAGAGACAATCGTAGCCAGAAATGGGAGGTCACGCCGCCACTGTCCGCGATGACCAACTCAAACAATACAACAGAGGATCGTCCATCACCGGAATAACCATAACACGCCGCCGATTGCCAAGCAGCGACCACCGCTTCAAAACGAAACAGATGTTAACCGACGAAGGGCGGCAGTGCGGCAATCGAGCATATCGACGGCAACGCCATGGCAACAAAAAGACCTACAGTGGCCGGAAACGGGAGGCGGCATGGCCTTCGTCCCCGTCTGGCGACAACCCAAAACACAAAGACCGATCAGACCAGAAGGGTCTGCCTCAACGACAAGCCGACATAAACAACCATCGTCGGAGCCACCCACTAACCTTAGGCGGCGTGGCCGGAGGTGGGCGCCGGCGCTATAGCAGAAGACGATGGGGTGCAGGTGGATGATGGCGGCGGAAAAGGAAGACCAACCGTCGATATATACAAAGATGGTAGTGAGGGGTTAAAAAGGGAAAACTGAGAAACTTGTGTGGCAGGTCTGAAAACCCACAAAAAGCAACTGCTCATCAATTTGGTAAATTAATAGTAGTACAATAGTAATAATAATACTAATAATAATAATAGTATACATAATAATAATAATACCAATAATAATAATAGTATACATAATAATAATAATAATAATTAACCGTCAACCATTAATTTTATAAACATTGTAAATAATGATAAATACGTTTTTTTTCGTAGATATGGATGCCGACGATGCTTTTATTCCCGGCATTGATGACTGCCAGTTTTTACATTTCGAGCAGGGGACTACGCCGTACGAGCGGTTCAGGACCCTGAGAGCACGAGTGCCGGCACCGGGGACCGTCCTGTCGGAGGACTTCTTACAGCTCGTTGGAGAGCGGGACCGTTTTTTTGAGATTATCGGCGAGGACGGCCCGTGGGAGCAGCTGTTCCGGATGGGTGACGATGCCCATCGAGAGCTGACCGTGGAGTTCTACTGCACCTTCACATTCCATCCACGTGAGCAGTGACTTGCGGAGCTGGACGAGGACGACATAGCGGACGGTCGTGCGCCCGCGGAGGTTTCTTTCCGGTTGTTCGGCCACCTCCACCGCATGTCACTTCGGCGGTTCGCCGTCGTCAGCTGCCTCTACACGGAGGTGGAGGTCGGACAGTCGATGTACAACACGACCTTGATCCGCGGGGCCGACGACTCCGATCAGGTCTGGTGGCCTGCCATTGGCGATGGACCGTATGGTGGTGATACGAGGTCATCTCATATACGAGACCCTCTGTATAGATACATTCACCGACTCATCGCCACGTCCATCGCCGTTCGTGGGGCGGGGACCGACAGGGTCAACGCCGTCGACCTTTTTTTCTTCGGTGTGTACTCACACACCGACACTACCACCTCGCGCATGCCCTCGCTGATTATTTTGCTAGTTATTATCATCGGCAGTCGCGAGGGGCGTTAGTGGGCGGGAACATCGTTTCCCGGATCGCTCGGGGCTTGGGGTACGCACACGCCATGTCCCAGCTCCCGCTACCTCCGACTCCTGTGCGCGTGGCCGCCCGGACCACCGCCACTGGGATGAGGATCGTTCGGAGGTTCCCCGACGGCACGTGGCACCTGCTCAGTAGATACCATGAGCTCGTGCCATGGGTGCCCGAGCCGTTGGTGGACCCTCCTGAGCTGGCGGGGGCTGAGGTCCACCTTCAGGATGCCCACGAGCCCCTTGGCGGCGGGGAGGATCAGCCCATTCCCCCGCCGCATGACCAGGACCCGCCCCAGCATTCTCAGCGCGTGTACCATGCCGTGCGATTGCCTGCTCATGTTCTTGATATGCTTCAGGACACACGAGACATGGTCACGAGGCTGGAGGATATGACCAGGAGGCTGGAGGATACGACCACGAGGCTGCATGATATGATGGACTGGGTCGTCCAGCACATGGTCGCGGACTATGCCGCCTCGGGTACGCCGTTGTTGTCACAGCTACCGAGGCGGTTAGACCATGACGGTGCTGGCCCTTCTGGCGCGGGCGGGTCTGGTCAGGGCAGCGATCCGGGGATGACGGATTAGATAGGTATTTTGTTTGTATTTTATTTCTTTTTGTATGTAAAAACTCGTTGTATATATATATATGTGCAGTTTCAGTTATGATGACTTGTATATTTGGTTGTGTTTGTTTGGTTGTGTTTCTTTGTTTGTTTGTTTTATATTTGTAATGTTGATAATGTTAATTGTATATGTTTGTTTGGTTGTGTTTCTTTGTTTGTAATGTAACTGTAAAATAACAAAACACAAACTCGTATGTTACGATTAGGTTAACCGTGTGATAAAATAAAAATAAAAACAAACTAGTATGATTACATAACCGTAGGCACATTTCAATATTAAATAATGATAGTAACTCCATAACCGTAGGCACATTTCCCACTCTCATACATACACATACATACACCTATGACCTATATATACATCATTATCACTGCAGCTTTCACTACTTCAATCAAGATCATGACACACATTTGTAATCAAGGTGCATTTCAGTCGTCGTATGACATGAGATCATTAGCTACTAAAATAAAAATAAAAAATCAATTGTAATATGATAAATTAATAATAAACACAAAACACAAACTCGTATGTTACGATTAGATTAACCGTTTTGATAAAAATAAAAATAAAAATAAAATTAAAAAAATTTAAAAAATATGTACAAAATGTCACGGTTTGGCCAAACCGTGACATATACACCTCCAAAACCCTAACTGTCACCCCATTAATTACACATTAATTACACACCCAATAATTGCAATGATCCCGAGAACCTAACGTCACGGTTAGGCCTCACCGTGACCGCAAGGTCCTACACTCGACCTAAAGGTCACGGTTAGCCCTAACCGTGACCGTTTGAGGTGGTATACCCTAAAAAATGAGCGATGTGTGCAGAATTTCCGTTGATAAAATATCTTCTATCATCCTTCTTTTGTTCCAGTTAGCATCATTTAACAGCTTCTTGTTTCTTAATTCCCAAGTAAACTTAAGTGTGGCAGCAATAATAGAGTGACATGGATCTTTAAAGCATTCATTCCCCTTAGATTGTTTGAGAATGGCCATTAATCTTTTATCGAAATTAGAGAGGTACTGTTTGCACCACCCACCAACTTCCTTCCATACTAGATTTGAGTGTTGACATTTGAGAAGCAAGTGATCCGAGTGAATAGACATTACTTTTTAGTTAATTTAATTTATTAGTATTATAAGAACTAGTAAACAACCACCCGCACGATGTCACGGGAAAATATATAATTACAGAAGAGTGTATGTGTAAATAACCAATACTTATATACAATGGACGATTTGCAAATATCCAAATCTATCCCTACATGTTCTTTAATATTATACCTTTTGAAGACTCAAAATTGAATCTTAAACACATATTTGAAGATGATTCCAGCAGCATATATAATCCAGAAACTTACTTCGATAACCTTTTCAACATAAGGAACCCAAATCAACAAACTGAGATAGATAAAACAACCCAAACAACGCAACAAAACAAATGCTATTGTAGAAGTATCACAGCAGACGAAGTTACGAGAGCTATGAAGAAAATAGGAAGGGCTAAAGCGGTGGGGCCAGACAACAAACCGATTGAAGTGTGAAAATGCCTGGGAGGTGAGGGTCTCCAATGGCTAACAGATTTATTCAACACTATTTTTAAGACAGGGAAGATACCAGACCAGTGGAGAACCAGTGTCATAGTCCCCATATATAAGAAAAAAAGATGTCTAATGTTGCGAAAACTACAGGGGAATAAAGCTATTGAGTCACACGATGAAATTGTGGGAAAGAGTTATCGCCGCGAGAATTAGACGGGAAACTCAGATAGCGATAAACCAATTTGGATTTATGCCAGAACGCTCTACAACAGAAGCCATACACGTCATAAGGAGGATAATGGAGAAATATAAAGAAAAGAAAATGGACCTCCATATGGTATTCATCGACCTAGAAAAGGCCTATGACAGTGTTCCGCGTCAACTAATTTGGGAAAGTCTACAACTTAGAAAGATACCAAAAAGGTATATCAAAATAATCAAGGATATGTATGACGGGGCAAAAACGTGTGTGCGAGCACAGGTCGGAGACACAGACTCCTTCGCAGTGGAAGTGGTACTTCACCAAGGATCGGCACTGAGCCCATTTCTCTTCACAGTAGTGCTGGATGAGATGACAAAGTCTATACAACAACCAGTTCCGTGGTGCATGCTCTTTGCGGATGATATCGTCTTAATATCAGAATCTAAAATGGTGCTTAACGACAGGCTAGAACAGTGGAGAGCAGCACTAGAGCGTAGAGGCTTAAGGATAAGTCGCTCTAAGACAGAATACATGCATTGTAACTTTAGTGGTGAGGCTGAAGAGGAAACACAAATTATTATCCAGGGTATGGCGGTCCCACGAACGTCTAGGTTCAAATACCTGGGCTCGTACCTGCAGAAGGACGGAGAGATACACATCGATGTAGCTCACCGTGTTCAAGCAGGATGGTGCAAGCGGAGAGCAGCATCAGAGATTCTATGTGATAAGAGGTTTCCAGCAAAACTAAAGGGAAACATATACAGAGTGGCAGTACGCCCAACTATGTTATACGTAACAGATTGTTGGGCCATAAAAAAATCGCACGAGAAACAAATAGAGGTAGCGGAAATGCGAATGCTGAGGTGGATGTGTGGACACACAAGACTAGATCGGATAACAAATGAAGTGTTTCGACAGAAGCTAGAAGTGGCTTGTATCGCAGATAAAATACGAGAGGGAAGATTAAGATGGTTTGGGCATGTGAAGAGGAGACCAATGGCAGCACCAGTTAGAGCAGTAGAGAACATTATCTTAGAGGGTAGAAGAAGTAGAGAAAGACCTAGGTTGACTTGGGACGAGATAATTAGGCGACTCTGAGCACATGATCGAGGATAGAAGTGAGTGGAGGCGTAGAATTAAAATTAAGGACTTTTAGTCGGATCCGTAGGTAGGAAGGGTTATTGAAGACATGTTGCGGGGCCTGATGTTTACGTTGTCCACATCTGCCTTATATAGGTGAAACTTGATGCTTCTCTGATGTATGCTCTTTCATTTTCATATGCTTTTAGGTGATTCATTACTGTGAGCTTTATGATATATTATATGCTGACTTGCTACCGTTATGGCTTTTGTTATCGAGTCGGGGGTCTCTTTGGAAGCAGTCTCTCTACCTATCAAAATAGAGGAAAGACTCGCCACCACCTACCCCCAGACCCTGCTCTTGAGTGGGATATACTAGGTTTGTTTGTTTTGTTCTTGCACGCTACAATTATGTATTTCACTTGTGATTTGCAAATAATTTGACTATCAAGATTTCTTGAAACAACTAAGACAGACCTTTAAAAGAACTACAACAACAAACAACACATTAAAATACAAACACCCAAGCCTAATATCAATCAATAATATAATAAATTAATAATAGTAATAATAATAATTACGCTTCAGGGTCTTGAATTAGGCAGGGGGTATGCCGGTGATACTTCCGTTACCTGTGGGAACTCGAAGAAGGTACGTTGGGAACATCTTGTTTTCACTACCGGATGCACATTCAACATTATCACTTCCACATGACCTGCTTTCAGACCTATCTCCTTTAACCCTTGCAAAATTTCCTAAAAGTTTTCCCCAATCAAACCAATAAACTCATCTTTTTAACACAATCAAATCTTTATCATTGTTTCTCAAATGGGTTTGATTGTTAGTACAATCTTTCAACCACTTCACTCATAATTTCATACACAACAACTGAAAGCCAAAAACATTGAAGACAACCTGAAAGGATGGGTACACGATAACCAAATCCTTACACTTATGTGTTAATTCCCACTCTCAAAACCTTAGAAAAAGAAAGAGGTTGATTAGTTGTCATCTCTGAAAATAGCCCCAAATTAAATGTACCAAGAGCAATAATAAGATTGAAAATGATTGCAACTTTTCAAACAGCTGCAAAGCATTGGGCAGTGGCAAAAGAGGCACCCGCCATAGCCGGTGAACAAAAAAATACGAGGGTGCGTGATGATTTAGAAACCAATAGTCATCACACAAAGGTGGTGGATTTGGTGCTTGTTGGGAAACAAGCGGTCTCAAGGATTCCCAATGCTAACAATAGAGAAATATAACTGAACACAAGAATATACGTGGAAACTCCAAAACCGGAGAAAAACCACGGGCCTCCAGAGAGAAAGATCCACTATGCGACAAATTGTTACAATCACATAGACTAATCTCTCAAGCCTCCCCCCGCCCAATTACACCCACACTCTCCAAAGTGTTTAACTAAAAAACTTTCTACACTCTAAGACAAGAGAACTAGAAAAGAAAGAAAGAACCAAACACTTCAAGTGTATTTTTGGTTGGGGCACTTTGAAACCAAAGCCTTGGACTTCTTTTATAGGCTTGAAGTCCTCCCAAGCTTTCATCCTTGCACCAATGTGGGATGGGAACATTTTCATATAGCCAAAAATCCTAACAATAATGCTCCAGCAGCTAACGATGATTAGGGACTTAGGGGTATCGGCGCTGGAGCGGTAGACCCGAGAAGAAGGAAACTATATCCGATAAATAAAAAGGATTCAGCAGAAAACGAATGCATTAGTGGAGCCACCATCTTTGTCACCTCGGGCGGCTGGATGTCACCAAATTGCAACTCTCTCTCTCTCTCTCTCTCTCTCCCTCTCTGTCTTTTGGCTTCAGATGGTAATGAAATCTGAAGAAGAGAGAACAAACAAACAAACAAACAAACATACCCAGTGTCTCCCGCTGAAGAGCAGGGTCTGGGAGGGGTATATGGTGGCAAGTCTTTCCTCTATCTAGAAAGATAGAGAGACCGCTTCTGAAGAAGAGAGAGACAAAGTTAATTTTCCTACTCAAAGTTCTTGTAATATGCAAAAGCGTGCATGTGTAAAAAACCATAAACAAACCTACTCAACGTAACACTCGCGTGGCTTTGGTCCCTCATGCGCATTCTTGACATTCATGGGGGCTAAAAGTGCCTAATAGCATATGGTCTTGTGCTACACAACTGCAATCGATGTATATCACCTTATACACGTTTCACTATAATTCATGGATGTTACAACTGTATTTACTTCCTTTTAAATTCAACACGTGATCTAAAACAATTTATTTATTTTCATCTAAATCTCTCCTTTACTACAATTAGCATATGTCCGAACATCATCATACATGTTCGAATCTTTTCGTATCATTATCTAAGAAATTAAACTCCAATAATATTTGTGGCCAAATTTCCTCTAATTATTGTAAAACAACAATAATAATATCTTCTTCGTCAACTAAATTCCCATAAAACCAAAGCCACAAATCAGCTTCAAACGATAATGGCGATTTCAACTTCTCATTCACTAATCAACCCACAAAATAGCTTTTGTTCAAAACCCTAATCTACCATAGCCTACGACCTCCATCACCATACGACCACCTTCAACACCATTATTAATAACAGATTTCATCTTCACTCTCCTCAAATCCACCACCACCAGCATCACCGGCACCGGCACCGGCACCGCCGGAGCTGCATCGTTGATCGATGCCACCACCGACCGTTCAATCCCGTACTCCGACGCCAAACTCTTCGTACGAAACCTCGCCGCCGCGCTCCGCCGATCGCCGGTGTCTCTTTCGCAAGGAGACCGTGCGTTTCTAATCTCTCACAACTCTTCGTATCTTCCAATTATGTATCTAGCTCTGTTTTCCGTCGGTGAAACTTGTAAATTCTAAAACATTGATGGCTAAAATTAAAAGTATTAAGAATTTTCTACACTCACCGATATAAGTTTTTAATATATATTATAATTATAATATAGTGGTCATTTTAAAAGTTAACATAATAAAGCAACGTCTATCGAATCGAAGAGATAACCCTTGTTATAGTTTTTTTTTGAACGACAAATGGACGACCTTGCTTCGGAAGATAGATGTTATCTTAATCAGGCTCATCTATCCGTTTCCCAGCCTGGATCGCACCCCCAACCCCCTCAGAAGAGAATCCATTACTAAGAAAAACCCCTGGCTCAACTCTGAGCATTTTGATCAGAGTAAAACTTCACCAATGACCTCCCTTTATTTACACATCATGGGTACCTCACCTTAACCAATTGAGCTAAGGATCATTGGTACCATGTTATAGTTGAATGAATAGTATCAATCATGTGTGGTTCTAGAAAGTCAAGTACGATAGGTGCAAATAAAGCATATCACCAATGTTTTTAAAACCGGACCAGACATTGAACCGGACGCCATACCGGTTCACTGGTCGGACCGGTTCAACCGATCGGACCGTATATAAGAACCGGACCGTATTATGTAAAAATTACAAAAAAATAAAAAGTTTTATAAAAAAGCCGGTTCAACCGGTTCAACCACCGGTCCGACCGCCGGTTCGACCGGTTCAACCGGTCCGGTTACCGGTCCGACCGCTGGTTCGACCGGTTCAACCGGTCTAACCACCGGTTCACTGTTAAACCGGTTTTAAGCACCGAACCGGACCGGATTGGAGTCCGGTTCCCGGTCGAACCGGATTGGAGTCCGGTTCCCGGTCGAACCGGATTGGAGTCCGGTTCCCGGTCGAACCGGTCGGACCGGCCGGTCCGATACGGTTTTCAAAACATTGCATATCACATAGATAATTAACTCTAGTTTCATTGATTATGAAATACTTTTAAAAACATATTATTGTCCTGCATTTTTTTAAACGACGTACCTATACTATTTTGTTTTTTTAACAACAAAGGGATTTCATTATATTAAAAAGGCCCCAAGCAAGGAGCTAGAAGAGCCCAAACACCACAAAATAGAATTTACATTCGTTCCAAGATAATTTTTTTTTTAATTTCGACCTATTACTCACTCAAATATACAGTCACTTGATATCTTCCATTAACTTAAATCTTGATTAGTTCGCACTTTGAAAATCTTCTCTTTCCTTCTATTCCATATTAGTCATATGGTAGTCATAAAGATAGCCCAAACCATCCTTCTTTTGTTTTGACCACTTACCATAAGGAGACTAGAGATGGTTATATGAGCATTCACATCAACTTTTTTTATTCATATCCTTATAATTTAACTAAAATTTTTTATCCCTTATATTTACATCTCATTTTTAAAAAAACTTCTCCCATCTCATTCTTTATCTTTATCTTTATGTTCATTTTTTATTATTTATTTATCTTTCTTCTATCTATAATCTTAACCACCAACTATTTTGTCTTATTATATTTCTATTCTTAAATTGTTTTTTAATAAATTTTTGAAGAAAGGATTCAGGTCAAGAAATGCCGTCTAATAGTCTTTTTAGTTCGGGTGATGACTAGTCGACTTAAAAACAACAAATAATAAAACTTTCAAATCCGAAATGGATTAAACATGTTTACATACAAAAGATGATAACACTTTAATAAAGTGACTTTATACATGTGTATATGTGAATCAATACATGTTAGCATTTACAACCAATTACAACAATACATGTTAGCATTTACAACCAATTACAACAATACATGTTAGCATTTACAACCAATTACAAGACCAAAGATCAATCAAAAAACAAATAAGCATCAAGTATACTAAACGTTCAAAAGTCTTTGGTCTTCAAAATATAACATTTAAAAGCTTTCGGTCTTAAAAGTATAACGATTAAAAAGCCCTTCAATTCAAGCATTGCTATCTCTCGTCATGATTTCCCTTTGAAGTTTCTTGAAATATAGTCGTTGCATTATTGGCATGACACTCACATCCATCATCATAATTCGTTGATCTGATTCCTTCCTTGTAAGCTCTAGTTTCTTGGCCTAATCTTTCATCGTCTTGATGGATTTTACTTTGCTCTTTCTCCCTATCATGCTCCAACTTCTCGGCCTTAAGTCGATAAAATTCTTTCTCTTGAGCACGTGACTCTTCCAGAAGTGTATACTTCATCTTTCTAAGTTCAATAATTTCTTCGACGTGCTTTCGCTGAGCCTTTCGTTTCCCTTTTTCAGCTTTCCTACCTATTGGTTGATCTAACTCAATAACTTCATTCTCAGTCACATTTGGGGATGGGGTTGTAGTTGAGGTAGGAGCCAAGGATGGGACCGTCATCTTCTTTTGCGTTAGGACATCCTTTGTGGAGTGTGAAATCCATTTAGGTTGGTCTTTTAAGAGGGTACCAACAATGCTCGAATTAGAAGTTGCTATTTTCTAGTGATTTATACATAATCTTCGCCTTCTCAAGCTTACATTTAAAGAAACAAAACACATTAAAAAAATAAAATAGAAAATAAATTATGCTCAAAATAAGAGGGCGGAGCTAATACCTTATCGTGCTCAGTCACGCCACTTTGATTTGAGCCTTCTACTTGAGCTAGTTTTGCACAAAACTTATTTGTAGCCTTTTGAATACATGACCATCAATGTATTAAAGACTTTATTGTTCGCTCGGTTGTTGTTTCTTTTTATATTGTTGAAAGTACTCTAATATTTTCTCCCAAAGTTAAAAGTGTTTTTGATCTATTTCTTGAATGGCATCAAGGCTACAATTTAGCCATGCGGAGACAAGTAATTTGTCTTCTTCAGGGCTGAAGTTAACACCCCTTGCTCTCACGTATTTGTTAACACTCGTTGGACTGTTAGGTGGTAATGGTAAAGAGTCATCAAGGCTCACAGGATATTCATCTTGGCTTAAAAGGTTAGCGTAGTACATTTCTTGATCTTATGAATCCATGTCTTATGATCACTAAGCAAACAAATTGAAATGATAAGATCCTACATTACCAAAACTAACATAAACATATTGCATGAAGACTGCACAAAACAACATTAAAAAACTAGCATCAAAACTGCAGCAAAGCGGCATAAAAACAACATGTAGCAGCAACAAAACACAACAGCAAAATAGCATAAAAAACTTAAGCATACAACACAAAAAAGCTGCAAAATAGCATTTAAAACGGCAGCAAAATAGCACAAAATAATAGCAAAAGAACTCGAAAACAACAACAAAATAGCATTGAAAACTGCTGCAAAACAGCATAAAAACAACAAAACATCATGATGCAGCAACAAAACACAACAGTAAAATAGCATTAAAAATGCAGCAATACAATACGAAAACAACAGCAAAATAACATAAAAAAACAACAGCAATACAACATAAGTTTAAGCATTTGGTGGAAGCAAAACAATATAGTTTTAAGCATTTGGTAGATAACATATCTCTCTACCTACTGCAATGGGAATTTAGCTGCCATCATATAAACATATCTATAATTATGGTCTTTAATTATTATATACAAAAGGGTTGCATCTTTTGTAAAAGATGAGAAGATCAAATAACATGATAATACATCTTCTTCTGTAATACTAAATGGATAAGGTGCTAAAGCCCAACTAACAATTTAACTTATAAGTTACAATCATAGTACTACATGCATAAAGAAAACCCCTCAATTTCATCATAAAGAAAACCCCTTAACTTCATCCCAAACCCCTCAAATTCATCCTAAACGAAACCCTAGAAACAAGACGAATAACAATCGGTGTTTATGCTTACCTGATTTTGCGGTTATAGATTGACAGTGGCAAAACTCAACACCAATATAGTCGTGAAACCATCCTCCGATGTTGCTGGCCTAGTTTTTCGATTATATATCGATGGTGGTGAAACTCAACTCTTGGGATCACACCTTCTCCTAATTCACAAGGAATGATGATGTGATGATGAAGATTATGTGTTAATCTACTGCAATTGCAACCTAATACATGTGGAGTGTGGGTCTTTTGATCAAAACGATGGGGGAAATGTGGGAGGGAAGGAGGGAAAGTAGTTGAGAAAATAAAGATACGGGAGAAGCATGGATATAAAGATCCTAGTATGAAAGCTCTTAGTCAAAACTTGTAGAAATAGGGAGCTTGCACCATACACGCACCTGCCACAAGATTTCCTTTGTAGAATTGCAATTGACGAATAAATGATTATCATCTTCTTCCTTTATATTGCACATGACTGACACATTGCTATTCATTACAACTCCCCTTTTTTCAAATTCAGCTTACACCATAACCAACATAAAATAGTTGGACTTCAATGGAATCCAACGAGTTCATTCAAAGGCATTTAGGGGCATGTTTTGAGTTGGGCCAGTGATTAACTTATTACGAAATAATTTCACCAAGAATTAATTATCTTGGCTACCACTAATGATTCTTAACTCAATTGGTTAAGATGAGGTACCCATGACATATGAATATTAAGAGGTAATGGGTTTAAGTCACACTCTAAGCAAAATGCTCAGAGTTGAGCCAGTGTCTTTTCTCAACAATGAGTTTTCTCCGGAGAGTTAGGGGTGCGGTCTCGGCTGGAAAATGGATAGGTGAGCCCAATGGAGGAGTTTGAACATTCCCGTAGGGGAGGCGGGGGCGAAATTAAATTTTGTTAGGGGGACTAACTCGATATTTATATGTAAATTTACATTACCGGACCAAAAGTTACACTATCGGACTAAAGTTAACACTACCGGCGAAAAAAAGATGGGGGCTACTATCCTCCGCCAGCGGGTGGACACAATTAAGATAACACTTATAATTTGAAGCAGGGTCGCACATTTGCCTTTAAAATAAAATTATTTTGGCTACCATCCCATACCCACCTATTTTTATTCTTAAACGGGGCTTCACTTACGACACTCCCAAATGGGGTTTCATTGAATGAGAATAAAAACAGATGTAAGGTGATAGCCAAGACAATCAATTCTTGATGAAATTACTTCGTAATGAGTTAAATCACATGCCTATGGGTATGAAGTATATTAAACCAAGGTTCAAACTTAGTAAAAACACATACCTATACTACTCTTAATTTAAAGTATAAATTTATTTTTACTTTTCTTTTGAACGACTTTTTGGATTATTGACGGACCATTTGCTCATCCGATCATCTACATTACTCAAGTATGAAACTCTGGACTCTAGACTCTAAACTCTAGACTCTCATGTTCTCGAAGAAAAGCCTGTAAATCAGTCCGTTCCCCTCAGTCCAGTCTCGAAAAGAACTCATATTAGATGAAAAACCCCATAATATCCTTACTTTATTACATGTAAAACTTAAACGCAAAAACTTTTCGTTTTAATGAAGTATTAGGCAGCTTACATTACTTTTTTTTTTTGAACGGCTAAATTGGAATCACTCACGGATCACTGGAGTATCATCGTGCCACCAGTGTTACCTCGCAATCATATTCCATCACCAAGTCACCAATTCAGGAGGAAACTCATAATTATGAGAAAACTCCCTTTGTGAGATTCGAACCCATAACCTACTTGACCCTAAGTCTTATCCCACCACCAAGATGCCGCTGGGCTATAATGCCTTTGGCGGCAGCTTACATTACTACATGAGTTTGAGAATTATTTTGCTTAAATTTATTTTTAGCAAGTTTGAAGTTAGGTTTAATATACTTCATAACCATAGGCTAGCTGGATTGACGAATAACCACCTGGTGAATCCCGAAGAAATGATTACATGCTCCGCACAAAACTCGCCTGACCCCTGTCCTCGAATTTTCAACCGTCAAAACCACTCTCATCCCGCCACGTGTACACACACTGCGGACGTAGGGAGCAAGTAACGTACGGCTCGAAGCACGTACAATTTCCCCCATCCTCTAAATATTTCATCACAGTGAACCTCACTTCACCTTTCACTAAACATTTTTGCTCTATTGACGACGACTGCTGCGGCGGTGTTCATTTGAATCGACATTGTAAGTATGATTTATCCTCAAGTGCATTGGTTTAGTTTAACTGTAGTTGATTACGCTGTCTGTTTGTTTTTCCTACTGGAATTTTGTAGAAGATGATGAATTAAGGGTGTTTGAATGTGCGATTTGAGTGATCGGAGAGAGAAACACGGTAGCGTATGTTTGGATTCGTATATCTAGCTGTTAAAAGTTGTTTGAACGATCAGATAAGCGGTTGTTTGTTAGAGTGATCTATGGTGCATATCGGAAGATCGTATTAGCGGTTGTTACGTGTTGTTTGAGTGATTTTTATGCACCTGCTAGAGTTTCTATGGATAATCGAACTTAAGGTGATGAATAAGTGCTTGAATGTGTGTTTTGAGTAGTCGGATAGAGTAGCAGGGTAGCGTATGTTTGGAATCGCATCTCTAGCATTTAGAAGTTGTTTGGACAATGGAAATAGTCGATTGTTTGTTTGAGTGACCAACAATGCACATCGGAAGATCGCATCAGCGGTGGTTACGTGTTGTTTGACTGACTCTATGCAATTATGCAAATTCAAGAGTTCATATGGATTAGAAATTGAAATCGAACCTTAGGTGATGAATTAAACGGTGATTGAATGTGCTTTTTGTGTATTCGGATAGAGTAACAGGCAACGTATGTTTGGATTCGCGTCTCTAGCTGTTACAAGTTGTTTGAGCAATTAGATCATCAATTGTTTGTTAGAGTGATTGATAATGCACTTCTGAAGGCCGCATTAGCGCTGTTTATGTGTTGTTTGATTGAATTTATGCTAATGCAAGGGTTTTTTTTATGGATTATGAGATTGAAATCGAACATAAGGTGAAATGCATGTTTTAATTATTTTGTTCTGTTTCTGATCTAGCTGCAAGGATCGATGGAGGCAGGTCGTGGGATGGAAAATGATTCCATTGCATTTTCTACACCATCTGGTACGGTCATATACTTATATCCATGAACATTTTGGTTATTTATATTTCTTGCGTTGTTATGAAACTAGTAATTAGTTTATCTATAACTTTTTAAGCTGATTGATTACATGATGATTGATTTTATGATAATTGATTTGATGAAGAATGGTCATTTTGTGGAGTAGGTTTGTAGAGATAAGAAATGATGAGACTAATCATTTTACTACGTATATTTACACGACACTATTCAAGACTATTTTACATCGGTAACTATGAGTTCCCTCATAAATTTCGGATTCTCATTTTATAGTAACGTATAAAACTGACCTACTTTTTAAAAAAAGCGGAAAAAGTAGATACCGTGTGGGTCAAGTTTAGGGCCTATCCTTTAGTCAATTATTCCTTAATTTATGTTGTACCTTTTGTTTAGTATTTAGGGCCAAATCATTAAACAGTTGTTTTGATTCAGGATTTCTTGCTGTCTTTTGTTTGAATATGCATGCTTATTCTGAAACAGTTAAACGTAGAAGGAGTCCAGACAACAATCAAGAAAGTTCATCTACGGCATGCTCGTTTTATCACCACAAGCACATGAAAGCTGACAAGCATATGAAAGTTGATTACAGTGATCCATTTGCTGTTAGAGATTGGGTGATAGAGCTTGATTCTGCCAAGTTTGGATCTGTTACAAAAGACATAGAAGATCTTATTTCAAGAAGAAAGCAGATGCTGTTACCTTTTTTAACAAGATTTCCATCACTTAGAGGAGATTCAGTGAACCTGAAATATGGGAAGGACTCTTTTAACGTTAATGATAACAGAAGACATGATGCAAACCCAATTGTTATCATTGACTCAGATGATGATGAGCCAAAATGTCAGAGGCCTTTCCAACCAGACTCAGATGTAATTATGAATAACCCTACTAAGCAGTCTCCAATCGCGATTTATTCATTAAGTTCTCTTTCTTGTAATCCAGTCTAAATCATCACAACATTTAATATATCAATGCATCTTTTGCATTTCTATTATGTCCTTTTGGGTCTAGCTTTATATAATCCATTTCTTTCCTTGGTTTGTGATTCTTTGGGATGGATGAACAGATGAAGGTACATGATGAGGCGCGGAAGAAGTTCCTTATTGATAAATTTATTTCCTCAGAACAACTTTCTGGGGACCAGAACAGATCTGATATTGATGGTCAAACTTCTCTGCAAAAGTGTTCGGTGTATATTCTGCCTTAAATCACTACTTAAATATTAGATATACCTTGAAAATGAATCTCATGCAAGCCATATTTTCTTCTTCTTGTTTTTCCTTTTAAATTAATTGTCATTAGTATTTTAATGTTGGCCAGAAACTCTGCGAAAGGTAGATGTCAACCTGGGGCATGCCTGTTGTAACATATATACTTAGATCGAAGATCTTCACTTAATTTTCTAGCACGCCAAACAAATATAGAAACATGTTGTGAACAAGTTAGCAGTTATTTATTAGTATCTCTTAGTCTTCAAGGACACAATCTTTTTGCCATAATATGATTCAACGTGTCAAAAACAAATTTACTTGCTGGAAAACTTTCAGTTGTATGAAGTTGTTACCATATAACTTTGAGAACATGTGGTTTCCTTCATTTAATGATAAGTAAATTGCATAAAAGACATAATTTAAATCGTTAAAAGTTATGCTTATAGCCTTATAGTATTGATAGACTTTATTATCAGAAGTATGTCATATACCGTTAAATGAAAGTGTTTACGTAGCCCCATTTATCTTGTCCAACATTCCTGTCCAACAATCTGTTGAAGATATGAATGTTCCATTTCAAATGTATCTAGAATACATGTTCCTTTTGTTTTACATTACTTATAGTTTACTGCCATGCAGGGGAGAGATGATGTTCAAGGCCAAGCTTCCATTGGAGGGGGAGACAAAACAACTGCTTCTGAGCCCAATTTTGAAAAATACAAGAGTATAGAAGATGGTGATGTTGATTGTCAAAATGGCAAGAGCATAAAAGATGATGAGATGGAGGGTGACAATGAAAAGAAGATAGAAGATGGTGACATGGAGACTGAAATTAACAAGAGTGCAGAACATGATATTTTGAAGATTGAAAATAAGCATGATAAGGTTAAAACAACGGCTTCTAAGCGCAATATTAAAAAAGACAAGAGTATAGAAGATGATGATGTTGACCGTCAAAATGAGAATAGCATAGGAGATAATGAGGTGGAGGGTGAAGATGATGATGTGGGGGTCGAAAATAAGCATGATAAGGGTGTGTATGTTGGTGTTGACGAGGATGACGTGGATGAAAGTGATTTGCAATCTGACAGTAACTTTGATGGGGAAGCTGATATATGGAAAGAAATGAGTATTGGATTAGAATCCTCAAGGGTAATTAATCATGTGCTATATATTTATTATCGTCATAATCATCTTTATGCTCATGCATATTCATCATCATGATCTTGAACTTGATTTTCTGTTTATCTTTGTCAGGATACACATCTTTCATCTAATCAAAATTCAAGTGAAGATGGACAAGAGTGTGATCATTCTTATATCTTAAAAGATGATATTGGTTATGTCTGCCGTGTTTGCGGACTAATTAAGAGGAGTATTGAATCAATAATCGAGTTCCAGCGTCCCAAGGTCACACTTCCCTCATACAGCCTTCTTTTTGTTTCAAAAAATGTTTTATTTCATAATTTATGCTGAGAAACTCACATATCAGGTGGATTCATGTTACATTTTGTGATCATATCATCACTAACATCATTCATTACCTTTTATATTCAGCCTTCAAAGAGTATAAGAACATATTACTATGAAGGCCAAAAGAACAAATCAGGAGATGCTAGTCTTGATGGTGTGAAATTACCCGAAACTGATTTCTGCACTGGTGATTTATCTGTTCACCCAAGGCACAGAAAGCAAATGAAACCCCATCAAATTGAAGGCTTCAATTTTCTTCTCAGCAACTTAGTGTCAGAAAGACCTGGTGGTTGCATTCTTGCTCATGCTCCCGGATCTGGTAAAACATTTTTGCTAATCAGCTTCATTCAGAGTTTCATGGCCAAGTATCCAGATGCCAGACCGTTGGTGGTTCTCCCTAGGGGCATTTTAGGAACATGGAAAAAGGAGTTCATCAGGTGGCAAGTTGAAGAACTCCTGTTGTTGGACATGTACTCGGTGAAAGCTGAGGGCAGACCTCAGCAGTTAGAAGTGCTAAAGAAATGGGCCAACCAGAGAAGCATTTTGTTTCTTGGATACCAACAGTTCTCATCAATAGTCTGTGACAATGATACAAGTTCAGTATCAGCTCAATGTCAGGAAATACTGTTGACCCGCCCGTCACTCCTCATATTAGATGAAGGTCACACCCCAAGGAATAAAGATACAAACATTTCCACCTCCTTGGACAAGGTAAAAACCCCTATGAAGGTAGTTCTTTCAGGAACCCTTTACCAAAATCATGTCACTGAGGTTTTCAACATTTTGAACCTCGTCCGCCCAAAATTTTTGAAAATGGAAAAGCCCAAAGCTATAAAAAGGCGAATTATGAGCATGGTCAAGTTCAAAAGCCAGATAAAAAAGGGTACAGACAATGAGTTCTATGAGGTGGTTGAGCATACCCTGCTTAAAGATGATAACTTTAAAAGGAAGGTGGCTATCATAGAAGATCTGCGTGAAATGACCAGTAGAGTTCTACATTATTACAAAGGAGATCTGCTGGATGAACTACCTGGCCTTGTGGACTTTTCAGTTTTTCTGAAACTCACACCAAACCAAAAGCGCGAGGTTGCAGGGTTAAAGAAAGTATGCAGGAACAACCAGTTTAGAATAAGCTGTGATGGGAGTGCGATTTATGTGCACCCTGGGCTCCATTGTGTTTCAAAGAATACAGGTTCTAAAGAAAAGAACGATGATGAGATTGATAAGCTACTAGATAAACTAGATGACATTGAAGGAGTGAAAGCCAAATTTTTTATGAACATGCTTAGCCTGTGTGAATCTGGAGGAGAAAAGCTTTTAGTCTTCGGTCAGTATTTACTGCCCCTAAAGTTTTTGGTGAAACTGACGGTGAAAACCAAGGGTTGGACTGTTGGCAAACAGATTTTCATGATAACCGGTGATCATGACAACGAGGAACGTGAGAGATCAATGGACCAGTTCAACAACTCCTCTGAATCACGAGTCTTTTTTGGATCCATAAAAGCTTGTGGTGAAGGCATATCACTTGTTGGGGCATCAAGAATTATAATCTTGGATGTCCATTTGAACCCTTCTGTTACCCGCCAAGCAATAGGCAGGGCTTTTCGACCCGGTCAAATGAAAAAGGTCTACACATACAGGCTAATCGCTGCTGAGTCACCCGAAGAGGAAGACCATGCCACTTGCTTTAGGAAAGAGTCTATTGCTAAGATGTGGTTCGAATGGAACGAGTATTGTGGTCATCATGATTTTGAGATGGAGACAATCAGTGTTAAAGATTGTGGTGATTGCTTTCTGGAAACCTCGTGTTTGAATGAAGATATAACTGCCATCTCAAAAAGGTTCGTTAATTTACTTCCTTTTCCTTTTCTTAGAACATTAACTTTCCACATTCATTGTGTATTCTGTTGTGTTCGCTTTGTAGATGATCGACGAATGATGAATGCGATGTGAATGTGGTAGTGTTTATTCCTTAAAAGCAACAGCTGCTTATTGATGATAATGGGTGGGATATCTTAAACCATGTTATTATAAACACAACAGGTGCTGACATTCCTGTATAGATTTTGTGGTTGAACCAACCCATTGAATCAGTTTACATTATCAAATCATGCTGGATCTGAATTCGGGGTCCAACATTGATCTTTCATTAGGTTATCAGTTTTGTAAGTGTACCCGTGTTCGGGTTATTAGTGCCTTGACTGTTTTATGTGTTTTTCCTATAAAAGTTTATGAAAAGTTTATAACTTTACGGTTCTAAAATTGGAGGTTTGCTGCATTGATCGAGAAACAAGTTGAAGTTATAGCTCCAGAATCATATCTGATGGAAACAGTGAGAATCACAGTTTTAATTCCTATTTATAGAGTCAATCATAGTCCTCAAATATAAACTGTGAGGGTTACAGTCCTCGAAGTCACATAAGGGGCTGTGTTGAGAATTTGAGTAAGATAAACTGAACGATCTAGAGTCACGAAGGACATTTTCAAATTGAAACTATTTGAGGTTCAATCGGATAAAGCTCAGAACTTTATTAATGATATATGATTTTGAGAGAGTTTCTCGAACAAAAAGAAAATTAAGTGTCAACCAGATTATAATACTTCGGGATTTTTCAAGGATAGGGTCAATTGCTGAAAGTAGTTTTTTATGTTTAAACCGTTCACTTTTTACGTTGAGTTTCACATGTGAAACTTTGAGAAAATCAATTTTTGTTGTGTTTTTAATGTAACAATTTTTACTAAAATAAATTTCTAAGCTCTGTCCCTTAGACCCTGCTAAGGAGGTTCTAACATCGAAGATCATAATAAACTCAAACAAGCGTGCAATTCGTACCTCCTGACTTGTTTGATGGATATTGTGATCATACTGGTCGACTAGTGAATCCAATCACACTAAAATATCTAACTAGTTGTTTGCCTATAATTTTTCTCCATGGGTTTTGTTTTTCAGCTCCTAGATGCTCTTAACTTGACAACTGAATTTTGTATTATAGTCAAGATGATATAAATAATAATAAGTAAACTAAGAGCTACTAATAGAGTTTCAATATATAATCATGCTTATAAAAAGGCAATGCATTGTTAAAAGTGTGAGATTATTCTACAAAATGTATTTTTGCTACAAAATGTGAGAAAACACAATGAAGCTAAAAAAGTCACAAAAAAGTATCTCACAATCTAAATCGAATTTCAAAAAAAATACTTTCGAGTCTTTGTTCCTCTCCTCGTTCTCTTTCAGAAAAAAAATAAAAAAAATAAAATAAATTTTATTGTCTTTTTTTGACACAATGACGTCATTGTGCCTTTCATAAATGACACAATAAAAAAACGTTAATTTTTATTTTATTTATTTTATTTATTTTTTTCTTAGTGAGGACGGCTAGGCAACAAAAACTTGGAATTACTTTTTTGAAATTCGATTTATATTGTGAGATATAATTTTTGTGACTTTTTTTTGACTCATTATGTCTTCTCACCTTTGTAGCAATAATACATTTTGTATTTGAACATCTTTCATGTTAAAAACATTTAGAAAATAAATGAACTACTTAATCAATACTTATTTTTTTTCGTCTTTTCACTTTGTTTTTAAGATTCAACATGTATAGATTAATCTTTTTTAAGTGAAAAACCTCTGAGGTCATTTAATATTCTTAAAAGACAGCTGAAAAACCATATATATATATATATATATATATATATATATATATATATATATATATATATATAAAAATAATCAAACTGTTGGATCCCAAGACAATTGCACATTTTATACAGTTAGTACATACCCATAAGTTAGGAGGATGCATCCTATGCTTTTCAAAGTGGAGGTTATGTGTTGGAGTTTTACTAGGTGCAATATGTTTCAAGTGGACCAAGGGTTTTACCAGAGTGGACCTTTGGGTGATGGGTTTCCCTTGGAATGGTGGGCGAGCCGGGTCACCAGCGCTGTCTGTGTTCGCGGACATGGGTGACCTTTCGTCAATAAGTTTACTCGGGTGACCGGACTTAAAAATTATTCTGGGCGTTAAAAAAAATACATACCCATAAGTTAGAATTAAAGTTCTCATCCTTAATGTGAATGTTATAGGTCTCAAGGTCACGTTTACTTGCAAGAGTCAAAGGAACGAAAAATGATATCTAGCCTAATGAGCTAGAATCAGAATGTCGCACCATACATATACGTAAAACTCCTATTACTTTGACATGTGGATGATAAAATTTCTTTCGCAATTATGTCATTTAACATAATCGTTTTATATTACATTACTAGCTTTAGTTACCCGTGTATTACACGGAATTGTGAAGAATTAATTATTAAATAATATAAAAATAAAAATAAAATCAAGTGTGTTATATATTAAATAAGACATAACAACTTTTGATTATAAGATCAAAAATGATCAAAAACATTCTTGTAAACTATATTTGTAGTAACATTAGCAGGTTTACACTCATTATCTAAAGCTAAAGCTTCAATCAATCTTTACTCTTAACTTGTGAAAAGATGTCATAAGGTTGATCATGCGCAAAAATAGACTATTTCAAGTATAAACCGACACTTGACGCAGATTGACCTTAACTTTTGTTTATTGTCATAGCGAAATATACAGTCATATAAAACTGTCTTTTTTTAGACTTAAAATGAATACTTTTGACGGATCAAATCGTGAGCTAGATATTGAGTCGATGAGGAAATTAGTATGAAGAAATTAAATAATATACACTGAAAAGTTATATGCAATAATTAGATCAATTTTAAATTACTTTGACCATGTAATCAAATATAGAGATATAGTATTGAATCGGGTTTGATCGGGCTATAAATGTTCATAATATTTCTGATTAGTTGTTGATTATTATTTATTTAATATTAACTTTAGTAAACTCGTGTATTATACGGGTTGAAAAAATAAAATATTAAATATCATAAAATTTTATAAAGTATAAAATGATAATCTAAAATAAGATATGATTAAAATTACACATTACACATGAGTAATAACTATAAGTAATAAAGTAACGATATCAAATTTTAAACTTTCTTTCCGAAAAAAGTTAAAACATTTTTTTCAAAACAAACCGTATTAAAAATGCTATTTTTAAAATTTTTTATTATAACTCTTAATTTTAATTATTTTTAGCTTATAAAAAATTTACTTTTTAAAAATACCAATTTTAAAATTTTATATTTTAAAAAAATTAGATGTTTTAGAAAAAAAAATTAATTGTATAAATTTTTTTTTCTAAAAATAACATTAATAAAAAGGCATCTTTCTTAATTTATTAAAAAAATTAATCTAAGAAAGAATTAAATTATTTAATATATTTATTAATTTAGGTAATTATTTAAGAGGAGAGAGAGGCGGGAAAAATAAACCTAGGGGGCCTAGAAATGTGCCAAGTGTCCCCCTAAGTTACTCTTTTAGTATTATATATAAATATATAGATTATTATTCTTACAAAATATATACCTTAAAGTGATCTTATTACTACCTAGGTGTCGAGTGAAAATATGAAGAATATGATCTTTATATGTTTATAATTGAAATGTTTAATTTGAACAAAGTAAAAAGGGTTAAGGAGCGACACTAAAAGTTTGATTTCAATAATTAGTAATTATCAGTTTGTTAGGAATAAATTGTTATTAGTTTATTTATTTGTTTATTAAAATATTACTTAGGGTGAAGAAGAAACCAATCGGATTATCAAGAATATATAGAAAACCGAACTCGACTAGAAGAGACAAAAATGTAGAGAGGACCGACAAGAAAGTTCATTTATATATGATTATAGCTGCCAGAAGAAGAAAAAGAAAAAGAAAAAGAGCAATAATAGTGGGTGCCGCATTCTAGGGGATCAAAAAGGGTAGCGAAGACAAGTTGTGATTCGGGCCAAAATCAGCAGGCTTTTTAACCTAGTTTTGTTGATCAAATAACAAAAAGAGATTAAACATCTAAAATGTATTAATCAAAGGCTGTAAAAACAACATATTAAAGGTAACAAAAGGTGTTTGCAGGTTCCTCATCAACAACAAGTTTGTTTGATTAGGATAGCTTTGACAACAGGTTAGCAAGGAGTTCGAAGTGATCATTAACAGGTTAACAAGTGTGATCAGTCAAGGGTGTTAACTAGGTTTCTTCATAATCCACAAACGTATTAAAGATAGGATCAATGGTAGATTTTTTTCTTCCTCACCAATTAAGAAAAGAACAGATTAGTAGAAGGTTAGTTCTTTGGCAGAAATAATCAAACACGAGGCGCAAGAAACAAAACAACATAGCGCTAAATTTTTGTTCAGCAGTTGTAGAAAAACAGAAAAGCAAAGGTCCAAAATTTTTTTCAGTCAGAGATCGATGAGTAGGTGGTTAAACAATTAGAAAGACGTACAAGTCAAATAAGTGGGTTTTGATCCAAAAAAAATATTGTTGAAATCAGGGGTTCAAACCAAGATCTCGGACGTGAGCAAGGTTGAGGTCGAGGTCTATGAGAGGTCAAGGAGATAACTAGTTTCAAATACAGATGAGAAGTGAAGGTAAATATCAAGATTAGAGAGGGGGGGGGGGGGTTTGGGTAGGTAAATGAAGGATCTAATCTTGATATATTTATAATTATCAAAGGGTTTTATTTGGACAAAATAAAAGAGGCCAGTGAGTGAAACTAAAATTTTGGTTTATATAATTAGTAATTATTAGTTTGTAAAGAATAGATAATTATTAGTTTATCTATTTGATTATTAAAATAGTATCTGAGTTGGATTAGATTTAGTTTATGACCACTATACATATAGGATTATGCATTTAATTTTATTTGTTGAGTTCAATAATAAAAAAGAGTCGAAGTATATTACTTCAAATCAACGTATTTACTTATGTTTTTGGGTTGATCCAATTAGTTAATCTAACAAAAAGATAAGATCATATCATAATGTTAACCTACAAAAAGATAAGATCATGTCATAATGTTAAAAAAGCGAGATAGGTTATTTGACAGTTTTCTATTGACTAAAGGTAGAAAAAAATTATGCTGAAAGGTCAAATGTTCATTTTAGCTTATTCAGCTTGACTATTGAACGTTTCAGCTTGACTATTGAACGTTTCATTTCGTGATTGTACCTATTTTTAAACTTTCTTTTGTGTATGGAGGAAAAGCCTGGAAGCTCGGTCTCTCTATATTGCAGTTGGTAGTTTCACATTTTCTAGAAATCGTCCCGTCTAGTGGCAAAACCCCTAGCTACCAGAAAAACCCTAGATTCATTATCCTAACTGACTGACAATTGTGTGTTAATGCACCCTTCAGATTCAATAAAGCCATCATATGTAGCTAAAGTGGATACGATCAGGGGCAGACTTATTAAGAACATAGGGGTAGCCCGGGCTATCCTAAACTACCTCTGAACTCTCGTTCAAAGTGCGAATTTTGTTTTTTTTACCGTTGTATGTATCGGAATACTCCTGATCTAAAATTAGAATACCATTCAAATTTATAAAGCTCAACTTAATGTAAGATTAAAAGTCCAACCCTGAAAAGAAGTTTATACTACTACTAATAAATTTTGAGACCAACCAAATTATTATGAAACGACCCTAAAATATAAATAACAAATATAAAACAATTAGTTTGAATAACTAATTCATTTATCTTATTAATTGATGTCGAGCTTGAGATTGTTTTAACACAAGAGAGTTTGATCTCGTGCCTTAGCTCAACGCGTGTAGAATGTTAATTGCAAGGCTCGAGCTAGTCTTGTGTAAAAGTTTAATTTTAATGCTCGAGTTTATTTATTTTGGAATTTTTCAAACTCGAGCTCGGCTTAAGATCCCTTGGTCATAATTAATTATTTTTATCACAATATTTATATAATAACAATTATCTAGATAAATATATTTAACATATGAAATAAAAGTTATATAAAAAGTTCATTTCGAGAGGGCTCAAAACGTGAAGCTCTGGTGGGTGATGGTGTACGGTGGGTGGTGGGGGTGGTGTGCGGTGGGTGGTGGTCAGGAGTGGAGGAAGAAGATGGTGGAGGCGGAGGGTGGTGGTAGCGGATGGTGGTGCTGGCGGTCGATGGTGATGGTGGAGGTGGACTGTGGTGGTGGTGGACATGGGTGGTGGTGGGTGATGGTATTTAATCATCTGCGAAATTTAGAAGACTTTAAAAGTGGTTGTGCTAGATCTGCACGAATAAGAGCTCGAGCAGACGTTTTTAAATAAAACGTGTTTGAAAAACCAAACAGTCCACAGATGGTAACGTCTACGCGTGGTCTGCGCGGCGAAGACAGAAGAGCCTTCACCGACCTTTTTTAGAAAAACAAACACCACTTTAGGCTCCATTCCTACCTCTGTTCACTACAAGGATGTGTTAATTAAGACAATTATTAAACACACATAGATTGAGTTGAGTAAAATTTAAAAATAATCACGTACCATTCTAGTGAGATGCTGTTAGTAGAATTTGGGTCGCTAACCGGCAAATACATTGTTGAACAAAATGTGGTAATTATTGATCTTGTAATTTCTAATGAAACTAATAGCTAGTTGAAAATTTTAACTCATTATAAAAAAATAACATGAAAACTTATATATCTAAGATGGACTAGGCCATTAATTTATTATGTTTTTCCTTGTTTGATTCAGTTTATACATAAGCCATTGAACTCCTATATACAAACTACATTAAGACTGTTGAGATATATGAATCTCCATGTAAAAGTTGTTGGGTATTGTGCACCAAGTTTAACTACCAAAAGTATATTTTTATAGAAGTTACAAACTTTTTGTGTTTTAATGCAAAAACTTCTTTAACATGTTTATTTAATTCAAAATTAACATCCAGTACAAGTATCCAATTATACGTGATTTAAACAAATAATCAAATAAATCCATAGAGTGTATAAAGTATCTTACGAGGCGTAGATACTTTGTTTATGCGAAATTTACTTTTGTTCATGTGTAGATAGCCATTATTCATGCATATACCCTTGTTCCTACGCAGACCTTGTTGCTCATGCGTAGATCTTTGTTCATGCGTATATGTACCTACTTAGAGTAATTTCAAAGCATGCTATAACATATCAAAATAAAGTACAAGGATGTGAATGCTTCTAATGTATAACATTGTTTGCCCATAGTCAATGTGTTATATGGTATGCATGTAATAAAGGTTGCATACACAATCTGGTTGTCACGTGAGTCTTGCTACGTGCAAGCATTTGATTGTTCTACCATATGCACTGCATTGTCACTAGAGTCTTTCCTAGTGTACACATGTCACTGTAGTCTTGCTATTCGCAAGCATTTGATTGCTCTTCTATGCGCATTGTATGGTCATTAGAGTCTTGCTCTTTATTATTTAGAGATTTATTGTATTTTTCATTTTTATTAGATCTTCATCTTTAAACTTTGGAGTTTTTTGAATTGTGATTCTCTAAACATAGAGATCCACTATTTATCAATCCTTATATTTTTCGTGAGTATTAAATAAAAGAAATAATAATAAAATACGTGTTTGCAAGTAAGATAGAGATGGAGAGTAAGATGTGGGATGTGAAACAAAACATAGAGATGATTTAAGAGAAATAGGATATTTAGTTAAGTTACAAAATAAGATAAAGCTGTTACTATGAAATATACAACTTTATATCCTATATAATAATATACATGAAAAATAGAATATAATGTGACATAGCTTATATAGTGCTCTTTGTTACCCTAAAGTTGCCATGAAGATGCCCACCCAATACTTCTTAAAATGATATAATAACAACTTAGAACAAGTGGCCATCATTAGCTATATACTTTTCCTATTATAAATCGCAGGGGGGGGGGGGGGGGGGGAACTACAAAAGGGTTAAGAGGGTCCGTTGATCCTCCGGCTATTTAAAAATTTTCAGGTTTTATAAATGAAAGCTAAGTTTTATAAAAAAACATATATTAATATATGAACCCTTAATTGTAATTGGTAGAAAAGAGAATAATATGCTAAAACCCGACTAAGAAGCTTTCATTCGCTTTATTAAAATGATCCTTAAGTTTTACATGTTTATTTTTCTCTTAAAAATATATTAAAGTTATCATAATTAAGGGTGTTCAACTAATGGTATTTTGAATTATTAAATTAATTGAATTGAATTATTAGAATTTTGATTTTGTGAATCAGGATTCGAATTCGGTTCAAAGGATTGAAATCATACTCAAATTCGAAACCAGGTTTGAAATTCGACCCGTTTTGAATTAGAATGTCTAATCTGAATCGAATTCAAATATAATACCTGCAAAAGAATTTATATTAATTTTTAATTATCAAAGGCATTAAGCTTTAGTTAAAAATACAAACTTAAACTTTTCAAATGATAAAAGGTTAGAAACAAAATAATAATATGCTGACATTCAAAACATTTAATTAAACAATATCCATATTACAAATTAAAATATCATGAGTTAATTAAATAAAATGCTCAAACTTTCAAGATTCACGAGATCACGGATAAAACCTACAAATACAATACCAAACACACATTAGTAAAAAAAACACAAGTTGAAAGCCAAATACAAAACATAAGTTGAAAGCCAAATATCTGTTTGTTACTGCTTTCAGCAAGCTTCTTTGCAATGTTATACGATGATATTCACAACATATAGTCTATCCGAATACGTTTCAACCGTGTGTTATTTGACTCTGGTACACTCTCAATGTCAAAATAGAAACAATTATTGAATCAAAACCAAGTGATTAATCAAAACAATTCATGAAACTAACTTGATTGTATTCAAAAACATTTTATCATTTCAATTACATGTAAAATCAACAAGCATACAAACAAAAACTTAAAAACATATTCACCTATAATAAAAACCGTTTAGAAACATGCGACTGAAATGAATTCAGGTAGACTATATGTTGAGCATGTCATATTATGACGCCGCAAAAGAGCTTGCTGAATTCAGTAACATACTGGTTTTGGTTTTAGGAATAAGTACCATTGCTTGAGACTAGGCCTGTACAATATTCAAACCAGACTCGAAAAACTCAAATTAGGTTCGTAAATCATTATTTTGAAATGTGACTCGAATTTTTAAATTCTAGTTTGGTTTGAATTGTTTTTATCGAATCCAAGTATAATTTAGATATTGTAATTTTAATTCGATTTGATTTGATATTCCAATTGAAAATACACAAAAATTTATATATATACACGTAACATACTTATATTATATATATATACACATATATATATATATATAGTATTATAAATGCTTTATTTTATATACATATACTTAATTAATTTATTTTAGTCCGGAATTGTTCTTCGATTATTGTATTTGTTTAATTTGTAGTTATCTCCGCCTACTGCTTTATATCATGGATTTGTAGGTTGTATCCGTTGTCTCATGAAGCTTGAAACTCTAATATTTTAGTCTCTTAACTCATGATATATTTATTTCTAATTTGAATATTTCTTAATTGAATGTTTTGAATGTAAGATTACCTATTATTATTTTAAAATTTTTATCATTTAAAAGGTTTAAGTTTGTATATTGAATTAAAACTTTGTAGCTTTGAAAATAAAAATTAAATAAAACTTTTGGAGGATCCGAATTCTATTCGAATTCGATTCAAGATTCAAGCTCGAATTGAAATGAATTTCAAACTTGGCTTTGTATTCGAATTAGAATAGGAATCGGATCCTTCGAATCTAATTTGAATAACTTGACTTAATTAAAACATCATATTTCAAATGATTTGTTTTGATTAATTTGATAATTTGAAATTCAATACCCCTTCGTGGGACCAAGGAAAGTTACATTTCGATGTAGACTTTATATTTTCTGTAGGTTTCATACGTTTTTGGCATCATTTCTTCAAATTTGGCACATCTAAATATTTATAAAAAAGGACTAGAATAACTATATATGCCCCGAGCAAGAATCTAAAGTATTTGCTTCTCTCTTTTATTTTAGTAGGACCTTGTTGATATTAATATTTTCTATGAAGCCAAAAGAGTTATTGATGCTTTATGTATAAAAGATGTAAACCCTACTCTACTCATGTAATAATATTTCTTCAAATGGATTAGACAAACAGCAACAACCACTAAGAGTTATGGGTCATCAAAACTCAGGTTTGTTATCTACTTCCTTGAATTACTACAATAAGCACATGATTGTAAGAGTTATGGTTTAATTTTTGTTGGTGAAATACTCCGATTATATTTGGGAATATAGATTTGCACGCTTGTGTTGGATTTGGAATTGATATTGACTTGATCGATATAATGCAATGGGATTTTTTACCTTCTAAATCTGTGAACAACACAATTTCCCAATCAATTTCTTCACCAAGGTAATCAAATATCATTTTTTTTATTTATCATGTTTAATTTTCAATTGATCTTAGATGCATCGCGTGCTTGTTTGGATCTTTTTAGGTTTTTGGGACGGCTTTTATCGTAGGTGATCATGTAGTTAGGTTTCTATTTGTATGCTTGCTGATTCTACATGTGGTTGAAGCGATAAGATGTTTTTGAATACAGTCAAGTTAGTTTAATGAGTTATTTTGATTAATTGGTTGTTTTTTAATTCAATGATTGTTTCTAATTTGACGATAAAAATGTATCATAGTGGAATAACACACGGTTGAAACGAATTTTGGTGGACTATATGCTGTGAATGTTATATTATCACACTTCAAAGCAACTTGCTGAAAACTAGTATCATACTGGTATTTAGTGATCAACTTGTATTTTTATGGTGAGTGTGTGTCTAATATTGTCCTTGTTTGATGGTTTTGGTTTAAAGAATATGTATTGCTTAGGAGTAGAGATGTTCAGTATTTGAATCAGTTTGTAAAACTCAAAGTTCGATTCGATTTGAAAACCATCAATTAGAATTTTGATTCAAATTTTCGAATTCAAGTCGATTCGATTCAAATTGTTTTGTTGAAGATCAAATTGAATTTCAAAATTTTAATTTTTAATTTCATTTGATTCGAAGTTTGAATTGAAAATACACACAAATAATTTTATACATATACATGTAATATACTAAGTTATTTTATATTTCATATAAATGATTTATATTTTATACATATACTATTTAATTAACTTTAGTCACGTTTAATTATTATGTTTGTTTATTTTTTTTAATTTATAGTTGTCTCTCTGCATACTACTTTTGATTATGGTTTTGCACGTTGTATCTGTTATCTGATGAAGATTGAAAATTTGAAATTTTAGTTTGTTAACTTATGATATTTTAATTCGTAGTTTGGATATTTCTTAATTGAATCATTTGAATGTTAGATAAACTTTTTATCATTTGAAATGTTTAGGTTTGTATTTTAAGTTAAAACTTAGTAACTTTGAAAATAAAAATAAAAATTAATTTGTTTGAAGGAATTCTATTCGAATCCGATTCAGATTTGACATTCAAATGTGAATCAAATTGAATTACAAACCTAATTTTGAATTTGAATTCCATTTCGAATTTGAGAACGAATCAAATTCTTCGCATCTAGTTCCATATCTGTATAATTCTTTTATTAAAATGAATTGTTGCTAACCGAAGTTGAAAGATTATCTAAGAAAGCGTGTTTTTATCATGCATTTTGGATGTGTTACATGATATATTGTCACTTAAGCCGGTAAAGCTTCAAAATTTGTTGCAATTTTTGTGCAAAGCTGAAGGGTACTTGGGTCCTGATTAATCCAATCTTCTTTAACAGGTGTGGATCGATCAAGGTCTTCAACTAGGTTTATTTATAATCAACAAACGTATTAAGGATATGATGAATAGCATACTTTTTCTCTTCCTCACTAAGAAAAGAACATATCAGTAGGTGGTTAGTTCTTTGACAGAAGTAATCTGACAGAAGGCACAATAAACGAAATGACATGGTGATAAGTTTTTGTTCAGCAGCCGGGTAAAAACATTAAAGCAAGGGGCCAATTTTTTTCAATCGGAGATCTATGAGAAGGTGGCTTAAAGGATCCGGGAAGAAATACAAGTCAAATAAGTGGTTTTTAATCCAAAGAAAATTTTGTTGAAATCAGGGGTTCAAATCGAGATCTAGGAAGTGACTAGGGTTGAGGTCGGGGTCTACGAGAGATCGATGAGATGAACAACTTCAAACACAAATGGGAAGTGAAGGTAAATATAAAGATTAGAGGGGGGGGGGGGGTTGAATAAAGGATCCAACCTTAATATATTTATAGTTATTGAAGAGTTTAATTTAGACAAAATAAAAGAGGTTATTGAGTGAAGCTAAAGGTTTGTTTTAAATAATTAGTAATTATCAGTTTGTAAGGAATAGATGATTATTAGTTTATTATTTGATTATTTAAATGGTATTTGAGTTGGATTAAAATTAGTTTATGACTATTATAAATATAGGATTATGTATTTAATTTTATTTGTCGAGTTCAATAATAAGAAAAGACTCGAAGTATATTACTTCAATTATGTGTATTTACACATGTTTTTGGGTTGATCCAGTTGGTTACTCTTAACAAAAAGATAAGATCATGTGATAGTGTTAAAAGACGAGATAAAACATCATTAGTAATATGTTTTTTGAAATATTTTCATACTAAACATTTGACCACACAAAAAAGTAAGAAATAAACACTGACTCGATTATAATTTAGTTGGTTTAGCCCCATGTACATTCAACTTCTTTTTGTCGGTTGGTAACATATGTGTTTAAAAAGCACACGAAGACACTAACTAGGGAATAGCCGGGTGTAGCTGGCGAAGGGAATAGGAAGGTGAAGCCGACTAAGGGTTAACCAAAATGCCCACTTATCAGCTCTAGTGTAGTCGGGACACGTGTAAGTTCTCCCTCCTACTTCGTGTTGGTTCAAGGTAATGATAGCCGGAAGTAGGTTATTTGATAGTTTCCTATTGACTGAAAGTATATTAAAGTCATGCTTAAAGGTCAAATGTTCATTTTAGCTTATTTAGTCGTGTAAGGTTATTAGTAAGGCTGATTCAACCCAAACACTTAAAGTCTTTCCTGCATGCATGCACATGTATACTGAAATGGAATGCTTTGAAAGTTTCACACCGACTTAGAAATTATTCTAAGTGTGAAATCTTCCTAAACCAAGACCAATATCTTTTGAAGCCAAAAGATGAAGTCTTCCGAAGCTTCAAGGACAAAGTCTTCTGAATAGTAAGGCTGATGCAACCCAAACACTTAGGTGCTGTTTTTTTCTGAAGAGGTAAAACGTCTGCAGTCTGCAGACCACATCTGCAGACATCTGTAGGAGAAGAGGTGGATCAAACCTCTGCAGCCTGTATTAAGAAGACTGTTTGTTTTGTAACGTCTGCAGACTGCTGAAATAAACTGAAACTAATAAAAAGTTAAAATAAACAGAAATTTAAATAAACTGTCGCGCGCTAAATACACCTCCTTTTTACATCTATCAAATATCCTTTTGTTTTTTTAAGAAAACGAAATTTCATTTCAAAAGCATAGCAAAATTTATGAAACCCATGGCTCGTTTCCTCTCTCAAACCCTAATTCGAACAACATCATCTTCATCATCATTGAATCCTCTAGAAACGTTCAAATTAGGGATCTTTCAGTCGAATCACTTCTCTAGCCGATCGGGAAAAGCGCAATTGATCGAAGTGGAGGTTGAATCAGAAGGAGAGGTGGAGGTTTAGGGTTAAGAAAGCTAGAAGACGTCATCCACAACATCATCGTGAGGCAGTCGGCTCCCGATTGGCTTCCGTTTGTCCCCGGGTGCTCGTATTGGGTCCCTCCTCATCGTCACCGACCTGAATCTGAGGGGATGTTTGAGGTTTTGAAGATTGTTACGAATCCATTGACGGAAGATGAAGCTATGGCCTGAGGTGTGGGTATTTGGGGAAGAGAAGTAGTTTAGGGTTGAAATGAACTGTGAAGAGGTTAGAAGAGGTGTGAAGACATTGTTCCACCTCTTCTCCAAGAAGAGGTCACGCAGACGTTTTTTAATGAAACGTCTTCAAAAAAACAAACACTCTGCAGACCTCAAACATCTGCCCGCCTCTTTTTGGCGCAGACAAAAGAGCTTTAGAAGCTCTTTTTCTAAAAAACAAACACCACCTTAAAGTCTTTCCTGCATGCATGCACATGTATACTGAAGTGGAATGCTTCGGAAGTTTCATACTGACTTAGAAATTATTCTAAGTGTGAAATCTTCCAAATCCAAGACCAATATCTTCCGAAGCCAAAAGATAAAGTCTTCCGAAGCTTCAAGGACAAAGTCTTCTGAAGCCAACCATTGAAGACAGATTTCTTCCGAAGATTTTTATATTACATGCTTTATCTGATGTACTTTTTACCTAAAGCTGAACCACTTTCCGCTGCCACTCTGATAAGTCACCAACCTTTCATGCGTTGGTAAAAAGGTCCATGCTTTTGGTAAACTGTACATTGAGGTTTTGAGTCTGTAACTTTCCACTTTATGTACTTTATCCTTTTTGTAATATATAGGATGTGAGCTATGGCATGTCATAGTCACTAGTCAAAAGGCAATTTGCCTTTTGACTCTACATGGATTTTGTTGTCTAGTTCATGTATCCAGCTGGCCTTTAAAGTATGGCCGGCTGTAGGTTATAGTATAAGTATTTTCTGGTCCTTGTAACTTAGTAAGTTTTGTGTAGAACTTTGTAAACCATTTTGTAAGGAACTAGAAGATCAATATACATTAACCTTGAAAACCAACCGATTATGTATTGTTCTAGTTTCTGTCTCATTTACATCTTGTGTTTCTTAGTTCTCTAAACTCATTCTTACCAATTCCCCATTTGAATTGTTAAGTGTTGTCATACACTCTCCTCTTTATGTTGTTGTGTTGTACAAGTGCATAAGCCCTTCACCCGGTCCTGCAATTGGTATCAGAGCTTCTTAGGCTCTTGATATAAGATCTCACCATCTTAAGATCCCTCACACACATAAATATACTTAACCCTTCAAATGGCAGCTATCTCTAAAGCTGATATGGAAACTGAAACCATGACAAAGTCCCCACTGATCACTCTTGATGACTTTGACACTTGGTGCTGAAGAATGGAAGGTTTCATCAAGTGTCAAGACTCAAGAATGTGGGAATCTGTTGTCTCTGGACCTTACATACCAAAAACTCCTTCAGCTGCTGCTGGAGGTGGTATGATCCCCAAGGCTGTGGCTGACTACTCAGAAGAAGATAGAAAGAGAGTAGAAATTGATCAAAAAGCCATGACAGCCCTTCAGACTACTCTTCCAAACTCTGTATACAGAGGTTTCAAGAAATCCAAAACAGCTAAGCAGCTGTGGGATGCATTGAAACTAATGTATGAGGGTTCTACTGAAGCCAAGGAAAACAAGAAGGATCTCCTGAAGCAGCAGTTTGAAAATTTCACCTTCAAAACAGGTGAGACCATGACTCAATAGTACTTCAGGTATGTTGAGATTGTGGATACCCTAGTGGATGTTGGAGTAACTCTTGAGAGCAGAGACATTGTAAGGAAGTTTATGTCCTCTCTTCCTAGGCAATGGACATATTATTGTGTTGTAATTAAGAAAACAGAGACCCTTAAGACTCTCACTCTGACAGAGTTGTATGGCATTCTCAGTGGATACCAGATGGAGATGAACATGAAAGGTTCATCTGGTAACTCCAGCAATCAAATGGGTTCTGCCCTTCATGTGACTGAAAGGGATAGCATAGAACCCCAACATCATCTCATATGCTGCCCTGACATCTCATAAAAGGGTCCTTTCATCACCTTCCCGGAGACACCAAGGGAGAACTATACTCAAGGAAGCCCATTCCAAAAGACAAGTTCTTCTCAAGCTTTTGTGTCCTCTGATGAAAGTTGTGGCAGCTTCTTATTCACCCTTGATGACCTGGACTGTATCCATCCAGATGACCTGGAGTACATGGAGATAGTCCAGCAAATGACTCTTCTCACTCACAGAGCCAAGAGATTCTACAAGAGGACAGGAAGGAAGTGTCCCAACAATACAGCCAGTGGAAAGTTTGGAATGGATAAAAGCAAAGTTAAGTGTTACAATTGTAACTTAATGGGTCACTTTGCTAGGGAGTGCAAGGCACTAAGAACAAATGGTGGACAAGCACAATCCAGACCAAACTACACTGATAAAGCTACCCAGAATGAGAAGGCAAAGCAGTAAGCTGCAGTTGCTGTTAAAGAAGGAGGCTTTGACTGGAGCTTTCAAGTGGAAGATGCATATCCAAACCAAGCATTAATGGCTGACCATGATGAAACCAAGGTATTGGAACATCTTTGTGAAGGAATTAATCTGCCCAAGATACATATTAAATTAATGTGGCTAATGTGATATGATCCAAGTCGGGTCATACCCAATAACAAGCTAGACAAACACCTGCAATATTTTTTATTGATTTGATCAATTAAATAAATATCAACACTATATACATTTAGAGAATGGTTTTCTAAATGAAAGATGCACTTGAGAAATGAATAAATAATATGGGTTTATTTATTTTGAGAGAGTACTTTATATTGTTATTTAATAGGTTAAATAACATTATTAAGTTAATATAACATGTCTTGTTATTTGTCTAAAATACAAGTTTGTTTAAAAAGGATTTAATTAAAATTGTTTGGGTGGAAGATTTAAAAAGGAAGCCAATTATTGGACCTCCCTAATTCTCGGCCTAAATGGATGAAAAAAAACACCACCAAATGTTGGTGGTTGCTTATAATATAGATAAACCCACATGCAAGACAACTCACTTACTTCTCAAAAGAATCAAGTGCTTTTCTCTCCTTTCTTTCTCTCATAATTCTTGGAACAAAGAGGGGAAGAGGGCTGAATTTTTCAGCAAACAAAAGGTGTTTTGTTGCTGAAAGTTGGTGTCAAGAATCCTAGCATTCAAAGGTGTTCGTTGGTGGCTTGGGGTATCACCATCTTGAGGTCTTCTAGCTTGAAGATTCAGCCACGAAGTTCATCATTTGCACCTCCATAAACTCGTTTTCTAAGAGCTTGAAATGTTGTATTCTAAACATCCTATGGTTGTTTTATTTTTGAAAGCATGTTCTTCCATATAAAGATCCTTTGTTCATGGGTTTTTTGTTTTAACTAGTGTATATGATACATAAACTAACTAACATCAAAATGGGTTTTTGATATAAACTCCGCTGCGTTTTACATGTTAAATGGTTAATATGACTTTGGTAAACATCTACAAAACCCAACAATGGCATCAAGAGCCGGTTATATGGATACATGCTTCAAACATTGAAATTTTCGGGTTCTTTTTTTTTTTATAAAAAGTGAGCTGGAAATTTCTCTAGTGGAAGTCCCTTTGTTTTTTAAGATATTGCTTTATATGCATGTAATGATCTTGAAAAATTTAAATCATGAGATGGTTTATTTGTTTGGACAAAAACCCACTTGTTCTTGGTTTATGTTGGCCAAGAACTTGGGTTCAAAAGGGGCTGCCAAAATCGATAGATATATACATATTTGGATGTGTTTTAAGTGCATAAAACCTAGCCATGACCTTGTGTTTGATTATTTGTGGTTGTGATGCATTTGAATGTAATAAAGGCTATGTAATTTATTTGTTTCATTTGGTATGTAATAAGTAGATTAGCTTGCACTTTATTTTACTAGAAAAATGTATTAGGACTATTTCTATGTAATAAGTATTTTTGGGGCTGATTTGTAAGACAAAGAAGGTGCCTAAAGATGGTGGTGGAATCACAACACAAAAGGCATACTTAAAGCATTTGGATGCAAGTTCAAGTGGGAGTTCATCAACACAACAAAGTGTCATGTTTTACCCTAGAAATGACCACTTGACACACTTGTTATGGCAAGCAAGTGTGATCAAAATAGTTAGCTATGGTTATGCACTTATTTTTTTATGTTTGGTTGAATGTTTGGTTGATTATTTGGTTGTTTGTTTGTGTTTAACATTTTAATTGAAAATAGATAAACTAGTTAAACAACTATGATAAATCAAGCATAAAAATGGTTCTTTATAATCATTAAAGGAATTAATAAGATGTGTTTATTAAGGGTTAATGATTTAATAAAAATGGGTTTTATTAAAAGGAACCTTGAAAATAGTTTTTCAAAAAAATACCATGCATTTGAATGCATACAAGTTGTATGGTATAAAAGGCCTTTTCTAAAAACTAGAATTTTAGAAACTACAAAAAACCCTTTTAAACAAGTTTAACACCATCCTTTTAAATAACACTTAATTCACTTGTAACTTATTTATGGGATAAAGGTCACCTAACCATAAATATAGAAACTTGTGAAGTTGAGGTAAAATTACCATATTTGTGGAATAAATGTCACCTAACCACTTATATATGTAAAATCACACGTGTGTCTAAGTAGGACGACTTGATTTGGAAATCATGCATTAGGATCACCGAAGCCTGACATACAAACGGTGTTGATGGAATAAACATGCCAAACAAAACATAAGATGTTTAAAACGATCCCATATAACTAGAAATTGTAATAGGTTACAATCGTCAAACGTTGACTACCTTGTTAATTTAAATAAAGGGATAAAGGTCACCTAACCGATATTTAAATGTAACGTTGGATTCTAGATTTTAATTATTAATTGTCTATGAGACATAAAAGGGTATTAATAATTAAAATGCCTTGATATCAAAATACTAAAAATTGAACTTTGTAAAATTGTAGATGGCTAACAACAACAATGCAATCCCGACCGTCCACAACCTATCACTAAGAACCATCCTTGAAAAGGAACGTCTAAACCATGGGAACTTCATAGATTGGTACCAAAACTTGAGAATCATTCTCAAGCAAGAAAAGAAGTCCTATGTGTTAGACGATCCCATTCCCGATCAACCCGATAAAAATGACGTAGAGGCCTTTACCGAGTGGGTCAAATACACCGAGGACTCTGTGCAAGTCTCATGTCTCATGCTAGCGAGTATGATTCCCGATTTGCAAAAGGACTTTGAGAACCACAATGCCTATAACATGATCATCTAGTTGAAGGAAATGTTCCAACAATAATCAAGGGTGGATCGCTTCGAAACGGTTTGAACACTCCATGCATGTCAGATGGACGAGACCCAATCGGTGTCATCTTACGTTCTTAAGATGAAGAGCCATATTGATCACATCGAAAGGCTTAACTGTCGTGTGTCCAACGAGTTGGCAAAGGATTTGATCCTCAACTCCCTATCAAAGAAGTTTGAAAGCTTTGTTATGAACTATAACATGAATGGATGGGACAAGAGCATTTGTGAGCTTCATTCAATGCTCAAAACGGCCGAGGTGGGTATGGGTAGAAAGGTTCTACCGGTCCTTACGATCAATGAAGGAGGTAGTAAGAAAAGGCACCTCCCTGACCCTAGGGCAAATGTTGCAAAAGGGAAGGGGCACGTCAAGGGGAAGGGAAAAGGTAAAGCTAAACTGGAACCGCCCAAACCGAAAGAAAAGAAGCAAAAGGTTGCTCATGATGACCCATGTTTTGAGTGTGGTGAGGTAGGCCATTGGAAACGCAATTGTCCGGTCTATCTCAAAGCGTTGAGATCAAAGAGGGACGCGGGACAAACCTCAGGTACAATCTTTATGATACATATTGAGCTAAATGTTATTTCTTCTAGCACATGGGTATTGGATACCGGATGTGGAACTCATATTTGCAATTTGTTGCAGGGGTTCAAAAGAAGTGAGCATTATGCAAAAGGGGAAATTAGTCTCTTTATGGGCAATGGTGCAAAGGTTCATGTGGAAGCCCAAGGAGACTACATTTTAAAGCTTCCAAGTGGTTTGGAAGTTATTTTAAAGAATGTTTTGTATGCTCCTAGTTTGACTAGGAACATTATTTCTGTTTCCCGTTTAAGACAATGTGATTATGATTTCAAGTTTGTTGACAATGATATTCATGTTTCTTTAAATCATATGTTTTATTTTAAGGCTATAACTTGTAATGGTATTTATGAATTGGTTCATGAAAACACAACATATGATAGCTCAATGTACCAAGCAACCACCAAAAGGCTCAAATTAGATTTGAGTGATTCCTATCTTTGGCATTGTCGCCTTGGTCACATAAACAAGAATCGTATGCAAAAACTCCAAAAGAATGGTCTTTTGAAAACTAATGAAAATGATTCATTTGATGTATGCGAGTCTTGTTTACAAGGTAAAATGACAAAGGCCCCTTTTAGTGGGACTAATGAAAGGGCAAAGGATTTATTAGGGATCATACATTCAGATGTATGTGGACCTTTTAAACCAATAACTAGGAATGGTGAAAGATACTTCATTACCTTTACCGATGACTATAGTCGTTATGGGTATGTGTACTTGTTAAGACACAAACATGAATCTTTTGAAATTTTCAAAATTTTCAAGAATGAAGTAGAAAATCAACTCAACAAAACGGTCAAGATTCTTCATACAGATAGAGGAGGTGAATACCTAAGTAGTGAATTTCAAGAGTATCTTAGAAGTTGTGAGATTGTCTCACAACTTACTCGACCTGGAACACCACAACATAATGGTGTGTCTGAGAGGAGGAATCGGACTCTATTGGATATGGTTCGATCTATGATGGCTAGAAGTACACTACCTCTATCATTTTGGGGTTTTGCGTTGCTCTCCGCGGCCCGTATTTTAAATATGGCCCCAACTAAGAAAGTGGAAAGGACACCTTTTGAAGTATGGCATAGAAGGGTTCCATCATTATCATATTTAAAAGTTTGGGGGTGTGATGCTTATCCTAAGCAATACACTCAAAACAAACTAGAAGCCCGATCCACAAAGTGTATCTTCATTGGATATCCTAGAGATTGTATTGGATATTATTTCTATGATCCGACAGAGCAGAAAGTGTTTATTGCTCGAAAGGCAGAGTTCTTGGAAACTAAGTTTCTTTCGGAAGAAACTAGTGGAAGAGCAGTGGAACTTGAAGAGGTTCAAGATTCACAAGACGATACACAATTAGTTGATACTAGCAATCAACATGAGGATGTTGAGAATGATCATATGGATGATCAAGATACACAAAACGTTCGCAAATCTGGTAGAATTAGTGTTCCTCCTGAGAGATATGGATTTTTCATGGATGGATGCTATGTGGTAGATTCGCATGAACCAACCACATACCATGATGCAATGTCAAAACCTGATTTTGACAAATGGCAAGAAGCCATGAACGTTGAGATGCAATCCATGTATGATAACCAAGTTTGGGAATTGGTTACACCACCTCTTAAGTCCAAGATAGTTGGAAGTAAGTGGGTTTTCAAGAAGAAAACCGATATGCATGGAAACTTGGATACTTATAAAGCTAGACTTGTAGCGAAAGGTTTCACTCAAACTCAAGGGGTTGATTATGATGAAACTTTCTCACCTGTGGCAATGCTAAAGTCTATTAGGATATTGTTTGCTATAGCAGCATATTATGACTATGAGATTTGGCAAATGGATGTCAAAACCGCTTTCCTTAATGGATATCTTGAGGAAGATGTCCATGTGAAACAGCCTGAAGGGTTTGTTGATCCAAAACATCCTAACAAGGTATGCAAGTTAAAGAAATCAATCTATGGATTGAAATAAGCGTCAAGAAGTTGGAATCACCGTTTTGATGATGAAGTAAAGAAATTTGGCTTCATCAAGAACGCTGATGAAGCTTGTGTATATAAGAAAGCTAGTGGGAGCATTATTACTTTCCTTGTATTATATGTCGATGACATTCTACTAATTGGAAATGACGTTCCAACCTTGGAAGGTGTAAAAACCTGGCTTGGAAGCTGTTTTTCCATTAAGGATCTTGGTGAGGCCACCTATATTTTGGGAATAAAGATCTATAGGGATAGATCAAGGCGGTTAATAGGTTTAAACCAAAGTACATACATTGAAAAGATCTTGAAAAGGTTCAAGATGGAGAAGTCTAAGAAAGGTTTGGTACTTATTCAAAAGGGGACTATATTGAGCTCATCTCAATACCCTAGTTCAAAGGTTGAACAAGAAAGAATGAATGGAGTCCCATATGCATCTGCTATAGGATCCATCATGTATGCAATGATATGTACTAGGCCGGACGTGTCATATACTCTAAGCATGACAAGTAGATATCAACAGAATCCTAGTAATAGTCATTGGATGGCTGTTAAGAGTATTTTGAAATACCTTAGAAACACTAAGGATATGTTCTTAACATATGGATCTGGTGAGGAGGAGCTCGTAGTAAAGGGTTACACGGATGCGAGTTTCCAAACTGATCGAGATGATTCTCGATCACAGTCGGGATATGTCTTCATTATGAATGGAGGAGCGGTCTCTTGGAAGAGCTCAAACAAGATGTAGTGGCACTATCTACAACAGAATCAGAATACATCGCCGCTTCATTGGCAGCTCAAGAAGCTGCATGGCTTAGGAAGTTCATTGCTGATCTAGGGGTCGTTGCTACCATTCAAGACCCCCTAGAGATCTTTTGTGACAACGAGGGTGCGATTGCTCAAATCAAGGAACCTCGTGCTCATCAAAAGACTCGGTATATTGAACGGAGATTCAACTACATAAGGGATGAAGTTGAAAAGGGAAAGATATGTATTCGCAAAGTTCACACCGATCAAAACATTGCGGATCCATTCACGAAGCTCCTAGATAGGTCAAAGCATGAAAGTCATACTTGTGCCTTAGGACTTTGATATTCTAGTGATTGGACTTGATCAAATTTTGTATTTGGATATTGGAACTTATGTTATTTGACTTAATTATATGGTTATAATTTTCATTTGTTCTTCTATTTTAGCATGTTTAAATCCGTGAATAAGTAAGTTATTCTAAACGTCCGTAGTCGATCATACTTGTGGGAATAACTATGAATGTAAGACTATAATGAACTTGGATTGGTTGATAATCATAAGGTATGAATATAGAGCAAGAGGTTGCTACCAAGGTTTATTGATATCTATGGGATATAGATATTGGACCGACCCGCTCTCAATTATTTCTGCATGGAATCTTTGTGATTAGTCATAAGAGATATTGAGTAAAGGCGAATAACATTGTATCCTCAGACCTGAAATACATATTAGGTCTTGATATTCACCAAGTATTGTATTTTGACTTAGTACTTTGCTGTTCTGAAAGATTGGCAGTACATAAGGCTGAGTTCAGGTGTGATATAAGGTGATTGTGAGAGACGTATGTAGTCAAGATAGAATTTGTTCCTCTTATTTGTTGAGAGTTAGATGTCTAAGGCTTGTTAAAGTTAAATCAACGAAGAATGACAATTCTATGTATCTGGGATTTAACATGACATCGGTAACAAAAGGATAAATGATAGATTCACCTAAATCGTATTCAAGTAAGGTACTTGAAAAGGATGATGTTATTGAATGGCACTTAGTCATATACATTAGGGGTAGCAAACCGTTGCTAGGCATTATTTGCTGCTTGCATCAATCTTCTATGAATCTTGTGCAAGTGGAAGATTGAAGGAATTAATCTGCCCAAGATACATATTAAATTGATGTGGCTAATGTGATATGATCCAAGTCGGGTCATACCCAATAACAAGCTAGACAAACACCTGCAATATTTGTTTATTGATTTGATCAATTAAATAAATATCAACACTATATACATTTAGAGAATGGTTTTCTAAATGAAAGATGCACTTGAGAAATGAATAAATAACATGGGTTTATTTATTTTGAGAGGGTACTTTATATTGTTATTTAATAGGTTAAATAACATTATTAAGTTAATATAACATGTCTTGTTATTTGTCTAAAATACAAGTTTGTTTAAAAAGGATTTAATTAAACTTGTTTGGGTGGAAGATTTAAAAAAGGAAGCCAATTATTGGACCTCCCTAATTCTCGGCCTAAATGGATGAAAAAGAACACCACCAAATGTTGGTGGTTGCTTATAATATAGATAAACCCATATGCAAGACAACTCACTTACTTCTCAAGAGAATCAAGTACTTTTCTCTCCTTTCTTTCTCTCATAATTCTTAGAACAAAGAGGGGAAGAGGGCTGAATTTTTCAGCAAACAAAAGGTGTTTTGTTACTGAAAGTTGGTGTCAAGAATCCTAGCATTCAAAGGTGTTTGTTGGTGGCTTGGGGTATCACCATATTGATGTCTTCTAGCTTGAAGATTCAGCCACGAAGTTCATCATTTGCACCTCCATAAACTCATTTTCTAAGAGTTTGAAAGGTTGTATTCTAAACATCCTATGGTTGTTTTATTTTTGAAAGCATGTTCTTCCATATAAAGATCCTTTGTTCATGGGTTTTTTATTTTAACTAGTGTATATGATACATAAACTAACTAACATCAAAATGTGTTTTTGATATAAACTTCGTTGCGTTTTACATGTTAAATGGTTAATATGACTTTGGTAAACATCTATAAAACCCAACACTTTGCACCCCTAAATGTATTACTAAAGTCAAGAGATACATGTCCAAAAACTTAGAGATGAGATCTGATCTTGAGTCCTTGAACATCCTAAATTTGATTTTAGAAAGACTGAAAATGATTATAAGTTAAAGATAGAGGACTTAGAGAAAACCATTTCAGTTTTAAAACATGAGCATACAAATTACAGGATTCAGATCAAAGATCTCATAACTAAGTTAACTGAATGTCAGGCTGAGCTTGTGATTAGCAAAGCAAGTGCAGAAAAATGTGTTCTTGAAGAAGAGACCTTCAAGAACATCATATCCTCATCCTTGCATGCAAAAGTTTGTTATCAAAACAGGCAAGGACTGGGATCTAGTGAGATAGCTCTTCCACACACAATCTTGTCTGTAAGATCACCTAGGTGTGGAACTTGTGAAGATGAGATTCCTCATATAGACCCCTTGAGTGAAGAGGATGAAGAAGTGGTAGTGAAGAATTCCTCTGAGAAGAGTGAAGTGGAGGATTCTAAGAAGGGTCACTATCCTTCTGAGGAGAGCAGGAAGCCTGAGATGACCAAGTCTATGAGGAAGAACTTGATCAGAAAGAGCAAGAGAAAGGCCAGGTGGGCTCAAGAGACCAAGGCCATTTTCAACTCTAAGCAGAAACAAGTCTTTATTTCTGCAGGATTTGATATGGTCAAGACTGAAAACATAAACCTCAACTCTTCTACCAAGAGTTTTGGTTCATGTTCAAATCATCTCAGCATCAAGAAGAAGGCTAATCCGTTATGTACCACTGATGCGTTCGTGCTTTACATGCGGTTAAAGGTCTAATTATGCATTATTATCAAATTATTATTATCGAACGGAATCACTTTGTCCTACTTATGAAACGCAGGTGTTTGGAGCTAAAAGGAAGGAAATTGAGCGTAAGAGAAAGACGGATGAGATCTGGGATACGTGAATGCAACAAAAGAAAGATCCGAGGCAAAAACAGTGAGGGACGTAACTTACGTCCTCCAGGACGTAGCTTACGTCCTTAATCTATTTTCCCTGAATTTTGGACGTAAGACAGTAGCTCAGGCCGTACAAGAGAGGGAAGGACGTAGCTTACGTCCTTATGGACGTAACTTACGTCCTCATCCTGGGTTGACCAGAAACTTCGGGTTTTGACTACATTTAAAGAGGAGAATTAGGGCAAAAGGCCCTAATCAGTAGCAGCCGCGGGAAGAGACGAATTTAGGCGATTTTGGAGCTCTTCTTCACTTCTCTAACTCATTTTCATCATCATTAAAGTCATTCCAAATCCAAGTGTCATGGAGTTGCAACCAAGATCATCAACCGGAGTCCAAGCTTCAATCACCATGAGAGGCTAAGCTTCTTTGGGGTTTTCCCCGGTTTGTGTATTGTAAGATTATGGTTTGTTAACATTTGAAAACTAGATTGCATCCTTGTGTTTTGTATTTGATTGCTTGAACCATTTATGCTAGTATTTTGATCTTAACTTGAATTCCCAAATTGAATGAATGAGTATGAAATTTGTCTTTGAGAAATGGAGTTGGTCATGTGTGCTATGTAGTTGAAGAGTTTGAATGTTCTTGTGTAATGAAGTGTACTATTGTCCGTAATTAACGTTGACAATTCTTGACACCTAAGCCTTGTAATGATGAACTCGTTAGCATGAATCACATCTTTGATGCAATTTAGTTGGATTGGTAGCACCATAATTTTATGATATCAACCGGGGGTGAACCTTATTATTAAACCTTGTTTTGTTAACCATTGTTCTAAGTTTCTCAAGTTTTGTTAATCATTTTTAAGCAACCTTTGTGTTTTGTTCATTCCTTTGTGTTGAACAAAATCTCATCACCATCTCAAATAAACATATAAAATCTTTTATAAACAAAATAGCAAGCTTCATAATTAATTCGTTAGTCTAATTCAAGTCTAAACACAAACCACATACTCCTTGTGATTCGACACCCTTCTTACCATTTGCTACATAGTTTTGGTACTAAGGAACTATACAAATACTATCTTTGACTAGTGCACGCGACAAGCCGGTCAACCACTGCTACACAACCTGAACCATCCAACTCCAAGAACAGTCCTAAACCCAAAGGGATTGTCTCAGCATCTGCAAAGATGAAGGTGGAGAAGGGAAGTGATCAAAGTCAGCCTTGTTCTCAGAAGAAAACTCTTGGGAGGAAAAAGATAAGTTGTGTTATGTGTGAAAGTACTTCTAATCTTGCTATGGATTGTCCATACAATCCAAAAGGTACTCTTCATGTGACCAAGAAGGAGACTCCCAAGAGATCTAAGAAGAACTCAGCTTCGGAAGGAAAATCTGTTTCCTTCGAAAGCTCCAAAGGAAAGAAGAAGGCAAGTGGAAAATTGCCTTCGGAAGAAAATTTGGTCTCAGAAGAAAGGAATACTTCCGAAGCACTAAAGTCTGCTGCAGTGTTAGAAGAGTCTTCCGAAGGTTCAGTCATAAAAACTTACGAAGTTTCAAAAGCTTCGAAGTGGTGAGGGTTAGACCCAAACTTCTAAAGGTGGTGTGGAAGTGAAGGAAAGACCAAATGACTGAAAGTTTTCCATCAATAACAGCAACAGATCCTCAGAGCACAACCATAGGATCTATTACTGTTTCATTACCTTCTACTTACTTTGATGAGCCTAAGACCAATAAGGCTTGGGTTTCCAAATGTAACTAATCATTTTCTTTGTGCAGGAACAGCTCAAGACAAACAAAAATGTCTGGATCATTGATAGTGGCTATTCCAGGTACATGACAGGCAATAGGTCACTACTCTAGAACTTTAAAAGGATTGATGGAGGACCAGTTGCTTTTGGAGGAGATGAAGGAGGTTACATTTCTGAAAGGGGCAAGGTCATAAATGGTAAGCTCAGCATTGAGTAGGTAAACTTTGTCAAGTAGCTTAGGTACAATCTTCTGAGTGTATCCCAAAGTAGCTTAGGTAAACTTTGTCAATGGTAAGCTCAGCATTAAGTAGGTAAACTTTGTCAAGTAGCTTAGGTACAATCTTCTGAGTGCATCCTAATTTTGTGATCGGAGTCATAACATGCTCTTTACTGAGCATGAGTGCATTGTTCTCAAGCCCAGGGTGATTATTCCTCATGAGCATATTCTGCTTAGAGCCCTCAGGAAAGGGAACATGTATAAGATGGATTTACAAGAAACATCTCCCTCAGGAGAAGTTTCATGCTTTCTATCTAAAGCTAATAGTGATGAGTCTTTTCTTTGGCATAAAAGAATATGCCATGTAAACTTTAAGAACATGAATAATCTAATTCAGAATGATTTGGTAACTAGAATGCCAAGGAAAGAGTTTACAGGTGATGACCATTGTGTTACATGCCTGAAAGGGAAGCAACATAAGGTATCTCACAAGCCTAAAGAAAGAAACTCCATCACTACACCCCTACACTTGTTACATATGGATCTCTTTGGCCCCACCAGTGTAATGAGTCTAGGAAGGACCTCTTACTGTCTGGTGATCACAGATGACTTTACAAGATTCACTTGGGTCTTCTTTTTAGAACTAAGGATGAGACCCCTGAGACTCTGAAGAATTTCATCTTAAGAATTAAGAATCAATGTGATCACAAGGTCAAAACCATAAGATGTGATCATGGAACTAAATTTAAGAACCAAATCCTTAATACATTTTATGATGAAAAGGGTATTACATGACAATAGAGTGCTCCCAGGTCTCCTCAGCAAAATGGTGTTGCTGAGAGGAGAAACAGGACACTGATTGAAGCTGCTAGAACCATGTTGTCTGACTCTAAACTGCCTATCACCTTCTGGGCAGAGGCAGTCAACACTGCCTTCAATGTGCAGAACAAAGTTTTAGTGGTTAAGACTCATGGTAAGACTCCTTATGAACTTTGGCATAAGAGAAAACCTTTCATTGGTTTTCTCAGGTCATTTGGATGTCCATGCAACATCTTGAATACCAAAGATCAAATTGCCAAGTTTACTGAGAAATCAGATGATGGACACTTCATTAGATACTCTTCTTAAGCTAAAGCTTATAGAGTATACAATCTCAGAACTAGAGTAGTTGAGGAGTCAGCCAATGTGACTTTCAATGAGCACACTCCTAGTGTGAAAGGTTCTGGTCCGGATTGGCTATTTGATCTTGACTTAGTTACCAACTGTTTTAACAAATATTGTGAGAATGTTTCAGGGTCTATGGACATTTTACCTCTAGGTGATCCTGATCTAAGATTTGAGCTAAGAAGACCTTCAAGTTACACATCTTCAGCTCCAGTTGTAACTACTTCAGCAAATGAAGTTTCTATCAGCAGAATAATGACAACTTCAGCTGATCCATCTGAGATGCCTTCAAGTTCCAGCTTAGAGACTCAACAGAGTAACAAAGAAACCTCAAATGCAGAAGAAGATGATTGTGGTGGTAACAGTGATCAAGAATTTCTTGACGCTGATAACCACCCCATAGATGAACATATCAATGATGTCACACACTCATTGGATCAAGTTTCTCTTTATAAGTGTGTTGAAGTGGTGGAGGAAGCATCTACGCCAGATCTATATTTCTCTAATTTAGATTTGTCTTAGCAACTTGTTGTGATCCCTCAGCTAAGGATCCATAAGTCCCATCTTATCACAAACATCATTGGAAACGTTGACACCGGGGTAAGAACAAGAGGACAAATCCATGAAGCAAATGTTTGCCTTCACTCTTGTTTCTTGTCCCAGATAGAGCCCAAGAAAGTTGATGAGGCTCCAAAGGATGGAAGTTGGATTGAAACCATGCAAGAGGAGCTACTTCAATTCAAGAGACAGAAGGTTTGGAACCTATGTCCTCTTCCTTATGGGAAGACTACTATAGGAACCAAATGGGTATTTAGGAATAAGAAAGATGATAGAGGTATTGTCATCAAGAACAAAGCTAGACTAGTTGTTCAAGGATACACACAAGAAGAAGGAATTGACTACACTGATGTCTTTGCTCCTGTAGCAGGACTAGAAGCTGTTAGGATATTCTTGGCCTTTGCTGCATCCAAGAACTTAAAGGTCTATCAACTTGATGTCAAGTGTGCTTTTCTGTATGGGGTGATTGATGAAGAGGTGTATGTCAAACAACCACCTGGTTTTGCAGATCCTGATCACCCTGATTATGTCTGCAAGCTTGATAAGGCTCTCTATGGGCTACACCAAGCACCAAGAAAGTGGTATGAGACTCTATCTCAGTATCTCTGCAAGCATGGATACAGAAGTGGTACTATAGATGGAACTCTCTTCATCAAAGGATAGGGAAATGACTTACCGCTAGTTCAAGTGTATGTAGATGATATCATCTTTGGTTTAACTAATCCAAGGATCTGCAAAGACTTTGAGAAGCTGATGAAGGAAAGATTTGAAATGAGTTCCATGGGGGAACTAAATTTCTTTTTGAGCATTCAAGTGAAGCAAGTTGAAGATGGAATCTTCTTAAGTCAATCAAAGTATGTCCAGGACATACTCAAAAGATTCAACATGACTGATTGTAACATTACTAAGACACCCATAGCAGGAAACCACTCCCTTGGGCCTGATCTTGAGGGGGAGTGTGTGGATGAACACCTTTATAGGGCTATGATTGGATCTCTTATGTATCTTACAGCTAGCAGGCCTGATATCATGTTTGCCACATACATTTGTGCAAGATATCAAGCCAACCCCAAGATGTCTCACCTCATCACTGTCAAGAGAATTCTAAGATACCTCAAAGGTGCCTCAACACTGGGTCTTTGGTATCCCAAGAATTCTGACTTCAATCTGTATGCATATACAGATAGTGATTATGGTGGTTGCAATATGACTGCAAAGTCTACATCTGGAGGATGTCAGTTCCTTGGTGGAAGGGTTGTCTCATGGCAATGCAAGAAACAATCCTGTGTCTCTGCATCAACTGCTGAAGCTGAATACATTGCTGCTGCAAGTTGCTGTGCTCAAGTGCTTTGGATTCAGAATCAGATGCTTGACTATGGTTTCAACTTCAAGGAGACTCCCATTCACATAGACAACAACAGTGCTATCTCTATCACAGAGAATCCTGTGCAGCACTCAAGGACAAAACACATAAACATCAGGTATCATTTAGTTAGAGATAATTTTGAAAAGAGATTAATTAAACTAGTTAAGGTTAACACAAATGAACAATATGCTAATCTGTTCACAAAAGCCTTTGATGAACAGAGATTTAAATATCTTATATCAGCTATTGGGATGATTAACCTTGAGTAGCTTTTTCTAAAACTAATTCATTTTATTTCTTAAAATCTGTGTTGACAGGATCTCAGCCTCTCGTGTTGATCAATTAGATTATGTTTGCAGCGGATTTAGCACATTAATTAGCAATTATATCAAGAACATAAAAGATATTGCAATTAAAAGCATAAACATAGAGAGAGAAGAGTTCTGCGAAACAATAAATGTTCTATTGGTCGCACGTTTCGGCAATTAAAACTGTATGGTTTCCCATCCTTTTATAGGCGGCAAAAGGATGGGTTGATGTCCTTTTCTGACATCAACAGAATATTAAAATTACAGCTGACAAAACATAAAACTACTGAAGATGTCAACAACTGACATCTTCTTACAAAGGTTTCCTAAGTACTGACAAAAGTAAAACTACTGAAATCTTACAACGACTGAAGAACAAGCTCTTCAGTCGTTTATAACTACTGATACTATAACAACTGAAGAACATGCTCTTCAGTTGTTGTACAACTACTGAAACAAAATAAACTACTGAAAAGGAAAAAACATCACAACAACTGAAGAAGATATCTTCAGCTGTTGTGACAAACTCTGAGTCTTCAGTACTTGGTCTTCAGACTTGGCTTCAGATGATATAACAACTGATGACTTCAGTAGATATCATCAGTTGTTGTCTTCAGTCTTTGTTCTTCAGCTTTTGATTCTTCAGTACTTGTCTTCAGTACTTGAAGTCTTCAGTACTTGTGTTTATCAGTACTTTAGACTTCAGTACTTGTCTTCAGTACTTTGGGATCTTCAGCTGTTGTACTTCAGTTCTTTGAACTTCAGCTGTTGATTCTTCAGACTTTGTCAGAACAGCTGATGGGAGTCTTCAGCAGTTGTTGTGATGTCATGTGGGACTTAGAGGTTTTCCTGATCTTGGCTCATTGGTTCTTTTGGTCCAACAAACTCCCCCTAAACCAATGCAGCCAAAACCTCTAATTATTGGTTGTCCCACTTATTGGTGGCATAATGATTGGTCTATTTCCTTCTAGATCAGATTAGAAGTTGACCCAGATAAGCACTGGCCAGAGAGGTAGTCTCAAGTTTTGTTTGGCTAAGTATGGATGGGAGCTCTGTCTTGGGGAATTGGACACAGAGCTGTTGCCCCATCCATGAGATCTACCCCCCACGTACAAGCTGGTAGGATTCTCGGGTGTAGGCCTGAAGAAAGATCATTTGTTCTTCTTTGGACAGGTCTTCAGGCACACCATCGAACAATCCCTCCCGACCGTACAGCTCTGAGATGTACTTGACCTGTTTTCCATTTTTGAGCTCAAGTGTTGTGATTTGCCTATATGCAAACTCATCAGGATGTTTACCCTCCAACAACAGGTTGAGCTCATTCCTTTGGAAATTCTCAAGCTTCTTATAGACCAAACCCTTCCTAACCACCCTATTATCTAGCATTGAAAAGGGTGATTGGCCGGCTCTATAAGCTTTCTCGAATTCCTCTACTATTTCCCAGGGTGGTATTACAAGAGCCACAGAGATCTCTTCATCTACGATTCTCTTTAGTTGGCTCTTGTATCTCACAGGCATGTCCTTCTTGACTATCCTGTGAGACACCCTTGGGTCAGGCCAAGTTCTCACCTTATCCCTTTCATATTGATAGGTTTGTTTCAAGGTGAATAATCTCAGAGCTTCTTTCTGCATGTTTATTATAGAGGTCGAAGCAGCATAACATTTGTCAATGCTTTTCAGCATTTCCTCATCATATCGCTTTTGCTGCTCCTCCTCTTCTAACTTTACCCTCACAGTGTCCTGCTGTGAGGTGGGAGTGATGGTTTGTGGTTTGGCTTTGGGTAGAGGTATAACTGCTGAAAGTGGCAGGCTATCCTCCTCATCCTCCTCATCTTCTTCTTCTTGCAGCCTCAACACCCTTCTCTTCTTCACCAAGGATGGATCATTGGCTGCGGGTTTTGATGGTGAAGGGGTTGGTTTTGTGGGTTGTGGTTTGGTTGTTGGTATGGGAATGTTGGCAGGCACTGCTAGCAATCTAGATATTAGAGAAGGCTTAGTCTGTTTTGCTAGAAGTGTCCTGTTCCCAGCACCGGCTTCAGAAAGGGCCTCTGCGACCAGTGCCTTAGTGAAATCACCAGCCGAACAGATCTTGGTGGTTATAGCCAAGATCCTGTCCCTGGTCCATGCTTTGATGTCAAGGACTGGTCTGCCCAAATACTTCGAAATGAATCTACTCATAGCCTCGAGTCTCTTTTGATCTTCTTGGCTATAAGTAGACCATCGGTAGTTTATCTCTCTTCTCTCCATATTTCTGATCTCTTGATCTAGCAGGCCAGTATCCTTGTCAAAGCCTTGCCTGAACAGCTGTTCAATGACAGAGTCCATTGAACGGCTATGCTCAGCATCAGCCTCCTTGACAAGGGCTGCTAGATCAGGATCAGCACTCTCCCTCACCTCTCCTCTCTTCTGATAAGTGACACTGAAATCCTTTTGGATTCCAGTCACTTCTTTCTCAGCTCTCTCCTCCTCCTCCCTCCCCTTCCCCTTGGTCTCCTGAACCTTCTCCCTCTCAACCACCTCCTTTCTACCTACCTCTATCTCCTCCTCTCCCCTCTTCCTCTTACCTTGCACTGAGGTCTCCCCCTTTTTGGTTGCATTGGTTGGGGTTTGACTCTCAGCAAGGGCTTTAGCAACAGCAACCTCCACCAGAGGTTGGATATGTGTGGGAAGCCTCTCATCAAAGGTTTTCATCACAATTTCTGTGATTATGGGTGTGATGAGAGGCAGGGATTTCTGGAGGATAGCATCTAGCTGCTCAGGGGGGTTCTGACCCTGAGAGCTAGTGCCAGAAGTAGAGGCTGGTGGCTGAGTTTGTGGGAGTGGCTCAGTGTTTATGAGACCTTCGGGTGAAGGTGCCATCTGTGGGGTAGTGGTGGCAGATGGACTTCTATCCTGAATCATTTGAGCAAGCAGCTCTTTGAGTCTGCTTATCTCATCCTCTAGGATAGTGTTTTGAGCTACTACATCGTAGAAGAAGCTCAGGTCATCATCAGCATGAGCTGAATCACCTGACCTCCTGACTGTGTCAGGATATACATGCTCTGAGTGTGGCTCAGTAGTAGCATGTGCCCCTTGTTCATGGTACTGGGGACTTCCAGCCTCCGGATTGGATCCATCATCGGCAGTTGCCTCTGGTGAGGTCTTACTGATGTTACCAGCTTCACCCTGCTCAGATGTTGATGCAGGGGAAGTGGCAGCCTCATCAGATTGTTCTATCTCCCTAGCCACACTAGGAGATTGGACTTGTGATTCTCTGTGCTGTGGGCTCCCACCTGCACTTGTATCCACCCCCTCTTTAGTTGGAGTTTCCCCAGTTGTAATAGGTTTCTGGGGAGAGGGTGAAGTGCTCAGGTGGGTCAGCACTTTGGCAATAATTAGGGTTGGACTTTGTGGGGCAGCTTCTGTGGGAGATGGGCTAGAAGCAGAGTGCACATGGGGAGGAGTGTGCATTTCAATGGCAGTCTCCTCAAGTGAGAAAGACCCCAGATGTGTAGGTGCCCCAGTTGTGGTTGCATCAGGCTCCTGTTGAGAGGAAACCTGTGCGGTTGTGGTGGGTGGAGTCATGGTAGCTGCTGGGAGAATCGAACCAGCAGCCACATCCTGCTTTTGTGTTGCAGGGGTATCCTCAGGGGACTCATTTCCCTGAGTAGCCTTTTTGGGCTTCTTGGCTTTTGGCTTGGTGGGGACTTTGGATTTTGAGGTGGAGGCTGTGGGTTCCTGCTGCGTGGGTTTTCGCAGCCGGCCAGCCTGTTTGAGTGTGTGGTCGGTGTTGTGCCTGGAGTATACCTCGGCTAGAACAGCCATGGCAGGGACTCCAGTGCCAACTAGTCCCTCAGCTTGAAGCTGGCTTTGGATGATGGCCATTATAAACCGAGGATACAAGATCCAACGGTTAGAAATGGGTTTTGTGGCCATATCCCTAAGTTCCCAAAATATAATATCAGTGAAGTTTAGGGGTTGTTTCTCAAGGATAGAGTACAATACCTGTTGCCACCTTGTTGACATCTGGTCCCATGAAGAAGTTTTGGGAGCCAGACACACATTCACCATGTGAAAGGTCAGTCGTTGGGGATCTGGAAAGTGTTTCTTCAACAAGGTGGTGGCTGAAAGGTCACCCTGATAGTCATTGGCAGTGAAGCATAGATCGAGGGCGCCTTTGGGGTAGGAGGTTGGGTAGGTGGCATCCTCCAGCTTTAGGGTTTCTCGAAGAGTAGCTGGAGTAATAACCACTGGGTGGTTGTTGACGGAGGACCGGAGAGAGACCTCGCCGTTATTCTCTCCGGTTTGGACGGTGATATTCGTCCAGAACTCCGCCAAGGAGTCGGTGTATATGGTGGGGTTGAGGAGGAATGCCGTCTGGTATTGTGAGTCGGTCATCAGATCGACGACATTGTGAAACTTGGGCCATAATGGCGATTTTGTAAGATGGGCGACACAGTTGTGTCGAGGTTTCAGTTGCATGGTCGCCATTAATGGTGTATGGGAATTTCAGAGGTTTGGAAGGATTAGGTCAAGTGAGGAGTAAATGCTCTGAAAGTGGGGTATTTAAAGGGTATGGCAAAGGCTGAAAGAAAACTACTGAAGGTTTGGTGTTAGTTATCAGTTGTTGAAACTACTGATGACGTGGTTTTAACCTTCAGTGGTTGTAACATCTGAGGACTTGGTATTAGTCTTCAGTAGTTGAAACTACTGAGACCTTGGTTTTGTCCTTCAGATGTTGTAAACATCTGAAGAGTTACTGTCAGTCTTTAGTAGTTATGAACAACTGATGACTTAGTATTCTTCTTCAGACGTTGTAAACGTCTGAAGAGTTACTGTCAGTCTTCAGTAGTTATGAACTACTGATGACCTAGTATTCTTCTTCAGACGTTGTAACAACTGAAGACTTGGTGTTAGCCTTCAGTAGTTTGAACTACTGAGATCAGTAGTTGTGAACTACTGAAGACATGGTATTGCTTCAGTTGTTATAGACAACTGAGGACTTGGTGTTAGTCATCAGTAGTTGTGAAACTACTGAAGACATGGTTTTGTCCTTCAGTTGTTTGGGTATGAAACAGCAGTTGTTGGTATCAGCTGATGTGAAATTACTCATCAGCTGTTTCCGTCAAATCAGTTGTTTCATACTAGCCTCCACATTTACTCATCAGCTCTTTGGCTGACTTTCAGATGTTTCATTGACCCTTCAGCTCTTGTGAATATGCCTTCAGCTCTTGTGATCAGATGTTCACAAGTGCTGATGAAATTCTTCAGAGCTGGTGAACAAATTTTGTCTTCAGTATTTGTGTAAGATTACACATCAGTACTTGTGAGCAAAATTTGTTCTTCAGTACTTATTTATTGAAAATCATACATCAGTAGTTGTAATCCACCTCACAACATCAGTTGTTTTCAATAAATAATGTACATCAGTACTTTGAGTTATTTTAGTCTTCAGTAGTTGTGAAAGAGCTGAAGACTAAATTACTCATCAGTACTTGTATTTGACCTAATACTCATCAGTAGATGTGAGTTAAGAGCATCAGCATAGGTCAAATCAATCAAGCTGCAGCATACCAAGCCTTAGTACCAAATTTTGGAATGTGGCACTATCTAAAGGCTTAGTAAAAATGTCTGCAAGCTCATCAGCACTAGGCACAAACTTAGGATCAATCAGACCTTTCTCATAGCAATCCCTGATAAAATGATGTCTGATCTCAATATGTTTGGTCCTAGAGTGCTGAACTGGATTCTTAACAATACAAAGAGCTGAAGCACTATCCATTAATAATGGAGTCTTAGTCTCAGTAATGCCATAATCCAGAAGTTGGTTCTGAAGCCAGAGTATTTGAGAGGTACAACTTGCAGCAGCAATATACTCAGCTTCAGCAGTGGATGTAGCAATTGATGTTTGTTTCTTACTCTGCCAAGAAACTAAACAATTGCCTAGGAATTGGCAACCACCAGAAGTGGATTTTCTGGTGACTTTGCATCCTGCATAGTCACTATCAGAGAAAGCAACTAATTTGCAAGAATGCCCAGCTGAATACCAAAGTCCTAGTGATTGGGTACCTTGCAGATATCTAAAGATCCTCTTGACTGCAATCAAATGGGATTCTTTAGGTGCAGCCTGAAATCTAGCACAAGCACATGTTGAAAACATGATGTCTGGTCTAGAAGCTGTAAGGTACATCAAGGACCCAATCATACATCTGTAAAGGGTTTCATCAACCGCTTTACCTTTCTGATCAACATCTAGTTGTGTGATGCTGCTCATGGGAGTAGAACAGGGCTTACAGGTTTGTAAATCAAACTTATTCAACAAGTCTTTGGTATATTTGGACTGATGGATGAAGATTCCATCATCCTGTTGTTTGATTTGCAAACCTAGAAAGAACTGTAATTCTCCCATAGCACTCATTTCAAACCTAAGCTTCATAAGCTTTGTAAATTCTTCACACAACTTTGGATCAGAGGATGCAAAGATGATATCATCTACATAGATTTGAACAAGGAGCTTATGTTGTCCCACAGTCTTGATGAATAAGGTTTTATCAATGATACCTCTAGTGAACTTATTCTCCAGAAGAAAGGTTGAGAGTGTCTCATACCAGGCTCTAGGTGCTTGCTTCAGCCCATAAAGAGCCTTATCAAGCTTGTACACCCAATCAGGATGTTTATTGTCCTCAAAGCCTGGTGGTTGACACACATAAACCTCTTCTTTTATTTTTCCATATAGGAAGGCACTTTTGACATCCATTTGATAAACCTTGAGACTGTGAAAGGCAGCATAAGCTAAGAACAGTCTGATTGCTTCTAGTCTGGCCACAGGTGCAAAGGTCTCATCATAATCGATGCCTTCCTCCTGTGCAAACCCTTGAACAACCAGTCTGGCCTTGTTCTTGACAATTTGGCCCTTCTCATCTGTTTTGTTCCTGAATACCCATTTGGTGCCTATAGCACACTTACCTTTGGGTAATGGAACAAGCTCCCACACTTGCTGCTTCTTGAATTGAAGTAGCTCAAGCTGCATAGCTTCCACCCATCCATTGTCTCTTAAAGCAATATGATAGTTCTTTGGCTCTTGCTGACTGATGAAGAGAGCATAGAAGCAGAAGTTGGACAATTGATTCCTGGTTGAAACTCCAGCATGAATATCACCAATGATTTGTGAAGTGGGGTGATTCTTGAGCTCTTGATAGACTATGATATCCGTGCAAGTGTTTGTAGACCCATCAGCAGCAACAGATGGTGATGAAGATTCCTGAAACCATGTAGAGGATGGCAGCTCAAATGAAGTAGAGCAAGCAGAAATCTCATCAGCATTTGTAGTGGATGGAACTGCTGAGGCTACAGGAGCATCAGGTTCAGTGAACTCAGGCAGGTTGTCACTGAACCCGAAGAGGTGAATACTGACTACATCATCATCAGTACCACCAGGTGGAGATCTGTTGACAGGCTCAACAGATGGAGGTTGATAAGGAACATATTGCAGTATGTCCAGATCAAACAACTCCACAGGGTTTTGTGGAATCTTGTCCTTTGGAGATTCATTGAACTTAACATGCAGAGTTTCTTCAACCCCCTTAGTTCTACAGTTGAAGACTCTGTATGCCTTGCAAGTTGATGAATAACCAACAAAATACCCTGCATCCACCTTACTAGCAAACTTATGGAGTGGGTTGCTAGTGTTGAGAATAAAACAAGGACACCCAAAGGCTCTAAAGAATGAAATAAGAGGAGCCAAATGATGAAGAACTTCATATGGAGTCTTCATCAACCTCTTATTTACTAAAGCTCTATTCTGTACATAGCAAGCTGTATTGACAGCTTCAGCCCAAAAGGTCAGTGGCAACCCTGAGTCAGCCAACATTGACCTTGCTGCTTCAATGAGGGTCCTGTTCTTTCTCTCCACCACTCCATTCTGCTCAGGAGTTCTAGGAGTGCTAAACTGCCTTCTAATTCCCTTGGACAGGTAGAAGTCATCAAGTGTGTGGTTTCTGAACTCTGTTCCATTGTCACTCCTCACACACTTGACCTGTAGGGAATGCTGCTTTTCTACATGTAACATAAAGTTCATTATTGTCTTTGCTGCTTCATCCTTGGAGTGCAAGAAGAAAGTCCATACAAACCTGGAGTAATCATCCACAATTACCAGGCAGTATTTCTTCTTTGCCATGCTCATTACTCTGACAGGACCAAAGAGATCCATGTGCAGAAGTTGTAAGCAGGCAGTGGACTTTGGTTCTTCTATTGAAGGGAATGAAACTTTGTGTTGTTTTCCTTTCAAGCAAGCAGTGCAGTCATCTTCACACTTGAACTCCTTCAGAGGCAATCCTCTTACTAAACCATGGCTTATAAGCTGATTCATGTTCTTGAAATTACATGACCCAGCCTTCTATGCCATAGTGTAGACTCTTGAGGAGATGCCTTGGAGAATAGGCAAGGATGGCCTTTTAGATCCATCTTTTTGGAAAGATCTAAGGCATACACTCTTCCTGTCCTGTTGGCCTTCAGGAGAGTGTGTTCATCCAATGCCTTGTCAATCAAACTCAGAACTTTGGATGACAAAATCCGACAGTTCTGGCTTGTGAAAAGGGCAACATGGCCTTTGTCACACATTTGACTGACACTCAAGAGTTTGTACTTGAGATTCTCCACATGGTTAACATCATCAAACCTTATTTCCCCGTTGGAAACAAAGCCTTTTCCGACGATGTAACCCTTTGCATCATTGCCAAAAGAAACAAATCCCTTCTTTCCTTGAGAGTAGTCATTAAGAAGGGAGCTGCTTCCAGTCATATGCATGGATCCTCCACTGTCTACATACCAGATGCTTCTATGGCATGTTGAAGAACCCTGCAAACACAACAATGTGTTAGTTAGTCTTGGAGACCCAAACCTGCTTGGCTTTGGGTCTGTTCTCAGCTACAGGTGTAGCACTAACAGGTGTGTTATGAGTGATAGCTTGAGGTGAAGAAGATGGTACAGAAGAGGAACCCTTTGGCTTGGACTTCCTTTTCTGTGGTTTCAACATAGGAGCATCTAAGTGGTTGACTCTTCCCACTAGTTGCTGAACCATCATCACCAACTGTGTCTGATTTTGTGATAAAGCCTTCAGCTCTTCAGACACATTGGAGTTTGCTGATGATGAGTTCCTATGTTGTACCATCTTTTTCTGAGCAACCTCAGCTGTTGCCTGAGTAATCCCTACCTTCTTAGATTTAACTTTGGGCCTAGGGATTTCAGGCTTGGATGTTGCCAGTACAAACTTGGTTTCAAACTCATTCTTCATTTTATTGATGCTCTCAGTAATTTTCTCCTTCTGTTTGAGTTTGGAACCCCTTTTGTACCAGCAATCATCAGTAAGATGATTGAACAAGCCACATATCTCACATGGCTTTTTCTTCATCTTATGCTGATCATCAGCTGAAGAGGATTTAACTGCTGAAGACTTGTTCTTCAGCTGTTCGTCATCAGTACTAGCAGTTTTCTTCCTAGTGCCTGCTTTCCTGGTATCCTCTTTAGCTGTCTTCAAACCTTTCCTACTGTTAGTTTTCTTCTCTTCAGTTCTAACAGTATTTGAGGTTTGAACTTCAGATGTTGTCACTTGCTCTCTAGTACCTTCAGTACTTCTAGTGACAACACCTGAGTTGATCAGCCGTTTGGTCATGTGACAGTTAGCATTTGAACCATCAGCTGTTGTAGCATCAGCTGATTGGTTTTGGCATGAGTAAATGCTGACATCTATCTCTGATGATGCTGATACAGAGGATAGTAGGTCACATGATGAGAAGGATTGGTTATTGCTCTCCCCATCAGATTCAACTTCTGCTCTTGAAGTGAAGTCTGTGGGAGGAGCAGTGTGATTATAACCAATGCCAAACTTCACATTGGAAGCTGACTGCTTACTAAGAAGCATTTCAAAACCCTTGCATGATTGCACCCATCGATCACACTCAACTTGGGTGGTTGCAAGAGTTTCCTTGAGGTCTTTGTACTTCTCTAGAAGTACATCTTCCCTAGCTTTAGCATCTTTGATTTGGCATTTAAGCTTGTAAATCTCATCATTTTTATCTTTTAGAACAACCTCAAAATCAGCTTTTCTTTTGGAAATAGTGTGCTCAAGCTCAAGATCTTTATCTATTAAAGCTACATTTGCTTCTCTAATAGAAGCAAATGCTGCTATGCATGATTCTGAACAAAGCTTGGCTTTTGCCTCAGTGGATACCTGAGATGAGGCATTGGAAGATGACCCTTCAGCAGAATCAAGGGCCATCAGAGCAAGATTTCCAAAAGGTTGATCACCACCATGTTGACCAGCACCTTGGAGTAGTGGTTCCTGACCAGATAGCTCTTCTGGTAGACTACTCCAGTCAACAGCAGTTGGGGTGAAAAAGCTTTGTTGTTGAGGTTGTGTGTGGTGATGAGATTGGGAAGAATGAGGCTCTGGAAGAGCATAAGGTGGTTGAGCCGGGGGTACTTGAGTTTGACTAGGCTGAGGCATGTAGTAACAGGGGTAAGGATATGGCATATGACCCTGTGGCACAAAATAAGCAGGTGGTGCCTGTGCCTGAGATGGATGGGTAGAACTGGAAGAAGGTTGCCCTCTGTGCTGTGAGCTGTTGCTGGGAAAAGTCACAAAGGGTGCAGATGAGTTAGATCCAGATGATCTACACTCTCTTGCAAAGTGTCCAAGCCTTTGGCACTTGTGACACCTCAACTTGCTCTTGTCAAAACCAACTTTGGTTTTGCCAGAGAGTCCAGGGAATTTCCTTCCAGTTCTCTTGTAGAACTTTTGAGAACGGATATTTATCATTGCCATTTGGTTCAAAATATCCATCTCTTCCAGATCATCATCTGGAATGCCCCTCAAGTCCTCCATCAGAAAACACAAGTTGTCACCACCACCTCCTGAACTACTAACACCAACAAAAGCTTGTTCTGAGTTAGTAGAGAAATCGATATGCTCATCATAAGAACTTTCTGATGAAGCATATTCTGACTCATGACTTATCAAGGCAGCATTACCTTGGACAAAGTCATCAGCGAGCTTGCCAGAAGAGGACAACTTCCTCTTTTGCTCTACCTCTCTCTCAAAAGTGAGTAGCTTCCCATGAAGTTGGGTGAGAGATAGAGTGTCCAGGTCAGCACTGGAGCGTAGGACAATGGTATATGTGTCCCATCTCTCAGGCAATGACCTGAGGAACCTGTTGTTCATCTGGCTTTTGGAGTACTCTTGTTTGACCATCTTCAGCTCAGAGATCAAACAAGAGAACCGCTCAAACTGCTGGGTCAGAGTCTCACCCTTTCTATATGAGAAAGTCTCATATTGTTGGGCGAGGATTTCCCTATTGTTTGCTAAGACCGAATCAGTTCCTCCAAATTGTTCCTTTAGAGCAACCCATAGGTCATGAGCAGACTCATGATGCAAGAGCCCTGAGTATATCTCATTTGGAATGGCCATGGCTAGAATTCCATGGGCTCTAGCATCGATTTCGAACAGCTTCAGATCTTCGTCCGAATATTGTTCAGGTTTCTTTGCAACCTGTTCATTAGATTCCGGGACACTCACCATTGGCTTGTATGGCCCATGCACCACTGACTTCCAACAACCAGCACTGTTGACAGCCAAATGGTGTAGCATACGTCTTTGCCATATGTTATACTCGTTCCTAACCAGCATCGGAGGCTTGGTTGCGGAACCAGTATTGTGAGGATCATTAGTTGGTGTTGTCATCTTAGGTTTTAGTCAAAAACAAGTTTAAACCAGACAAATGTGACTCAAAACCACCGAAAGACCTCAAGATTTTGGCCAGAAACAGCAGAAACTCACTCTCTATGGCTAATTCTTGCAAATTGCTAATTCGATCAAACTGAGAGATCAAAAGAGCAGTTTCAAATGATCAATGGTAAGATCGATCAATGATTAACCTGCTCTGACACCATTTAACAGGATCTCAGCCTCTCGTGTTGATCAATTAGATTATGTTTGCAGCGGATTTAGCACATTAATTAGCAATTATATCAAGAACATAAAAGATATTGCAATTAAAAGCATAAACATAGAGAGAGAAGAGTTCTGTGAAACAATAAATGTTCTATTGGTCGCACGTTTCGGCAATTAAAACTGTATGGTTCCCCATCCTTTTATAGGCGGCAAAAGGATGGGTTGATGTCCTTTTTCTGACATCAACAGAATATTAAAATTACAGCTGACAAAACATAAAACTACTGAAGATGTCAACAACTGACATCTTCTTACAAAGGTTTCCTAAGTACTGACAAAAGTAAAACTACTGAAATCTTACAACGACTGAAGAACAAGCTCTTCAGTCGTTTATAACTACTGATACTATAACAACTGAAGAACATGCTCTTCAGTTATTGTACAACTACTGAAACAAAATAAACTACTGAAAAGGAAAAACCATCACAACAACTGAAGAAGATATCTTCAGCTGTTGTGACAAACTCTGAGTCTTCAGTACTTGGTCTTCAGACTTGGCTTCAGATGATATAACAACTGATGACTTCAGTAGATATCATCAGTTGTTGTCTTCAGTCTTTGTTCTTCAGCTTTTGATTCTTCAGTACTTGTCTTCAGTACTTGAAGTCTTCAGTACTTGTGTTTATCAGTACTTTAGACTTCAGTACTTGTCTTCAGTACTTTGGGATCTTCAGCTGTTGTACTTCAGTTCTTTGAACTTCAGCTGTTGATTCTTCAGACTTTGTCAGAACAGCTGATGGGAGTCTTCAGCAGTTGTTGTGATGTCATGTGGGACTTAGAGGTTTTCCTGATCTTGGCTCATTGGTTCTTTTGGTCCAACATGTGTGTCCTAAGTTGTCTAGTCTATCACCTTCATAAGCTCATGTTTTCTAAGGATAAAAACTTGTTGAAGAGTTTTTCTTAGATTTTTTGACAAATTTTAATCCTTCGGAAGATATGATTTTATATTCGGAAGAAATTATACCTTCAAGACAAATAACTGTCTAAGTAAAATTTACCTTCGAAAGAAATTTCTGAAATATCTTCCGAAGCTTAACAACTCTCTTAGGCACTTAATGTTTTTAAGGACCATTTTTATTCCGAAGGATATTAACTCTCGGAAGCTTTGTTTTATTGAACAAAGCATCCCAGTTTCAAATTCTCTTCCGAAGCAAATTTGTCAAAACTTTTTGGGAAATTCTTCCAAAGTCATTTTGGCTCTGGAAGCTTTTTCATTAAAACTTCCGAAGACAATTTACCTTCGGAAGATTTTCGAATTCCAAGAAAATAACTTTTTGAGCAAAAAGCAAACTACTTTTTCAGAGGTGGGACCGCCTTCCGGATTTCAAAGTTTATCCTCTTTCATTAACTTTGTCTCAAATCCTTTTCACATATAAACCCTATCGGTTCCCCCTCTTTTATCATCTTCATCTTCTTTCCAAACCTAAATTCTAAGATTACTCTCTGAAACCGCCTTCGTTCATCCTTCCTTCACATCTAAGCTTACTTAAAATGGCCAACCTTGACAGACGAAATGACCCAGATTTTTCTATGCAGTTACACAGGCAACACAATCAGGTTGCACTATTAAACTCTGAGAAAGATCCCCATTTCTCATAGGTATGCCAATTCTTGGCTTTATCTAACTAATTCACCTCCCTTACCATTGATCCTCCTCTCTAAGAGGATCATTTGCTTGAATTCTGGAAGACCTACCAAGAGGTCATTTTGGATGGGGAGAAGGCACTGTCTGCCACAGTGCAGGGGAGAACAGTCTTCATCACTCCGGCCATCATCAACACTCATCTTCAGCTGGGTGATGAAGAAGGTGAGGTGTTCTTACCAAAGGAAGTTTTCAATCATTCCTTTGAGCAGATGAGTTATGAAGGAGATTTCTCTATAAAGACCTTTAGGAAAGGGAAAGTCTCATCTCAGTGGAAGTACTTACTTCATGTGGTCATCCACAGCTTGTCTAACAAGCATGGAGGATGGGACCAGATTTCTGAAGATCTCTCCTTCATAGTACATGAAATGGTTCAGGGGGTCAAGTTCAGGTATTCTCAATTTGTCTATACAAATTTAATAGCAAACTTAGACTCCTTAGAGTATTACATGTTTCCTAGATATGTTCAATACATTCTCAACTGTGAACTGGGCTCACAGTTGAGAGAAACAGGTAATATTGTTAAATTAGGACAGATGAAGCCCGAGATCTTTAAAGTCTTGAAGAAGCAAACTGTTGGCTTTTCAGGGGTAGAAACAGCCCTTGTCCCAAAAATATTAGAGCTCATTGCTCAAGGTGATAACCTAGCAACACAAGCTAGTGTTGAACCCACACCTTCTACATCCCAACCACCAAAACAGCCACAAATCATCCTTACCTACCAAATAAAATACAAACGAACCCCTGCACATGCTATTGAGTCTGTGCAGGCCCCCATATACTCACCTACATAGGAGGAAGTGGGCACTGGAGCTCCCACTTCCCCTGAGGAGCAAATCACTCCCATCACTTCAAGAATCAGTGCTGAGGTTTCTCATGCTCAGCCTGATAAGCTCACAAGCCCAATAGCCTTAAGCCTTCACTCTGAGTCTCAATACTCAAGTGAACAACCTTCAGGGGACAGCTACCATCCCCAGCCTTTAGATTTAAACCAACCAATTCCCAACCTTGACTTCTATACTGATGAGGACTTAGATACCAGTGAGTACCATGAGTCTTCCTACTACACCACTTCTCAAAGGGAGATGAGTGCTCCTGAGTCATCTAGGTCTAGCCCACATCAGTCACCTATCACTGAGGTGGATACTTCTAAACATGTTCAGCGTATCCATATGGAAGAGGCTCTCACTTTAGTAAGTGATTACATCATTTGGACCTTAACCATGGCAACTCAGCCCATTAACACTTCAACTGAAGTTGTCACTGAGCAGAGGAAATCCAGCAGCCAATAACACCATGCTGGTGATGAGGAAGAGAACCTTGGTACCTTTTTCTTATCTCCCAGTGATTCTTCTGATGAAGATAAGGGGAATCTGAGACTAAAGGTGCAAAAACTGTCAAAAAATGCACCTATTTAGTCTCCAAGGTTAATCATCTTGAATCTCAAGTGACTACCTTGCAACACAGGGTCAATGATCAGCAACTTGAGATATCTTATCTCAAGAAACAACTAGCTAGGAGACCCTTAAGAGAAACTCAACCAGGAACACAAGAGCCTGTGGATGTAATTGACCTAACTCTTAGCTCCCCTGTGCAAGAGGGTGATGCTACCAAAAAGGGGGAGGAAGTCATTACAATCATAGAACCTGGGAGTTCCTCAGGGAGTATGGACATTGAGGACTCACCATCCTCACTTGTAGTTGTGCATACTCAGCAACTTTCTCAAGTCCATATTGATGTGGACAGCATAGACTTAGTCATCAGGAGTCTATTTGAGAAAGGCATCCCAATAGAAGTATCATCTCCACCAACTCTAACTCACATTTTTAGGTGGAGGTATGATACTGCTAGAAGAACTCTTATTCTTCAAAGAGTTCAAGAAAGGAACATAGCAGAGTTCAGCCTTAGAGGAAGACAAAGGCAATCAGGCAATACCATCGGTTAACTAGATGTTAAGGCAGACCCTGAGATTAGCTTCAAAGGGAAAACCTTAACTGAAGGCCCAGTGGTAGAACCTGAGAGCCCTATCTCACCACCAACTGCTGCAGATGTTCAAACCTTTGATGAGACACCTGCTGGTGAAGGTGCATCTCAACCTCTCTCTGGCCAGAGCTTGGAAGCTACACCAAGCAATGAAGGCCAAAGCTGTCTTCACCCTGAGTCACAAGGTCTGTGAGTGACAAAGGGAAAAGGAAACTAACTCCTGAGGAGATTGAGGAGGAGAGAGAGAGAGGAAAAGGAAGCTAAGGGGAGAAAGTTCCTCTACTGGGTCTGCAAGGCTCATGGAAAGTGCTATCAGGGCTGTCCCCAGACCAAATACTCAGGATGATGAGTTAAGGGCAGTCAGGATAAACTACTTACAGACTAGGAACTATGATATTAACAATATCTTTTCTCTCCCCTTATATGAGTTGAATGAACTGGCTGATATGGAACTATCAAAAGAGAGAAAGGAAGAAGAGGATGCATAGCTTCTTCTGAAAATCAAAGAAGAAAGAAGAAGGAAGAGGCTCTATAAGCATATGCCTACTCTCTCACTAGTTCAAGAAACTCAGGAACAAAAGGATGTGGTACCACAAGAACCTCAGGTAGACAAAGAAAAGGATAGATCAATATGATCAACTACCTGAGTGCCACAGGCCTCTATCAAGCTGATACACTTCTTCCCTTACCCTTTGACTACATTGAGTTTGAGTACCTCAAACAACTTGAACTTGATGTAGCCAAAGAAAGAAAGATCACCAAAAGAAAGTTAAAGGAAGAAGCTGTAAAATCAAGAGCCATCATCCATAAAAATTTGAAAAAGTCTGCTGACAGGCAAAAGATGATGAGCTTCTTGAAGCTGTACGGATTCTCCGGAAGGAGACTTGGTCCCATGTCTCTATCCACCATGGATGAGCACATCAGGGTGATCAAGCAGAAGATCAAAAGAGGTGAACTTGTTGACTTACACTCCCCACCAAGTCAGGTCCTTCAGGAAGTGGAGGTTAAGGTTGAAACACCTAAGACAACACAACCTGAACCTCCTGCTGAACCTCAGCAAACTTCCACTTCTGATCCATAGCAGGGACCTGTCCCCTCTTAATCTGAACCTGTGAGAGAGGAAGACCCAACTAAGAAAGGAAGACCCAACTGAGAAAGACAAAGAAGATCAATCAGGTGCTGCAGGCCAGTCTTCTTAGTTAAAGAGTTCAAAGAGGAGGAAAAGGATGGTTTCCAAACCAAAGTCAAAGAAGAAGAAGAAGGAAACATCCACCTCCAAACCTCAGGATGAGTCAGAACATCCTGAGGATGTGCAACAAGAGGATGCACCACCAACTCTAATTCAAGCAGCTCCTCTGGCATCAGGAAGACCCATATTATCTTGGACATACACCATAAATCCAGAAAGATGGCATGTCATAAAAGATCAAGGTATTGAACATGTCTACACATGGCAGGATATGTTCAATCTACCTCTGCATGATCTCTTTGACATGAGAAGATATTATGAGAGTCTAAGTGATCCTGACCAACTCATGAAGAAAGGGATGGTCATCATGATAATGAGTAATGTCAATATCTAGAGTCTTAAAGTGTTTTGGTAGCATCAGCCTAGGGGGAGTTTGTAAGGTTTTTAGTAAGGCTGATGCAACTCAAACACTTAAAGTCTTTCCTGCATGCATGCATATGTATACTGAAGTGGAATGCTTCGGAAGTTTCACACTGACTTAGAAATTATTCTAAGTGTGAAATCTTCCGAAGCCAAGACCAATATCTTCCGAAGCCAAAAGATGAAGTCTTCCGAAGCTTCAAGGACAAAGTCTTCCGAAGCCAACCATTGAAGACAGATTTCTTCTGAAGACTTTTATATTACATGCTTTATCTGATGTACTTTTTACCTAAAGCTGAACCACTTTCCGCTGCCACTCTGATAAGTCACCAACCTTTCATGAGTTGGTGAAAATATCCATGCTTTTGGTAAACTGTACATTAAGGTCTTGAGTTTGTAACTTTCCACTTTATGTACTTTATCCTTTTTGTAATATATTAGGATGTGAGTTATGGCATGTCATAGTCACTAGTCAAAAGGCAATCTGCCTTTTGACTTTACATGGATTTTATTGTCTAGTTCATGTATCCAACTGGCCTTCAAAGTATGGCCGGCTGTAGGTTATAGTATAAGTATTTTTGATCCTTGTAACTTAGTAAGTTTTGTGTAAAAATTTGTAAACCATTTTACAAGGAACTAGAAAATCAATATACATTAACCTTGAAAACCAACTGCTTGTGTGTTGTTCTAGTTTCTGTCTCATTTACATCTTGTGTTTTTAGTTCTCTAAACTCATTTTTACCAGTTCCACATTTGAATTGTTAAGTGTTGTCATACACTCTACTCTTTGTGTTGTTGTGTTGCACAAGTGCATAAGCCCTTCACCCGGTCCTGCAAGTCGGTCTACTGGTCGTTTCATTTTATGAATTTACCTATTTTTAATCTTCTTTTAGTATGTAAGAAAAGGCGTGGAAGCTCAGTATTTGAATTTTGTAGTTGGTAGTTTACATCTTCAAAGTCATCCCGTCCAATGGTGTTGGATCTAGATTGTATAGGACTAGATCATTTTTGTATAGGCTTAGTACTTGTATCAAGTCTTGTAATTAACACTTGTAATCGTCATATATATATATATATATATATATATATATATCTATATATATATATGTGAATTGAATTTATAGGTTAACCCCATATATGTATGTGTGTTGATTTGTGACTTGACAGAGAGAAACAATATACTTGGATGGGTTTCTGAAATTGAACAAGTGTAGGAAACATCTACGGATGAACATTTTGTTAATCCGTAGATATGTTTCTTACAAGACCAAATGAGCTACATGTTCCTGCGGATGATCAAGTTCCATGAAGTGAAGACTCCTACGGAAGAAGGATTTCCTACGGAAGAACAACATTCCTACGGAAAGAGCAAATCATCTACGGAAGAACAAAAGTTCTGCGGAAGGCAAGACTCCTGCGGAAGATCATTATACTTGTGCGATTGCAAATTCCAAGAAGTCAAACAAGTCAACACGATCAACAACAAATCCCGAGAGATTCGGTGTTTCCTTAGCCGACTCAAATCATCTATAAATATGAGTCCTAGGTTTCACATCTTGGCGAACACAATCAAGCAATATTACGGCTGTCAGAGTACATCATTGTGCAACCCTAATTGCCGTCACATCAACATCAACATTATTCGATACATTGAATTCGATTGTTCATAGTCATTCGTTAATATCTTTGTAATCATTACATACTGTTAATGAAATACGTTTGAATATTCATTGATTTCGCATTTATTGTGTCTTCGTGGTTGTGTTCATCATTAATCATTAAATCAATTAAACGTCAATTAGTGATAATTCCGCGATCATTAAATGATTTATTTTAATACTGGTAATTCCTGTATTTCGATCCTTGGATTCACAGGTGGTATCAGAGCCTTGGTGCTCATTGATCTAGATCAATTGATCTATCAGTATTAAAATTGTTTAATTGATTTTCAAACAATTCAATCAACGACTGATCTTTCAGCAAGCACTCTCTCATTGCTTGTTTGATTTAGATCTATATTCAAATCAATTGAATACTAGATCTGCGTCTCTGATAGATCTGTCAATTTTCGCTTTTAAGTTTTTATTCATTCGTTTGCATTAAACATGAGTACTTTTGGTGGAGGATCTTATCAAACGCCAAAGTTGGAAACGAAAGCTGATTTTAAATCCTGGAAGATCAAGTTCAGGAATCATGTGAACTACACAGATTCTGACTTGTGGGAGTCCATCACTCAAGGTCCTTATATTCCACCCACTCTTGGGCCGGATTATAATGACAAAAATCAGCCAATCAGCACTAAGGACTTGCCACCTGATGATGTCAAGAAGGTCAAAGTCGATATTAAAGCATACAGCTTGCTTAGTATGGCTTTGCCTGAAGAAATCTTGATCAGGTGCGAGAACTATAAAACAGCAAATTCCCTGTGGAAGATACTTCACACTCTCTGTGAAGGGAGTGATGAGATCAGAAGCATAAGGAAGACACCCTCTAGATCACAATATGAAACTTTTCATCATATTGAGGGGAGTCAATTCCTCAGCAACTCCATAGATTTATGCAACTTGTTACTGAGATGAACATCTTGGAGTTAAAATATACTACTGAGGAACTGAAAAAAGAAGATGCTCCACACTTTGCCTGAAAGTTGGAAGCAAACAGTCTCCATGTTCAAGAACACCATAGATCTTAAGACAACTGGTCTAGATACATTGGTTGCTAAGGTAGAAGCACTTGAACTGGATGAACAATCAAGAAACAAGAGTGTGAGAACTCATGTCTCACCTTATCACTTCAAGGAAACCAAGAATGCTGGAAGTGCATTTATTTCTAATAATGAAGATGATCACTCTTGTGCTTTGAGTGATGATGAAGAGGAAGTAAGTTTTTATGCATCCAAACCCACTAAGAAATCATCTCAAAGTAAAAATCAAAAGGAAAAGGGAAAAGCTGCAGAGAAAAGAGAGACATCAGCAACAGCAAACTCAGAACCAATAACTGTGATATTGGATTCTGAAGAACAAAAAGCAGCCTTTGTAGCTTTCAGTTCAAGCTTTCAAGCATATCTTGGAAGTTCCCTTACAGCAGCAAACATCTGTCAGCAAGATTTGGAGGAACTCCCTCCTGATGTAGTAGAAGAGATGGATCTACAATGGCATATGTCAATGATTGCTTACAGAGCTAAGCAATATCTAAGGAGAAATAAAAATCTGGCAGCAGCAAGCAAAACATCGAAGATTGGTGTGGATAAGTCAAAAGTCAGATGCTTCAAATGCAATCTCTATGGTCACTTTTCTAGAGAATGCAACCAACAATCATCTCCGCAGTATCAGCAGCAGCAGCAACAAAATCAAGCAAACTCCTCAAAGAACTCAGCATAGACAACCTCAGCTAACATCCCCACCAGCCACAAATACATCAGCAGGATCAAGCAACTCTAAGGAGACAGGGCTGATCATACTTCAGGATGGAACATGTGACTGGAGTTTGTATGAGAAGGACGTGATAGAGGAGAATCAAGCATTGATGGCACACATGGAAAACAAAGTTCCTCCTATGGCCAGAGAGGTAAAAGACAGGTTATGTTCATCAACATGTGTTGAGGAAGTTGAGAGATATAGAGTCCATGCTCAACAATTGGCTGATAAAGTAAAAGAAACTATGGTTTTAAATGAATCACACTTAAGAGAACAAAAACTATATCAAATTAAAATAAGTTCTTTACAAAGGATTTAGAAAAATATGTTTCTGAAAACTACAGTCTAAAAGCCCAAGTTGAGCATCTGACGACTTCCTTAACAAAATCCATGGCTGATCATGCATCCCTGAAGTGAAACTCAGAAGTTTCAATTATCATCTCAGCAATATGAGAAGTTGCTAAACTCTCACATTGAATCAAAGAACAGGTCCGGGTTGGGTTATAATGCTGTTGCACCACCTATTAATGATAACTACACACCTTTACCTGAAACAATGACTAACAATTTGTCAAATCATTTTGTGCAAAGCACCAAAATTGACATCAAAGATAGTCAAAAAACAATAATGAAACTGAGATGAGTGAAACTGAATCTACTGAATCAGAATCACTTAAACATAATGAATCAGATTTTATAACTATGATGACCTGGATGATTCTGATGAACATGATACTGATCAACGAACATTGGTAAGAATGTTCAAGTTGAAACTGGTCTTCCGCGAGTCCTGAAGAATCAAAGTTACAGTACCCGCCAAAGCAACGGAACATGCTGAAGACTATTTGCAAAAGGATTGCTGAACTTAATGAAGGATTACAAGAACTGAATCTTCACAAGATTGATAGCTGCGGATCAAGTAATGAAGCACCTTTGTCATCTTCAGATAAAGGTAAGAAACAAACAAACAAGAATCCTCGGAAAGCTCTTACTGAGGAATCCGTAGACCATCTGCGGAAAAAGAAATCAGAAGAATCCGTAGCACATACGCAGAAAAAGAATTCTGAGGAATCCATAGAACATCTGCGGAAAGCAAAAACTGCCAAGTCCGTAGATCATCTGCGGAAGGCAAATCTACTGTATCCGCAGAAAAGCAACGGAAGAGAGAAACTGATTATGCGGACGAGGTAACAAGAGAAACAAACAAACATGCTCAGAAAAAGCTCAATATCAAGCAACAAAAGGGAGCCAAAGACAAACAAACAACACAAACAAAACAAGAAGAAACATGATGTTTCAGCAAGTGAGAACAAAAAGAAGGCTGAACCCGAAGAAACTTCAGAGAAATATTGCAAATGGTGTGATATGAAGAATCACAACACTGATGAATGCTATTTCAGCAGTTACTGTTCCATTTGCAACATGAACAATCACATGACTGATGATTGTTTCTTTAACAAACACTGTGCCATATGTGACAAAAATACCATTCCACTCAGGAATGTTATTTTAATAAGAAGAATAAGAAAAAGAACAACAAGAAGTCACAAGGTGCATCATCCGACTCAGAAAGTGAAAAAGAGACAAAGGCTCAGAAGAGAACAACAAAAGTCAACGAAAAGATCATCTGTTGCGGACAAGACTGTGAAGAAGAAAAACCAGCACAGGCTAAGACACCTCACAAAAGGGTGGATTTGTCTGATAAACAGACTGAAGCTGTTGATGATTTCTTTGACAACTTTGATAAAGGAATTCCTGTGTCTCAATCCAAGCAGAAAGATAAAGAAACTTTCAAGACTACAGGATCCTCTTCAAAGTTAAGATACCAACCAAAACAAGCCAAGTTGAAGAATGACTCGGATAAGCATGAAGATACTTAGAAACCTGAATCATCTTCAACAGAATCATCCTCACCACCATCAGATCAAATAGAAACAACTAATACTGAAACTTCAAGATTAATTCATGAAGGAGTAACTATTGTTGACACAACTGGCAAACCCAAGACAATTAAGCCTTGGGTTGTCATTTCTAACTAATTTCCTTTTGTGTGCAGGAACAATCAGGAGAGCTGACAACAAGTGGTATGTTGACAGTGGTTGTTCAGACATATGACAGGCAACTGTGCACTTCTCCATGACTTCAAACACAAACATGCCTCATATGTGGCATTTGGTGGGGATAAGAAGGGAGGGTAAAATTGTTGGTGAGGGAATGGTAACTAATGGTGTTTTAACATTTGAAAAAGTAAATTACTGTGAAAATTTGCAGTATAATTTACTTAGTGTTTCCCAAATTTGTGATCAAAATTATTTAACACTATTTGATAACACTAACTGTTACATTCTTAAGCCAGGTTTTACAGTTCCAGCAGACTGGATACTTCTTAAAGCATCAAGAAAAGGCAACACATATTTTGGATATGAACAACACCACACTCACAAATCATGAGACATGCCTGTTGTCCAAGTCTTCCGAAGATGAATCTCAACTCTGGCATAGACGGCTTGTCCATTCTAACATGAAAAACATGAATAAATTGGTGAAAAATGACTTAGTTGATATAGAGGAAAACAACAAAATGCAAAGAAAGAATTTCATTGTTCTAATCATTGTTCTTCATGTTATAAAGGAAAAAAAACACAGAGTGTCTCACAAATCCAAAACAATAAACACTAACACTACACCACTCAAATTGCTCCATATGGACCTCTTTGGTCCAACCAATGTACTGAGCATTGGAAAAAGGCAATATTGTTTGGTTATAGTTGATGATTTCACTAGATTCACATGGGTCTTCTTCTTAAAACATAAGAGTGAAACATCTGAAACATTAATGGACTTTGTGATCAAGATTGAGAATCAACTTGATTTAAAAGTTAAAATTTTTAGGAGTGACAATGGAACTGAATTTGTTAATGCTGATTTGGATTCTTTCTGCAGGACTAAAGGAATAGCTAGACAATTCAGTGCCCCAAGAACTCCACAATAAAATGGAGTGGCTGAAAGGAGAAATAGAACACTGATAGAAGCAGCCAGAACAATGCTAGCTGATTCTCAGTTGCCCATTACATTCTGGGCAGAAGCTGTGAATACAGCTTGCGATGTTCAAAATAGAACTTTGATAGTCAAAGAACATAATAAAACACCTTATGAACTCTTATTTAAAAGAAAACCTTTTATAGGATATCTTAGAGCTTTTGGGTGTCATGTGTCTGTATTAAATACTAAAGAACAATTGGGAAAATTTTCTGAAAAAGCCTATGATGGTTTCTTTGTTGGATATTCATCCACTTCTAAATCATATAGGGTGTACATTCCAGAACATAACATAGTTGAAGAGACTCCCAATGTTCTTTTGATGAATCCATGTTTACTACCAATGTAAAAGGATCATCTTGGTTATTTGATATAGATGCATTAACTGAATCATTTAACACTGGTTATCTGATTAATGCAGGTGCTGTGGATACATGTTATCCCTTTGTGCCTCCAAGTGTGAATGAAGTGCCTTTAACAGCTGACCCACCAAGAGCACAAGTGTCACCTGAACCACAGCAAAGATCAAGTCAGCAGCATGAAGCTACTTCCGGAGAAGCAAACTCTTCATCCCCAGCCCATGTAAATACATCAGCAGATGTTCCCTCATCCGTAGATGTAAATGCTGATGCTAGAGATGGAGAGGAGGTAGTGATTCAACAACCATTGCCAGCTGACCAACATTGTTCATCCTTGGATGGTGATGCATCTCCTACGGAAGTACAAAATGCCTCCGTAGATGCTGCAGTTCCTCCTACGGAAGAACAAAATACTGCTTCCGTAGAACCTCCTGCAGAACAAAATGCTGCTTCCGTAGAACTTCCTGCGGAAGAAGACAACTCAGCAGCAAATCAAACACATGCTGATCCGAATGACCATGAGCCTTTTGATTATTTCATCGACTCAACTTCTCAGCTGACACCATCTGCTTCAATGGGTTTCATAAACTTAGACTCCACAGTTCAAGTTGATGCTGTCTCAACAAGCAGAATACACAAGTCTCATCCAATAGACAATATCATTGGAGACCTGCATGCTAGAACCACAAGGAGCAAAGGAGGTGTGGCAAACATTTGTTTGTTCACCTGCTTTTTGTCCCAAACAGTTCCTTTAAACATTACAGCTGCACTAAAAGACAACAGCTGGATTGAGGCTATGCAAGAAGAGTTACAACAATTCAGAAAACAGAAAGTGTGGACTCTTGTAAACTTGCCTACAGGTCAACATCCAATTGGCACAAGATGGCTTTTCAAGAACAAGCTGGATGACAGAGGTATCATAGTGAGAAACAAGGCTAGACTTATTGCTCAAGGATACACTCAGGAAGAGGGAATAGACTATGATGAAGTCTTTGCCCCAGTTGCCAGGATTGAAGCTATAAGGGTTTTCCTAGCCTATGCCTCCTTCAAGAAGTTCACAGTCTATCAAATGGACGTGAAGTGTGCCTTTCTCTATGGGAAAATTGATGAAGAAGTCTATGTGGCGCAACCCCCTGGATTTGAAGACCCTGATTATCCACATAGAGTATACAAGCTTGACAAGGCTTTGTATGGTCTTCATCAAGCACCCAGAAAGTGGTATGATCCACTATCATCCTTCCTGCTGAAGAATGGCTACAAGAGAGGAACTATTAATCAGACACTCTTCCTCAAACAAGAACATCAAGATCTTTTGGTGGTTCAAATATATGTTGATGACATCATATTTGGATCAACCAACAAGAAGCTGTGTCAAAGTTTTGAAGACTTAATGAAATCTGAATTTCAGATGAGCTCCATGGGAGAATTGACTTTCTTCCTTGGCTTACAAGTTCATCAGAAATCAGATGGCATTTTCATCAATCAAGAAAAGTACATTCATCAAATTTTGAAGAAGTACAATCTTGCTGATTCCACTTCTTGCAAGACACCTGCCTCAATAATAGACAAGATTGTGCCTGACCCTGCTGGCAAATCAGTAGATCAAAGATTGTACAGATCAATGATCAGTTCTTAATGTACTTAACTGCCAGTAGACCTGACATAATGTTTGCTGTTTGTGTTTGTGCCAGGTATCAATCAGACCCAAAGGAGTCTCATCTGAATGCTGTGAAGAGGATTTTCAGATATCTGAAAGGCAAAGCTGCATTGGGACTTTGGTATCCCAAAGATGGAGACTTTAGCCTCTACTCATATTCAGATAGTGACTATGGAGGGTGTAACAACAACAGAAAATCCACAACTGGTGGATGTCAGTTTCTCGGACCAAGACTTGTTTCATGGCAGTGCAAGAAACAAACCAATGTCTCTGTATCCACAGCTGAAGCAGAATACATAGCTGCTTCAGCAGGTTGCTCTCAAGTACTGTGGTTGCAAAACCAATTACTTGATTATGGTTACAATTTCCTTCACACACCAATTCATATTGATAATTCAGCTGCTATGTTTATAACTGCTAACCCAGTTCAACATAGTAAAACTAAACACATTGAAATCAGATACCATTTTCTGAGAGATTGTTCTGAAAAGGGTCTAATTAAGTTAGTCAAAGTAGACACAACAAATCAGCTTGCTGATTTGTTCACTAAAGCATTTGATTCTGTTAGATTTAATTTTCTGATAGAATCTTTGGGAATGATTAACTTAGAATAAATCAACAAAAGCATATGATTGACTTTGTGGAGAGTGATTGTTAGGGATGAATTAACACATGTGCATGCATTATATTTGGGAAATGATAGTAAACTATATTTGGTTTTTCAACATACACTCAACATTGACTTCTATGCTACTGATATGTGAGTAGGTTCATCTTGAGTGGAAACAAAGCTCAGAGCATGCCAAACTTAAAGCTTCAGGTAACTGTCTGTGGGGACTCCATGTGCTAATTCAGAAGGTATGTTCTCTCCTGATGTGATCAAATCACATACCAAGCACACTATGTAAAATACTTTTATAATCTTCTATCTTTGCAAAGTCATTTTCCCTCTGTTTTGTGTGAACAAAGACCTGGGAATATGATCCAAGAGTATGATCTTCATTCTCCCTCTGTTTATGTAAACAAAGACCTGGGTTAAGTTCACCTCTGTTTTACGTAAGTAAAGACCTGGTGACTATGAAGATCATATCTCAGCTCTAAAAAAAAAAATAAAAAAATCACTTGTGCTTAATTGTACATCAATTAAATGAGCTTCAACATCAACGCATTCATGAGATTGTACTATGTCTCAAGATAGAACTTATAAGTTAATGTACATAGTCCTTAAGTGTGACAGGTAGTGATTTGCCTCACCTACGGAAGACATACTCTAACGAAACTTGACTGTGGGACCCATGACTGCTACTGATTAACAAACCTCATAACATGATAAATAGCATGCCTAGTTGATACAATCCTCTTGTTTGAATTTAAGTGGATCTATATACTTGCAATCAGGTGTGTATTGAATCAACTAATCAATATCCGCAGAAGCCAAACCATAATATGATCCCTTTATGTATATATGCATGCATGTAGTTGTTTAAGCACGATGTTTAATTTGTCCTATTCATGATTTTCTCTCTCTTAGGATGTCATATGCCTGTCATGCCTGTTCACAACTTAAATTTATGATGAATGCAACAGTTTCACATTAATCACAAATTTAGGGGGAGTAGTTCATACATGAAAAACAATACGAAGCTGATAATTGATTTAACGTATTCTGAAGGAATTGGATCTTGAGCACTAACTTGAATGCAGGATACAGGACACTTGCTTTCTTGTACTACATTGCCATGCAAATGAAGTCAACAATGTCCAACATCAACAATTGAGTCTACTCAGTAGATATCATACTATACATTTAAAGTTTTTAAAACTTTAAGTTCCGCAGAAGAAGTTCAGTAATACTTCGTAGAAGTGAAATTTCTGCATCCGCAGAAGTTTCAGTAATACTTCTCATCCGTAGGAGTAACAATGAAATTTTTGCATCCGTAGAAGTCTCAGTAATATCTCTCATCGTAGGAAGTATTACATGTGACCGATTCAGCAGCAAAACAAATGCATTGATTGAACTAATGCATCCACAGATGTTAAGACATCCGCAGATGCTTAGGTTCCGCAGATATTCTGCGGAAGAAGAAATGCATGATAAATTAACTTGGGATACGGAAAGGAATAAATGGGAGTGGGCCCAACATAATTAATAAAAGAAATTAATGTGTTCGCCTATAAATAAGGTTTCTGACTCAGAATTTATTTTTACAGAGCACTTTTTCACCTAGAAAATCGCCCAACTTCCCTCTTTTTCAAACTTTCAAAATATCCGTTCCAAGAACACATTATCAACATTATCCAGTAATTGATTACTGTTACTGCAAAGGTAAATCATGTCTTAAACATCAGTACGGAACTGGTTAATCGATTATTGTCGTTCAAACGATTCAACTGCATGTTTTCTAACTTGATTTTCTTTACAGATGGCAATAGATTCGCTAAAGAACACAATGTGTGCGCGTTCTTGAACGCTGATGATCCTGCAGCGGAAGGATGTCGAGATATCATAAGATATCTCGATGATCCAGGCTCTTCTACGCCTTGACGGCTGAGCCTGTGATCCATCAGGCGCACATAATCGGATTCTGGAACTCAGCACGAGTGAAAGAACAAGATGATGAGGAAGTGATTGTGGCTGAGATTCTGAATCAGCGTCTTCGAATCACTGAAAGCACCATACGAAGATGTCTGGAACTGGGAGATAGAGAAATAGGGCACCCCGATGTATTCGAGAATGAATACATTGAAAAGGTATTTAACCTCATGGGGTACGATGGTGATTACGAGAAAGGGGAAATCAAGAAGGGTAGGCTGTGCAAACCGTACAGATTCTTATGTCACACCTACCTGAAATGCATGTCGAACAGGAAGTCGGGGCTAGACAGATTCTCTCGGCATATATCATCCGGAATCATTGGGGTATTCGAGGGGAGAACTTACAACTACGCCAAATACATCTTCAACTGTATGAGTGAACAAGTCAAATTGCATAAGAATGACAAGATGTATATGTTCCCGAGATTCCTACAACTGATGATCAACTCAGAACTTCCAGGGTTGAACAGAGTTGGCGATGTGTTTGTTCAAGCACACCTGAGCAAATCAGTGTTGAACAAACTTAGTGGGAAGTATGAGGGTCCGGATATGCCAATGTTTGCACATGTTATAGATCCCCAAGCAGACCTGCCACAAGAGTTGGCATGGGCAGATGAAGCAGAATCATCTGCTGATTCTGCATAAGCTTCTCACTCACCACACCAAACACCACAACACCAACAACAATCACCACTCCAAACACCACCACTACAACATCAATCACCCAGCCAATCACTCTCTCAACAACCACAATCACCAGCAAGCCTAAACACCCAACCAATATCCCCAATTCACCACCATCAATCACCTGTACTATATCATCATCTTCCACCAAAAACACTCAGCCAATATCCCCAGACCAACAACAACCATCATCATCTTCTCAGTCTTCATCACACCACACTCAACCTTTCTCTCCACAACAAATTCAATCCCCTGTACAACCACCACCTGAATCTCCACAACATACTTCACCGGAAAGTGCTGCAACTGAACCTCTTGAGAAAAACTGAGTCTGTACACTCTGTACACTCAGGAGACACAGAAATATTTTCTCAAGTAAGCACTGTTCCTTTCTCACCCACACACATAGAAGAACAAGAGGCATCAGCACATACTGAGCTAATAATGTCAGTGAAAGATGATCAAGCTGCTAATGATCTTGGGGAAGTACAAGGATCTGCTCAGGATGTCATTGCATACAATGAAGATGACTTGAGTGGCAGTGACATTCCTGTGAGCAAAAGCTTTCTGGTTGCTAAGTACAACAAGTTAGTACTTAAAACCAATAAGCGAAAACAAAGAATTCTGGAGCTGAAAGGTGTAATTCAAGAAAAGGATGAAGAGCTGATGAAAAAGGATGCCAGTTTAAAAAGACTCAGAGAAGATGCTCTATGCAACAATGAAGTTATTGATGCATTTTTGCAAAAACAACAAGAGTTAGAGGCATCTTTAAAACTTGAGCAAAATGAAAAGGCTGAGCAAATAAAGCAAAAGGATCTAGAGATAGAAAGCCTGAAAAGAAAACTCTCAGATCTGAAAACAAAAGTGGATTCAAGAGCTGAGCAAGCAAAACAGTCGGGTAGAGCTACTAAGCCACTGATTTCATACACCCGAAAAAGAAAATACTTTGGAGCTACTCAAAAGAAACCTGAAGATGAAAGCTCTCCAAAGAAACCAAAACTTCCATCTCCTGCACCTACACCTTCAGTAGAAGTGTCTGCTGTGAAGGTATCCTCCGAAGAAGAAGATGACTGTGAGAAAGAGTGGGAGGAACTAACAAGAATGGAGTCCACCACTGAAGAAAAGGGTGGAAAGGCCGATGACCTTCTAACAACCGCTGATATCATGGAAGAGAGGCCTGATTCCAGTATGTTTATGACCCTCATCAACCATGGTTTTCCATATGACATGGTTGAGAGGATGAACTCAACAGAAATGAAAAATACACTGAAAGAATTTGAGTTTGCCAGGTTCATAATCCCTAACTGTGATTATGAAGCCTTTACTACATTTCAGTTGTTGGAAAAGATCAAGAAGGATCTGGGGCACTGTGACACCGCCAAACTCACCAAGTATAATATGACTTGCTGGTTACAGGGCCACAACTACAAACCACATGAGCTTAAAGGTAGAACCACTGGAGAACTGCGGAGGATGATGGAGCATGTAATGAAGGTGGAATTGGAAAAAGGTGTCAAGTTCAGAACAACAGCTCCTCATCCTACTGATGACAAACAAAGCAAACTTTCTGCTAATCCAATCACTGTGGAACCCAAGGATCAGCATAAAGCTAAGGATAAGCTCATCAGGGAACCAAGGGAAGTCATCCCAGGCAAAGTATGGCCCCTTGGTACCACTGTTAGAGAAATAACTGATCAGAAGTCCACTCTGATTCAGTTAATAGATCATCTCACAACTCCCAACTCAGTTGAAGAAAATAAGATCATGGCATGGAAATATGACCAAGAGTGGGATTGTGCAGTGATCAAAAGGACATCAGGAAGAATTGAATACTTCTGTGATGTGTTTTCAGTACTCTGCCTTCCTGAGAATGATTAAAGGACCTGCAAAGCCTTACTTTGACAAATTATCCTATACATCCAAGGGGCAGGGACTTCTCAAGCAGAGTGGGACAACTGAAAACAAGGTTCAAAGATGATGTGATCATAGGAGCTAAACGAGATGATGATGGGAACAAAAGAAGAACTCAAGGGCTGAAAAGATCCAAGTCCAATGCCTCTGACTCAGTAGATGATGAATTTCTAAAGAGGGTTGGCTATAACAACAGAACATCAGCAGCCATCAAACACATTGAAGGGACTCAATACACACTCCCTATCACTGAATGGGGATATGTAGAGAGGACAAAGGAATTGGTGCTGATGAGAAATGCTGAGAACAAACGGGCTGAGAAGATCAGGATCTTTGATCCTGCGGAAATCAAGTTGCTTCATCCAAGCTACACTTCCTATCTTCATGACAAATTCTTTCCAAAGCTGAGTGATGAAGCAGCTCAAAATGATCTGTTCTTGCATGTACACATGATACAAGTCATAGACAAACTTCATGCAAAGGCCTACAAACGACGTAGACACAATGCAGGCTTGCTGAAGGGCACAGAATATGATGAAGTCACAGAACTTCGCCTGTCCGAACAAGATGAACTTGAAGTAGTGAAGAATGACAGAGTCTTGGAGACTCTCACTACAGAGGAGGATGTTCTGGGACTTGGATTCGAGACTCCAAAGAAGATCAGCAAAATGGAGATCAAATACAAGTATGATGATCAAAAGGCAGCTGTATCTTACTTCTACAATAAAATCATATCAAGGGTCAAGGATCTTGCTGTTTTGAAGGACTGATTACAAGGAGCTAAGCCTAAGGGGGAGTATTGTTGGATCTAGATTGTATAGGACTAGACCATTTTGTATAGGCTTAGTACTTGTATCAAGTCTTGTAATTAACACTTGTAATCGTCAATATATATAAATATATATATATATATATATATATATATATATATATGTGTGTGTGTGTGTGAATTGAATTTATAGGTTAACCCCATATATGTATGTGTGTTGATTTGTGACTTGACAAGAGAAACAATATACTTGGATGGGTTTCCTGAAATTGAACAAGTGTAGGAAACATCTACGGATGAACAATTTGTTAATCCGTAGATATGTTTCTTACAAGACCAAATGAGCTACATGTTCCTGCGGATGATCAAGTTCCATGAAGTGAAGACTCCTACGGAAGAAGGATTTCCTACGGAAGAAGGATTTCCTACGGAAGAACAACATTCCTACGGAAAGAGCAAATCATCTACGGAAGAACAAAAGTTCTGCGGAAGGCAAGACTCCTGCGGAAGATCATTATACTTGTGCGATTGCAAATTCCATGAAGTCAAACAAGTCAACACGATCAACAACAAATCCCGAGAGATTCGGTGTTTCCTTAGCCGACTCAAATCATCTATAAATATGAGTCCTAGGTTTCACATCTCGGCGAACATAATCAAGCAATATTACGGCTGTCAGAGTTACATCATTGTGCAACCCTAATTGCCGTCACATCAACATCAATATTATTCGATACATTGAATTCGATTGTTCATAGTCATTCGTTAATATTCTTTTGTAATCATTACATTACTGTTAATGAAATACGTTTGAATATTCATTGATTTCGCATTTATTGTGTCTTCGTGGTTGTGTTCATCATTAATCATTAAATCAATTAAACGTCAATTAGTGATAATTCCGCGATCATTAAATTGATTTATTTTAATACTGGTAATTCCTGTATTTCGATCCTTGGATTCACAAATGGCAAAACCCTTCACTACCAGGAAAACCCTAAATTCATTATCTTAATTAGCCTGCGATTACGTGTTAATGCACCCTTCAGATTCAACAAAGCCATCGTATGTAGCTAAACTGGATACGATCAGGGGCAGACTTATTAAGAGCACAGGGGTAGCCCCCGACTATCCTAAACTACCCCTGAACTCTTGTTTCGAAGTGCAAACTTTTTTTTCTTACCCTTGTATATATCAGGATACGTTGAGCCAAAATTAGAATACCACTCAAATTTAAAAAGCTCAATTTTATATAAAATTAAAAACCCAACCCTAAAAAGAAGTTTATACGACCTCTTATAAGTTTTGAGCCCATTCCAATTCTTATGAAACAACCCCAAAATATAAATAACAATATAAAAATATTAGTTTGAATAACTAAGTCATTTATCTTATTAGTTAATTATTTGATGCATTAATTATTAAATTATTGATTAATAGATTGCTAGATTAGATTATTTGATTTATTTAATTGATTGATTGCTTGAATACTTGATTATTTGAATGTTACAATGACTTTTAAATAGGAATGTAGACAAGTCATGTTGAGCCTAAGATTGTTTTGACATAAGAGAGTTTGATCTTGTAATCGAGCTCGACTTATATAGAATATTAATTGTAAGGCTCGAGCTCGTCTTGTGTAAAAGTTTAATTTTAGTACCCGAGTTTTTTTATTTCCGAATTTTTCAAACTCGAGCTCGGCTTAATATCCCTTATTTATAATTAATTATTTTTATCATAAGTTTTATATAATAAAAATTATCTATATAAATATATTTAATATAGTAATAATTATATAAAAAAATTTCATTCCGAGAAGGATCGATACGTGAAGCTCTGATTTAAGCTCGTTTATTAAATGATAAATAGTATAAGCTCAAACTTGTAAACTCGGGTAGATCAAAGATTTTGACGAGCCGACCCCGAGTAACTTACGACTTCGCTTATCTCATTTACACCCCTAGTGTTGAATGTTACTTGTTTTAATTTGAATTTTTTGTCTTCTTATTGTGTGATTCGGCCCGACCTGAATCGGACCGTATCAAAAAGATTTATAATTAGTGATAGAGGACCGACCCTTAAAAGTTTCCGACCGCCATGTAAAACATTTCTGGGTACGCCACTGAAGATGAAACTTTATTTTAAACAAGTTATTATTGTCAAAAGAAAATATTATTATTGGATGAATTTACAGTAGAAAAAAATTATTAAATTAATATACCGTACAAAACTTTTTATTTGGGATGCCCATGACTTTTCGGGTTAGATCCACCAGCGGATACGATTGAATCAATGGCCGGAGGAAATAATGTCAAAGTTCACGTGTGGTGGTACGATCGACCAGAGGATTCTATTGGTAGCTGGAGACAATTTCACGGCACAAAAGACGTTTTTATTCTCCAATCACAATGATCTGCAGAGCACTGGTACAATCGAAGGAAAGTGTAACGTAAAGTTTAAACTTTCAAGAGCTATGTGAAGCTTGACATCTATGAAAACGTCAAATTTTTTTTTTTTTTGTCATTTTGAATATAATTCTACAGAAGCTAGCCTTCAGTCTAGATTAAGCCGCCGTGTATGTATATATAACAAACTAGCTATAAGCTTTCTTATGTTTCTTAATGAATTTGCTATCACATTGATTGATTCAGTAAATCCCTATCATTCATTTTGTAGTTTAAGCGATTAATTTAAATTGCGAGTTAATTTGACTGTTTTTGTTTAATGGTAGCTACTTTAAGTGTGAGATGCCATACAATCCAGATGACTTAATGGTTCAGTTCATTACCTTAATGTGATGGCTCCATAGATTGGTAGGTTGTATAATATGCTGCTTTGAATTTAGTTGGATTTTGCTATTGAATTCTGGAACTTGAGTGTTCTTGATGGTTGTGCATTTGGATTTTGATCTGCAAAACAAAATTAATTAAGAAGTTCTTCATTGTTTTAGCGATATTGTGGTTTCTGGATTACTTGTTTTCTGAATCCAAGTACAATTACATGTGAAGGATGATTCTAGTTTTTCAGATGGAAACAAAGCACCACAGGGGTGATGCAAAGGTTTAAAAAAATAAAAACCTAGCTACTGTTCAATATATATATGTACCAATAAAATGGCTGCAACATGAATGTACACTACAAGTCAGCACAAGGTTGATAAGAGATGATAAATGTGGTGATACATGAATAATTTATATGTATATGTTTCTGAAGATGTTTTTGGTGGTCTAGTTTATGTCATTCAAGGTTTTTTCCACTTAGTTCTTGTTGCTTTTCTTCCAAAATCCAAATGTTCACTCGTCAACACTTCTGGAATATTAACTTTTCTTTGAGATCATAATCGTTCATATGTGGGTTGGGCCGGACAATGTGAGAGTTTAACTCAACTTATTTTGTCACCTTTTTTGTTTATTTTCTGGTTGTAGAATCGTCGCTAGGGTACCAATATCGATTAAAAAACATCACAGAGTCGGCTGGAACAGCATAATCATCTTCATTGCGATGCCAACTATAGTAAGCATGTGTCCGATTCTTGATCTCTAATGTCGCGTGACCATAGCTAGCTTCTCTATATGCAGAATACCTTGGCTGTGGCTCTCTCATCCTACATATAATTTAACAAACACTGATTAGATAATGTTTTCAACAAAACTAATGCTCATTATGCTCACTTGTTTGCTAGGCCTTCAATGTTGCCTCCACCTCCGACGGTTATATACACAGGGGCGCATTGGTCGTTCACTGGAGCGTATTCCCCGTTCACAATGTTATGAGCAATATTTGATATACGCTCCTGCGTGTATAATAAGTTTGGAAAAGATCAAACAAGAGTATACGTGTGTATACGTAATACTTTTTTTAATTTGGTCATGTTATAGCTTACCGAGCGTTCATAAGCATGAACATGACCGGCAAACACAAGATCAACCTTGTACTTCACGAACCACGGCTCATATATGACTCTCATGCTCTCACCTTCCATGTAATGATAACTATTACTACTGTACCATGGTGAATGCATGAGCACAATCACCCATGGTGTTTCGCTTCTGTTCACCTTCGGAAATTCATTGTGCAGCCATCGGTATTGTGGTGTGTATGTACCTACACAAGCGGCATTATATCTTTCTCATAAGGTTTCCATCAAATGTGACAACATTATTTGGAAACAAGTTAATGTTACCATAAGCCGAGTAGGAAGATAATACAATAACATATGCGGATCCTCGCTTGATTGAATACCAAAGTGGTTCTGTGCTTCCTGATGCCTGAAAGGGTACTTGGTATCGATAGATAAACGGCTTAAATGGCTTGGTTTCACCCTAAGATAAAACAGATAATAACATTATTCGATAAAGTTGAAAATGTTTTATCAAAATAATTATTTTAGTGTGTTATACCAATATGGCAATGTTAGAAAGAAATCACTCATTTAACCATATGACATAGGCAATTAAGAGTCAGGTTTCTACTTTTTCACGCACAAAACACTTTTTCTATTCGTAATAAATTAAACTGATATGATACATGCCCATATCGTGTTAGAGTTGGTATGTAGTGTTATTCGTGTATATGGTAATAATTTTAAAGTTGTAGGTGAGTACCTATATTCATGACTATATGCGTGAAATGTTCAGACAAGACGATACATGTAAACATTTTATATGCATTACTTAAATGTTAATATTTCCCGCCCGAATTCTTCATTTGTTTACATTTGATTTAGGTTTTGATGACAAAGGTACTTACGATACTCGGGTCATAATCGAGCTCATGGTTTCCAGCAGTCCAAATCCAAGGTTGATAAGCGGTACTACCTTCAACAAATCTCCCCCAACTATCCCATCTCGAATTGTCATGGAACTATAGTGATCAGCATATGACAGATCGCCAACAAACAAGACTGCTTGACCTTTCACCGGGTTCATTTCATAACGCGTAAGTGTAAGGTTCGAATCGTAAGTTTGACCAAGATCTCCTGCACAAATTTGGTCAATCCAACTGAACATGTATCGAGAATTCAAATTGAAAGCTTACCCATTATGCCAAAAGTGTAGGGGACATCAGGTCCAATCGCTGGAGGGGTCATGAACCAGAACCTTCTTGTGGTGTGACCAATCCCGACCTCGTAGTGGTACTTGGTGTCAAACTGCATCAATCATTATCAGATTAAACTATCAAAGTTACAATCATAAGTATAAAACTATGATATATCACCAAAATATATGTTTTGACAAACGTTTAAGTTAAAATATACATCGCCTTTTAGCCCTTTTAAAATTAAACATATTTAAAAGCAACTTATCAGAAAACACCACTTAAGTTTAATACGCTAAAAGGAACAAAGTATAGCTGGCACAAAGAAGGAAAAGAGACAATAGCACACCAAATCCACCAAACACCAATCAAAACAACCACGTGTTACGGATGTAGACTGAAATCTAGCAACCGGATTAAGGTTGAAACTTAGCAGCTAGATTAAGGCTGAAATCTAGATAGCCGACATGATACATGGCGTTTAACCCTATTGTACTTTTCAATGATTATTTTGGCTTAAAATGTTTAACATGTCTGATTTGAAGATTTTCCCTTCAAACTATTAAATTTGAAATCCCACCTCTAAATTCTTAATATTGCAATGGTGAATGAATCCAGAAGTGTAATTATAGTATTTGTAAGTAGTGAGTTTGCCTGTGGCTTTGAGTTTTTGTGGGTTCTTATCGGACCAATAAACCACACTGCTAGAACCAGGTTCATCTTGAGTCACCCATGACACAATCACCGCTCTACCCACATGATCTCCTTGCGTGATATGCACCTACAACAAACCAAACCAAATCAAACCAAATAGATTTAAAACTATCAGTGCACAGGATGCAAGTTAGTAAGCGATAACTGTTTTTGTGAATCGTCAAGATTCGTCAACGGGTTTGACTCTACGAGCCAATGAACCAGGAACCCATCATCGGTGATTTATTGTCATCAAGACATCAAGTTATTTAAGTTATCTGGGATTTACTTAGGACCAAAAGGAAATCCGAATGAACATTGTTATGAGTTAAAGAGGTGTTAAGTGTGTGTCAGTTTAAAACAATTCTGAGTTCTAACACTGGTCCAAAGGGTAGTGAAAAATCAATTGCTGTAGTTGGAAGTCTCTAGAAAGTAGGAAATGATTATGAGTAGGAACTGATTTATACCGGTCAATCTGTAGGTACTACGAGTTCAGTAGTAACTAGTAAGTAGTAACTATGCGATTAAGAGGAACTTCAACTTGGTCCATGCTAGCAGCAACTAAGTTACTACTTACTATACTGGGTTACCAGAATCAACTGTCATCAATTTTAACACTCAAACTCACATGCTTTCGTGAAACATATATTCTATCGTTTCGCCAAAACGCATGATCATTTACAACCTATAAGACGATGCAAACTTGGATTACTTTTGGGTAATGTTTATATAACAAAAAACACATACTCTTTTTTTTAAACACATTCTATGTTATTCAATTAAGATTTCGAAAGTATTTTAGAATTACTTTAACTTAAAAGTGAACTATATGATTCAGAGAGATTATCCAGAACATCATAGGTGAGTAGAAAGAGTACCTGTTGAGGGGCATTGTAACCGGGAGGACGAGAGAACACATCGCTGCTTAAGGGCATGTCGATGGGTTTTGATGCTTTACGAACGAAAGAGCTTGTGATTCCCCCATGGATGAATGATCCACGGTACAACGTTAACAGAAAAATGGAGAAACACGCTAACAACAACATCCGTAGTAGAGTGAATCGCATAATGAATGGTACGGTGTTGGTTTTAAGAGGAAGGTACGTTGAGAGTAAATATAAGAATATATGTTTTAGAAACTTAACGAATAGATTAATGACTGCTAATATTCCCTAATAGCATTTCGTTATAGGAAAGTTAATGATTATTGAGGAAATTAATTAGTAGTTTTAATTTATAGCACGTAAATGTGATTTAGAAAAACAATAAAAACGTATATTTCACAATTTTGGTGATACATTTAAAAATAAATACATTTAATCACACGGGAAAATCATGAAAACATGATGTGTCATAATACCTTTATATTAATAAAGGGACGTTCTTTTTTATATAAAAAATATGTTAAAAACTAAGAGTGGTGCCTGTTGGCTTCCATAAGGTTGAAAGCAACGAAGGGAGTACACATTGGAAACCAAATAAGTTTAATTCGAGCTGTTTAGAGGGCTTCAATTCATCGCTTCACTGGATTCATATCTTTAGGTTACCCTTTCATCGGTAAACCCCAATACTTGGCCCGCGCGCAGAGATGAATTCATTTGGTTAGGTCTGAATTGGGACTTACGGACCTACTAGATAGGGTTCATGAATGGGTAATATGTTTGAAAACGGTTTATGACAAAAAAAGTCATAAAATGATTTTACATAACCTTGTCAAGTGTAACAGGGTTACACCATTCCGTAGTCGAGTTTGTTACTCATCGAACATTAACTGATATGCTTGAGTTTTAGAAAAAACCACTATTTATTTATCTAAAGTTTATTATCACATAAGTTGTTTAGTACATAACCGAAGCATATATATTAATGTGCTTTAGAATTAAACAAGTTTGAAATGAGAAACAAATGTTACATGAAATGATAAAACAAACGAAAGAAAAGCGAGAGAGGATTTCAAAGAAATTTCTCGCACTATTACTTGTATCTACATTGAGCCTGCCCTAAACCATGATTTATCGGTAATTTATAAGAAAATGATATAATATTTTAAAGTAACTTTCCTACCGAAAGTTGGGAGGTAATTAGAATATCAACGGAATTGCTTGAAGCTTTTAAAAACTTAACTACATTTTATCGGAAGTTTATTATCTCATGAGTTGTTTGGTACTTCATTGGTTGTATGTAACGTGTTGAACATTAAACGATTTTGAATACGAAGGTCCTATTTTTCAACAAATGTTGGTACAATGAAAGAACAGTTTAAAAAGTATTTTAGAGAGATACCTCCTATTTTTACATTTTCCGTCAAATTAAACCATTGCTAAATGTTATTGGGGTTGAACATATGGTAGAAACAAATAGTCATTTGGATTTACATGATGAAAACCCTTTTTTGCAACTAATATAATTAAATACTTTCAAAATAGTTTAGAAAATATTTTTGGTATATATTTACAAATATATGGTTTCCACATCACAAGTTCATGAACAATGCGTTTAGCATCAAGTAGTTCCTCACATAGGGACTCCGATATAAGTTTATTTAATACTTAATACATGAAAAATACAAAACAAGTTCAGAGTACCACAACATGGAGCGAGCTCGATCGGGAGGTTAACTAAAACTAATTTTTTATCCACCAGGGATTTGGGGTAATCAGTTTCTAACTTTTGGCATTTTGGTTTAGTGGAAAGAAAGCGAATCCCAATATCCCGTTCTTGCCGTCATGACTCGTGATCTACTAACCATCCAAGCTTTTACAGCCGATTCAAAATCTACTTTTTCTCTTAGTTGTAAGGTTTTATCCATTGGAAGAATGAGGTTCACCCAACAATCGATAGAAATATGCATTTGCTTGAAGTGCCAAGGGGGACACGATGGTACACAAGTCAAAAGATGTAACATCCAAAAGTTTAATAATATATATATTTAATTAGATTTAGTGTTCAGTCGCATGCCATACGTGCGAATGAAGCTCAATCACATGAATGACGGCGTATGGCTCAATCGTACGATTGAGTCGTGCGAATAAGCCAGTCGTGCGATTGAGTATGTCGGCTAAAAATAGGCATGAAGGATAAGTAGGGCGGTTAAGGGGCTGACAAGCAGATTTTATCTGCTTTAACATCCTTCCCTTGTTCCCTTCGAACCCAAATACCCTGCTCTTGCCCAAATCGATCAAACTAGCTCCGTTTAGGTAAATTTTTCTTGGTACGGATCGATTTTTTGAATATGTTAAGCTGTGGGGTGGTGGAATTGATCCAAAAACATGTTTAATCAGAGTTCCTGTTCAATCTTTCTGTTAAACTGAAAAGTGAAGGTTCGGGCCCTAGTTTTTGTGAAATTTGATGAAATAAGGACCCGAAATGGTTGTAAATGAAATGTACAGGTTCTGTTATGAATATGGTATAATCTGAACAGTTAAAACTCGAGTTTTTGGATCAAATATGTCAAGAACACAACTGCTGATCCGTTTCAGGCGAATGAGCCCAGTCGCATGACCCATTCGTGCGACTGAGTCAATCGCATTGTTCAAACGTGCGACTGAAGTTCAATCGCATGCACTAATCGCACGAATGGAGGTCATTCGCACAAACCCTGTTATAGCTCATTCGCACCTCTGTCGTATGGTCCATTCATACGATTAAGCTCAGTCGCATGTTCAATCGTACGAATGAGTCCAGTCGCATAGCCTTAGTCGTGTGAAGTGGTCAGCTAGGGGAAATTTGACTAAGTAGGGTTATTGTTTTAGATTTGCTTTGAAAAAGAGAAGTTTTTAGCTGCCCTAGCATATTTGGATTGATAACCACTTGTTGGAAACATTAAGGTGAGTTCTAATTGCCCTTTTTATGTGTTAATGCCGTTTGATAAATGTTGTTTGATAAAAATCGGACACTGGCATGCATATAAATAAATACAAAATGTGAATAAGAGTTGAAAGTGGTAAATTGTGATGAATGGCGAGATGGAGGTTTGACCCACCAACTATAGACGGAGGTTTGACCCGTCAACGCCAATTATAGACGGAGGGTTTGACCCCTCAACGCGCGAGGTGGAGGTTTGACCCACCAAACTATAGACGGAGGTTTGACTCGTCAACGCGCGAGGTGGAGGTTTCACCCACCAAATTAAAAAATTGATAAAAGATGTCCGTAAATACCTTGTGAGTATTCGATATGCATATCAATACTGGGATAAATAAATGGACTGATGTATGTGTGTGTGGATCATTCGTGTCACACCCCAACCTTGACGGCGGAAACGTCGAGGTGTGAGGATTAAGATTGTTCACAGCCACATAACGCTATGTTAAAGTATAAATACCATTAATCAATTGTTTTCAATCACCACATACATCAATGTCTCAAAATAAATCAAACAAAACAAGAATTCAATCGTCTTTATTAAGCCTAGGTCCATGATCTAGGTTTATGCATTCCTTCAATCATTGCTAAGCTTGCACATTACCTGAAACATGTTGAAATAAAGTCAACTAACTAGTTGGTGAATTCTCATGGTTTTTAAATACAATAAGTATACAAAATGTGGCAATTCTAGTCAATGGTCACAAGATAGCAAGTATATAGAACATGCATAGTTACAATCAAGCCTCGACTGAATAATATGAATAAGCATGATTAGCTAAGTGTATTTGGTTCCCTAGTGCACAAGCATACGGCTCCTAGGAGTCGGCAATACATCGACTTTAGCACCAAATAGGCTTGTCAGGCCCAAAGATCTAAGACTTCGCTAGGCTAGCAATAGTTAATGATTGCACACGTATGTCACATCTCATATAATACTTAACATATCCAAACAACCACGACTATGTAAAGAATTGCACGTGTGTAATAAGTATCAAAGCGTGTATATGTAAGTTTGTATAAGCAACATGTTTCACCCCGAAAGATGTGAAATAATCGTAAAGCGGGGCATAAGAACTCACATGTTTAATAAGGAGACTTGTAGATGTAATAAGAATAACCACGAATAAGATTTCCAACACAAACGTCACAACGCACCTAAACGAAATAAAGTAGCGCGTTATAATTTGTTTGATGATTAATTGTAGGTCTAATAGGATTCAATAATTATTCGTATTTATTACATGTTAATAGCGTGATCGGTTAAATGGAACGAATGGATTATACTTGGTATAATCAATTGTTAGCGCGTAAGAGATAGAAAAATAAAACTTGATTAAATTGTACGTTAAACCGATTTTTAAGGATTGTATATAATAATTATAATGAGTGATTTAGCTATTATAAGGGACTATATACAAATATATATATATTTATAGATATAAGTAATCAAACAATTTAATTGTTTGAATATACATATAAATATATATACTAAACAATTATAATGTTGTGTAAATAATCAATATAAATGATTTAACTATTAAAAGAACTATGTATAATATATATATATATATATATATATATATATATATATATATATATATATATTAGTAACTAAACAATTAAATTGTTTGAATGTATATATAAATATTTATATATACTAAACAATTATAATATTGTATAATCATAATAAGTGATTTAATTACTAAAAGAACATATTAAATATATATATATAGGTATAAATAACTAAATAATTTAATTATTTAAAAATATATATATATATATACAAGTATTATGTTTACTCATTTCTTTTGTATTTTTTAAAATTAAAATTATGTATTTATAAATACAAAATTATTTTATAAAAATTAATTAGTCCCAAATTAATTGAACAAAAGTAAAAAAATAAATCTGTATTTTATATTAATTTTAGAAATTTCAGAATTTAAAAAAAGTTAATTAAATAAGAAAATGAATAAAGAAAAAAAATCAGAAAAGAAAAAGAAAAAGAAATCAGAAAAGAAAGGGGGAGGGGGCTGCCCGGGGTCGAACCCGGGGCCTCCCCGTTTACATGGGACGCAGGAACCAGTGAACCAGGGCCGAGGCCTTGTTCATTTCGGTTCGTTTTGAATTTAAGTGAGTCGCCCCAGTTTTCCCCCAATCCATGAACCCTAGGTTCATCTGTTCTGAAATTGACCCTCGATTCGGTGTTAGACACCCAAATCATCATAGGGCTTTTGATCCTTGGATCAAAACGAGTAGTTAACAGGTTTTGATTACCTGTTTGGATGAGAGAAAAGGTGATTTCGAGTGCGTTTAGGTTTCGGGTTTCTTGTGTTTGGGTTTTCTGATCGAATGATTTTCTTGTGAAATTGAGGTTCAGGGAGTTTAGGAACTCCACAATGAACCGAAAGGCCACAATATATAGCCTTGATTTCACTGTTCGAGCTTAACTCGTTCGATTTGAAACCGCGTTCGAATTTACCAAAATTATCAGATTCGAGCTGTTACGATGCGTAATTGGTGGGTTGATTATTTGTTAAACCGCGTATTAGCTTAGGGAATGATTGATTTGATTCAATTTGTGATTTTAAACATGATTTGATTCGAATTTTTTTTGAATTTTGATTCGGTTTTGATTTGGAAAGGGTACGAGCGCGAATTTCGATTTTGGAGTTGGGCTCGGGTTCGAAACATGAGGTCGAGCGGTTTGGGGTTTATTTTGGGTCGAATGGTTTGAAATGGTGGTTTTGAGATCGCCGGAGCTCGGCGGAGCTCGCCGGAGCTCCGCCGGGAAAACGGGGTAACAGGGGGGGGGTGGTTTGGGAATTTGCATAAATGGCCCCTGTACTTTTAAATGTTATTATTTCATGCCATGAACTTTTATTTAAAGTTTACAAAATGACAAAATGGCCCCCGCACTTTAATTCATTATTTTTTATTATTATTATTATTATTATTATTATTATTATTATTATTATTATTATTATTATTATTATTTTTATTATTATTATTATATATTAATTTTATTTATTATTATTATTATTATTATTATTATTATTATTATATTATTATTATATATTATAGTATAAAAAAGCGATTTACTAAAGATGCTATAAAAGGCATAATAAAATGAACACAAAAATACAGAATGTTACAGTCTCCCCAACTTAAAAGAATTTCGTCCCGAAATTAAGAATCAAAAAGGGTTACAAGAATAAGTAAGGGTAAGTCTTCTTCATATGTTCTTCACGCTCCCAAGTGAATTCCGCTCCTCGTTTGTTCTCCCATCGAACCTTTACAATTGGGGTCGTAGAGGTCCTAGTCTTCTTCATAATGTGATCCATGATTTCGACGGGTTTTTCAACGAAGTGTAGTGACTCGTCGATCTGAATGTCTTCCAATGGCATGCAAATTATCGTCGGCCAGACACTTCCTCAGATTCGAGATGTGGAAGACAGGGTGAATTCCACTAAGGTCGGAGGGTAGTTCTAGTTTGTAGGCCACTTTCCCGATCCTTTTCAGAACCTTGAAAGGCCCTACAAACCTTGGAGCTAACTTGCCTTTCCTTCCAAAGCGAACCACACCCTTCCACGGTGAGACCTTGAGAAGGACCATCTCCCCAACTTGGAATTCCAGTGGCTTGCGACGTTTGTCCGCGTAGCTTCTTCTGTCGACTCCTGGCCACTTCCAGGTTCTTGCGGATGATAGCGACTTTGTCGGTCGTCTCTTGTATGAGCTCGGGACCGGTGATAAGATTTTCGCCAATGTCGGTCCAGCAGATTGGTGAACGACACTTACGACCGTAAAGTGCTTCGAACGGTGCCATTTGGATGCTTGAGTGGTAACTGTTGTTGTAGGAGAATTCTGCGAGCGGTAGGTGCGTATCCCAGTCGCCCCCAAAATCAAGGACACAGAGACGTAACAGGTCTTCCAGGGTTTGGATCGTCCGCTCGGTTTGGCCATCGGTTTGGGGATGGTAAGCCGTGCTTAAATCCAATTGGGTACCCAGAAGTTCTTGCATAGTAGACCAAAAGTGAGAAGTGAATCGAGCGTCTCGGTCGGATATAATGTGAAGAGGCACACCATGACGGCTTACGATCTCGTCGATGTAAATCCGGGCTAACCTTGATGTCTTATATGTGTCGCGTATGGGTATGAAATGTGCCGACTTAGTCAATCGGTCGACGATTACCCATATGCTATCGTGCCCGCGAGATGTCCGAGGTAACTTGGTTATGAAGTCCATGGATATATGTTCCCACTTCCACATGGGAATTTCGGGTTGTTCAAGTAACCACTTGGACGTTGATGCTCCGCTTTAACCTTCGTGCATGTAAGGCACTTAGCAACATAGGTTGCTATGTCTCGTTTCATTCCGGGCCACCAATATTGACTCCGTAAGTCCATGTACATCTTATCGGAGCCCGGGTGAATAGAATAACGAGTCCGATGTGCTTCGTTCATGATAGAAGCCGAAGGTTATTGCGTTTGGGGATCCAGATTCGGTTTGCGAAATACCTTAGCCCATTGGCTCTTGTTTCTAATTGGGCTAAGAGATTTGGCTCGAGCTCTTCCTTCATACTCCCTTCGGTTTGCACCGCTTGCTGTGCTTCTCGAATACTCGCCTCGATGTCACAATCGATCCTTAAGTTCTGCAATAACACCGTAGCATTGTTGACATCGAGTCGGACTTCAGTATCAAACTCTCCCAATGTATCGAACCATTGGCGTCGGTCGCGAATCTCTTGAACGGAAACCATCTTTTGATGCGTCTTTCGACTCAATGCATCGGCTACGACATTTGCCTTGCCGGGATGGTAGCGGATATCACAATCGTAGTCGCTAATTAGTTCCACCCAACGACGTTGCCTCATATTGAGGTCCTTCTGATTGAAAACGTGTTGGAGGCTCTTGTGGTCCGTGTAGACTATACATTGCGTGCCGTATAGATAGTGTCTCCAGATTTTTAAAGCAAAGACCACCGCTCCGAGCTCGAGATCGTGCGTCGTATAATTTACCTCGTGAACCTTCAATTGTCTCGAGGCATATGCGATGACCTTTCCCCGTTGCATGAGAACACAACCAAGGCCTTGTTTCGATGCGTCGCAGTATACCGTGAATCGTCATTCCCATCCGGTAGCGTCAGAATAGGAGCATTGCACAACTTGTGCTTCAATGTCTCAAACGCCTCTTCTTGCTCGGCTTTCCACTCGAAAGGCTTGTTCTTTTGAGTCAAGGACGTGAGTGGCTTTGCGATTTTTGAGAAGTTGGCAATAAATCGCCGGTAATACCCGGCTAGGCCAAGAAATGATCGAACTTCCGTGGGAGTTTTGGGAGCACTCCAATTCTTCACGGCTTCAACCTTCGCAGGGTCGACGTGAATTCCTTGACTATTCACAACGTGCCCTAAGAATTGTACTTCTTCAAGCCAAAACTCACATTTCGAAAATTTCGCGTACAGTTGTTCCTTCTTCAACAGCTCGAGGATTTGACGGAGATGAAGTTCGTGATCGGAGCGAGACTTGGAATAAATAAGAATGTCGTCAATGAAAACGATGACGAACTTGTCTAGGTATGGCTTGCACACCCGATTCATAAGATCCATGAAGACCGCTGGAGCATTGGTTAAGCCAAAAGGCATAACCATGAACTCGTAATGCCCATACCGAGTGCGGAATGCAGTCTTTGGGATATCGTCGTCGTGGACTCGCAGTTGGTGATAACCCGAACGCAAGTCGATTTTTGAAAAGATTGCAGCTCCTTGAAGTTGGTCGAAAAGGTCGTCGATACGAGGAAGAGGTACCGGTTCTTGATAGTCAACTTGTTGAGCTCCCGGTAATCGATACACATGCGGAAAGACCCATCTTTCTTCTTCACAAATAAGACAGGTGCACCCCAAGGAGAAGAACTAGGGCGGATAAACCCCTTCTCGGATAATTCCTGGAGTTGGCTAGAGAGTTCTTGCATTTCCGATGGTGCGAGTCGGTAAGGTGATTTAGCCGCGGGGCTTGCTCCCGGAATCAAGTCGATTTTAAATTCTACTTCGCGTACGGGAGGTAACCCGCTAAGATCATCGGGAAAGACCTCATGGAATTCTCGTACGACTGGAACATCTTTGAGTTCCTTCTCCTTGGTTTTGGTGTTGACTACATATGCCAAGAATGCCGGATAACTCTTACTTAGGCTTTCTGAGCCTTAGTACATGACATAAGCTTGAGTCCTTTGGAGGACCGTTCACCGAACACCTTCATCGTGTCACCGGAGGGTAAGGGCATGCGAATACACTTCTCGAAGCAGATGATCTCGGCATGGTTCTTGGATAACCAATCCATGCCAATAATAACGTCGAAACTTCCAAGCTTCATTGGAATAAGGTCGATAAGAAATTTATGGTTGTCGAGGCACAGTAGACAATCGCGGATAACCACGTCGACGGTGATGGGTTCTCCATCAGCAACTTCGACGGTGAGAGGTCTCTCTAGATTTGAGCGAGGTTTAGAAAGTGTCGGCTCGAACTCTAAGGAAACGAAACTTCTATCGGCGCTCGAATCAAATAATACGTATGCATAGGTGTCATTAATAAGAAACATACCTGTATAGGTTTTAAAGGCACTTAAGGACACAAGTAAGGAATTTTAAGAGAAATTCTATGGAGATAGGGTTGCAATTTTTTTTTACGTACCGTTCACCACCTCGTTGTTCGCTTGCGCTTGGTTCGCGTTGATGTTGAAAGCACGTCCACGAGCTTGTGGAACATTGCCCACAAGACGAGGGCACTGGGGTCGGTAGTGACCTGGTTCTCCACAGTTGTAGCAGACCCGATTTGGTTCCGTCACTGCGTTTCCCAATGCTCGGCGACACGTTGCCACAAGGTGCCCGTACTTGCCACATAGTGTGCAGATGCGACACGGAAGGTTTCCCGGATGGTGGTACCTACACGTGTTGCACATAGGTAGAGGGCCTGCATAAGCCCTTGCCACGGGCACTTGTGCGGCCGGTGTAGCCCCGGTAGTACACTGTCTTTGGGGCGGTTTAGGAGCAGCCACGGCGTAGTTCCGTGCCGGTACAAACTTCCGTTTCTTGTTATCAGGCTTGACCTCCTTGACCTCCTCGGGGGTCGTCTTCTCAGTCTTCTTGGCACCCTTTGCAGACATAGTGCCTGCTCGGATGTGGTTCTCCGTCAATTGGGCAGTGATGTGATAGCTTCTTCCAAGGTTGCGGGCCGGCTACCCACAACGGCATCCTGAATCTGAGGCGGTACACCCTTAATAAATTTTTCCACGTTTCGGGAAACGGTATCCACCATGTGTGGCAGCAGTATGCTTAGTTCATGATGACGGGTAGAATATGCCAGATGGTTCCCGCCATCCTGTTTCAAATTCCAGAATTCCTCCTCCAGTTTCTGGATTTCACTCCTCGGGCAAAACTTGGCTATGGCTATGTTTTTGAATTCCTCCCAAGTTAAAGCCAAGATTGCATCGGGGCCTCGGTTCCTCTTTTCACTGTTCCACCACGTTAAGGCCCGTTGCTGCAGCATACTGGTGGCATACCTTACTTTGAGTGCTTCGGGGCACTCACAGTTGACGAAGGTGTTCTCCATCCCTTCAAACCACTCTAAGAGACCGGTGGCACCTTCCTTGCCACTATAACTAGGAGGCTTGCATGAACTGAAATGCTTGAAGGTGTAAGACTGGGTGTTACGCCGTTGGTTTGCACTATTCTCCCCTTGACCATTGCTATTGTTCGTGACGTTTGCGATCATAGTGCTGCTGAGTTCAGCCACCATGGTCGGGATGACCGCAGCCATTTGCCGGGCAATCATGGCAGCAAGCTTACGGCCGGATCTTCCTCGGTTTCCGTGGTAACGAGACATGCTGGAAAAATACAAATTGGGTTAGGATCGGTTAAAGGATAATAAGGGTGGGCAATTAAGGTAAGAATCATGAATTATACGGAATGATTCCATTGGTGACGCATCACCATTTGGAAACGTTGACACGTCAAGATGAATTGACCCATTCACCTCAGAAACTTGTGTATGTTGGTCATAGTTTATCACTCATCCCGGAAATCCCCAGGTAGCGTAACGGTTCCCTCAATGAGATTTATACGTATACGCTTGCCTTAGCCCGAGGGCCTTTTGCCAGAAAATCCAGAATACAGGTGTCTATGTACCACACTAGTTCTTTGGTTTATGAAATCAAAAATCTTGATGGGATTTTACAAGATTAGACATAAAGTCTAAAGAATTCCTATCAATAGATTCTACTTGGAGACGAGAATAAGTTTAAGAAATAGTAACTGTCGGGGAGAATTAACGTTTAAGATAAGTCTAGGGGAGACGGGTAACAATATGTAATCATGTAGAAAGGCACCTATGCTAAGGCATCACATTGCACATAATAAGGCATAGCGTTAGGCAGCATGAAACAATAAGTATGTATTCATAAGAATACTATTCTATAAGGATCATGCATAAACTATAGCCTAGGTCACCATTTCTAATAACCTAAATCCCTATAGTTATGGGCTCTGATACCAATCTGTCACACCCCAACCTTGACGGCGGAAACGTCGAGGTGTGAGGATTAAGATTGTTCACAGCCACATAACGCTATGTTAAAGTATAAAATGCCATTAATCAATTGTTTTCAATCACCACATACATCAATGTCTCAAATAAATCAAACAAACAAGAATTCAATCGTCTTTATTAAGCCTAGGTCCATGATCTAGGTTTATGCATTCCTTCAATCATTGCTAAGCTTGCATATTACCTGAAACATGTTGAAAATAAAGTCAACTAACTAGTTGGTGAATTCTCATGGTTTTAAATACATAAGTATACAAAATGTGACAATTCTAGTCACCCCTCACAAGATAGCAAGTATATAGAACATGCATAGTTACAATCAGCCTCGACTGATTAATATGAATAAGCATGATTAGCTAAGTGTATTTGGTTCCCTAGTGCACAAGCATACGGCTCCTAGGAGTCGGCAATACATCGACTTTAGCACCAAATAGGCTTGTCAGGCCCAAAGATCTAAGACTTCGCTAGGCTAGCAATATTAATGATTGCACACGTATGTCACATCTCATATGATACTTAACATATCCAAACAACCACGGCTATGTAAAGAATTGCACGTGTGTAATAAGTATCAAAGCGTGTATGTGTAAGTTTGTATAAGCAACATGTTTCACCCCGAAAGATGTGAAATAATCGTAAAGCGGGGCATAAGAACTCACATGTTTTATAAGGAGACTTGTAGATGTAATAAGAATACCACGAATAAGATTTCAAACACAAACGTCACAACGCACCTAAACGAAATAAAGTAGCGCGTTATAATTTGTTTGATGATTAATTGTAGGTCTAATAGGATTCAATAATTATTCGTATTTATTACATGTTAATAGCGTGATCGGTTAAATGGAACGAATGGATTATACTTGGTATAATCAATTGTTAGCGCGTAAGAGATAGAATAAATAAAACTTGATTAAATTGTACGTTAAAACCGATTTTAAGGATTGTATATAATAATTATAAGAGTCTTAGCTATTATAAGGGACTATATACAATATATATATATTATAGGTATAAGTAATCAAACAATTTAATTGTTTGAATATACATATATATATATACTAAACAATTATAATGTTGTGTAAAATAATCAATATAATGATTTAACTATTAAAGAACTATGTATATATATATATTATATATATATATATATATAAGTAACTAAACAATTAAATTGTTTGAATGTATATAAAATATTATATATACTAAAATTAAATATTGTATAACCTATAAGTGATTTAATTACTAAAAGAACAATATATAAATATATATATAGGTATAAATAACTAAATAATTTAATTATTTAAAAATATATATATATATACAAGTATTATGTTTACTCATTCTTTTGTATTTTTTAAAATTAAATTATGTATTTATAAATACAAAATTATTTTGTAAAAATTAAATTAGTCCCAAATTAATGAACAAAAGTAAAAAAAAATAAATCTGTATTTTATATTAATTTTAGAAATTTTCAGAATTTAAAAAAGTTTAATTAAATAAGAAGAAATGAATAAAGGAAAAAAATCAGAAGAAAAAGAAAGAAATCAGAAAGAAGGGGAAGGGGGCTGCCCGGGGTCGAACTCCGGGCCTCCCCGTTTACATGGGACGCAGGAACCAGTGAACCAGGCCGAGGCTTGGTTCATTTCGGTTCGTTTTGAATTTAAGTGAGTCGCCCCAGTTTTCCCCCAATCCGATGAACCCTAGGTTCATCTGTTCTGAAATTGACCCTCGATTCGGTGTTAGACACCCAAATCATCATAGGGCTTTTGATCCTTGGATCAAAACGAGTAGTTAACAGGTTTTGATTACCTGTTTGGATGAGAGAAAAGGTGATTTCGAGTGCGGTTTAGGTTTCGGGTTTCTTGGTTTGGGGTTTTCTCTGATCGAATGATTTTCTTGTGAAATTGGAGGTTCAGGGAGTTTAGGAACTCCACAATGAACCGAAAGGCCACAATATAGCCTTGATTTCACGTGTTCGAGCTTAACTCGTTCGATTTGAAACCGCGTTCGAATTTACCAAAATTATCAGATTCGAGCTGTTACGATGCGTAATTGGTGGGTTGATTAATTTGTTAAAACCGCGTATTAGCTTAGGGAATGATTGATTTGATTCATTTGTGATTTAAACATGATTTGATTCGAATTTTTTTGAATTTTGATTCGGTTTTGATTTGGAAAGGGTACGAGCGCGAATTTCGATTTTGGAGTTGGGCTCGGGTTCGAAACATGAGGTCGAGCGGTTTTTGGGGTTTATTTTGGGTCGAATGGGTTTGAAATGGTGGTTTTTGAGATCGCCGGAGCTCGGCGGAGCTCGCCGGAGCTCCTCGCCGGAAAACGGGGGTACAGGGGGGGTGGTTTGGGAATTTGCATAAATGGCCTCTGTACTTTTAAATGTTATTATTTCATGCCATGAACTTTTATTTAAAGTTTACAAAATGACAAATGGCCCCCCGCACTTTAATTCATTATTATTATTATTATTATTATTATTATTATTTTTATTATTATTATTATTATTTTTATTATTATTATTATATTATTTTTTTATTATTATTATATTATTATTATTATTGTTATTATTATTATTATTTATTATATTATTATTATTATTATCTATTATTATTATTGTTAGTATTATTATATGTATAAAAAGCGATTTACTAAAGATGCTATAAAATGGCATAATAAAATGAACATAAAATACAGAATGTTACAATTCGGTGTGATAACGTTGATGAATTGTTACTATTGAAATGTGGTGTATGTTAGAACTCACTAGTTTATCTGATTTTGTGTTTGTTTTCTAATGCATACCAGGTAGTAATAGAGGTGCTTGTGATGATCCCCCACAGAGTTAGCTTCCGGTTATGGTGTACGATACTGGCCACAAATGTTGGGTTTTGGGAATGAAGTACTTGAAGTTTAAAAAGTTTTGAAATATCGGATAAAGTCTTGTAAATATTGTTAACGATGTAAACAGTTTTAATATATATAAAATTCCGCTGTGTTTGTAGTTTCTGACTTATTATAATAACCCAACTAGTAGCACCCTCCTTATTATATTATTTATGGTTATAAGATTGAGGGTGTTACAATTGGTATCAGAGCCTAGGTTAAAGAGATTTAAACAATTAATTGTTTCAAACTGTAACTGAATATATGGGAAGTGCCAGTATCTACAGCCGGAAGTGGGGCGAAGTATTGTGTGGATGAGTACTTAATTATTTGTGATAATTCATTCAATTGTTGAATGAAAGTAATTGTTTAACTAAAGACTAGTATTATGTGTATGCATGATTCTGTGATTTAGATAGACTTAGAAATAAACTGTGAAAGGATAATGAGAAGAGGCAGGATGGTGTGAATAAGTAAATAATTGATAACACCTGGCCAATGTTATGAGCAATTTACATTATATGCAGCATCCTGGTATCACTCATTATTTGATAATGGTTTATTTCTTATCGTAGATGGAGGAAACTGGTAATACAGACCCTAGACTCGAAGCTAGGATCTCAGGTGATGAACTTAAGGCGGCTATAGGTGATGAAGTCGCCCGAGTGTTGCGTACTACCTTACCTGAAATGTTGAGTGACCTTAGGAAAGGTGGTGAATCATCTTCCCAACCAACTCCTCCACCTGTTATTATTGAGCCTGTAGTGGAAAACCAATATCATATAAGCATTTTAAGGAATGTGACCCGCCTAAGTTTGAAGGCCAGAAGGATGTAGTAGTAACTTACAAATGGCTACGAGAGATGGAAGCAGCGTTTAAACTTAGTAGATGCAAGGAAGATCAGAAAGTGGGCTTTGCAGTGCATTCTTTTCAAGCGGAAGCCTTGTACTGGTGGGATACAGTGGAACAGGCCATGGGTGAGGCCGCCGTAAGTCAGATGACGTGGGAAACTTTTAAAGAACTGGTGATAGAAAGTTCTATCCGAAGGGCGAGATGGACAGAATTGAGATCAAGTTTTTGATGTTTCAAGCTGGCAGTTTAAGTCATAAAGAGTATACTTCTAGATTTGAAGAAATGGCGCGCTTGGTACCTCATTTAGTAACTCCTGAGACAAAGAGGATTACTAGGTATGTTCAGGGATTACCTCCTAAGGTGAGAATGTTGGTAAAGTCTTATTCTCCTTCTACTTACCAAGCCACGGTGAATTTGGCTGCAGACATGTATGAGGAAGTCGCTGAGTCTGAGAAACCTATGGTGAAAGAAGAAGTGGTTAGTCATCAGGAAGCTTCACTGAGTTCTAGGCCTATGTATGGACAAGGTGGGCCGCAGAAGAGGAAATTTAATGCTAGGGTTTTGTAGGTCCCCCTCCTCAGTGTAATAGATGTGGAAGTTTCATAGAGGGGAATGTAGATTGAATCACCCGGCATGTCTTAAATGTGGGAAGCCTGGACATTTCGTTTCTAGATGTCCAGAACTTCGGTGTTATGGATGCGGGGAGATGGGACATATGAAATCTGAATGTCCAAAGCTTAGACCTGGATCGGTTCCTATTTGTGCAGTGGGAGGACCGAGTAAAGTTAGCATGAGTGGTAGTAGCGGTACTGCGGGAGAGCATTTACAATGACTACGGAGGAGGCTAAGGCATTACCGGATGTTGTGTCGGGTACATTTCTTATTAATGATGTAACTGCTAGAGTTTTATTTGATTCGGGGCTAATAGAAGTTTCATATCAATAAAATTCCATGCCTTGATAAAAGTTAAACCATCAAAGCTAGATGTTGCCTTTTCAGTAGAAACTACCTCTAACGAATTTATAGTTGTTAGTGAGGTAATAGGTGATTGTTTTATCGAATTAGAAGGTGTAAAATTTCCTGCTAGGTTACATATGATGAAATTAGGAGGTTTTGATGTAGTATTGGGAATGGAATGGTTATCTACGTTTGAGGCTCAGATAATATGCAAAAGAAAGATGATTGTGTTGCGAGCACCATATGGTAATTCGGTAACGGTTTTTGGTGATGATCATGATAGTGGGGTGAAAGTCATATCTATGATTAAGGCTGAGAAATTATTGAATAGGGGTTGTGAGTCATTCTTAGCATATGTAGTTGATACTGCTAAGGAAACGAGGAAATTAGAAGATGTTTCAGTGGTTTGTGATTTTCCCGATGTATTTCCTGAGGATCTACCCGGTATAACCTCCTGATAGAGAAATTGAGTTTAGAATTGATTTAATACCTGAGGCAAAACCTGTCGCTAAGACCCCTTATAGACTTGCACCGGCTGAGTTAAAGGAACTCCTGAAGCAATTACAGGAATTATTAGACAAGGGTTTTATCCGACCCAGCTCTTCGCCGTGGGGTGCCCCTGTTCTGTTTGTAAAGAAGAAGGATGGCAGTTTAAGGATGTGTATAGATTATAGAGAGCTAAATAAATTAACTGTCAAGAATAAATACCCATTACCTCGTATAGACGATTTGTTTGATCAACTCCAAGGTGCTAATTGGTTCTCAAGATAGATCTTAGATCCGGGTATCATCAGTTGAAGGTAAGAGAAGAAGACATACCAAAGATAGCTTTTCGTACGCGATATGGGCATTATGAATTTTTGGTGATGTCATTTGGATTAACGAATGCTCCTGCTGCATTCATGGATTTGATGAACAGAGTATGTAAACCGATGTTGGATAAATCGGTAATTATATTTATAGATGATATTTTGATCTATTCTAAGAATGAAGGAGATCATGCTTGTCACATTCGAGAAGTATTGAAAACCTTGAGGAAGAATAAGTTGTACGCAAAATTCTCAGGGTGAATTTTGGTTAAGGGAAGTGTAATTTTTGGGTCATGTAGTGAATGCGGATGGAATATTAGTGGATCCTGCAAAGTTGAAGCTGTGGTGAACTGGGGAATTCTTAAAAGTCCTTCAGAAATTCGTAGTTTCTTAGGACTGGCAGGATACTATAGAAGATTTATTCAAGACTTTGCCAAAATTGCTACTCCATTGACGAAATTAACTCGAAAGGACGTTAAGTATGAATGTAATAAGGAACAGGAAGCTGCTTTTCAGGAACTAAAGAATAGATTGACACAAGCCCCAGTATTAGCAATACCAGAAGGTGTAGATGATTTATTAATATATTCTGATGCATCATATCAAGGATTGGGGTGTGTTTTAATGCAACATGGGAGAGTTATTGCTTATGCTATAGACAGTTGAAGACCCATGAAGTCAATTACCCAACCCACGATTTAGAATTAGCGGCTGTAGTTTTTGCTCTTAAGATATGGCGACATTACTTATATGGAGTAAGGTGTACTATCTTTACTGATCATAAGAGCCTGAAGTATTTCTTTGAGCAAAAAGATTTGAATATGAGACAAAGGCGATGGTTGGAGTTAATCAAAGATTATGATTGTGAAATTTTGTATCACCCCGGGAAAGCAAATGTGGTTGCTGATGCATTGAGCAGAAAGGAGAAATACGAACCGATTAAGGTTAAGGCGTATAAACTTGTGATTACTCCTGATATTATGCAACAGCTGAAAGAAGCCCAACTGGAAGCATTAAAAGAAGAAAATATTAAAAGAGAAAGAATGGTTGGTCAAGAGAAATATTTAGAAGAGAAATAGTCAGGGTGCTAAATCAGGTTTGGTCGAATGTGGGTTCCGTTGGCTTTACGTGATATGATACTAGATGAGGCTCACAAATCCAGGTATTCCATTCACCCAGGCATGACTAAGATGTACCAAGATTTGAAGCAAGATTATTGGTGGCCAGGGATGAAATTTAATGTGATGCAGTATGTAAATAAATGTTTGACTTATGCCCAAATAAAAGTTGAACATCAGAACCTTATGGATTATTGCAGCCATTAGCTATTCCAGTTTGGAAGTGGGATGATCTGACTATGAATTTTATAACGAAGTTGCCCTGTACACCAAAAGGTTATGATACTATTTGGGTAGTGGTAGATCAGCTAACCAAGAGTGCTTTATTTCTACCAATACGGGAAACTTATTCGGTGGAAAAGTTAGCTGATATTTTTACTAAAGAAATAGTTAGATTGCATGGAGTTCTGAAAAGTATCACGTCTGATAGAGATGCTAGATTTACCTCCAGATATTGGAGAAAATTTCACGAAGCCATGAGAACTAGACTTTACTTTAGTACAACCTATCATCCCCAAACAGATGGTTAAAATAAAAGAACTATTCAGACATTAGAGGATATGCTACGGGCATGTAGTATTGATTTTGAGGTAGCTGGGATAGTCATCTTCCTTTAGCTGAATTTGCATACAACAACAGTTATCAAGCTACCCTTCAAATGTCCCCGTTTGAGATGTTGTACGGGAGAAAGTGTAGAACTCCACTTTATTGGGAGATATAGGGCAACGGGAATTGGGAAATAGTGAAATAGTTGAAGAAACAATGTCAAAGTTTGAAGTAGTTAAAAATCGTATTAGAGAGGCGAAAAGTAGGCAGAAATCATATGCAGATCGTAGAAGGAAACCATTAGAATTTAAAGTTGGGGATTTTGTCTTGTTAAAAGTTTCTCCCTGGAAGGGCATTATTCGATTTAGAAAGAGGGGCAAGTTAAGTCCACGTTTTATTGGACCTTTCCGAATAATAAAGAAAGTAGGATACGTGGTGTATAGGTTGGACTTGCCAGAAGAATTAAGTGCTATTCATCCAACCTTCCACGTTTCTCAGTTACGAAAGTGTTTAGCTAATGAAACTCAATATGTACCATTAGATGATATTGAGGTTGATGAGAAGCTCAATTATGTTGAACAATCTGTGGCCATTATAGATCGTAAGGAGAAGAAACTTAGAAATAAAGCATTAGTTTAGTCCGGGTGCAGTGGGCACATCGCCAAGGATCTGACTCAACCTGGGAACCAGAAGAAGAGATGAAACGGAACTACCCTCATTTGTTTTAGTCAAGTTTCGGGGACGAAACCCTAAATAAGGTGGGTAGACTTGTAACATCCAAAAGTTCAATAATATATATATTTAATTAGATTTAGTGTTCAGTCGCATGCCATACGTGCGAATGAAGCTCAATCGCACGAATGACGGGCGTATGGGCTCAATCGTACGATTGAGTCGTGCGAATAAGCCAGTCATGCGATTGAGTATGTCGGCTAAAAATAGGCATGAAGGATAAGTAGGGCGGTTAAGGGGCTGACAAGCAGATTTTATCTACTTTAACATCCTTCCTTTGTTCCCTTCGAACCCAAACACCCTGCTCTTGCCCAAATCGATCAAACTAGCTCCGTTCAGGTAAGTTTTGCTTGGTACGGATCGATTTTTTGAATATGTTAAGTTGTGTGGGTGGTGGGAATTGATCCAAAAACATGTTTTAATCAGAGTTCCTGTTCAATCTTTTTGTTAAACTGAAAAGTGAAGGTTCGGGCCCTAGTTTTTGTGAATTTTGATGAAATAAGGACCCGAAACGGTTGTAAATGAAGTGTACAGGTTCTGTTATGAATATGGTATAATATGAACGGTTAAAACTCGAGTTTTTGGATCAAATATGGCAAGAACACAGCTGCTGATCCGTTTCAGGCGAATGAGCCCAGTCGCATGACCCATTCGTGCGACTGAGTCAATCGCATTGTTCAAACGTGCGACTGAAGTTCAATCGCATGCACCAATCGCACGAATGGAGGTCATTCGTACAAACCCTGTTATAGCTCATTCGCACCTCTGTCGTATGGTCCATTCGTACGATTAAGCTCAGTCGCATGTTCAATCGTACGAATGAGTCTAGTCGCATAGCCTTAGTCGTGTGAAGTGGTCAGCTAGGGGAAATTTGACTAAGTTAGGGTTATTGTTTTAGATTTGCTTTGAAAAAGAGAAGTTTTAGCTGCCCTAGCATATTTGGATTGATAACCACTTGTTGGAAACATTAAGGTGAGTTCTAATTGCCCTTTTTATGTGTTAATGCCGTTTGATAAATGTTGTTTGATAAAAATCGGGCACTGGCATGCATATAAATAAATACAAAATGTGAATAAGAGTTGAAAGTGGTAAATTGTGATGAATGGCGAGGTGGAGGTTTGACCCACCAACTATAGACGGAGGTTTGACCCGTCAACGCCAATTATAGACGGAGGTTTGACCCGTCAACGCGCGAGGTGGTGGTTTGACCCACCAAACTATAGACGGAGGTTTGACCCGTCAACGCGCGAGGTGGAGGTTTCACCCATCAAATTAAAAATTGATAAAAGATGTCCGTAAATACCTTGTGGGTATTCGATATGCATATCAATACTGGGATAAATAAATGGACTGATGAATGTGTGTGTGGATCATTCGGTGTGATAACAGTTGATGAATTGTTACTATTGAAATGTGGTGTATGTTAGAACTCACCAGTTTATCTGATTTTGTGTTTGTTTTCTAATGCATGCCAGGTAGTAATAGAGGTGCTCGTGATGATCCCCCACAGAGTTAGCTTCCGTTTATGGTGTACGATACTGGCCACAAATGTTGGGTTTGGGGAATGAAGTACTTGAAGTTTAAAAAGTTTTGAAATGTCGGATAAAGTCTTGTAAATATTGTTAACGATGTAAACAGTTTTAATATATATAAATTCCGCTGTATTTGTAGTCTCTGACTTGTTATAATAACTCAACTATTAGCACCCTCCTTATTATATTATATTATAGTTATAAGATTGAGGGTGTTACAAAAGAAGTCTTGAAGGAGATGAAGTAGAGGTGGGCATGATATATCCACTTTTTGAAGAGGAACAAATGTAAGACGAATCATACAAAGGTTTAACAAATTTATATAAAGATGACGACCAGTCCATTGATAGTTTTGTAATCTACCCAAATTAAAAAAATGTAACTTCAATTTCACATGTATTTTTGTAATGAACCAATATTTTATAATTCTAAGATTAATAAATTTTAATCAAATAAAGTTTATTGAGTTTATAACATGTTTTTTATTAATTAATAACTTTTTAGAAAACAAAACACTTTAATTGATACCGCCTAATTTGTTCGTGAAACATTGCGTTTAGCATCAAGTAGTTCCTCATGGATCGACCGAATTGGTACGAAAGTTGTAACATGGGAAAACCACAGAAAACACAGGACCCCAACAAGTTTATTTGATACTTAATACATGAAAAATACGAAACAAGATTAGAGTACCACAACATGGAGCGAGCTCGATCGGTAGGTTAACTGGAACCAATTTTTTTATCTACCATGGGACTTGCGGCGATCTAATTTCTAACTTTTGGCATTTTGGTTTAGTGGAAAGAAAAAGAATCCTAATATCTCGTTCTTTCCACCATTACTTGTGATCTACTAACTGTTTAAACTTTTACAATTGATTCAGAATCTACTTTTTCTCTTAGTTGTAAGGTTTTATCTATTTGAAAAATGAGGTTCGCCCCATAATTGATAGAAATAAGCATTTGCTTGAAGTAGCAAGGGGACACCATGGTACACAAGTCAAAAGAAGTCTCGAAGGAGATGAAGTAGAGGTGGAAATGACATATCCACTTTTCAAAGAAGAACAAATGTAAGATGAATCATACGTTCAAGTAGTCTTAAAGGCAAAGGTTTAACAAATTTAAATAAAGATGATGACCCGACCATTGTTTTGTAATCTACCCAATTTAAAAAAAACATGTAACTTCAATTTCATTTGTTTTTTTTGTAATGAAGCAATATTTTATGATGCTAAGGTTAAAAAGTTTAATAAAAATAAAGTTATTGAGTTTATAACATGTTTTTTAATTAATTAATAACTTTTTTTTAGAAAAAGCAACACTTTAATCGATACCGCCTAATCAGTTCAGTTAATACCCTAACAAGTTAAACACATTATTTCATACCCAAAAATCTATTACTAAACTAACTAGTAATTTTGAAAACCAGCTTTTCCCCTATCAAAATAACTTGTTCGGCTATTAACGGAAACCTATTTTTTTACTTTACCCGTTTTATGCACTTCTAACTGTTAATGTTGGTGGAGTTGCATCTTTACATATGAGCCGTTCGCCAATGGATAGAGTATCATAAGAATAATGGGACGAGAGTGGAGAAATTTGAGGTATATAACCATAACAAACAACTAAGGTAACTATAGCGATCTGCCAAGTGAGAAAATTAGGGTTTGAGAAACATATGCCATCACAGACCACCAAAGTTGACCTTAGCGGTCCATTATTAAGTAGGATTTGACGTCTGAGATAAGGGTCTCATAGGGGACCTCCAGGGAGAAGGGTGACGGTCCGCCAAGGGGTGTGGTAAACCGCCATATGCAAGCTTAACATTCAGCAAGAAATTTTGCAAGTAATATGCGACTATTCCATTTAGAGATACGAATATTCCTTTCTTATGTCCGTAGTGTTAGATCTAGATTCAATAGGTCTAGATTTATTTTATAGGCTTAGAACTTAAATCATCTCATGTAATAAACTCTTATACATATTTATCTTTTTATATGCAATATATGTATAGGTTAACCCAAATATTTATGTGTTGATTTATATGTGTGATTGCAGGAAAGAACATCATACTTAGGGGCTGTTTGATTGCGCTGACTGAGTAAGATCTGACTGAGTCAGAAGCTGACCCAGTAAGAAGTTCTGACTGAGTCTGCATCTGACTGAAACTTGGCTGTTTGATTTAGTATCTGACTGACTCTGCTAAATGATAAAAATAACCTTACATACATACACACACATAAGCAATATATACATACACATACACATCTATATACACATACATCTACATACACATCTACATATACATACATCTACATACACATCTATATACATATATATCTACATACACATCTACATACCTATACACATACACATCTACATACCCATATACATACACATCTACATACCCATATACATACATATCTACATACACATACATCTACATACACATACATCTACATACACATCTACATACACATACATCTACATACACATCTACATACCCATATACATACACATCTACATACCCATATACATACACATCTACATACACATACATCTACATACACATCTACATACACATACATCTACATACATATCTACATACACATACATCTACATACACATCTACATACCTATATACATACACATCTACATACCCATATACATACATATCTACATACCCATATACATACACATCTACATACACATACATCTACATACACATCTACATACACATACATCTACATACACATCTACATACACATACATCTACATACACATCTACATACACATACATCTACATACATCGAACCAACACCACAATCGATCACCTGTCGACAATCGAACACCGTCCTCGAACCAACACCATAATCAAACACCATCCTCGACCATTATCATCTTCAATCGATTGATTCCATCGGTGTGTTTCAATCGAACATTATCCTCGAACCAACACAATCGAACACCATCCTCGACCATTATCGAACACCATCCTCGACCATTATCGAACACCATCCTCGACCATTATCATCTTCAATCGATTGATTTCATCTTCAATCGATTGATTCCATCGGTGTGATTCAATCGACCATCCTCGACCATTATCATCTTCAATCGAACACCATCAACGGGGCTGGAGGGAGTGCGACGGGGGAGGGGTGGTGGGTTGCGGTTGTCGGTGTCTAGGAGGTGTCGCCGAGGGAGCTTGTGGCTGTGGGAGTCGCCGGTGATGGCTGGTTGTGGGTGGGTTGTGGGTGGGAGTCGTTTCTTCAAGATGAGAGGAAGAAGAGAGGCGCAGGGAGGTTGTGGATTGGGTCAGAAGGGAAGAAAATGAGGACTCGATCAGTCCTTCAATCTGGGTCAGAAGCTCCAGCCAGACGAATCAAACGCACTGACTGGCTGACCGGGTCAGCCAGTCAGCGGTCAGACGTTGGGTCAGCTCTATCAAACAGGGCCTTAGTCAACTTTGAAAAATTTACTAAGTGTAAAAACTATCTACGGATGAACAATCTCTACTTCCGTAGATGTTCTGCTGGAACAACAAGGAATTATGCATCCAAGGATCTCCTGCAGAAGAACAACTAGTTGCGGATGAAATCCCAAGTGACTGAACCCTACGGAAGACCAAAGTCCTACGGAAGGATAAACTCCTACCGAAGACCAAAGTCGTACGGAAGGCTAAGCTCCTACGAAAGACCAAAGTCCTATGGAAGGCTAAACTCATACGGAAGACCAAAGTCCTACGGAAGGCTCAAGTCCTATGGAAGAACAATACCCTTGCATGTACTACACCAGTACATCAAGTCAACAAGTCAATCTCACTGAAGTGATGTCATAAAGTCAACATCTGCAGACGACTTCACTTTAGTCAGAAATCATCACAACAAGAATATTCTCTGAGTAACTTTCTTGCCACGATAAGAAAGTTACTATTACCCTAAAAGTAAATCCTTGAGCCTATAAATACAATGCATAGGAGCACATTTTTAGGTACTGATCATAACCTAACAAATCAACCAACAAGCCCTAGCAACCCTAACAACAATTATAATAATACACACCAATACATCATTAGAATCCTAGCAATCAACAATAGCAATCAATCAATCATCATTTGTTTAACTGTAATCATTATTATATATTAATGGAAAACATTTAAATCAAATTTGTTTGTTCATCTATTACGTTCATCTGCTTTACATTTATCTAATTTGTTCTTCATTGATTCATATTACAATTACTGTTTCATCATCAATTAATTAACAACGAGTATTGATAATTTCACGATCACTATTCGTATGATCTAACCTGATAATTCCATGTTTGATCCTTGGATCCACAGGTGGTATCTGAGCCATGTGCGTAGTGATCTAGATCAATTGATCTATCAGTGTTATATTTTTTTTAATTGGTTGTTTATATCATTAGATCTATCAGGTTTCTGATTAAACTGTTAATTTTAAGTAAATTGCTTTAGGGTGTTCATATTGGCTTGAGAGTTCATAACTCAGATTCAAGCGTCTTGTTGAACAAGTAAATCAAACACAAGTTGAGTTAAGCTAATCGATAGCTAACGAAAGAATTCTACTCAACAATTTGGTGGAGTAAATTTAAAAAATCATTAAAACCTGTTTTATCATTCTTCAAGTACTGTTCAATTGCTCGATTAACACCAATCTATATCGAAATCGTTTTGATCTGTGGATTTATGTTATTGATCGATAATCAACGGTTGTTCAAACGAATTTGAATAGATCCCGTCATTAAACATCCTCAATTGTATCTAGTTTGAGAATGTATAGAGAGGATTGACTAATTTTGACTTCAACTTTTTAATTAACCGATTATTAATAGTTTGTCTTTCATTAGAGAATTTACAAAGGAATTTCTGTTTTAGTAAACAAGCATCAAATTAACTAAAATGAGTAATTCAATTATTGGTTCAGCTTACCAACCTCCAAAGTTGGAAACAAAGCTGATTTCAAAACATGGAAAATCAGTTTCAGGAATCATGTGAATTACACTGATTCTGATTTGTGGGTGTCAATCTCTAAAGGTCCTTTCATTCCACTAACACTTGGACCTGATTACAAGCTTTCATTCCACTAACACTTGGACCTGATTACAAGGACAACAATCAACCTATAAGTCTTAAGGATCTGTCACCTGAAGATGCAAAGAAGGTCAAAATTGACATTAAAGCCTATAGTATGCTTACAATGGCTTTACCTGAAGACCTCTTAATAAGATGTGAAGCATACAAAATAGCAAACTCCTTATGGAAGATTCTTCACATTCTATGTGAAGGAAGTAATGAAATCAGAAGAATAAGGAGGAATACACTTCATTCATAATATGAAACTTTTCATCATATTAAGGGTGAATCTGTTCCTCAACAACTTCACATGTTCACACAATATGTCACTGAGATGAACATCCTGGAGTTAAAATACAACAATAAGGAGTTAAAAAAAGATGCTCCATACTTTTTCCAGAAAGTTGGACTCAAACAGTATCCATGTTCAAGGATACCCTTGATCTAAAAGCCATTGGGCGAGATACCTTGCTAGCTAAGGTGGAAGCACTTGAACTGGATGAGAAAACAAGAAACAAGAGTGTAAAGGCACCAATTGCTCCATACCAGTTCAAAGAAACTTAGGGTGTTGGAAGTGCTTTTATTTCCAATCATGATTATGGAAGCTCTTGTGCTATGAGTGATAAAGAAGAAGTTGGTTCTTATGTATCAAGGCCTTCTAAATCAAACGCTCAAAGCAACTCAACAAGAAAAGAGAAAGGGATACATGATGAGGGAAAAAGCCCAAATGCTGTAACAACAAAGGGATCCTCCTCCAACAAAAATAATCATCAATCTGAGCCAATCACTATGGTTCTAGATTTAGAAGAACAGAAGGCAACTTTTGGAGCATTCAGTTCAAGCTTTCAAGCTTACTTGGGTAGCACTTTAACGCCTGCACACATTAGCTAGCAAGGTCTTGAAGAATTACATCCTATGAAGTAGAAGAGATGGATCTACAATGGCAAATGTCCATGATTGCTTACAGAGCCAAAATATTTCTGAGAAGAAGCAAGGGATTGGCAGTTGCATGGAGAACAACAAAGATTGGTGTTGACAAGGCAAAGTGAGATACTACAAATGCAATCTATATGGTTATTTCTTAAGAGAATGCAATCAGCAATCCACTAATTATTTGAGACAAACTTAACAACACTAGCCCCAACAACAATCAGCAAATCAAAGAACCTTTAAACAACCTCAACTTACAAACTCATCCCTACCAGCCACTAATTCATCAGCAGGTCCAAGCAAAACCAAAGAAACAGGGTTGATCATTCTGCAAGATTGAACATATGATTGGAGCATGTATAAGAAGGAGGTGTTGGAAGAAAATCAAGCATTAATGACCAACATGGAGAACAAAGTCCCACCTATGGCTAGAGAGGTAAGGGATAGATTGTGTTCATCCAGCTGTGTTGAAAAGGTAGAAAGATATAGAGTCTATGCTTAACAATTGGCTAACAAAGTAAAAGAAACAATAATTTTGAATGAATCTCATGTAAGAGAACATAAATTATATCAAATCAAAATCACTTACTTACAAAAAGATTGGATAAACTTGTTTATGAAAATTATAACCTGAAAGCCCAAGCTGAGCATGTGACCACCTCTTTAATAAAATCAATGTCTAATCATGCATCAACTAAAGTGAAACTTTTAAAGAAAAGGTATGGGTTAGGTTTTAATGTTGTTGGACCGCTACTGAATGATAACTATACCCTTTACCAAAGTCTATGAACAATAATTTGTCAAACCATTTTGTACCAAGCATCAAAATTAAACCAAAAGCTGAAATTAATCAACTGGTAAATGGTGATGATTCTAAGGTGAGTAAAACTGAGTCTTCTGAATCAGAAGTTTCAAAACAAGATGAATCAGAATTTGACTTTGATGGGTTTGTTGATTTGAATGAGTGTGATGAACATAATGAACAAAAAGATGATGGTTTGGGTAAAGAAAAGAATGTTTCATTTGAACCAATCATGCCCAAAGTTCTTGAAAAGATAAAGCTACCTTATCCTCCAAAGCAAAGAAACATGCTGAAGGCCATCTAAAAGAGGATAGCTCAGTTGAATGAAGGACTTCATGAGCTCAATAAGCAGCAAAAATCTCACTCAACAAAAAGAACAACTGAAATTGATGTCACTCTTAACTCTATGGAAGAGGCAAAAATCACTTCCGTAGAAAACCTAAAGACTTCAGTAGAACTTTACAAAGAAGAAAAATGTTGATTTTTCAATGCAATCAACATCCGTAGAAGATCTACGGAAGAAGAAGACATCAGCTAAATCAAACACCATCAAGAAGAAAATCAAGCAACATAAAACAGTGAATCCTAAGCAACATAAATCATCTGCTGCTAAAGAACCCTTTGACATTATGTATGGGACTGGCAAGGATTCATCAGCTGTCAAATTTGAAAAAGAGTCAAAGGCACAAAAGCAGGCAATGAAGAAGAAAATGATTGACTCTGTGAGTGAAACTAAAGAGAAATATTGGAAGTGGTGTAACATGCATAATCACAACGCTGATGAATGATACTTCAGCAGTTATTGCTCCATATGCAACATGAACAATCACATGACTTCTGATTGTTACTTCAACAAGCAGTGTGCTATTTGCAACAAGAATAACCATTCTACTGAAAAATGTTATTTCAATAAAATGAACAAAACAAAGAGCACAAAGAAGTAGCAATATGAGAATGTTGAATCAGACTCATAATCAAGTGACAGTCAGGAAGATTCGTAACTCAAGAAGCAGTAACCAAAATAAAAGATGCCAAAGGCAAAGAAGCAACCATCTGCTGATGATAAAGCAAAGAAGAAGAAGGAGAAGCAACAGTCTCAACTTAAAACATCTCATAAGAAGGTAGACTTGAAGGAGAAGACAACTACTGCTGATGAAACTTTCTTTGACAATTTTGAAAAGGGTACTCAAATACCACAATCAAAATCAAAAGGTGTAAACTTTTTCCAATCAAGGTTCATCATCAAGTTCAAAGAAGAAGAAACAGAAAAAGAAGGTAAAGAAGAAGTGATTGTGAAACCATAACAAAGTGTTTCAAGTCCATCTTCAACAGAATAATCCTCACCTCAAACAAAACATAATGAATCAATTGAGTCTAAAATCAAACCTTAAACATGTAGACTCATTCATGAGAGAGTAATAATTTTAGACACAAGTGGCAAGCCCAGATCATTAAAGCTTGGGTTCCACACTCTAATTAATTTCATTAGGTGTGCAGGAACATCCATGGAGGACTAACAACAAGAGGTATGTTGACAGTGGGTGTTCCAAACATATGACAGGAAACTGTTCTTTACTCCAGATTTCAAACATAAAAACTTTATATGTATCATTTGGTGGGGATAAGAACGGGGTAAATTGTTGGTGAAGGAATGATAACAAATGGTGTACTCAAGTTTGAGAGAAATTAATATATGAAAATTTACAATACAATTTACTGAGTGTTTCTCAAATTTATGATCAAATTATACCGCTTTATTTGATAACACTTACTGTTACATTAAGTCAGGTTTTCAAATTCTAGCAGAATGGATTCTTCTTAAGCATCAAGAAAGGAAACACATATGTTTTGGATATAAACAACATCTCTATAAGAAGCAAAGAAACCTGCCTGATTTCTAAGTCTTTAGAAGATGAATCTCAACTATGGCATAGAAGGATGGTTTATTCAAACATGAAAAACATGAACAATCTGGTCAAAAACTTAGTTATTGACCTATCAAAGAAAGAATTCTATTTTCTAATCATTGTTCATCATGTTATAGAGGAAAAAAACATAGGGTGTCACATAAATCCAAAAAATCAACACAAATACAACACCACTTAAAATGCTTTACATGGATCTTTTTGGTCTAACCAATGTGATGAGCATCGGCAAAAGCCAATATTGTTTGGTGATTGTTGATGATTTTACTAGATTTACTTGGGTCTTTTCATAAAACAAAAAAGTGAAACATCAGAAACATTAATGGAGTTTATCACTAAGATTGAAAATCAACTTGACTTGAAAATCAAAATCTTAAGAAGTGATAATGGTCTGAATTTGTAATCATGTATTAGATTCCTTTTGCAGGAACAAAGGCATAGCAAGACAATTCAGTGCACCAAGAACTCGTCAGCAAATAGAGTTGTTGAAAGAAGAAACAGAACTCTCATTGAAGCAGCAAGAACAATACTAGCTGATTCATATTTACCAATCACATTTTAGGCTGAAGCTATGAACACACCATGAAATGTTCAAAACAAGACCTTAATTGTCAAAGGACATAATAAAGCACAATATGAGCTTTTTTAAAAGAAAACCTTTTATAGGATATCTTAGAGCTTTTAGGTGTCATGTGTCTATTTTAAACATCAAAGATCAATTAGGAAATTTTTAAAAAAGCCTATGATGTTTTTTTTTTGTTGGTTACTCATCAACATCTAAATCATATAGAGTTTACATTTCACATCAACACATTATGGAGGAAACACCTAATGTATCCTTTGATGAATCCTTATTTCCAAAATCTAGAAAATGATCATCATGGCTGTTTGATATCGATGCATTAACAATTCATTTAACACTGTTATTTGAATTGCAGGTTCTACGGATACATGCTATCCTTAAATACCTCCAAGTATGAGTGAAGTGCCATTGACTGCTGATTCTCCAAGACCATAATCTCACACTTCAAGTGTTGCTGATCCTGGCCCTTCATCTTAAAGAAGCAATGAAAAGTCTGATGGAAATAAAATTTCAACTTCCAAATAAGTGAACAAAGCATTAGTAGAAGTTAACTCTATATCTACAGAAGTTACTAATGCATCCTCAGGAATAAAGGATGCATCGGCATATGGTCCTTCCACATCCGTAGATTAAGGCCCCACTCCCAGGCACTTCACAGCCGGTCATTCATTGTATCATAGATACATATTAATATACGTTTCATTAAATAAACAGCGGAATCACGTTAGCAAAAGCCATTCTCTATTATTAAGATATTATTGTTAAGTAATACAATAATGTTCAAGTTACCAAAAGACTGTTTAATTGCATTACAAAAAAACAATATCATATCATAGGAATGGATGTCATACTTTCCCTGCCGAGTAGCTTCACCCTCGTGCCATCCTCAGCAACAATTACCTGCCAACTGAAAATGTATAAAAGTCAGCGTTGCTGAGTGAGTACTAGTTTTAAAAGTATTAAAGTACCTTGTGTAATGTATATATATGAAAATGCTCTTTTTGTAAAAATACATCTCTTACTCTTGTACGTGAGCACGTATAAACTATACAACAAGGTAATGCTTTCTTTTTTTACTGTATGCCTTGTTTATTTTGTTCTCTTTTAACTTTATCTTTCATTATCTATGTGGACCAATGAGCAATACCATAAACTATATGCATAGGGAAACTGGTGTTGTGCCTCTCTGGTCTATGCTCTGATCACTGTATACAAGGCTGGCCCAGTCACCTAGGGCATGCTACAAAGGTCCGCCAATCTCAATTGATTGGCCCCGTGAGCACTATCAGGGTAGCTAACCCGCATCACAGTTGAGCTAACGACAACATGGTCGTGCACCTCCTATATGCTTGCAAGACTTGTTAATTTTTAATTAAATTTCACTTCTCTTTATTAGTTCTCTTTCACTATGTTAAGGATAATACTTGCATTTATGATCATAGGCACACTTGCATTTATGATCATATGCACACCACATAAGTCACACAATAGTAATTGCCATGACCATAGGAACAACTTATAATAATATAAATATAATAGTAATTAAAAACCCTAAGTCAACCTTGGGTCAAACTCTAATGATTCTGTTTTACTCAAAATTTTAGAAAATATTCTAAGTGTCCTAGGCGCATGAGCACTATGCAGGCGCATGAGGCCTGTTTAGGCGCGTGGGCACTATTTGGGCGGTTTAACACTTAGGCGTTGGAACATCCCAGACGCATGGGCATTATTTGGACGTTCATCACTTAGACGTTTGAGCCATCTCAGACGCATGGGCACTATTTGGATGTTTGGTCCACACTTAGACGTCTGAGTCAAAAACCTTATATGCATGGGCTTACACTTAGATTTCCTAAGATAATTTCCAGACATTTGGGGTACTGTTTGGGCGGTTGGGACCTGTTTAGGCGTACGAGCTAACTTAGAACTTTTTAAGGCAAATTTAGGCGGTTGGGCACTATTCAGCCGTTTAGGCAACCTGTTTAGCATATTCTTAACATATTATCAATCCCAATTATTTTTCTTACATGTTCTAGGCTTAATAACACTATTTTAAGTATAACTAACACATAACGACCATAAGAACATCATCATGCATACATAGACACATACGGGTATTCAAACAACTTTTGTAAAATAGTTTTACGTACATTTTCAGCCCCAAAAGTAATTAAACATGTAAAACAACGCGGTCTAGAACTTACCTTTGTTGTTCTTCAAGTTTAAACTCTTCACTTGAGCTTTTCAGATGATTCTAACACCTAGAAACCCACCAAACACACATTCGAACACACATAAGCATATAACCGAGGCCAACTCTAGCCAAGAACAACTTAATTATTCGAATTCTTACCTTAACTTCAACTTCTTCTTCTTGTTCTTCAAATATCCGAGAGCTTCTGCTCTTTCTCTCTCTAAAACCCGATTACAAAAAGGTGATGCGAAGTTGTGTATGGGCGGCCATGCTCTTTTGTACAAAATATATATATTACTTTGTACTTTGACACATTTAACCCCTCAACTTGGGTAATTTTCATTTCCTTCTTTTATTCTTCTTTTACATCTTTTAAATATAAGGATGTTACAAGTCCACCCCCTTATATAGGTTTCGTCCCCGAACCTGTTATTCTTTGAATAGTTGTGGGTAATGTTGCCTCATTTCCTCTTAAGTCTCCCACGTAGACTCGGATCCCTTTCTGTGCTTCCACTGTACACGCACCAGGGGAACCATTTTATTCTTCGCCACTGGTTGCTCTACATAGTTGAGACGTTCATCCACCTCGATATCCTCCAGCGGTACAACCATGTCTTCATCAGCTAAGCACTTTCTCAGATGGGATAAGTTGAATGTGGGATGAATTCCACCTAACTCATCTGGCAATTCAAGTCGATAGGTCACCTCTCTTATTCGTGTGACGATTCGGAAAGGTCCTATGTATCTCGGGCTTAGCTTACCTCCTTCCTTAATCCGATCATTCCTTTCCAAGGTGAGACCTTCAACATAACTCGGTCACCAACCTTGAGTTCTATCGGTCTTCGCCTTTTGTCAGTATACGAATTTTGTCTATCTTTTACCGCCTTCATAAAGGCTTTAATCTTTTCCAACTTCTCAGTCGTAGTCTCGATCACCTCGACACCTCCCAATTCTTTCTACCCAATGTCTCCCACATACGGGCGTCCTACACCTTCTACCGTATAGCATCTCGTATGGTAGTATGCCAATACTAGCATGATAACTATTATTGTATGAGAATTCTGCCAACGGTAGGTGGTCATCCCAACTTCCTCCAAATCGATTACACATGCTCGGAGCATGTCCTCGAGCGTCTGAATCGTCCTCTCAGACTGACCATCCGTCTGAGGATGATAAGCAGTACTAATGTGTAGCCTCGTCCCCATCACGTCATGGAATCTTTTCCAAAACTTCGATGTGAATTGGGTGTCACGATCCGACAGTATTGACACCGGTACACCAAGAGGAGCTATGATCTCCTTGATGAACAAATCCGCAGTCTTTCGGATGAATACGTTTCACGATCGGTAGGAAGTGAGCACTGTTGGTTAGACGATCAACAATCACCCAGATAGCATCGTACCCTCTTGTTGTGCGGGGTAACTTTGTAATGAAGTACATGGTGATGTGCTCCCACTTACACTCGGGTATATGCACGGTTGGATCTTCCCGTAGGGCTTTTGATGCTCTGCCTTCACTTGCAAGCAAGTAAGGCACTCGCTCACATACTCCACCACGTCACGTTTCATACCCGACCACCAGTAATTTTTCTTCATGTCTTAATACATCTTGGTGGCACCAGGATGAATGGAGTATCGAGTCTTGTGAGCTTCATCCAGGATTCTCCCTCGTAGATCTCCATAACAAGGAATCCATATTTGTCCAAAGCGGGTCTTAACCCCGTGGGTGTTCTCCCAGTTTCGCGACTAGACCTCTCATTCGTTCAGATTTGAGGCGATCTTATTTTAATGCCTCATTCTAAAATTCTTTCACTTGAGTCATCACGTCCAAGGTCATCACTAAATGGTACGCCTTCACCCGAATCAACTCGGGTCTCTTATTTCAGCTGAGGGCATCGACCACCACGTTGGCCTTGCCCGGATGGTAGTGGATCTCGCAGTCATAATCTTTGATGAGCTCTAACCACCTTCTCTGTCTCATGTTGAGATCCTTTTGCTCAAAGAAATACTTCAAGCTCTTGTGGTCGGTGAAGATGGTGCACTTTGTGCCATATAAGTAGTGCCTCCAAATCTTTAACGTAAAAACCACAGCCGCTAGCTCTAAATCATGTGTAGGGTAGTTGACTTCATGGGTCTTTAACTATTGGGATGCGTAGGATATCACCCTTTCCACGTTACATCAACACGCAACCTAGCCCAGAATAAGATGCATCCGAATACACCACTAAGTATTCACTTCCCTCGGGCAATGTCAAGACATGAGCTTGTATTAATCTCGTCTTTAACTCCTTAAAAGCACACTCCTGTTCTTGACCACACATGAACTTCACATCATTACGAGTCAATTTGGTCAAAGGTAAGGTTATCTTGGAGAAGTCTTGGATGAACCTCCTATAGTAGCCCGCCAAACCCAAGAAACTACGGATCTCGGATGGTGTCTTTGGAGACTTCCATTGCATCACCGCCTTAATCTTTGCTGGGTCCACCATGATTCATACATTGAACCAACACCACAATCGATCACCTGTCGACAATCGAACACCGTCCTCGAACCAACACCACTAATCAACACCATCCTCGACCATTATCATCTTCAATCGATTGATTCCATCGGTGTGATTTCAATCGAACATTATCCTCGAACCAACACAATCGAACACCATCCGAATTACGACCCATCCTCGACCATTATCGAACACCATCCTCGACCATTATCATCTTCAATCGATTGATTTCATCTTCAATCGTTGATTCCATCGGTGTGATTCAATCGACCATCCTCGACCATTATCATCTTCAATCGAACACCATCAGACGGGGCTGGAGGGAGTCGACGGGGGGGGGTGGTGGGTTGCGGTTGTCGGTGTCTAGGGGGTGTCGCCGAGGGAGCTTGTGGCTGTGGGAGTCGCCGGTGATGGCTGGTTGTGGTGGGTGTGGGTGGGAGTCGTTTCTTCAAGATGAGAGGAAGAAGAGAGGCGCAGGGGGGTTGTGGATTGGGTCAGAAGGAAGAAAATGAGGACTCGTCAGTCCTTCAATCGGGTCAGAAGCTCCAGTCAGACGAATCAAACGCACTGACTGGCTGACCGGGTCAGCCAGTCAGCGGTCAGACGTTGGGTCAGCTCTATCAAAAGGGCCTTGGTCAACTTTGAAAAATTGACTAAGTGTAAAAACTATCTACGGATGAACAATCTTACTTCCGTAGATGTTCTGCTGGAACAACAAGGAATTATGCATCCGAGGATCTCCTGCAGAAGAACAACTAGTTGCGGATGAAATCCCAAGTGACTGAACCCTACGGAAGACCAAAGTCCTACGGAAGGATAAACTCCTACCGAAGACCAAAGTCGTACGGAAGGCTAAGCTCCTACGAAAGACCAAAGTCCTATGGAAGGCTAAACTCATACGAAGACCAAAGTCCTACGGAAGGCTCAAGTCCTATGGAAGAACAATACCCTTGCATGTACTACACCAAGTACATCAAGTCAACAAGTCAATCTCACTGAAGTGATGTCATAAAGTCAACATCTGCAGACGACTTCACTTTAGTCAGAAATCATCACAACAAGAATATTCTCTGAGTAACTTTCTTGCCACGATAAGAAAGTTACTATTACCCTAAAAGTAAATCCTTGAGCCTATAAATACAATGCATAGGAGCACATTTTTAGGTACGATCATAACCTAACAAATCAACCAACAAGCCCTAGCAACCCTAACAACAATTATAATAATACACACCAATACATCATTAGAATCCTAGCAATCAACAATAGCAATCAATCAATCATCATTTGTTTAACTGTAATCATTATTATATATTAATGGAAAACATTTAATCAAATTTGTTTGTTCATCTATTACGTTCATCTGCTTTACATTTATCTAATTTGTTCTTCATTGACTCATATTACAATTACTGTTTCATCATCAATTAATTAACAACGAGTATTGATAATTCCGATCACTATTCAGTATGATCTAACCTGATAATTCCATGTTTGATCCTTGGATCTCACAGGTGGTATCTGAGCCATGTGCTTAGTGATCTAGATCAATTGATCTATCAGTGTTAGTATTTTTTTTAATTGGTTATTTATATCATTAGATCTATCAGGTTTCTGATTAACTGTTAATTTTAAGTAAATTGCTTTAGGGTGTTCATATTGGCTTGAGAGTTCATAACTCAGATTCAAGCGTCTTGTTGAACAAGTAAATCAAAACACAAGTTGAGTTAAGCTAATCGATAGCTAACGAAAGAATTCTACTCAACAATTTGGTGGAGTAAATTTAAAAAATCATTAAAACCTGTTTTATCGTTCTTCAAGTACTGTTCAATTGCTCGATTAACACCAATCTATATCGAAATCGTTTTGATCTGTGGATTTATGTTATTGATCGATAATCAACGGTTGTTCAAACGAATTTGAATAGATCCCATCATTAAACATCCTCAATTGTATCTAGTTTGAGAATTATAGAGAGGATTGACTAATTTTGACTTCAACTTTTTAATTAACCGATTATTAATAGTTTGTCTTTCATTAGAGAATTTACAAGGAATTTCTGTTTTAGTAAACAAGCATCAAATTAACTAAAATGAGTAATTCAATTATTGGTTCAGCTTACCAACCTCCAAAGTTGGAAAACAAAGCTGATTTCAAAACATGGAAAATCAGTTTCAGGAATCATGTGAATTACACTGATTCTGATTTGTGGGTGTCAATCTCTAAAGGTCCTTTCTTCCACTAACACTTGGACCTGATTACAAGCTTCATTCCACTAACACTTGGACCTGATTACAAGGACAACAATCAACCTATAAGTCTTAAGGATCTGTCACCTGAAGATGCAAAGAAGGTCAAAATTGACATTAAAGCCTATAGTATGCTTACAATGGCTTTACCTGAAGACCTCTTAATAAGATGTGAAGCATACAAAATAGCAAACTCCTTATGGAAGATTCTTCACATTCTATGTGAAGGAAGTAATGAAATCAGAAATAAGGAGGAATACACTTCATTCATAATATGAAACTTTTCATCATATTAAGGGTGAATCTGTTCCTCAACAACTTCACATGTTCACACAATATGTCACTGAGATGAACATCCTGGAGTTAAAATACAACAATAAGGAGTTAAAAAAAGATGCTCCATACTTTTTCCCAGAAAGTTGGACTCAAACAGTATCCATGTTCAAGGATACCCTTGATCTAAAAGCCATTGGGCGAGATACCTTGCTAGCTAAGGTGGAAGCACTTGAACTGGATGAGAAAACAAGAAACAAGAGTGTAAAGGCACCAATTGCTCCATACCAGTTCAAAGAAACTTAGGGTGTTGGAAGTGCTTTTATTTCCAATCATGATTATGGAAGCTCTTGTGCTATGAGTGATAAAGAAGAAGTTGGTTCTTATGTATCAAGGCCTTCTAAATCAAACGCTCAAAGCAACTCAACAAGAAAAGAGAAAGGGATACATGATGAGGGAAAAAGCCCAAATGCTGTAACAACAAGGGATCCTCCTCCAACAAAAATAATCATCAATCTGAGCCAATCACTATGGTTCTAGATTTAGAAGAACAGAAGGCAACTTTTGGAGCATTCAGTTCAAGCTTTCAAGCTTACTTGGGTAGCACTTTAACGCCTGCACACATTAGCTAGCAAGGTCTTGAAGAATTACATCCTTATGAAGTAGAAGAGATGGATCTACAATGGCAAATGTCCATGATTGCTTACAGAGCCAAAATATTTCTGAGAAGAAGCAAGGGATTGGCAGTTGCATGGAGAACAACAAAGATTGGTGTTGACAAGGCAAAGTGAGATACTACAAATGCAATCTATATGGTTATTTCTTAAGAGAATGCAATCAGCAATCCACTAATTATTTGAGACAAACTTAACAACACTAGCCCCAACAACAATCAGCAAATCAAAGAACCTTTAAACAACCTCAACTTACAACTCATCCCTACCAGCCACTAATTCATCAGCAGGTCCAAGCAAAACCAAAGAAACAGGGTTGATCATTCTGCAAGATTGAACATATGATTGGAGCATGTATAGAAGGAGGTGTTGGAAGAAAATCAAGCATTAGTGACCAACATGGAGAACAAAGTCCCACCTATGGCTAGAGAGGTAAGGGATAGATTGTGTTCATCCAGCTGTGTTGAAAAGGTAGAAAGATATAGAGTCTATGCTTAACAATTGGCTAACAAAGTAAAAGAAACAATAATTTTGAATGAATCTCATGTAAGAGAACATAAATTATATCAAATCAAAATCACTTACTTACAAAAAGATTTGGATAAACTTGTTTATGAAAATTATAACCTGAAAGCCCAAGCTGAGCATGTGACCACCTCTTTAATAAAATCAATGTCTAATCATGCATCAACTAAAGTGAAACTTTTAAAGAAAAGGTATGGGTTAGGTTTTAATGTTGTTGGACCGCTACTGAATGATAACTATACCCTTTACCAAAGTCTATGAACAATAATTTGTCAAACCATTTTGTACCAAGCATCAAAATTAAACAAAAGCTGAAATTAATCAACTGGTAAATGGTGATGATTCTAAGGTGAGTAAAACTGAGTCTTCTGAATCAGAAGTTTCAAAACAAGATGAATCAGAATTTGACTTTGATGGGTTTGTTGATTTGAATGAGTGTGATGAACATAATGAACAAAAAGATGATGGTTTGGTAAAGAAAAGAATGTTTCATTTGAACCAATCATGCCCAAAGTTCTTGAAAAGATAAAGCTACCTTATCCTCCAAAGCAAAGAAACATGCTGAAGGCCATCTAAAAGAGGATAGCTCAGTTGAATGAAGGACTTCATGAGCTCAATAAGCAGCAAAAATCTCACTCAACAAAAAGAACAACTGAATTGATGTCACTCTTAACTCTATGGAAGAGGCAAAAATCACTTCCGTAGAAAACCTAAAGACTTCAGTAGAACTTTACAAAAGAAGAAAAATGTTGATTTTTCAATGCAATCAACATCCGTGAAGATCTACGGAAGAAGAAGACATCAGCTAAATCAAACACCATCAAGAAGAAAATCAAGCAACATAAAACAGTGAATCCTAAGCAACATAAATCATCTGCTGCTAAAGAACCCTTTGACATTATGTATGGGACTGGCAAGGATTCATCAGCTGTCAAATTTGAAAAAGAGTCAAAGGCACAAAAGCAGGCAATGAAGAAGAAAATGATTGACTCTGTGAGTGAAACTAAAGAGAAATATTGGAAGTGGTGTAACATGCATAATCACAACGCTGATGAATGATACTTCAGCAGTTATTGCTCCATATGCAACATGAACAATCACATGACTTCTGATTGTTACTTCAACAAGCAGTGTGCTATTTGCAACAAGAATAACCATTCTACTGAAAAATGTTATTTCAATAAAATGAACAAAACAAAGAGCACAAAGAAGTAGCAATATGAGAATGTTGAATCAGACTCATAATCAATGACAGTCAGGAAGATTCGTAACTCAAGAGCAGTAACCAAAATAAAAGATGCCAAAGGCAAGAAGCAACCATCTGCTGATGATAGCAAAGAAGAAGAGAGAAGCAACAGTCTCAACTTAAAACTCTCATAAGAGGTAACTTGAAGGAGAAACAACTACTGCTGATGAACCTTCTTTGACAATTTTGAAAAGGGTACTCAAATACCACAATCAAATCAAAAGATGTTAAACTTTTTCCAATCAAGGTTCATCATCAAGTTCAAAGAAGAAGAACAGAAAAGAAGTAAAAGAAGAAGTGATTGTGAAACCATAACAAAGTGTTTCAAGTCCATCTTCAACAGAATAATCCTCACCTCAAACAAAACATAATGAATCATTGAGTCTAAATCAAACCTTAAACATGTAGACTCATTCATAGAGAGTAATAATTTTAGACACAAGTGGCAAGCCCAAGATCATTAAAGCTTGGGTTCCACACTCTAATTAATTTCATTAGGTGTGCAGGAACATCCATGAGGACAACTACCACAAGAGTATGTTGACAGTGGGTGTTCCACATATGACAGAAACTGTTCTTTACTCCAAGATTTCAAACATAAAAACTTTATATGTATCATTTGGTGGGGATAAGAACGGGGTAAAATTGTTGGTGAAGGAATGATAACAAATGTGTACTCAAGTTTGAGAAAGTAAATTATATGAAAATTTTACAATACAATTTACTGAGTGTTTTCTCAAATTATGATCAAAATTATACCGCTTTATTTGATAACACTTACTGTTACATTAAGTCAGGTTTTCAAATTCTAGCAGAATGGATTCTTCTTAAAGCATCAAGAAAGGAAACACATATGTTTTGGATATAAACAACATCTCTATAAGAAGCAAAGAAACCTGCCTGATTTCTAAGTCTTTAGAAGATGAATCTCAACTATGGCATAGAAGGATGGTTTATTCAAACATGAAAAACATGAACAATCTGGTCAAAAATGACTTAGTTATTGACCTATCAAAAAAGATTCTATTTTCTAATCATTGTTCATCATGTTATAGAGGAAAAAAACATAGGGTGTCACATAAATCCAAAAAATCAACACAAATACAACACCACTTAAAATGCTTTACATGATCTTTTTGGTCTAACCATGTGATGAGCATCGGCAAAAGCCAATATTGTTTGGGTGATTGTTGATGATTTTACTAGATTTACTGGGTCTTTTTCATAAAAAAAAAGTGAAACATCAGAAACATTAATGGAGTTTATCACTAAGATTGAAAATCAACTTGACTTGAAAATCAAAATCTTAAGAAGTGATAATGGGTCTGAATTTGTAATCATGTATTAGATTCCTTTTGCAGGAACAAAAGGCATAGCAAGACAATTCATGCACCAAGAACTCGTCAGCAAAATAGAGTTGTTGAAAGAAGAAACAGAACTCTCATTGAAGCAGCAAGAACATACTAGCTGATTCATATTTACCAATCACATTTTAGGCTGAAGCTATAACACACCATGAAATGTTCAAAACAAGACCTTAATTGTCAAGGACATAATAAAGCACAATATGAGCTTTTTTAAAAGAAAACCTTTTATGGATATCTTAGACTTTAGGTGTCATGTGTCTATTTTAAACATCAAAGATCAATTAGGAAATTTTTTAAAAAAGCCTATGATGTTTTTTTTGTTGGTTACTCATCAACATCTAATCATATAGAGTTTACATTTCACATCAACACATTATGGAGGAAACACCTAATGTATCCTTTGATGAATCCTTATTTCCAAATCTAGAAATGATCATCATGGCTGTTTGATATCGATGCATTAACAATTCATTTAACACTGTTATTTGAATATGCAGTTCTACGGATACATGCTATCCTTAAATACCTCCAAGTATGAGTGAAGTGCCATGACTGCTGATTCTCCAAGACCATAATCTCACACTTCAAGTGTTGCTGATCCTGGCCCTTCATCTCTAAAGAAGCAATGAAAAGTCTGATGGAAATAAAATTTCAACTTCCAAATAAGTGAACAAAGCATTAGTAGAAGTTAACCTCTATTCTACAGAAGTTCTAATGCATCCTCAGGAATAAAGGATGCATCGGCATATGTCCTTCCACATCCGTAGATTAGGCCCCACTCCCAGGCACTTCACAGCCGGTCTTCATTGTATCATAGATACATATAATATACGTTTCATTAAATAAACAGCGGAATCACGTTAGCAAAAGCCATTCTCTATTATTAGAAGATATTATTGTTAAGTAATACAATAATGTTCAAGTTACCAAAAGACTGTTTAATTGCATTACAAAAAAAATATCATATCATAGGAATGGATGTCATACTTTCCCTGCCGAGTAGCTTCACCCTCGTGCCATCCTCAGCAACAATTACCTGCCAACCTGAAAATGTATAAAAGTCAGCGTTGCTGAGTGAGTACTAGTTTTAAAAGTATTAAAGTACCTTGTGTAATGTATATTATGAAAAATGCTCTTTTTGTAAAAATACATCTCTTACTCTTGTACGTGAGCACGTATAAACTATACAACAAGGTAATGCTTTCTTTTTTTACTGTATGCCTTGTTTATTTTGTTCTCTTTAACTTTATCTTTCATTATCTATGTGGACCAATGAGCAATACCATAAACTATATGCATAGGAAACTGGTGTTGTGCCTCTCTGGTCTATGCTCTGATCACTGTATACAGGCTGGCCCAGTCACCTAGGGCATGCTACAAAGGTCCGCCAATCTCAATTGATTGGCCCCGTGAGCACTATCAGGGTAGCTAACCCGCATCACAGTTGAGCTAACGACACATGGTCGTGCACCTCCTATATGCTTGCAAGACTTGTTAATTTTTTAATTAAATTTCACTTCTCTTTATTAGTTCTCTTTCACTATGTTAAGGATAATACTTGCATTTAGATCATAGGCACACTTGCATTTAGATCATATGCACACCACATAAGTCACACAATAGTAATTGCCATGACCATAGGAACAACTTATAATAATATAAATATAATAGTAATTAAAAACCCTAAGTCAACCTTGGGTCAACTCTAATGATTCTGTTTACTCAAAATTTTAGAAATATTCTAAGTGTCCTAGGCGCATGAGCACTATGCAGGCGCATGAGGCCTGTTTAGGGCGCGTGGGCACTATTTGGGCGGTTTAACCTTAGGCGTTGGAACATCCCAGACGCATGGGCATTATTGGACGTTTCATCACTTAGACGTTTGAGCCATCTCAGACGCATGGGCACTATTTGGATGTTTGGTCCACCACTTAGACGTCTGAGTCAAAAACCTTATATGCATGGGCTTACACTTAGATTTCCTAAGATTTTCCAGACTTTGGGGTACTGTTTGGCGGTTGGGACCTGTTAGGCGTACGAGCTAACTTAGAACTTTTTAAGGCAAATTTTAGGCGGTTGGGCACTATTCAGCCGTTTAGGCAACTGTTTTAGCATATCTTACATATTATCAATCCCAATTATTTTTCTTACATGTTCTAGGCTTATAACACTATTTTAAGTATAACTAACACATAACGACCATAAGAACATCATCATGCATACATAACACATACGGGTATTCAAACAACTTTTGTAAAAGTTTTACGTACATTTTTCAGCCCCAAAAGTAATTAAACATGTAAAACAACGCGGTAGTCTTGAAGGAGATGAAGTAGAGGTGGCATGATATATCCACTTTTTGAAGAGGAACAAATGTAAGACGAATCATACAAAGGTTTAACAAATTTAATAAAGATGACGACCAGTCCATTGATAGTTTTGTAATCTACCCAAATTAAAAAATGCCACTTCAATTTCACATGTTTTTTGTAATGAACCAATATTTTATAATTCTAAGATTAATAAATTTTAATCAAAATAAAGTTTATTGAGTTTATAACATGTTTTTTATTATTAATACTTTTTTAGAAAACAACAACACTTTATTGATACCGCCTAATTTGTTCGTGAAACATTGCGTTTAGCATCAAGTAGTTCCTCATGGATCGACCGAATTGGTACGGAAGTTGTAACATGGGAAAACCCAGAAACACAGGACCCCAACAAGTTTATTTGATACTTAATACATGAAAAATACGAAACAAGATTAGAGTACCACAACATGGAGCGAGCTCGATCGTAGGTTAACTGAACCAATTTTTTTTATCTACCATGGGACTTGCGGCGATCTAATTTCTAACTTTTGGCATTTTGGTTTAGTGGAAAGAAAAGAATCCTAATATCTCGTTCTTTCCACCATTACTTGTGATCTACTAACTGTTTAAACTTTTACAATTGATTCAAATCTACTTTTTCTCTTAGTTGTAAGGTTTATCTATTTGAAAAATGAGGTTCGCCCCATAATTGATAGAAATAAGCATTTGCTTGAAGTAGCAAGGGGACACCATGGTACACAAGTCAAAAGAAGTCTCGAAGGAGATGAAGTAGAGGTGGAAATGACATATCCACTTTTCAAAGAAGAACAAATGTAAGATGAATCATACGTTCAAGTAGTCTTAAAGGCAAAGGTTTAACAAATTTAAATAAAGATGATGACCCGACCATTGTTTTGTAATCTACCCAATTTAAAAAAACATGTAACTTGCTTCAATTTCATTTGTTTTTTTTGTAATGAAGCAATATTTTATGATGCTAAGGTTAAAAAGTTTAATAAAAATAAAGTTATTGAGTTTATAACATGTTTTTTAATTAATTAATAACTTTTTTTTAGAAAAAGCAACACTTTAATCTATACCCTACCTAATCAGTTCAGTTAATACCCTAACAAGTTAAACACATTATTTCATACCCAAAATTCTATTACTAAACTAACTAGTAATTTTGAAAACCAGCTTTTCCCTATCAAAATAACTTGTTCGGCTATTAACGGAAACCTTTTTTTACTTTACCCGTTTTATGCACTTCTAACTGTTAATGTTGGTGGAGTTGCATCTTTACATATGAGCCGTTTCGCCAATGGATAGAGTAGCATAAGAATAATGGGACGAGAGTGGAGAAATTTGAGGTATATAACCATACAAACAACTAAGGTAACTATAGCGATCTGCCAAGTGAAAAATTAGGTTTGAGAAACATATGCCATCACAGACCACCAAAGTTTACCTTAGCGGTCCATTATTAAGTAGGATTTGACGTCTGAGATAAGGGTCTCATAGGGGACCTCCAGGGAGAAGGGTGACGGTCCGCCAAGGGGTGTGGTAGACCGCCATATGCAAGCTTAACATTCAGCAAGAAATTTTGCAAGTAATATGCGACTATTCCATTTAGAGATACGAATATTCCTTTCTTATGTCCGTAGTGTTAGATCTAGATTCAATAGTCTAGATTTATTTTATAGGCTTAGAACTTAAATCATCTCATGTAATAAACTCTTGTACATATTTATCTTTTTATATGCAATATATGTATAGGTTAACCCAAATATTTATGTGTTGATTTATATGTACGTGTGAGTGCAGGAAAGAACATCATACTTAGGGGCTGTTTGATTGCGCTGACTGAGTAAGATCTGACTGAGTCAGAAGCTGACCCAGTAAAGTTTCTGACTGAGTCTGCATCTGACTGAAACTTGGCTGTTTGATTTAGTATCTGACTGACTCTGCTGAATGATAAAAATAACCTTACATACATACACACACATAAGCAATATATACATACACATACACATCTACATACACTATACATCTACATACACATCTACATACACATACATCTACATACACATCTATATACACATATATCTACATACACATCTACATACCATATACATACACATCTACATACCCATATACATACACATCTACATACCCATATACATACATATCTACATACCATATACATACATATCTACATACCATCTTCATACACATACATCTACATACACATCTACATACACATACATCTACATACATATTTACATACCCATATCATACACATCTACATACCTATATACATACACATCTACATACACATACATCTACATACACGTCTATATACACATACATCTACATACACATCTACATACCCATCCTACATACATATCTACATACCCATATACATACACATCTACATACAAATATACATACACATCTACATACCCATATACATACACATCTACATACACATACATCTACATACACATCTACATACATATACATCTACATACATATCTACATACACATACATCTATATACATTGAACCAACACCACAATCGATCACCTGTCGACAATCGAACACCGTCCTCGAACCAACACCACAATCGAACACCATCCTCGACCATTATCATCTTCTATCGATTGATTCCATCGGTGTGATTCAATCGAACATTATCCTCGAACCAACACAATCGAACACCATCCTCGACCATTATCGAACACCATCCTCGACCATTATCATCTTCATCGATTGATTTTCATCTTCAATCGATTGATTCCATCGGTGTGATTCAATCGACCATCCTCGACCCATTATCATCTTCAATCGAACACCATCAGCGGGGCTGGAGGGAGTACGACGGGGGAGGGGTGGTGGGTTGCGGTTGTCGGTGTCTAGGGGTGGTCCGCCGAGGGAGCTTGTGGCTGTGGGAGTCGCCGGTGATGGCTGGTTGTGGGTGGGAGGGTCGTTTTCTTCAAGATGAGAGGAAGAAGAGAGGCGCAGGGGGTTGTGGATTGGGTCAGAAAGGAAGAAAATGAGGACTCGGTCAGTCCTTCAGTCCGGGTCAGAAGCTCCAGTCAGACGAATCAAACGCACTGACTGGCTGACCGGTCAGCCAGTCAGCGGTCAGACGTTGGGTCAGCTCTATCAAATAGGGCCTTGGTCAATTTTGAAAATTGACTAAGTGTAAAAACTATCTACGGATGAACAATCTGTACTTCCGTAGATGTTCTGCTGGAACAACAAGGAATTATGCATCCGAGGATCTCCTGCAGAAGAACAACTAGTTGTGGATGAAATCCCAAGTGACTTAACCCTACGGAAGACCAAAGTCCTACGGAAGGATAAACTCCTACCGAAGACCAAAGTCGTACGGAAGGCTAAGCTCCTACGAAAGACCAAAGTCCTATGGAAGGCTAATCTCATACGGAAGACCAAAGTCCTACGGAAGGCTCAAGTCCTATGGAAGAACAATACCCTTGCATGTACTACACCAAGTACATCAAGTCAACAAGTCAATCTCACTGAAGTGATGTCATAAAGTCAACATCTGCAGACGACTTCACTTTAGTCAGAAATCATCACAACAAGAATATTCTCTGAGTAACTTTCTTGCCACGATAAGAAAGTTACTATTACCCTAAAAGTAAATCCTTGAGCCTATAAATACAATGCATAGGAGCACATTTTAGGTACCGATCATAACCTAACAAATCACCAACAAGCCCTAGCAACCCTAACAACAATTATAATAATACACACCAATACATCATTAGAATCCTAGCAATCAACAATAGCAATCAATCAATCATCATTTGTTTAACTGTAATCATTATTATATATTAATGGAAAACATTTAAATCAAATTTGTTTGTTCATCTATTACGTTCATCTGCTTTACATTTATCTGATTTGTTCTTCATTGACTCATATTACAATTACTGTTTCATCATCAATTAATTAACAACGAGTATTGATAATTCCGCGATCACTATTCATATGATCTAACCTGATAATTCCATGTTTGATCCTTGGATCACAGGTGGTATCTGAGCCATGTGCTTAGTGATCTAGATCAATTGATCTATCAGTGTTAGATTTTTTTAATTGGTTATTTATATCATTAGATCTATCAGGTTTCTGATTAGACTGTTAATTTTAAGTAAATTGCTTTAGGGTGTTCATATTGGCTTGAGAGTTCATAACTTAGATTCAAGCGTCTTGTTGAACAAGTAAATCAAAACACAAGTTGAGTTAAGCTAATCGATAGCTAACGAAAGAATTCTACTCAACAATTTGGTGGAGTAAATTTAAAAAATCATTAAAACCTGTTTTATCGTTCTTCAAGTACTGTTCAATTGCTCGATTAAACCAATCTATATCGAAATCGTTTTGATCTGTGGATTTATGTTATTGATCGATAATCAACGGTTGTTCAAACGAATTTGAATAGATCCCATCATTAAACATCCTCAATTGTATCTAGTTTGAGAATATATAGAGAGGATTGACTAATTTTGACTTCAACTTTTTAATTAACCAATTATTAATAGTTTGTCTTTCATTAGAGAATTTACAAAGGAATTTCTGTTTTAGTAAACAAGCATCAAATTAACTAAAATGAGTAATTCAATTATTGGTTCAGCTTACCAACCTCCAAAGTTGGAAAACAAAGCTGATTTCAAAACATGGAAAATCAGTTTCAGGAATCATGTGAATTACACTGATTCTGATTTGTGGGTGTCAATCTCTAAAGGTCCTTTCATTCCACTAACACTTGGACCTGATTACAAGGACAACAATCAGCCTATAAGTCTTAAGGATCTGTCACCTAAAGATGCAAAGAAGGTCAAAATTGACATTAAAGCCTATAGTATGCTTACAATGGCTTTACCTGAAGACCTCTTAATAAGATGTGAAGCATACAAAATAGCAAACTCCTTATGGAAGATTCTTCATATTCTATGTGAAGGAAGTGATGAAATCAGAAGAATAAGGAGGGATACACTTCATTCATAATATGAAACTTTTCATCATATTAAGGGTGAATCTGTTCCTCAACAACTTCACATGTTCACGCAATATGTCACTGAGATGAACATCCTGGAGTTAAAATACAACAATAAGGAGTTAAAAAAAGATGCTCCATACTTTTTCCAGAAAGTTGGACTCAAACAGTATCCATGTTCAATGATACCCTTGATCTAAAAGCCATTGGGCGAGATACCTTGCTAGCTAAGGTGGAAGCACTTGAACTGGATGAGAAAACAAGAAACAAGAGTGTACAGGCACCAATTGCTCCATACCAGTTCAAAGAAACTTAGGGTGTTGGAAGTGCTTTTATTTCCAATCATGATAATGGAAGCTCTTGTGCTATGAGTGATAATGAAGAAGAAGTTGGTTCTTATGCATCAAGGCCTTCTAAATCAAACGCTCAAAGCAACTCAACAAGAAAAGAGAAAGGGAGACATGATGAGGGAAAAAGCCCAAATGCTGTAACAACAAAGGGATCCTCCTCCAACAAAAATAATCATCAATCTGAACCAATCACTATGGTTCTAGATTTAGAGGAACAGAAGGCAACTTTTGGAGCATTCAGTTCAAGCTTTCAAGCTTACTTGGGTAGCACTTTAACGCCTGCACACATTTGCTAGCAAGGTCTTGAAGAATTACATCCTTATGAAGTAGAAGAGATGGATCTTCAATGGCAAATGTCCATGATTGCTTACAGAGCCAAAATATTTCTGAGAAGAAGCAAGGGATTGGCAGCTGCATGGAGAACAACAAAGATTGGTGTTGACAAGGCAAAGTGAGATACTACAAATGCAATCTATATGGTTATTTCTTAAGAGAATGCAATCAGCAATCCACTAATTATTTGAGACAACTTAACAACACTAGCCCCAACAACAATCAGCAAATCAAAGAACCTTTAAACAACCTCAACTTACAAACTCATCCCTACCAGCCACTAATTCATCAGCAGGTCCAAGCAAAACCAAAGAAACAGGGTTGATCATTCTGCAAGATTGAACATATGATTGGAGCATGTATGAGAAGGAGGTGTTGGAAGAAAATCAAGCATTAGTGACCAACATGGAGAACAAAGTCCCACCTATGGCTAGAGAGGTAAGGGATAGATTGTGTTCATCCAGCTGTGTTGAAAAGGTAGAAAGATATAGAGTCTATGCTTAACAATTGGCTAACAAAGTAAAAGAAACAATAATTTTGAATGAATCTCATGTAAGAGAACATAAATTATATCAAATCAAAATCACTTACTTACAAAAAGATTTGGATAAACTTGTTTATGAAAATTACAACCTGAAAGCCCAAGCTGAGCATGTGACCACCTCTTTAATAAAATCAATGTCTAATCATGCATAAACTGAAGTGAACTTTTAAAGAAAAGGTATGGGTTGGGTTTTAATGTTGTTGGACCGCTACTGAATGATAACTATACCCTTTACCAAAGTCTATGACAATAATTTGTCAAACCATTTCGTACCAAGCATCAAAATTAAACCAAAAGCTGAAATTAATCAACTGGTAAATGGTGATGATTCTAAGGTGAGTAAAACTGAGTCTTCTGAATCAGGTTTCAAAACAAGATGAATCAGAATTTGACTTTGATGGGTTTGTTGATTTGAATGAGTCTGATGAACATAATGAAAAAAAGATGATGGTTTGGGTAAAGAAAAGAATGTTTCATTTGAACCAATCATGCCCAAAGTTCTTGAAAAGATAAAGCTACCTTATCTCTAAAGCAAAGAAACATGCTGAAGACCATCTAAAAGAGGATAGCTCAGTTGAATGAAGGACTTCATGAGCTCAATAAGCAGCAAAAATCTCACTCAACAAAAGAACAACTGAAGTTGATGTCACTCTTAACTCTTTGGAAGAGGCAAAAATCACTTCCGTAGAAAACCTAAAGACTTCAGTAGAACTTTTACAAAAGAAGAAAAATGTTGATTTTTCAATGCAATCAACATCCGTTGAAGATCTACGGAAGAAGAAGTCATCAGCTGAATCAAACACCATCAAGAAGAAAATCAAGCAACATAAAATAGTGAATCCTAAGCAACATAAATCATCTGCTGCTAAAGAACCCTTTGACATTATGTATGGGACTGGCAAGGATTCATCAGCTGTCAAATTTGAAAAAGAGTTAAAGGCACAAAATCAGGCAATGAAGAAGAAAATGATTGACTCTGTGAGTGAAACTAAAGAGAAATATTGGAAGTGGTGTAACATGCATAATCACAACGCTGATGAATGATACTTCAGCAGTTATTGCTCCATATGCAACATGAACAATCACATGACTTCTGATTGTTACTTCAACAAGCAGTGTGCTATTTGCAACAAGAATAACCATTCTACTGAAAAATGTTATTTCAATAAAATGAACAAAACAAAGAGCACAAAGAAGTAGCAATATAAGAATGTTGAATCAGACTCATAATCAAGTGACAGTTAGGAAGATTCGTAACTCAAGAAGCAGTAACCAAAATAAAAGATGCCAAAGGCAAAGAAGCAACCATCTGCTGATGATAAAGCAAAGAAGAAGAAGGAGAAGCAACAGTCTTAACTCAAAACATCTCATAAGAAGGTAGACTTGAAGGAGAAGACAACTACTGCTGATGAAACCTTCTTTGACAATTTTGAAAGGGTACTCAAATACCACAATCAAAATCAAAAGATGGTTAAACTTTTTCCAATCAAGGTTCATCATCAAGTTTAAAGAAGAAGAAACAGAAAGAGAAGGTGAAAGAAGAAGTGATTGTGAAACCATAACAAAGTGTTTCAAGTCCATCTTCAACAGAATAATCCTCACCTCAAACAAAACATAATGAATCAATTGAGACTAAAATCAAACCTGAAACATGTAGACTCATTCATGAGAGAGTAATAATTTTAACACAAGTGGCAAGCCCAAGATCATTAAAGCTTGGGTTCCACACTCTAATTAATTTCATTAGGTGTGCAGGAACATCCATGGAGGACTAACAACAAGAGGTATGTTAACAGTGGGTGTTCCAAACATATGACAGGAAACTGTTCTTTACTCCAAGATTTCAAACATAAAAAACTTTATATGTATCATTTGGTGGGGATAAGAAGGGGGTAAAATTGTTGGTGAAGGAATGATAACAAATGGTGTACTCAAGTTTAAGAAAGTAAATTATTGTGAAAATTTACAATACAATTTACTGAGTGTTTCTCAAATTTATGATCAAAATTATACCGCTTTATTTGATAACACTTACTGTTACATTAAGTCAGGTTTTCAAATTCTAGCAGAATGGATTCTTCTTAAAGCATCAAGAAAGGAAACACATATGTTTTGGATATAAACAACATCTCTATAACAAGCAAAGAAACCTGCCTGATTTCTAAGTCTTCAGAAGATGAATCTCAACTATGGCATAGAAGGATGGTTTATTCAAACATGAAAAACATGAACAATCTGGTCAAAAATGACTTAGTTATTGACCTATCAAAGAAAGAATTCTATTTTCTAATTATTGTTCATCATGTTATAAAGGAAAAAAACATAGGGTGTCACATAAATCCAAAAAATCAACACAAATACAACACCACTTAAAATGCTTTACATGGATCTTTTTGGTCTAACCAATGTGATGAGCATCGGCAAAAGCCAATATTGTTTGGTGATTGTTGATGATTTTACTAGATTTACTTGGGTCTTTTTCATAAAACAAAAAGTGAAACATCAGAAACATTAATGGAGTTTATCACTAAGATTGAAAATCAACTTGACTTGAAAATCAAAATCTTAAGAAGTGATAATGGGTCTGAATTTGTAATCATGTATTAGATTCCTTTTGCAGGAACAAAGGCACAGCAAGACAATTCAGTGCACCAAGAACTCGTCAACAAAATAGAGTTGTTGAAAGAAGAAACAGAACTCTCATTGAAGCAGCAAGAACAATACTAGCTGATTCATATTTACCAATCACATTTTAGGATGAAGCTATGAACACACCATGAAATGTTTCAAAACAAACCTTAATTGTCAAAGGACATAATAAAGCACAATATGAGCTTTTTTTAAAAGAAAACCTTTTATAGGATATCTTAGAGCTTTTAGGTGTCATATGTCTATTTTAAACACCAAAGATCAATTAGGAAATTTTTTTGAAAAAGCCTATGATGGTTTCTTTGTTGGTTACTCATCAACATCTAAATCATATAGAGTTTACATTTCACATCAACACATTATGGAGGAAACACCTAATGTATCCTTTGATGAATCCTTATTTCCAAAATCTATAAAATGATCATCATGGCTGTTTGATATCGATGCATTAACAAATTCATTTAACACTGTTATTTGAATATTGCAGGTTCTACGGATACATGCTATCCTTAAATACCTCCAAGTATGAGTGAAGTGCCATTGACTGCTGATCCTCCAAGACCATAATCTCACACTTCAAGTGTTGCTGATCCTGGCCCTTCATCTTAAAGAAGCAATGAAAAGTCTGATGGAAATAAAATTTCAACTTCCAAATAAGTGAACAAAGCATTAGTAGAAGTTAACTCTATATCCACAGAAGTTACTAATGCATTCGCAGGAATAAAGGATGCATCAGCATATGGTCCTTCCACATCTGTAGATTAAGGCCCCACTCCCAGGAACTTCACAGCTGGTCATTCATTGTATCATATATACATATTAATATACGCTTCATTAAATAAACAACGGAATCACGTTAGCAAAAGCCGTTCTCTATTATTAAAGATATTGTTGTTAAGCAATACAATAATGTTCAAGTTACCAAAAGACTATTTAATTGCATTACAAAACAACAATATCATATCATAGGAATGGATGTCAGTCCTTTTCCTGCCGAGTAGCTTCACCCTCGTGCCATCCTCAGCAACAATTACTTGCCAACTGAAAATGTATAAAAGTCAGCGTTGCTGAGTGAGTACTAGTTTTAAAAGTATTAAAGTACCTTGTGTAATGTATATATATGAAAATGCTCTTTTTGTAAAAATACATCTCTTACTCTTGTACGTGAGCACGCATAAACTATACAACAAGGTAATGCTTTCTTTTGTTACTGTATGCCTTGTTTATTTCGTTCATTTTTAACTTTATCTTTCACTGTTTATGTGGACCAATGAGCAATACCATAAACTATATGCATAGGGAAACTGGTGTTGTGCCTCTCTGGTCTATGCTCTGATCACTGTATACAAGGCTGACCCAGTCACCTAGGGCATGCTACAAAGGTCCTCCAATCTCAATTGATTGGCCCCGTGAGCACTATCAGGGTAGCTAACCCGCATCACAGTTGAGCTAACGACAACATGGTCGTGCACCTCCTATATGCTTGCAAGACTTGTTAATTTTTAATTAAATTTCACTTCTCTTTATTAGTTCTCTTTCACTATGTTAAGGATAATACTTGCATTTATGATCATAGGCACACTTGCATTTATGATCATATGCATACCACATAAGACACACAATAGTAATTGCCATGACCATAGGAACAACTTATAATAATATAAATATAATAGTAATTAAAACCCTAAGTCAACCTTGGGTCAAACTCTAATGATTCTGTTTTACTCAAAATTTTAGAAAATATTCTAAGTGTCCTAGGCGCATGAGCACTATGCAGGCGTATGAGGCCTGTTTAGGCGCATGGGCACTATTTGGGCGGTTTAACACTTAGACGTTTGGAACATCCCAGACGCATGGGCATTATTTGGACGTTTTATCACTTAGACGTTTGAGCCATCTCAGATGCATGGGCACTATTTGGATGTTTGGTCTACACTTAGACGTCTGAGTCAAAAACCTTATATGCATGGGCTTACACTTAGATTTCCTAAGATAATTTCCAGACATTTGGGGTACTGTTTGGGCGGTAGGGACCTGTTTAGGCGTACGAGCTAACTTAGAACTTTTTAAGGCAAATTTTAGGCGGTTGGGCACTATTCAGCCGTTTAGGCAACCTGTTTAGCATATTCTTAACATATTATCAATCCCAATTATTTTCTTACATGTTCTAGGCTTAATAACACTATTTTAAGTATAACTAACACATAACGACCATAAGAACATCATCATGCATACATAGACACATACGGGTATTCAAACAACTTTTGTAAAATAGTTTTACATACATTTTCAGCCCCAAAAGTAATTAAAACATGTAAAACAACGGGGTCTAGAACTCACCTTTGTTGTTCTTCAAGTTTAAACTCTTCACTTGAGCTTTTCAGATGATTCTAACACCTAGAAACCCACCAAACACACATTCGAACACACATAAGCATATAACCGAGGCCAAGTCTAGCCAAGAACAACTTAATTATTCGAATTCTTACCTTAACTTGAACTTCTTCTTCTAGTTCTTCAAATATCCGAGAGCTTCTGCTCTTTCTCTCTCTAAAACCCGATTACAAAAAGGTGATGCGAAGTTGTGTATGGGCGGCCATGCTCTTTTGTACATAATATAATATATTACTTTGTACTTTGACACATTTAACCCCTCAACTTGGGTTAATTTTCATTTCCTTCTTTTTATTCTTCTTTTACATATTTTAAAATATCAGGATGTTACAAGTCCACCCCCTTATATAGGTTTCGTCCCCGAAACCTGTTATTCTTTGAATAGTTATGAGTAATGTTGCCTCATTTCCTCTTAAGTCTCCCACGTAGACTCGGATCCCTTTCTGTGCTTCCACTGTACACGCACCAGGGGAACCATTTTATTCCTCGCCACTGGTTGCTCTACATAGTTGAGACGTTCATCCACCTCGATATCCTCCAGTGGTACAACCATGTCTTCATTAGCTAAGCACATTCTCAGATGGGATACGTGGAATGTGGGATGAATTCCACCAAACTCTTGTGGCAATTCAAGTCGATAGGTCACCTCTCCTACTCGTGCGACGATTCGGAAAGGTCCTATGTATCTCGGGCTTAGCTTACCTCCTTCCTTAATCTGATGATTCCTTTCCAAGGTGAGACCTTCAACATAACTCGGTCGCCAACCTTGAATTCTATCGGTCTTCGCCTTTTGTCAGCATACGAATTTTGTCTATCTTTTACCGCCTTCATAAAGGCTTTAATCTTTTCCAACTTCTCAGTCGTAGCCTCGATCACCTCGACACCTCCCAATTCTTTCTACCCAATGTCTCCCCAGCATACGGGCGTCCTATACCTTCTACCGTATAGCATCTTGTATGGCAGTATGCCAATACTAGCATGATAACTATTATTGTATGAGAATTCTGCTAACGGTAGGTGGTCATCCCAACTTCCTTCAAAATCGATTACACATGCTCGGAGCATGTCCTCGAGTGTCTGAATCGTCCTCTCAGATTGACCATCCGTCTGAGGATGATAAGCAGTACTAATGTGTAGCCTCGTCCCCATCACGTCATGGAATCTTTTCCAAAACTTCGATGTGAATTGGGTGTCACGATCCGACGCTATTGACACCGGTACACCAAGAGGAGCTATGATCTCCTTGATGAACAAATCCGCAGTCTTTCAGATGAATACGTTTCACAAATCGGTAGGAAGTGAGCACTCTTGGTTAGACGATCAACAATCACCCAGATAGCATTGTACCCTCTTGTTGTGCGGGGTAACTTTGTAATGAAGTACATGGTGATGTGCTCCCACTTACACTCGGGTATATGCAATGGTTGGATCTTCCCGTAGGGCTTTTGATGCTCTGCCTTCACTTGCAAGCAAGTAAGGCACTCGCTCACATACTCCACCACGTCACGTTTCGTACCCGACCACCAGTAATCTTTCTTCATGTCTTAATACATCTTGGTGGCACCAGGATGAATGGAGTATCGAGTCTTGTGAGCTTCATCCAGGATTCTCCCTCGTAGATCTCCATAACAACGAATCCATATTTGTCCAAAGCGGGTCTTAACCCCGTGGGTGTTTTCTCCCAGTTCTGCGACTAGACCTCTCATTTGTTCAGATTTGAGGCGATCTTCTTTTAATGCCTCATTCTAAAATTCTTTCACTTGAGTCATCACGTCCAAGGTCATCACTAAATGGTACGCCTTCACCCGAATCGACTCGGGTCTCTTATTTCAGCTGAGGGCATCGGCCACCACGTTGGCCTTGCCCGGATGGTAGTGGATCTCACAGTCATAATCTTTGATGAGCTCTAACCACCTTCTCTGCCTCATGTTGAGATCCTTTTGCTCAAAGAAATACTTCAAGCTCTTGTGGTCGGTGAAGATGGTGCACTTTGTGCCATATAAGTAGTGCCTCCAAATCTTCAACGCAAAAACCACAGCCGCTAGCTCTAAATCATGTGTAGGGTAGTTGACTTCATGGGTCTTTAACTGTTGGGATACGTAGGCTATCACCCTTCCACGTTACATCAACACGCAACGTAGCCCAGAATAAGATGCATCCGAATACACCACTAAGTATTCACTTCCCTCGGGCAATGTCAAGACATAAGCTTGTATTAATCTCGTCTACAACTCCTCAAAAGCACACTCCTGTTCTTGACCACACATGAACTTCACATCATTACGAGTCAATTTGGTCAAAGGTAAGGCTATCTTGGAGAAGTCTTGGATCAACCTCCTATAGTAGCACGCCAAACCCAAGAAACTACGGATCTCGGATGGCGTCTTTGAAGACTTCCATTGCATCACCGCCTTAATCTTTGCTGGGTCCACCATGATTCCTTCAGCATTAACAACATGACCCAAAAATTGAACCTGGCGCAACCAAAAAGCACACTTAGAGAACTTAGCATACAACTTCTCTCTCCTAAGTGTCTTCAATACCTCGCATATGTGGCCGGCATGTTCTTTCTCTCTCTTAGAATAAATCAGGATATCATCAATGAGCACTATCACTGATTTATCTAACATTGGCTGACTCACCGGTTCATCAAGTCCATAAGGCAGCTGGCGTGTTAGTTAGTCCAAAAGACATAACAAGAAACTCGTAGTGTCCATAACGAGTATGAAAAGGTTTCTTAGGAAAATGTTGCTCCTTCACCTTCAATTGATGGTAGCCAGATCAAAGATCTATCCTCGAGAACCAACTGGCACCTTGGAGCTGATCAAACAAGTCATCAATCCTCGGTAATGGATAGCGATTCTTCACCGTCAACTTGTTCAACTCACGGTAGTCGATACACATCCTCATGCTACCATCCTTATTTTTCACTAACAAGACTGGAGCACCCCAAGGAGAGATATTCGGCCTAATGAACCCCTTATCTAGTAACTCCTGCAGTTGTTCCATGAGTTCTTTCATCTCAGTTGGAGCTAATCGATATGGTGCTTTGGCAACGGGTTGAGCACCGGGTATCAAATCGATTTGAAACTCAATTTCGCGATCTGGTTGCATGCCGGGTAAATCTTCCAGGAATACATCCGGAAAGTCACACACCACTGGTACATCAGACAGTTGTGGTGCTGACATGTCCACATCCTTCATGTAGGCCAGATAGGCACTACATCCACGTCTCATGCATTTTCCCGCCACCGCCATTGAAATCACTTTCGGGATCATAGTGACGCGGTTTCCATAACCGTCACCAAACTTCCATCGAGTGCAACTAGTCGAATCATCTTTTTACGACAAACGATGTTTGCTTCATAGGTTGCTGACCAGTCCATTCCTAGTACTACATCAAATCCACCTAGGGGCATCACATGTAGCTTAGCAGCAAACCTATGACCTTCTAGTTCTATGGCACAGTCCTCTACCACGTCAGTAATTCTAGTAGACTTAACAATAGAAGTTTCTACATCGAATGGCTCACTAATACTTCTACTACTAGCAGACAACTTAGCACAAAAAGTAGTAGAAATAAAACTCCGACTAGCACCAGAATCAAATAATACAGAGGCATAAGTTTGATTTACTAGAAACATACCTGACACAACATCGGGATCCACTCTGGCCTCCTCCCGGGTCATGGTGTAAGCTCTAGCACTTGCCCTCTGCCCTCCTTCCTCCGGCCTCTTCTTCGCCCTAGAGCTCTCTGCCCTCGGCTTCTTGCAGTCTTTGGTTGGGTGGCCCTCCTCACCACAGCTATAACACTTCAGCACCCTACAGTCTCTAGCGATGTGGCCAGACTTGCCACACCTAAAGCATACATTCATTCCCAACCTACACTCACCGGTATGCTCTCTTCCATATTTGCCACACTTCTTTGACCCTGAGCTTGACGACACCCTACAGTCATCCACCTTCATCCTCTTGTTGTTTGGATTGAAACCACCACGTCCAAACCTCTTCCCATTCCAACTTTTATCACCACCACCGTCCTCTTCACCTCTACCACTGCCTCCTCCCGTTCATCGTACAGTCTGCCTACCAAGTCCACCACCGATCGAAAGGTACCCGACTGAGCAGCAATCAGGTGCCTACGAATATAAGTCGGTAGTCCCTGGATGTACCTCTTGATCTTCCACAACACTGGCGTTACCTGATCTGGTACCAGCCTCGCCATTTTGTTAAATTTAGTGGTATACTGCTAGTGGGTCATGGTTCCCGCCACAAGTTGCAGGAACTCCCTCTCGATCCTGTCGAGTTCCCGGTGAGGACAGAATTCCTCGATCACTAGCTGTTTTAGCTCCTTCCATCATATCTTCCCGATGGCTCTAGCACCCTTAGCTTGGACAATATTGTCCCACCAACACAATACCGAGTCGACAAAAAAATGAGTCGCAAACTTCCCTTCTGGTCTTTGCGACACTCACTGATTTCCAACACTGCCTCCATCTCCCTCACCCAGTGGTGAGCGGCAGTAGCATTGCCATTGCCATCGATGGTCGGGGGCTTGCACCTCTGGAATGCCCTATAACTGCACCCCTTGGTCGCCATCCCACTACATAATCCTCCTCTTTGTTAGATAATATAGTCTCAGGCTCCAGTCGTTCCTCCTCCCCACCCTAAGCATTTCTATCCTGACTACATCAGTATCTAAATCTACTAAGAACACATAAGTCAAATAGCACACGTACATAATACTGATATATTTAAGAAAAGAAATACATGATGGCACGTAGCTACTCGGGCTGACATCCCTCTATCTGTCCTATTTTCAGTTTAAGTTTAGGTTTTTGAAAATATTTTACCCAATTCACTTAAACTATGGCTCTGATTCCAACTTGTAAGGCCCTGTTCCCGGGCACCTCACAGTTGGTCATTCATTGCATCATAGATACATATTAATATACATTTCATTAAATAAATAGCGGAATCACGTTAGCAAAAGCCATTCTCTATTATTAAAAGATAATGTTGTTAAGCAAACAATAATGTTCAAGTTACCAAAAGACTATTTAATTGCATTACAAAACAACAATATCATATCATAGGAATGGATGTCAGTCTTTTCCCTGCTGAGTAGCTTCACCCTCGTGCCATCCTCAGCAACAATTACCTGCCAATTGAAAATGTATAAAAGTCAGCGTTGCCGAGTGAGTTCTAGTTTTAAAAGTATTAAAATACCTTGTGTAATGTATATATATGAAAAATACTCTTTTTGTAAAAATACATCTCTTACTTTTGTACGTGAGCACACATTAACTATACAACAAGGTAATGCTTTCTTTCTTTACTGTATGCCTTGTTTATTTCGTACTCTTTTAACTTTATGTTTCACTGTCTATGTGGACCAATGAGCAATATCCTAAACTATATGTGCAGGGAAACCGGTGCTGGGCCTCTCTGGTCTATGCTCTGATCAATGTATATAAGGCTGGCCAGTCACCTAGGGCAAGCTACAAAGGTCCGCCAATCTCAATTGATTGGCCCCGTGAGCACTATCAGGATAGCTAACCCACATCACAGTTGAGCTAACGACAACATGGTCGTGCACATCCTATATGCTTGTAAGACTTGTTAACTTTTTAATTTAGTTCCACTTCTCTTTATTATTTCTCTTTCACTATGTTAAGGATAATACTTGCATTTATGATCATAGGCACACCACATAAGTCACACAATAGTAATTACCATGACCATAGGAACAACTTATAATAATGCAAATATAATAGTAATTAAAAAACGTAAGTCAACCTTGGATCAAACTCTAATGATTCTGTTTTACCCAAAATTTAGAAAATATTCTAAGTGTTCTAGGCGCATGAGCACTATGCAGGCGCATGAGCACTATGCAGGCGCATGAGGCCTGTTTAGGCGTATGGACACTATTTGGGCGGTTTAACACTTTGGTGTTTGGAACATCCCAGACGCATGGGCACTATTTGGACGTTTCATCACTTAGACGTTTGAGCCAAGTCAGACGCATGGGCACTATTTGGACGTTTGGTCCACACTTAGGCGTCTGAGTCAAAAACATTAGACGCATGGGCTTACACTTAGATTTCCTAAGGAAATTTCTAGACTTTTGGGGTACTGCTTGGGCAGTTGGGCCCTGTTTAGGCGTATGGGCTAACTTAGAACTTTCTAAGATTTTCTAAGGAAATTTCTAGACTTTTGGGGTACTGCTTGGGCAGTTGGGCCCTGTTTAGGCATATGGGCTAACTTAGAACTTTCTAAGGCAAATTTTAGGCGGTTGGGCACTATTCAGGCGTTTGGAAAACCTGTTTAGCATATTCATTACATATTATCAATCCCAATCATTTTTCTTACATGTTCTAGGCTTAATAACACTATTCTAAGTATAACTAACATATAACGACCATAAGAACATCATCATGCATACATAGACACATACGGGCATTCAAACAACTTTTGTAAAATAGTTTTACATATATTTTCAGCCCCAAAAGTAATTAAAACATGTAAAACAACGGGTCTAGAACTCACCTTTGTTGTTCTTCAAGTTTAAACTCTTCACTTGAGCTTCTCTGATGATTCTAACACCTAGAAGCCCACCAAACACATATTCGAACACATATAAACACACATAAGCATATAACCAATGTCAAGTCTAGCCAAGAACAACTTAATTATATGAATTCTAACCTTAACTTCGACTTCTTCATCTTGTTCTTCAAATATCCGAGAGCTTCTACTCTTTCTCTCTCTAAAAACCAATTACAAAAAGGTGATGTGAAGTTGTGTATGGGCGGCCATGCTCTTTTGAACAAAATATAATATATTACTTTGTACTTTGACACATTTAACCCCTCAACTTGGGTCAATTTGCATTTTCTTCTTTTTATTCTTCTTTTACATCTTTTAAAATATCAGGGTGTTACAACCTCTAAGTGTGAGTGAAGTGCCATTGACTGCTGATCCTCCAAGACCATAATCTCACACTTCAAGTGTTGCTGATCCTGGCCCTTCATCTCAAACAAGCAATGAAAAGTCTGATGGAAATGAAATTTCAACTTCCAAAGAAGTGAACAAAGCATCAGCAGAAGTTATCTCTATATCCAAAGAAGTTCATAGTTTATTAAATGGATGCAAAGTTGTCACATCCCGGCGGAAGCATGAAATGCGGTTTGGGTGTGACTTGCTTTATCAGAGTACATTAATTATAGCGGAACAAATATTAAATACATATGCTTAAAACAAGAAAGTAGGACATGCATATATTCATAATATTCGTGATTACATCCTATACATAAATTCCAAAATTAGATATAATCTTTTTACTACATTATTAAACTACTGCATGTTTTCAGATACGGTGGAAGTGTGCATCAACATACACACAACCATCAACAATGTTGACAGTTAACGTCACACAAACCCTTCCTACCACTTCTCCCCAACCATTGTGCACTTCAAAGCTAAGGTCAAAAGTGTTACTCATTGTTTCCTGAAAAAGTACACTAAACCAGTCAACAAAAATGTTGGTGAGAACATAGGTTTAATCCAGACAAATATTTTGTTGATGTATTAATTACAACCAAACCTGCTCATAACATAATCATACTGTCACGAAATAATTTACAAAATCAGATAATATTACATCCTAACCCCCATTCGGTTAGATGCAGGAAAATAGTAGCAACCCTCATCCGGTTGGTACAAATATTCTCCTAAGTAGCGCTACTAACATTATCGGACGGTTCCTCATTAGAACTAATGGTTGTATCGCAAATGACAGTAAGCAATAAAAAAATATTTTCAGAAATAATACATCAACCCAAACAATATACTTTTTCCCCTAAAAACATTGTTGAATACCAAATGGTTGAAAAATGGGGCTATGAACTCACCGTGTCTTCTCACTTGAACCTAACAAAACAGTTCACAGTGTCAGACAATATTTTCTTTAGAATTTTTAAAACCTCAGATGTAAGTATTCTTTTGAAGTTCTACCAATAATGTTATCACAAAAATTCCCAACAAATTATTTATATATAATTTGTTCAAAATTAGTATAAATTCTACATAAATCATAAAAAATACCTAATGCTGTAAAAAAATCATCAAAAATTCATAGAATACTATCCCAAAAATCAGTAACATCAAATAATTTTCATAGCATCTAAATTTTAACAGATTATTTTCTGTAAATTTCATAATATTCCCATAATTGGTTAAAAATAGTTTCTGTCCTTCATAAATCACTAAAATGTGATAGAAGACTTCCTATACAAAACTAAACATCATATAATTATCTCAAAGTCCAAATCATAACATACCAGTTTTTGTAATTTTTACAATAATTCAAGTATTTAGTAAAAATATTAATACTACTCCAAAAATTATTAAAATAATATATTCAGTATTCTCTGATTTAATATTGAATATATTATTTTATCAGAATTTATTATTTAATTTAATTATTTATTCTGATTTATTTACTACAGAACATATAAAAATTCGTATTTTAATCATAATAAGGAATAAAATTCTGAAATACTTCCAGAGGTTTTTATAGCTCATAGTAATAATTCTATGAATTTATCAGAATTTTTACGAATTTATTTCTATTTTTGATATTTTCTTCTATTTTCATTATAAAATAATTTATATAAATTATTTATTTATCAAAACTTTGTCAAAACTTCCAGATCAATATTTTAGTATATTAGTGAGAATATTTCAATGTTTATTCCGACAATTGCAGTTGCTTAATATTTTTCTAGATTTTCTTGAATTTTTTTCAAGATTTAATCTTGTAAACTCAAGATATATCCTTTTTATTATAAATTTCTGAGTTTTTGTAACTCATAACTTATGATTAAATGAACTAAAACTTTCAAGGTTGGTTTTGGTATTTGAATACCAAACGCACCATATATATGTGTTTTGTAACACAAATGTAATATTAGGTTTTAAGAATAGTTTATAACCTTATGGATCTTGATCTTGATGATGTTCTTGCTGCTTGGACCCAAGAATAAGTCTGTGAAGGTCGTGGATGGTGATGGTAGGTGCTGGTAGTGCGTGGTTATGTTTGTTTGTTGTTGTGGTTGTCGGTTTTTGTTGTTGTTGTTTGTTGATGTTATTGGTTGTTGTTTCAAATGAAACCGAGAGTGAGAGAGACTGTGGGACAGAAATGGTGGTGATGTTGGTGAAGCAACCCGAGGGTGAGAGGGACAGAAGGTGGCTGGAGGTGGTGGTGCAATGGTCGAGTGATGATGGTGTGTGTGTGTGAAGAATCCGCGCGCGAGAGAGAGACAATAGCTTGGGTTGTGTTTGCAAAGTTGTGGCTGTATGGATGTATATAGAACTGAAATTTGGGGACACCTAAGGGTGTTTTTATGACTTCTAGTTCTAACTTAGAGGTGTTGGTTTCATAGGTGGCTTAGGTGGCGGCTTAGGGAGAGACCGAGAGAGGGGTGGCAGTTTTACATGCAAGGTGGCGGTTTTGGAGAAGCTCTAGTGGGAAAGCTAGGTTGCTTGGTCAACCTAGACATCTAGGTGATAAGATAGGGTGGTGAAGTGGTGGATTGATGGTGTGTGAAAGCATGGAAGTGTGAATGTGAGGTGGTGTTTTGGTGTTGCAATGAAACCGAGAGCTTGCCACCTCTTTGGTTGTCATAATGGTGAAAATCTTAGGTGGCAAGTAATGGTGGTTTTAAGGGAAACAAGATGGCCGAGGGTGGTGATAATCGGGCGGTGTGCTTTGGGTGGTTTCGGGTGGTGTTTTGGTGATGTTCTTGACCGAGGGTTTAGGAGGTTTGGGGTGTTAGTTTTAGGTTTTAGGTTTAGGTTTTTAGTGTTTGATTTGGTTATGTTTATTTTAGTTTTAGTATGTATATATATTCATGTATATATGTAGATGTATATTCATGCATGCATATGTAGATTTGTAATACACAAGTATATGTATCCCTAGTTTACATATATAACATAATTAATCACAAGCCTAACATGTGTATTTATAATATATATACACTACAAATAAGTAAACATATATATACATTCTAACCGTACATATATCCAAGTATATCAAGGGATTTTTCCATGTACATATACGTATGTAAACATGCATACGTAAAGTTTCCATATATATATATATACATATATGTATGTATGTAACCATGCATACGCATATCCACTATTATTTTTCCCTATATTTCCATAAGGTATATATATATATATACATACATACCATTTATAAAAACATATGTAGACAACTTATATGTTTTATTCATATAATGATATATATCTACACATTAACAGTTGATTTATATGCATGCATGCAAGCATGCATATGTATTTTTATAATATATATATACTAAAAATAATATTATTGTTGCTCGTAACGTACTATAATAAAAATAATTCTAGGGTTGTCACAAAAGTGTGCCTTCTTATATGATAAAATTGATGAAGAAATCTATGTTACCTAACCACCAGGCTTTGAAGATCTTGATTACCCACACAAGGTATACAAGCTTGACAAAGCTTTATATGGTCTTCATCAGACACCAAGAAGTGATATGAAACATTATCAATTTTCTTCCTCAAACATGGTTACAAAAGGGAAACTATTGATCAGACTCTCTTCCTCAAACATGATCATTAAAACCTCTTGGTTGTCTAAATCTTTGTGGATGACATTATTTTTGGATCAACAAATAAAAGATTGTGTGAAGGCTTTGAAAGTTTGATGAAATCTGAATTTCAAATGAGTTATATGGGAGAACTAACATTCTTCTTTGGTTTACAAGTTAATCAACGGGAGAAGTATGTGCATCAAATCTTGAAGAAGTACAACCTTACTGACACTTCTTCATGCAAAACACCAGCATCAATAATAAATAAGATTGGAATTGATCCTAAAGGGAAGTCAGTTGATCAAAAATTGTATAGATCAATGATAAGATCTTTAATATACTTAACTACCAGTAGACTAGATATAATGTTTGTTGTGTGTCTTTGTGCTAGGTACCAATCAGATCCTAAAGAGTCATATATGAATGCAGTTAAGAGGATTTTCAGATATCAGATGGACAAATCCAATATAAAGGCCAAAAATCCATTTTCCACCATTTGGAACCATTATCTCGGTGACATGTTGAGTGAAGTAATCAGGTTCTAAAAATCTTCAAACTCAACAAGCTATACACACTAAAAGGATTTACAGTTATTGTATATATTTGTAAATAAACACATTTATGATTATTTGTTACGCACCTTTGCCTGTAGGGATGTACGATCTCTTAATTCTAACCAATCTTGTAAGGAAAAAAATAGGGAGTTGTGTTGGTCCGTTACTAAATATACGACCCTTCTTTCTCCCTTGCCAGTTAATACCCATGGGTATCTTGATCAACTTATGTCGTGTCTAAGACCAACTAGCCTCACTCTGCCTGCTTTCTTTATGTCAATTTCTATAGTCTTCTTGTAGTTTAAGGAAATACAATAGAAATTTTAGCTTTTTATTAAAGAAAATTGACATACACTTCATGTGACTTATCATAAGGCCCATCTTATCACCCTTCACGGAATCTCTCCTAGGGTCCTCAGGTACCCCTCATCCACTTAGGCTCCATTCCTACCTCCATTCGTTACAAGGATGTGTTAATTAAGACAATTAATAAACAAACGTGGATTGAGTCGAGTAAAATTTAAATAATCACATACTATTCTAGTGTGATGATGTGTAGAATTTGGGTTGCTAAGAGAAACCGACAAATACATTGTTGAACAAAATATGATAGTTACTGATCTTGTAATTTCTGATGAAACTAGTAACTAGTTGAAAAATGTAGCTAATTATCAAAAATTAACATGGAAACTTATATATATAACATGAACTAGGCCATATATTTCATGCTTTTCCTTGTTTGATTCAATTTCTAAATAATCAATTGAAGTCCTATATACAAACTACATTAAGACTGTTGAGCTATATGTATCTTCACGTAAAAGTGATTAGGTATTGTGCACCAATTTTAACTACCAAAGTATCTTTTTATCGAAGTTACAAACTTTTTGTGTTTTAGTGTGAAAGCATCTTAACACCTATATTTAATTCAAAATTAACATCCAATACAAGTATCCAATTATACATGGTTTAAACAAATAATCAAACAAATTCATAGAGTGTATAAAGTATCTTTTGAGGCGTAGATACTTTGTTCATGCACAATTAACTTTTATTCATGTGTAGATAGCCATTATTTATGCATATATCCTTGTTCCTATGCAGACCTTGTTGCTCATGCGTAGATCCTTGTTCATGCGTATATGTACCTACTTAGAGTAATTTCAAAGCATGCTATAATATATCAAAATAAATTACAAGGATGCCAATGCTTCTATGTGTAACATTGTTTGCCCATAGTTTATATGTTATATGGTATGCATGTTATAAAGTTTGCATACACAATCATCTTGTCACTTGAGTCTTGCTACGTGCAAGCATTTGATTGTTCTATTATATGCATTGCGTTGTCACTAGAGTCTTTCCTAGTGTACACATGTCACTGGAGTCTTGCTATACGCAAGCATTTGATTGCTCTACTATGTGCATTGTACGGTCAATAGAGTCTTGCTCTTTATTATTTAGTTATTTATTGTATTTTACATTTCTATTAGATCTTCATCTTTAAACTTTAGATTTTTTGAATAGTATTCTCTAAATATAGAGATCTACACTTATATTTTTTTTATAATTAAAAAAAAACAATAATAAAATACGTGTTTGCAAGTGGGATAGAGATGAAGAGTAAGATTTGGGATGTGAAACAAAACATAGAGATGATTTAACAGAAATAGGATATTTAGTTAAGTTATAAAAATAGAGATAAGGATATTATTATGAAATATACAACTTTATATCCTATATAATAATATACATGAAAATAGAATATCACGTGGCATGGTTTATATAGTGCTCTTTGTTATCCTAAAGTTGGCACGAAGATGCCCACCCAATACTTCTTATAATTATATAATAACAACTTAGAACAAGTGGCCATCATTAGCTATATACTCTTCCTATAATAAATCGCAGAGGGGGAGTACAAAAGGTTTAAGAGGGTCCGTTGATCCTCTGGCTATTAAAAATTTTCAGGTTTTATACATAAAAGCTAAGTTTTATAAAAAAATAAGCTATGTTAATAGATGTGAAACCCTTAATTGTAATTGGTAGAAAAGTGAATAATATGCTAAAACCCGACTAAGATGCTTTGATTCGTTTTATTGAAATGATCCTCAAGTTTTTATAATTTTATTTTCTCTTAAAAATAAATTAAAGTTATCATAATTAAGGGTATTCAACTAACTGAATTTTGAATTCTTGAACTAATTGAATTGAATTATTAGAATTTTGATTTTGTGAATCAGGATTCGAATTCGATTCATACTAAAATTCGAATTTAAATTTGAAACCAGGTTTGAAATTTGATCTAATTCAAATTTGAATGTTGAATCTGAATCGACAGCAATAAATTATTTTAATTTTTATTCTTAAATGTACTAAGTTTTAGTTTAAAGTACAAACTTAAAACTTTTCAAATGATAAAGTTTTAAAATAAAATACTATCACATCCCAACGAAAACGTCAAATGCTTGGGTGTGACTTCTCGGATCAAAACATATTGATTATAATATATGCAACAATTATCACTTAGGTATATATAACTTGTTACATATATGCAACAATTATCAGTTAGGTATATGTAACTATAATACATAATAGTACAAAAATTTTTATTAAAGTCATTAGTTTACATATATGTAGACGTAGTTCCGTATATGTAACCTGATTACATATACGTAACAATCATAAAAACCTAGAACTGAAGTTTTATAAAAAAATTATCAACAGATACACAGAAGATAAGGTATATGTAAGTAGCATTATATGTTACATATACGTAAGTTGATGGAACTCTGATGAGTTACAAACATGTAATTCATAATATTGCATATATAACTCTTACTTACATATATGTACCAAACATAGTATCAAGTCATCTTCTGTCATAATCATCTATATTTTTAGAAGACAACTCCTGCTTTAGTAACGTAGTTACATATACGTAACAATATACGTAAATCATCATCATCTTAATTTCTTCTACTAAAATCAAACACCTTTTCAATAATATCAAACAATAGATGATATCATACACCTCTTGATTCTACCTTTTGCAATCGATTGAATGAGACGCATTTACATACTCTAGCAACGAGTCATGATCGTTCCCATCCTCCAATGCTCAAGGGGTGGTTGCAAGTGGGGGTTCCATCAAACCTAACACTTAATCGATTATCACTTCTTATTTCCTTTTTCTTATTTGGTCGATTAATTTTGCAGATACTCGAAACCTTGACCGCAATAATCAAAAAACTAAGAGAAGATTTCACAAAATCACGCATGCAATCTTTTGCTATCATAATCCATGGTTGGTAACGTGTTTTCTACCTCATTGTGCTCGTTGTGACGTTGTTATCTTCAAGTTAAAAGGTAGGGTAGCAATGGAAGTAGAGAAGAAAGTAGTCAGGAGAGATATTGAGATTAGTTCAGAGTGAAATAAGAAATTTAAAATTAAAGTGTATAATTACTTAAAATAGTGGGATGCAATTTTACATTAATGCCCTTTTAATAAAAAATATAAAAAATACTAGAAATTATATGATTGGTTAAAATTGATTGGTTTTCTCATAATTTAATTGTTTTCTTAGGATCCTTCCCCTATATATATACACACATATATATATATATATACATACATATATATATATGTATATATATGTATATATATGTATATATATATATATGTATATATATATATATGTATATATTATATGTATATATATATATATATATATATATCAACTTGTAATAATTCTTAAAATGTTAAGTTACCTAACCTTAGATTTAAGGTTGTCACAAATAATAATATGGTGAGATTCAAAACATTTGATCAAGAAATATCCAAATTAAAAATTAAAAATATCATGAGTTAATTAACTAAAATGCTCAAACTTTCAAGATTCATGAGATCATGGAAATAACCTATAATAACATAATCAATATTAGTGTGTGAAGATAACTACAAGTTCAACAAATAGACAAACATAATAATTAAAGAAGAAATCAGTTTAAAATAAATTAGATAAGTATATATGAATATAAAATAAATTCCTTATATAAAATATAAAAAGCAATAACTATATTACATTTATATATAGAAAATATATGTGTGTATATTTTATTTTAATTTTGAATAAAATCATATTGAAAATTACAAGTTCAATATTCGATTAAAATTTTCAAACTGAATCGAATTCAAATATAATTTTTTGAATCAAAATTTAAATTGGTGATATTCGAATCGAATCGAAATTTTAAGTTTTCTTAACCCAATTCAAATACTAAACATCCCTAATCCCAAAATGATAACAATTAGAAAAAACCTAAACTAGTTAACTAACAAGCACAATATCAAACAAACATTCACCAAAAAAGCACAAGTTGAAAGCCAAATACAAACATGAGTTGAAAGCCAAATACCTGTATGTTACCGCTTTCAACAAGCTATTTTCCAATGTTACATGATGATTTTCGCAACATGTAGTCCATCTGAATTCGTTTCAATCGGGTGTTATTTCACCCTGATACATTCTTAACATCAAATGATAAACAATTATTAAATTAAAACTAAGTGATTAATCAAAACAACTCATGAAACTAACTCGACTGTATTCAAAACATTTTATCATTTCCATTACATGTAAAATCAACAAGCATATTAAAAACGATTTAGAAACATGCGAGTGAAACAAATTCCGGTGGACTATATGTTGCGCGTGTCATACTATGACGCCGCAAAACAGCTTGCTGAATTCAGTAACATACTGTATTGGTTTTACGAGTAGGTATCATTGTTTGGGACTAGGACTGTACAATATTCGAGACAGGCTCGAAAACTCAAATTAGGTTTGTAAATCACCATTTTGAAATTTGATTTGAATTTTCAAATTACTCTTCAGTTTGAAGTTTCTTTTATCGAGTTCAAGTATAATAAATGCTTTATTTTACATACATATACTTAATTAATTTATTTTTGGCCGGAATTGTTCTTCGATTATTGTATTTGTTTATTTGTTTAATTTGTAGTTATCTCCGCATACTACTTTATATAATGGATTTGTTGGTTGTATCAGTGATCTCGTGAACCTTGAAACTTTGAATATTTTAGTCTGCTAACTCATGATATATTTATTTGTAATTTAAATATTTCTTAATTGAATGTTTTGTGTGAGATTACTATTATTTTATTTTTAACTTTTTATCATTTAAAAAGTTTAAGTTTATATATTGAACTAAAACTTAGCAGCTTTGAAAATAAAAATTAAATAAAACGAATTCTATTCGAATTCGATTCAACATTCAAGTTCGAACTGAATTGAATTTCAAACTTGGCTCTGTATTCGAATTATTCAAATTCAAATAGGAATTGAATCCTTCGATTCTAATTCGAATAACTTGATTTTAAATAAAAAAATCATATTTTGAATAATTTGATTTGATTAATTTAAGAATTCGAAATTCGATTTGTTGAATACCCCGTTTTGGGACCATGGAAGGTTACATTTCGATGTAGACTTTAGATTTTCTTAGTTTAATTTCAGACTTCTTTTGTATCATTACTTTCATTTTGGCATATCTAAAGATTTTATAAAGAGGACAGAATAACCATATATGCCCCAAACATGAATCTAAAGTGTTTGCTTCTCTCTTTTCTTTTAATAGTTTTTATAAAGCTAAAAGAGTTATTGATGCTTTAAGTATAAACCTTGCCACCCCTGCTCTACTCATGTAGTAATATTTTTACAGACGGCTTAGACAAATAACAATAACCACTAAGAGATTACGGGTCATCAAAAATCAAGTTTGTTATCTGCTTCGGTGAATTACTACAATAAGCACAGGATTGTACGAGTTATGGTTTAATCTCTATTGATCAACTACTCCGATTATATTTAGGAATATAGATTTAATTTGCATGCTTGTTATAGATTTGGAATTGATTTTGACTTGATTCATATAATGCAATGTGGTTTTTTACTTTCTAAAATCAGTTAGCAACACAATTTCCAATTAATTTCTTCATCAAGGTAATCAAATATTATTTTTTTTATCATGTTTGATTTTCATTTGGTCTTAGATGCATTGTGTTGTTGTTTAGATCTGTTTTAGGTTTTTTAAACGGTTTTTATGGTAGGTGAATATGTTGTTAGGTTTCTATTTGTATTCTTGCTGATTTTACATGTGATTCAAGTGACACGTACTGCAAAGCAGCTTGTTGAAAACAGTGTCGTATTTTGACTACCAAGTTGTAATTTATTTTGATTAGTATGTCTGGTGTTGTCCTCGTTTGATGGTTTTGGTTTAACGAATTGGTATCATTGGCTAAGAGTAGGGGTGTTTAGTATTTGAATCAGTTTAAAAAACTCAAAGTTTGATTTGGTTCGAAAACCATCAATTAGTATTTTGATTCAAAATTTCAAATCAAATTCTATTAGGTTCAAATCTTTTTTAATTGAATTCAAATCGAATTTCAAAATTTTAATTTTTAATTCAATTTGATTCGAAGTTTGAATTCAACATACAAACAAATAGTTTTATACATATACATCTAATATACTATTTTATGTTATATTTTATATTTTATATTTTATATTTTATATTTCATATTTCATATAAATGATTTATATTATTTACAAATACTTATTTAACTAACTTTAGTAACGTTTAATTGTTGTGTTTGTTTATTTTTTTTAAATTTTTAGTTGTTTCTCTGCATACTACTTTTGATTGTGGTTTTGCATATTGTATCTATGATCTCATGAAGATTGATTATTCCTAACTTCTTCGACTTGTGGATACTTCATAGTTTTTCTGGGTTTTGGTTTCTGAACACATTAGCAACTGATTATTCCTAATTATATGAAATATCTTTTTTGCATCTTCTTCCGGAAGATTTAGCAATTCGAGGTTGAAGTTGATGACCATTTCTTTTTAAAATGTGTTGTGTTCCCTGAAGTTCGTAAGGCATAGTTTTCATGCTAAAGATGTTAACACGGATAGAGGAAAGTTTAGCATAATTATATGAATTTAGGAATGTTATTCCTATTCAAATTCAGTTAACGTTATATTAATATATTAGCAATTGTTTGTCAAGAAAAAGGCATTTGACCTAATAGTACCAACAGGGTCGTCCCAACTTAATTAATAGTGGTATAAAAATTAGAGGCCTCCATTTAGAAAAAAGTTATATGTGCCTGGACTTTAAAAGACTAACAAAAGGGTGCTGGGTTTGGCACACCACCTGATTTGACGTCTGCACTAAACGGTCGTTTAACATATTGTAAACGGTCATTTACATGGCTGCAAACGGTCGTTTACAGGCCTGTAAACGGTCGTTTATACTTCTGCAAACGGTCGTATTCTTTAATTCAAACGGTCGTATCCTTTAATGTAAACGGTCGTTTACAGTGGGTTAAATGGTCGTTTACATTGCAGCCGATTTAAGAACTCCATTTCCCCATCCCTCATCCCATACGACCGTTCAATAATTCTCCTACACCTCCATACCTCCATACCTCTCTTTCATCCATTCCTTCATCATCTTCTTCATCTTCATCATCTTCCTCATCTTCCTTATTATTTTATTATAAAAGTTTGTTTATTAGTATTATTCTAATAAACTAGTTTAATATATATTTTATTGTGTTACTAATTTTAATTATTGTAGGTAATGGCTTCAAGTTCACGTCAAGACACGGCGTCGCTTCGTGTTTCTAATCATCCTTGGCTTCAGTTTCGACGAGGGTCAGGTGAATATAAAAGACTTCAGAAACTTTTAGATAAAGAATTTGAGCCTTCGCGTTCGATATCTTGGAGTTTGTTACGGGACGTGGGGGAATTTACTCGTGCTCGTGACATGATGAACGAGCCGTGGAGAAGATTTTTGCAATTAGTGGTCCACAATATAAGGAGCTTTGTTTAGAGTTTTTCTCCACTTTTAATTTCGATTCGAACAATCATAACTACAGGTATACCAATTTAATTGGATTATATATAATTTCATGTTTACATTTAATTGAACTTATATTTTTTAACAGTGATACCGATGCTACCAGTTTTGTTCTCGGGGGGGTGCCACGTAATTATTCAGTGGCCGATTTTGGTGTTTTGATAGGTTTATATACAGTTCAAGAGACCCATCAATCTGATTTTTTGGATGGTCTTACACAATTTCCAGAAGATTATAATGATGAAATATTTTGGGAAGAAATTGGTGATGACCAATATATACCTAACAATAAAACAAAAGCTACAAGAATGAACGATCCGTTGTATAGATATCTTCATCGCGTTATTGGTCATACTATAGCTGGACGTAGGATGACTAGTGGTGGGGTGACTAAAAAGGATTTGTTCTTTTTATTTTGTTTGATTAAAAGGAGGCCTTGTAATCTGGCATATATGCTTGCTGATTATTTTACTTCTTGCACGGGTTCAAAGAAAACCGGACATATTTGTGGTGGTACATATGTTACTCGACTTGCCGAGTCTTTACATATTCTCACCCCTGACAACGTGGCAAGTTTAAACGGGCCGGTACTTATGTCCGGATTTGTTGATCGTGAACATCTTATACGGATGGACATGATCGCAGATTATCCACAAGTTAGGTGGAGGTTTAAACATAATAATCAAATGTGGATACCTCCATATCAAGATCCTCCTGATGATCTGTAATTTTTTTTATGTTTTAGTTATTGTAATAAAGAATTTATTTATGTTTTATTAATTGTAATAATGTATTTATTTATGTTTTAGTTATTGTAATAAAGAATTTATTTATGTTTTATTAATTGTAATAATGTATTTATTTATGTTTTAGTTATTGTAATAAAGAAATTATTTATTGTATAATAATAATTGGGAAATGTGCCATATTATTTTCCGCTTCACAATTGTATACATATCGTTCAATAATTGTTTACAGAATAATTGAAATGGAAGATGCCTATAAATTCCCTTTACACATTTCACAATTCACAATTCAAAATTAACAAGTATTCAAATTCATTTATTCACACATCATCAATTCAAGTCAATAATGTCTCAATTTTATAATGATTGGGTGTACCAAACAAGAGAAGAGTTAATGGATTGGGTGCAAAACACTGCACACGCCCTTGGATATGTTATTGTCACACAACGAACGAAGAAGACTGTATACGGATTCGTCAACAAGGCATTTCTTATGTGCGATTGTGGTGGTGTATACAAGTCAACATCAGATTCAACCACACATTCAGGCACAAAGAAGATAGTTGTCCATTTCAACTTATAGCAAAATATCATGAAGAAGATCGAGGTTGGAAAATACATGTTGTCTGTGATGAACATAACCATGAACCTTCTAAATTTTTGGAGGGTCATGCTTATGCAAAAAGATTGTCTAAAGAAGAGTATGCATTGGTGGAAGATCTTACAAGAAAAAATATGCAGCCACGTGATATTCTTACGGCTTTAAAAGCAAATAATGATAAAAATATATCTACAATTGAAACCGTGTATGATGCACGGACAAAGATACGAAAGTTGGATAAATTTGGAACCACCCCAATGCAATCACTTCTTCATTCTTTGCAGATGGGCGGATACATCTATGATTTTACTACTGATGACGAATCAAATCAATTAATGGATGCATGCCAAGTAATTTTTCCAGAAGCAACCCGATTGCTTTGTAGATATCATATACAGGAGAATATCAGAAAGCATTGCAGACCATCTTTCAAGTCTCAGACTGAGTGGGATAAATTTATGTATTACTGGAGATTTCTGCTTCAATCTCCAACAATTGAGGCCTACTATGAAAATCGAACGCGATTGCAACAAAGTTGATGAACAAGCATCGAAGTATTTTCCTGAACTATTAAATTTATTGCTTTTATTTTAATGAAATTGAAACTAACATATTTGATTTCTCTTTGCAGCCGTGTTTAATTATTTGGATGTCAACTGGTTGCAAAATTATAAAGAGATGTTCGTGTCTGCGTGGATTGATCAACATCTAAATTTTGGAGAACGAACAACAAACAGAGTAGAAAGCCAACATGCTCTGTTAAAAAAACATTTAAATTCTGACAAGTCAAATTTAGATAAATTTATAACAATTTTAAATAACATAGTACGTTTACAGGAGACACAAATAAAGGCAAGTTTCGAGGAAAGTCGGATAAAAATAAAACATCAACATAAACATAATTTATTTGTTTCTTTGTTATCTAACGTATCTCATGAAGCTCTGGATATATTACTTGGAGAGCTGACACGAGTTAATGAAATTCAAAACCAATCACAAACCTGTGGCTGCCATATTCGTACTAGTTGCGGTTTACCATGTGCTTGTGAAATCACACAGTATTTAAAAGCAGGCAAACCTATTCCACTACATTCGATAGATATATTTTGAAGGAGGCTTGACTTTTCACCGGTGTCGTTAAACGAAGATGAAGAAGATATTCAATGTGATGACGAAGTTGAGAGGTTCAAAGAAGCTTACCGGAAACAAAAAAATCCCACGGTGAAAAGGAATTGGTTAGAAAAGATAAAAAGCATAACGAATCCTATTAGCATAAATCTTAACGAGCTTACGGTGCAAAAAAATACTCGTGGAAGGCCAACACTCAAATCTCAAAAACAAAACAAACCAGACCCTTCACCTGCTGAACCTACTCGAGGTCATACCTACACGACAGATGATTTTGTTAGTTATGATTTTATGGGGTTGAGCCCCCCAAAACATACTTCAAACGTAGATAACACAACTCAATCTTCTCTATATCATCATCCTTTACTAATACAGATTCCAACACTTTTCCATCCGTATATAACACATATAGAGAACGTAAGCAGTGATGGTAACTGTGGGTTTCGTGCAGTTTCCTTCTCTTTAGGATACGGTGAAGAATATTGGCTGAACATGAGGTATGAGCTTTTAAACGAGTTACATAACAATTCTAATTTGTACAGAAATCTTTTCTCCAGCTCATATGATGAGACAGAACTTAGTTTATCATGGCTACAACCGGGTCCAGCTCCTCATCAACATTGGATGATAATGCCATACACAGGATTATTGATCGCCAACAGATTTAATGTGATTCTTCAATGCTTATCTCCCACTGAAAGTGCAACTTATTTTCCGCTATGGACAGGTCCGGATGAACTCATGTACCACCAATTCATTACTATTGCACATGTGTATGGTTGCCACTACGTCTCTGTGCGTTTGGAGGGTGAATATCTATTGCCTTTCATAACGCTGTTATGGAATTTTCACAAAAGTAATAATGCGGCTGCGTGGGAAAAAAGTACGAGGAGAGACTTCAAAGATATAGTCAATATATACTTCGAAATAAAACTGTTAGTCATTTCAATATAGATTAGATTAGTATCACTTGTAACTGTTCATCTTATAAGGTTCAAATATTTTAAACTTATATATAAATTATTCGTTTAGTAAATTATTAATTTATTTGAAAAATTATCTATAAGTTAAATTTATACGAACTATATAAGGTTCAAATATTTTACACTTATATATAATTTTTATTTTATATTTATAAACTATATCTAAATACTTAATAATATATAAATTATTAGTATAATATAATTATAAATAAAAAAAGTAAATTTATAAATATAATTAATAAAAATTTAATAAAAAAATTCATATAATAAAAAATTTAATATAATTAATAAAAAATTTAAAATAATTAATAAAAAATTTAAAATAATAATATTAAAAAAATACAAACGACCGTTTATGTTACTGTAAACGGCCGTTTACCCTTATGCAAACGACCGTTTACAGCTCTGTAAACTCCCATTTATATCCATGCAAACGACCGTTTGCTTATTAATATACGACCGTTTATTCCTTGACAAACGACCGTTTGTCATGGTGGTGTAAACTACCCAAATGTTGGTGTATGGATCAATGACGCCCTAACAAAAACACAAAGCCCTAAATCACATGTCTTGGTTTGGTTGCTCATCTTCAATCTTCCACCTATTCGGATGGTCCAAATTCCAAGTGTCTCATCATTCAGTCTCCACTCTCCACACAATTCATGAAGAGGTCGTTTGCCGTTTATGGGTTACCAAAGAGTCCTATTCGTCTCAACTCTCCCTGCTCGCATATGTTCCATTTCTCCACACATCACACATGGGATTGCAGTTTTGATTTCAGACAACCTGCACTGCTCTCGCCCATCTGCTACACAATTAATACAAATAAGCACTAATTGAACCCACAAACAACTAACACAAGGAGTGCTCTTGAGTCTTAAAAGTTGAATATTGATTTCTTGTTAATTGGTGGATTAGCATGCTAGCAACAACACATAGTAGATTGAGATTGGCATCGACATAGCATATTTAGATTAGCAATGAGTCAAGGACAACATAGCAGTGAGATTAGTAGTGACTATGATGATTTTTCCTTTGGTTCATTACAAATTTAACACTTGACAGTAAAGGGCTCAAAGTTAAATAGCTCATTACTGTCTACTAATTTTAATTTTGAATAATTAAATGACAGCCTGCTTTGATAATTCATTACTAATTTGATTAGGTAATAGGTTGTTTAGTTGCTTCTAATTTGCCTCTGATAGTTCATTACTAATTTGTACTTCTGGCATAATGGACGGGTTGGGTAGGGTCGGGTGGCGGTTCAAGATGGGTTTGGGTTAGGGCGGGTTCGGGTCAGAGCAGGTTCCTGTTAGGAACGGGTCTAACGGGTTTGGGTTAGAATGAGTTAGGGTCAAGACGGGCTGAGTCGGATCGAAAAAAATACAAAATTCTCCATTTCCAACAAAACCATACATTTGATCACAACTGGCAAAATAGGTGGGTTGGGTAAGGTGTTGGGTTAGAAAGGGTTCGGGTCAGGATGGGTTGATTTAAAAACAAGATTAGGATGGGTCCGGTCCAGGATGGGTAGTGCGGATCAAGATGGGTCCATCTTAAAATTGCCAATAGAAGTTACAAAATAAACATGTTTCATTTCCGTATAAGTTACAAAATTGCCATATAAGTTTATTGAAAAGATCAAAAAAGAATTATAGAAGTATAAAACTGATAAACCAAGTTAAATGAACAGATCTTAGAAAATGATAAAACTAATAAACCAAGTTAATTGAATATATCTGTAAAAATTGATAGAACCACGATGACATGGAGAAGTCATCAAGTAAAAAGTATCACTTAAGCACGTTTATAAAAACAACGGAGAAGCTTTCCTCAAAGATGAACAAACAACTTTCTTCAGTACCAAGTATCGAACGTCGGTTTCTATAATCTATGGCCGTTGGCGAAAGTGGTAGCCGGTAAACCAAGGCAACGACCACAACGGTAGGTGAAGATGAGTGTAGCATCCACACCATATTTTCTTTATCTCTCTCTCTCTCTCTCTAATTTAATGGCGGTACGCAGTTAGCGCGACGGTGGTCGGAAGTATGGGCGATGATTGGAAGCTTGTAGTCGTGAGTAGTGACTTTTGACATGTTATGGTGTTAAAAGCGAATTAAGACATCGACCGAGCAAAGTGTTAGGTTGCTTGGCAAACCACCTCACAACCCGTTGCGATCCATTTTTAGTTTTAATTCAGCCGATCTTGACCCGTTGTTAATCTTACTTGTTTTAGTTCAACCCATCTTGACCCATTCTTAAATTTCACCATGTCCAGGATGACCTAGGAGGTCATTATGAAAGACCCATATGAACCCAACATTTGGTATACGGTTAGCTTTGCCGGGTATACTAATTTGTCTAGTAAAAGACTCAAGGTTAGATAGTTTATTACTAATTTGACGGCTTGTTAAGTTCTTTGATAGTTCATTACTAATTGCTTTGATAGTTCATTACCAATTTGATAGTTCATCACTAATTGATTATGCATGTTTACCTGTTAAGTGCTTTTGAATTGGTAGTTTGAGCCTTTGATTTGTTGCTTTAGGCATAAGATATTTAGGCAAAAAGATTTCCCTGATTAGGGTCCTCTTTTTATAGTTCGAATGGAGCCCTAAAAAATGTTAAGCCGGCCCTGGGTACCTTAGAATGGTATCGCACAACAAGAGGTAGTGGCAGTAGTCACATTCACATTTTTGGCCCCTCATAACACCTACTCAAAGAAAGAAAGAGTTCAATGGGTGGGTAACAAATAGTTTGTATTAGTTATGTGATAAGAATGTATTAAAAGTATAATAAGGTTAATTAACCTTATACAAAATTACATATCAACCGCTCTTTTTACTAACTGTGACCAAAATAGAAATTTGCTCAATTTTTTTGCTCAATTTTTTTACCACTATGTTCCTTATAGATGTCACCTGTTCATTAGTTAGAGGAAGAAACACATTAATTGATGCAACTCGCAACATTGATGTTGTCATACTTGATCTTCCAATTGTTTGGAGTGTTAAGGACATATATGAGATGATTACATTCTTTTGCACACTACACTATTTGAGCTTAAGACCTCGCATACATTTTTGCAAGGATCTGTCAATTAACTAATTTAGGAAGATCTTGGTTAGTTACGTTCGTATAATGTGTTCTTTCATACATTCATGCATTGTTTTATATCCATTCATTTACGATTCTCCTTTAATCTCAATTATTTGGTTTGAAAAGATAAATGATTCTAGTACTATGAAATATACAAAATAACAAACCTTTTACATGCAGAAATATTTTCAATTATTTTTATTTAGCAGGAAGGATAGAGATTAATATTTACATTCAAAGCTACATGAAAGATACTAAATCATGCAATCATATCTAAAAACAGCCAACCAACCGTAACACACGAACATTCTCACTAGTATGTTAAAATGAATATTTGTGATATTATAATATAAGAGAGATATATGTGTTATTTAGTAATTTTATAAGAATATATATGATATTTAAAGTTATATTTGGATATTTGTGTGAGAGATTTGATAAATTTATAGAGTTATGTATAGAATTATATATTATCTCACACTCATGATGGAAGAAAGTGAGACACTTCTAAAACATCCCACATGCCAATAAAGGAATAAAGCAATGCGTTAAAATGTTTTAAAGATCGAGAAGCTTCCTACTAATTTCTTTTAGTCTGGCCTCTCAAAACGAAAGAAAAATTTTACTCCACAAAATAACTTCAAACTTAGGTGTTTCAAGAGTCTTTGTCTTTGTCACTTGCTTTAATGATTTTCAAACTCAAGGGGTATTAAGAGTCACTAGTCATTAGGTACTTATTAATTTCTATAATGCCATAGTTTAGAGAATAATAAAAGCACAGATGTAAACATATCAAATTAAGGAGAAGACATATATGATGTTAAGATCGAAACTGATTTACAAGACTCAATTCCGTTAAAGTCCCAGTAACAAATAATGTTGCCAAATTCTTGTATTAGAAGCAGATATGCGTGTAATCTATAACGGATAGTTAGGTGTTGAAAGGGTACGTGGGCGGGGCAGAAGAGCTTGGATTATTAACCGGTGGTAAGCTAGAAGCAACATTGATGGTGGAGTTGTGTTGCTCATCTTCATGTACATTCAAGTAACTTGAATCCACCATTGGAGTATATGGTCCTTGATCATATAGAATACCTCTAAACACATGCCCTCCTATATTTATAGTTGTTTCATATGCATATTGATCAGCATATGCATTTTCTTCTGTAGTCGTTGTCACTTGAACACATGTAAACTTTGCTTCGCCTCTCACCTCAGCTGGAAAATGTGCTCCAAAACCTAACAAAACATGCATATACTCTTCAAAATATGTAATTAATGTGTACATAACTCTAAACCCTAAATGTTTTGTCAGCTTGAAGTTGGGCCATCAACTCCTTATGTTAGAAATATTATGTAACTAATATTTAGTATAGAATAGTTAAAAGCAATTTAGAGATCACGTGATTAGTAGTATTAGGTAGTATATAACACATTACTTTTTATTTGTTTCTATATAAACTTGTATTATTGTTGTTGAGAAATAAGAAAGAAACTATAAACTTCATAATATTTTCTCCAAAATTTAGCTTAGATTGTTTTACTGAGAGCTTAAAATGCTTTGGTCACCAAATTATCATTTTGGTTTGTTTATTTGACTCAGTCACAACTCACAACCTTGAATTTGATAAACCGAAACCACAAATGTTGCATTGATATGCAAAGAAGACAGAGAACAAGAAAAACAAAAGGATGACATTGCAACAACAAAATCTTTCATATTTTGATCTACACTTCAAGAGCTAACCTATTCCTTATGAGTATTTTATTGGCTGTTTTTTATTTAAAGCTAAACATGGAATGAATATTGACATTCTCTTTCAGGTAAATGAGCTTAGCCTGGTAAATATTATAACATAGAATAAATAAACAAATACAAATGTTTAGGGGGGGGATACCCTATGAAATACTGACCCTGAATCCCTAAAAGTATGAATTAGGCACTAGATAGTTTGAGGAGACATGTAAAGCATACTAAATAGTTATTAGTATTGAGTAATTAACTATAACTTGAAAGTCACATAAATATTAGCAGTATTAACTAGTATTAGTAGTCGGTAAGACATTAGTCTTTGTTGATTTCTATATATACTTATATAAATTTACGATTTAAATTAACATCTATATACTTTCTCCCTAGAATTAGCCTTGTTTATATATGTTTGTTTTACCTTTCATACCCTAAGATGTTAGCTAGGGCCAATACCAACATATTAATTTATACTAACCTTCACAAAAACATATCATAAAACAACATTAAAACACATGCATACCAGATGATGATGGCGATGAGAGATGCAACTGTTGCTGCTCTTCTTGTCGATGATGGTATCGATGAGGCGCAGCAGCGGAAGGAGCCACCACAGGTGCCGCTGAGCCCCTCACACCCTGCCTGCTAGAACTAGGGTTCCAAGTGCTCTTAATATGTGTTTGACACTCAAATCCATGCCCTTTACAACAACTCCTGCACCTGTAGTACAAACAATCTTTCTTGGCTTTGTTACCGCAGTCGAGGCACCTCATCGGTCACCACCACAAGCCGCCACGCGCAACCACCACCTTTTATGTTGTTTCCTTTGTTAGAGAACAACTTAACACATCATATGTATCTTCTACTTACCTTCGTATCATCCTTTTAAGATATATGCTTCATAGGCATATATGCCTGCATGTGCATGTTTATATTTATGGATCATTTGTCATGAGATAAATCAAGGGATTCATGTATCATCTTCTGCCAATTGTTCCTCAATATCAGTTAATAATTGGTTTTAAAGTTTTATAATATAAGTGTGTTGTTATATTATTGTGACATTTGCAAAGTGTATTGACATTAGAGGAAGGAGTATCAACTTTTGTGATGTTACACTTTTCCGCCGCACTCTTTTCTTCATTATTCCAAAGAATGTTTTTCTTTTTGTATTTAATTGTTAACCGCCTAAAAAGTATAATTTTGGGGGGGTACCTATTAATTTTTATCGTACGGACTATCAAATAATGAATTCATTAAGAAATACATATGCTAATTAATGGCACCTTCTTAAGTACCCTTATAAAAGAATCAAATCTTAGGATTAATTATGCATTTTAGTATGAAAAGAGAGAAATTTTGATTGATGTAAGAACATATATAACGTTTAATGGCTTTTGTAAGAACATATATAACGTTTAATGGCTTTTAAGGGGCATTTTATTTTACATCAGCGCCAACTCACAAACATATTTTTAGTAAAACATGTGTAATGGTTAATGTTCTTTAATGTCATTTCAATAATTACTCATTTATTAGATTTTTGAGATGAGAACGTTATAATACCCCCCCCCCCCCAAAGCTATAAAGCCCCTACAATGCCCACGTGGTTGGTGTAATGCTGTTTTAATTAAGATGCTATAATGTCTTTAAAGCCCATCACGTTTATTTAAGATTTAAGAAACAGGTGAAAAGTAAGGCAGGTAGAGAAATATATGTATGGCACAAGGATTAAGAAATAATATATGATTTATAAATTAAAAACTTATTTAAACAACGTACATGCATTCAACTTCAACAAGACCTAATGTAATTAAGAACCTGCAATTATAATTATAGTTTACAAAATCATTTTTTTAAAAGATTATGTACAGGTTGAATGAAAATCTATAAGTAAATACATATTAATTTATTTAATTTCCTAGCTAGAGTTTGTATGTATGTATGTATTAATTAATCTTGAAACCCCACACTCACAAATAATGTGATATATTGTCATTATATAAGCACGTTATAATATACCCTCCATAGAGAAACTATATATATTATTTAAACTCATATACCTAACATATTAGCAATCTCAAATTAATATTAATCTATGAGGTGAAATGATTGATCTATTATTCTAAGTGCATGAATTAACACATTTCTTATCCATAAGAGCATTAGGCATATGGGTGACAGTGACATATATTAGCGATTTAGCACATTTAATATTAGGCATATTAGTGACAATGATATATCGTTATTCCGTTCCATATATTTATTGTATGAAAGTAAGAATATGAATACTTAAATCAACAAGTGTTATAGACTGGTTTGTTTTAATTTCCTTTTCTCCATCAAAACCCTTCTTAAGATTTTAGAGGTAAATACGTCACAACTCATCCATACAAAATTGAATCTTCAACCTTGATTGTCACATCCTCGCTTATAGCGGAAACACGAGGATGCGACGGACGGTATCATCATAACACTTGGTATAATTACAGATACATAATATATGCAAAATCCTCGTGTCATGACGTCGCCCGACACAATGGTGACTTGTGTCGTGGTTAGTCAGTTCCACGACTATCATAGTCTTATTGATTCTATAATCCAAGATACACATGTGACAACCCCGAAATTTTTTTTATATAATATGTGATTTTACAAATTTGTTTTTATATTTTTATTATTATTTAATAATAATATAATAATAATAAAAAATAATGATAACATTAATAATAATAATAAAAATAATGACAATAATAATAATATTATTATTATTAAAATAATAATGTTAAAAATGATAATAATAATAATTTATGAAAATTTATAAAATTCGGATTTTATATAGTTCAGGGGGTGTTGTGTAAATCCTGAAACTTAAATTTAAAACTTCTAACATGAAATGATAACATGTTAAACCACAGGGACCACTTCTGTAAATTTGTTTTAAATCCCAAACCCCCTCCCGTCGACCCCGTATCTCCGGCCACCTACGCCGGCAAGGCTCCGGCGGCGTTTCCGGCGACCCCCTAAACGCCAAAATTAGTCGATTTTAACCAAATTAAACCATCCCGACACATTCTAGTGCATGATACGAACTCGGGGGACACATCGATTTGAATATTTCAATCAAACTGAGTGCGATTGATCTACCTAATACACTCGGCCGAAAGTTCGGCCACCAACCGCACTGAACAATAATAATAATCAAAAGAAATGGTGCACTGACGATCGTCTAAACATTTAAAAGCTACCATCGAACTCAATTTGATTCAAAAACATATAAACATATCGATTTGATTACTCCTCTCGGTCGCGACATGCAACTGAACCAAACATCACCTTTCGAACTTCAAAACAGGTAATTGAACATACCTACATGCTCGGTTTCGTATGGGGATCGAAAGCCCTAACAATAATCTGATTAACAACATCAAATTGGGGTTTGATTTGGAGTTAATCGAGTTAGGGTTCTTGGTGATTTCAAGGTGTTCGGCTGGAATGGGTTAAAAGAAATTGGAACCGCGTTCTACCGCGGCTTAGGCCTTTGGTTCACCGGTTCCCAACTCACTATTGCATCCTTGAGGTCGCGGGTTCGACCCGTGCAACTCTCATTAATTTTTTTAATGCCCTTTTTGACTATTTAAAATATATAAAAATTATTAAAAATTATAAAAATAATTTTTAAAAGCTTCTGTTATTTTTAACACCATTAAATATTTTTCTGTAAATTAGTTAATTAAAAATACTTTAAATAAAATTTATAAAATATTATTTAAAAATATTATAAATAACTATTTTTATAAAAATAGACTTTAAATTATGATTTAAAGTATTAATTCATTAATTGAACACCATATCATTTTTAATTAATGATAAATCATAAAAATTGTAGAAATTCAATTATTTAAAAACCCTAATTATTTATGTAAATAATTATTACATGTATTATAAATTATTACATGTATTATAAATTGTTATCCATACAAAAATGGGTTTTTAAATATAAATTAAAACAATCAAATTATTAATGGATATTATATTATTTAGGGATTTATTTTCATAAATTAGATTTTATATATTAAATTATAAAATCTTACAAAATTAAATATAAACTTACATGTTTAAATAATATCTATAATTTACTTAGAATATAATGATATGTTAAAATCGTTATTAAATTAATTAAAATTTATAAAATATATCTTTAGTTATTAATGAATTAACAAAGATAATAAAATGATTTAACTATATGTTTATAACAAATCCCCGAGAACCAAACCTTAGATCAATTGAACGCCAGGTTCAAGATCTAACTTATTTAGGTTATGGATTTGTATTTGTTTGCTTATGTGAATTATAATTCCTAAACAGGAATTTACTAGGTTGTCAACACCACACACAAGGACTGAGATGAGTTCATACTTAACTGTTCCCCTTTTTAATCATTTAAATATTTTGGGGCTGGAATACATGTTGTAATTAAATTTACAAATTATTTTGTGTATTATGTTAAATAATAATTGGATCACATTTATGATTATATATGGTTATTATGAAATCCTTCTGTGTAAACTGGGCTATAAACAAGGCAGGGATCTTTTGGATAGTACTATCGGGGAGTGACTAACCCCCACAAAGGTTTGGACATGTGGTCCTTATCAGATGCACAAAGATCTCGCTGTCATTCGGGATGACTATTCTGTGGGAAGGCAGATTGTTGCGCTATATAAGTTTTGCCATTATAGTTCCACTTACCACCCATATGAGGATAAATGTAAAGAGAGGATTCGCGCCCTCTGATTTGAATTATTAAAACTGGCATAATACACACATAAAAAGGAAAAGGGAAAAATTAAACTATGATACATGGACAAATCCTATGTGAAGGATTTGTTGGACTTGTACATAGAAATAATAAACTAAGTGACATGGACAAATTCAATGTGATGGATTTGTTGGGCTTGTACTTAGTGGGTATGTGGGATTCATCGAGCACTGATCATCGATACGAACACCAAACAGGTAATTAAAACTACCATTATGCTCGGTTTTACTTGGGGATTAATCATAACAGTTTAACAAAAGTGTAATCAACCCAATGGTTGATTAGTTCGAGAGCTTGCGTTTAAACATCCCAGTTTAACAATAGCGTGACGATTTATCATTATGTTTTATTTATGAACTCACCAACCCTGTGTTGACACTTGATTTACATGTATTCTCAGGTATCTATTAGGAGCTTTTGGACGAGCACGTAGGATCATATAAGAGCTCCAGATACATATTGGTTATTAACAAGACATGATTAGAAGTATTGTTAAGAAACAATATATATATTTATTTCCGCTGCATATAATATCTAATGCTCTGGATAATAATGGACTGATTAACTAAAACTTATCATATAGATAACTGCATCTCATGTGTAACTACTGTGTTCGATCCTGTTTGCTCACCCTTCCATGATAGATTCCAGACCCGGAATTTGAGGGTGTGACAGATTGGTATCAGAGCCATTGGTTATAGTGAGTTAGGAATTGCATCTAGCCTATAGCCACACACAATAGTTGCACAAAGTAAATTGCCTTAGTTAGAGATTGACTAAGATTAAGAAGTTATATGCTTAAACTTAGATACTTGTTTCCTTAGTACTCGTGTCTTGCTGTATTTAATCGAAAAACCCAGTTTTCTTAAATTCAGAGCAAGATTCCGGTTGTCAAAGTTCGATGGAACTCCCGACGTGGTCTTGAGTTCATTTGGGAATGAAAGGACGAAATGATATGCAAGTATTTTAACTTGTTCAAGAATGTTGCGAGTACATCTTAATTTTCGGGACGAAAATTCTTCTAACAGGGGGATGATGTGACAACCCGGAAATTTTTTTTTATATAATATGTGATTTTACAAATTTGTTTTTATATTTTTATTATTATTTAATAATAATATTAATAATAATAAAAATAATGATAACATTAATAATAATAATAAAATAATGACAATAATAATAATAATATTATTATTAAAAATAATAATGTTAAAATGATAATAATAATAATTTATGAAAATTTATAAAATTCGGATTTTATATAGTTCAGGGGGTGTTGTGTAAATCCTGAAACTTAAATTTAAAACTTCTAACATGAAATGATAACATGTTAAACCACAGGGACCACTTCTGTAAATTTGTTTTAAATCCCAAACCCCCTCCCGTCGACCCCGTATCTCCGGCCACCTACGCCGGCAAGGCTCCGGCGGCGTTTCCGGCGACCCCCTAAACGCCAAAATTAGTCGATTTTAACCAAATTAAACCATCCCGACACATTCTAGTGCATGATACGAACTCGGGGCACACATCGATTTGAATATTTCAATCAAACTGAGTGCGATTGATCTACCTAATACACTCGGCCGAAAGTTCGGCCACCAACCGCACTGAACAATAATAATAATCAAAGAAATGGTGCACTGACGATCGTCTAAACATTTAAAAGCTACCATCGAACTCAATTTGATTCAAAAACATATAAACATATCGATTTGATTACTCCTCTCGGTCGCGACATGCAACTGAACCAAACATCACCTTTCGAACTTCAAAACAGGTAATTGAACATACCTACATGCTCGGTTTCGTATGGGGATCGAAAGCCCTAACAATAATCTGATTAACAACATCAAATTGGGGTTTGATTTGGAGTTAATCGAGTTAGGGTTCTTGGTGATTTCAAGGTGTTCGGCTGGAATGGGTTAAAAAAAATTGGAACCGCGTTCTACCGCGGCTTAGGCCTTTGGTTCACCGGTTCCCAACTCACTATTGCATCCTTGAGGTCGCGGGTTCGACCCGTGCAACTCTCATTAATTTTTTTAATGCCTTTTTTGACTATTTAAAAATATATAAAAATTATTAAAAATTATAAAAATAATTTTTAAAAGCTTCTGTTATTTTTAACACCATTAATATTTTTCTGTAAATTAGTTAATTAAAAATACTTTAAATAAAATTTATAAAATATTATTTAAAAATATTATAAATAACTATTTTTATAAAAATAGACTTTAAATTATGATTTAAAGTATTAATTCATTAATTGAACACCATATCATTTTTAATTAATGATAAATCATAAAAATTGTAGAAATTCAATTATTTAAAAACCCTAATTATTTATGTAAATAATTATTACATGTATTATAAATTATTACATGTATTATAAATTGTTATCCATACAAAAATGGGTTTTTAAATATAAATTAAAACAATCAAATTATTAATGGATATTATATTATTTAGGGATTTATTTTGATAATATAAATACGAATTAGATATAAACTTATATGTTTATATAACGTCTATAATTTAATTAGAATATAATGATATGTCAAAATCATTATTAAACTAATTAAATTTTATATAAATAATTAATTATTAACAAAAATAATTAAATGATTTAATTATATGTTTACGACAATCCCCGAGAACCAAATCCTAGATCAATTGAACACCAGGTTCAAGATCTAACTTATTTAGGTTTTGGATTTGTATCTGTTTGCTGACGTAAAATATAATTCCTTAGCAGGAATTTAATAGCTTGTCAACACCACAAAGGACTGAGGTGAGTTCGTAATTGCTCCCCTTTTTAATGATTTAAATATTTTGGGGCTGGAATACATGTCGTGATTGAAATTTCAGATTATTTTGTGAGTTCTCGTGTTTCCCTTTTTACTTTGGTTTTGGGATGAGGCATGCTCTTTTAAGTTGGAATCTTATTTGTGATATTACTTACTGTTCTTGGGATGAAACATGCCCTTTTTGTTTTATGAACTATGATGGTACTTTATGCTTGTGTGTGGGATAATGAGTTCACCTTATAAAAGGGTTCCGACAGGCTATCCATATGCAAATAAACTATGATACATGGGCAAATCCTATGTGAAGGATTTGTTGGGCTTGTACTTAGTAAGTATGTGGGATAGCGGGTTCACCTTATAAAAGGGTTCCGTATCTTCACAAAGTAAATCTTTCTTTGGATGATAATTGACGATTTATCATTATGTTTTATTTATGAACTCACCAACCCTGTGTTGACACTTGATTTTACATGTATTCCAGGTATCTACTAGGAGCTCATGGATATGCACATAGGATCATATAAGAGCTCCAGATACATATTGGTTATTAACAAGACATGATTAGAAGTATTGTTAAGAAACAATATATATATTTATTTCCGCTGCGTATAATATTTAATACTCTGATTATTAATGAAATGGTTATCTAAAACTTATCATATAGATAACTGCATCTCATGTGTAACTACTGTGTTCGATCCTGTTTGCTCACCCCTCCGTGATAGATTCCAGACCCGGAATTTGAGGGTGTGACAACACAGTGTTCAAATATGAAAACAAATGACAAACAATATTAATGCAAATCTATTGAAATCCTGAGGGTCTCTTGCTAAGGCATCTGCTCTAGCTATCCTCTCTGATTATGATCACCTGAAAAGATATGCTCAAAAATGTCAACACATAATGTTGGTGAATTCCACAGGTTTAAATTGAAAACATGTAATTGATGCTGTATAGAATTTGATGTGGAATCACACTGCAAGCAAAAACCACATAACATGTGTTTTTAGACAACCAAACCTAATAACGTTATGCATATAAATTAGACGGAATATATTCACCCTTGGCCTGATTGCTGGCAGCTGTGTTGGTAACTCACAAGTTAACCAATCGTCGAAGGGTGGGGGTGTCAACCCAGTAGTACTATCAATACCTAACCGCGGGTTCCCAAACCGGGAATTAATGGTTGTAAGAATTATCATAGAATAACACCATGTATGTATGAAAACAGTATCATATTGATTCCAAGTATGATAATAGAATATATGATGTACAACATTGAAAACGGGTGAGCATACTTTTTCCCCATTGATTGAAAACATTGAAAACTTGTATAAGCATAAAAAGGGGTCACGAAACTCACCTTGAATTGATGTAATGCACAAAGACTTCACAGAATAAAGCAATGCACGATCAAACACAATCAATACCTATTATTGATTATAACTAAGCCTTTAAAACATATTCAGCGCGAATACATATGTTTGATTAAATTCGAGTCGATTCGGTTTGACTTGTACACGATTAGATATATGTATTCAAGTTTGATTATAAATTTAGTGTTTCTTGGGTTTAATATCTGATAATGTTTAGATATATTATGTATAAATTCGTCATAATATTTTGAAATTTTATTTAACATTGCTTATAATTACGTTTGTAAATAATTTATGTATAATTTCTATGATTTTCCATGATTATTTTATAATTAATTACGATATAATGCCTATTTTTATAAAAATGATTATTTATAATATTTATAAATAATATTTTATAAATATTTTTAAAGTTTTTAAATAAAATAAATTTACAGAAAATAAGGGAAGTTTATAAAATTTATTTTTATAATTTTTAAGAATTTTTTCATAATTTTTAGAGGCTTAAAAAGGTTTTTAAAAATAAATGGCAGAGGCTCGGGTTCGAACCCGGGACCTCTAACCCAAAATCCCACGCACCAACCAGTGAACCAAGGCATCCAGCCGCGGTGGTAATCAGTTTCAATTGTTTTTAAACATGGTTTCCCAATTCCCCCAATTTGTGATGAACCCTAATTTGATTTCACCAAAATTGAACATGAATTCGGTTCTGTTAATACCTATAATGATGGGGCTTTTGATCCCCATGTATAAATGAGTATATGTATGCGTTTAATTACCTGTTTACGAATCGAATTGATGATGGAACAGATAAGAATAGGCCGCGGCAAAGGGAGAATCGGTTCGAGTCGGTTTTGTTGATGATAACCAAATTAATTGCACAGAAAGCTTACAATGACAATAATGATGAATAGCCCTCTGTCAATTTTGTGTATTGGAGCTTATATGATGGGATTCGAATGAGTTGCAGGTCGAAACAGAGGTGGTGATCGATTTCAATGTTTGTATGTGTTTCAGGTGCGAGTTTAGGTAGTATTCGATTAAGGATTTATATAGGATTGTGTTGGGAATTCTAACCTTAGAAGAAATTGAAGATTTCAAGTTTGTTGAAGTTGAAGTTTTGAAGAACAATAGCAATAAAATATTAGTCTAGGGTTTATTTTATAATTATTGTAATCTCTAGATTAGTATATATTGTAACATATGTCATCCTTGTAAAGGGTGACTAATTCACTACATGTTAGGGTGAATTAGGGTTTATCACCAACAATAATATATCATCATCCCTCATGGATGATGATTTCAACATTATATCATCATTCTTTTGAATGATAATTTTCAACAATATATCAATAATATCAAGCATTCATCATCATTGTATGTGTTCTTCACGTTCATAATCATCATTATTTATTATATTTTAGCACCTAATCATTGAATTTTTGTTATCATCAATACGAATCCTAAGATCCAAGCTCATGTTCATGTTCAATTCATGAACACACAATTGGTATCAGAGCTAGAGTTGTGGATTCATATTGATTTTGATGAGATTTCTTGGTTAGATTGCTAAAAACATTAAAGATATGAAGAAGGCTATTCAACAATCATTCAACAATACAAGATCCGATTTATACAATACAAGAAATTGAAGAAAAAGGGTTACAAAAAGAGGCTGCCTTTGGCAGCTCTTGCGGCCGCAAAAGAGGCTGCCTTCGGCAGCTTGCAAACCAAGGTTTGCGACCAACTGTGGAGGCTGCCGAACCAAATGCAGCAGCGAATCAGGATTTCCCTAGCTAGGGTTTCTCGGCCATTCTTGATTGCAACCGAATAAATGCAGCCGATTAGAGTTGGCTGCGAATGAAGGCTGCCAAAAATTGAATGGTGGCTGCCCTAATTAGGGTTTCTTGGATAAACAAGGGTTTGCAACCTTGTGTTGCAAATGGGCTTGTGAATAACTTTGAGTTTGTTTAGTGGACTTGTCATTAAAACAAGAATAGGTGGACTCGACTTAATTGTTTGGGCCACAAACATAAAAACAAGAAAAGGTGGGCTCGGATTTACTTATTTGGGCTTATACACAAAACAAGAAAAGGTGTGTCGAATTTAATTAATTGGGCCTCCTACATCAAAAACAACAATTGAACATGGGCTCAAGTGTTGAAGATTGGGCTTATGTACAACAAAACAAAATTGGGCTTCGTATTCGGGCTCTCATCAACAAAAACAATAGTGACATCAAGTTACAAAATATAGTTGTTCTAAAGCTTTGAAGACATCGCTTCCGCATCAACAACAACATTCTTAGCATTGAACAACTATCCAACAAGAACAAGATCAAGCTTCAACTCACATTGGAAATCTACAATTTAGGGGGAGTATTGTTAGGAATTCTAACCTTAGAAGAAATTGAAGATTTCAAGTTTGTTGAAGTTGAAGTTTTGAAGAACAATAGCAATAAAATATTAGTCTAGGGTTTATTTTATAATTATTGTAATCTCTAGATTAGTATATATTGTAACATATGTCATCCTTGTAAAGGGTGACTAATTCACTACATGTTAGGGTGAATTAGGGTTTATCACCAACAACAATATATCATCATCCCTCATGGATGATGATTTCAACATTATATCATCATTCTTTTGAATGATATTTTTCAACAATATATCAACATTATATCATCATTCTTTTGAATGATAATTTTCAACAATATATCAATAACATCAAGCATTCATCATCATTGTATGTGTTTTTCACGTTCATAATCATCATTATTTATTATACTTTAGCACCTAATCATTAAATTTTTGTTATCATCAATATGAATCCTAAGATCCAAGCTCATGTTCATGTTCAATTCATGAACACACAGATTGTTCATGTCGGATTAATTCGATTATATTAGTGTTGAGTGGGCGAACTAGCCGTTTGAACGGTCGAAAAATAAAGTGAAAAGGTTATAGCCGTTAATCGACCGTTAAAACGCGTTTTGTGTGTGCATTGAGTTCGATTCTTGTCCCTGAAGCGATTCGGTGTAATTTAAGATGCAAAAATTGGGTTTTTTTTGTGTTTTTGGTGGTCGCCGGCGAGTCGCCGGAGACTCGCCGGAATTGTGCCGGAAAAACGGGGTTTGGGCGGGGGGTTGGTTTTGAAACTTTCAAAGATACACAAATGGTCCCTATGGTTTATGTTTTATTAATTTATGTTATAAACTTGTTTTTATAGTTTCAAAAATGACAGAATGCCCCCTGGACTTTATTTATTATTGTTATTATTATTATTATTATTATTATCATTATTTTATTATTATTATTATTATTATTATTATTATTATTATTATTATTATTATTATTATGTTTATTATTATTATTATTAACACAAACGTGTGTACGGGAAATTCAACTAAAACGAAAATAATAAGTAAGGATAGTTAATACACACGGAACGAGTACACGATGATAATTCGGTTAACACGATAAATAGAATATGAACATACGTGAGGATTGTTAATACACACACGGTGAGTTAACGAGCTTAATGCTGATTGACGGTCTATTAGGGACAGATGCTACACACCATCACATTCACCACATGATCTTCAACAAGAAGAATCTCAGGTTTCCTTTCTGATTTAGGAATATCTTGAATGTTTCTAAAACTTTATTCATTAAATCCATCTATATCATCTGAAGTGTCACACTAATGTGACAGTAACCCACCATGTTCTTTGCTTGATATTGTGAGGTGTCACAGTATCCCCCAGTTGAGGGAATTTCGTCCCGAAATTCAACTGGTGCTAGGTCCAAGAGTGTCATCCTCGAACAGATGAGGATATTTGAGTCTCATCTGATCCTCTCGTTCCCATATAAACTCTGGACCTCGTTTGGAATTCCATCTCACATAAACAATAGGTATCTTACTGCGTCTCAACTTCTTGACCTTTCAGTCCATGATCTCAATAGGTTCCTCCACAAATTGGAGACTTTGATCAATCTTGATATCCTCAATAGGCACGTGAAGTGATTCGTCAGCTAAACACTTCTTGAGGTTTGATACATGGAAAGTATCATGCACACTGCCAAGCTCTTGTGGCAACCTTAATCGATATGCCACTGGACCGATCCTCTCTGTGATCTCAAATGGTCCAATATATCTCGGGGCTAACTTCCCCTTCTTTCCAAACCGAACGATCCCTTTCCAAGGAGAGACCTTAAGTAACACTTGATCTCCAACGTTAAACTCTAACGGCTTCCGACGGTTGTCGGCATAGCTCTTTTGGCGATCTCGAGCAGCTTTAAGTCTGTCTTTGATTAGGAAAATCTTATCAGTTGTTTCTTGAATGATTTCGGGTCCTGTTAGCTGACTCTCGCCAATCTCATCCCAACATACAGGTGATCTACATTTACGGCCATACAGCGCTTCGAACGGTGCACACCTAATACTAGTATGGTAGCTGTTATTGTAGGAAAACTCAATCAACGGTAGATGAGTATCCCAACTGCCACTAAAATCAATGACACATGCTCGTAGCATGTCCTCAAGCGTCTGTATTATGCGTTCACTTTAGCCGTCTGTCTGGGGGTGATAGGCTGTACTCATGTCTAATCGAGTGCCCATCCCTTTTTGCAACGTCTGCCAAAAGCGTGAAGTAAATCGACTGTCTCGGCCGGATATGATTGACACCGGCACTCCGTGCTGTGTCACGACCTCTTTGATGTACAATCTTGCCAGCTTATCCATTTTATAGTCTTCTCGGATAGGCAAGAAATGAGCAGATTTTGTCAGTCGATCCACTACAACCCATATCGAGTCGTGTCCGCTTGGCGTTCTCGGGAGTTTGGTAATAAATCCATAGTGATGTTCTCCCATTTCCACTCGGGAATTTCAGGTTGTTGCAATAATCCTGATGGTTTCTGGTGTTCAGCTTTGACCTTTGAACACGTCAAGCATTTGCTCACATATAGAGCAATATCTCCCTTCATACCCGGCCACCAGTACAGATCCTTCAGATCGTGGTACATCTTGTCTGCACCAAGATGAACAGAATATCGAGTCTTGTGTGCTTCATCCAAAACTAGTGTACGTACACCTCCCCATTTGGGAACCCATATGCGATCAATGAAATAATGTACACCGTCATCCTTGCGATTCATTTGTTTATCCAACCCTCGAAATTCTTCTCCCGCAAGGTTTTCTTCTTTTACAGCCTCACTTTGCGCACTTTGAATTTGAGCTTTCAAGTTCGTTTGAATAGTCAATCCCAAAGCTCTAACACGTAGTGGTTTTACGCGTTCTTTACGACTCAGGGCATCAGCCACCACATTTGCTTTCCCCGGATGATACCGGATTTCGCAATCGTAGTCGCTAAGTAATTCTACCCAACGTTGTTGTCGCATGTTGAGCTCTTTCTGATTTAGGATGTGTTGAAGGCTTTTATGATCAGCATAGATGATGTATTTGGTTCCATACAGATAGTGCCTCCATATTTTAAGTGCAAATACTACAGCGCCCAACTCTAAATCATGAGTTGTGTAGTTCTTCTCGTGCACTTTTAGTTGTCGTGAGGCGTATGCAATCACCTTATCTCTCTGCATTAACACACATCCCAATCCTTGATGCGAAGCATCGCAATACACCACGAAGTCGTCTGTTCCGTCCGGAAGGGACAGTATTGGAGCATTGCACAACTTTTCCTTTAACGTTTGGAAAGCTTGTTCTTGTGCATGTCCCCAATCAAACTTCTTATCCTTCTTGGTTAGCATGGTCAACGGTTTTGCGATTTTTGAAAAGTTCGCAATAAACCGTCGATAATACCCGGCCAATCCTAAGAATTGTCGGATTTCTGATGGTGTTTGGGGTGTATCTCATTTCTTCACCGCTTCAATCTTGTTGGGGTCTACATGGATTCCATCTTTATTAACCACATGGCCCAAAAACTTCACTTCTTGAAGCCAGAATTCACACTTCGAGAACTTGGCGAAAAGCTTCTCTTCTCGCAACAATTCTAAAATTGCTCAATGGTGTTTCTCGTGATCCTCTTTCAATCGAGAATAGATAAGTATATCGTGTATGAACACGATCACAAACTTATCTAAGTATGGTTTGCACACTCGATTCATCAAATCCATGAACACAGCTGGTGCATTAGTCAGCCCGAAGGGCATGACTAAAAACTCATAGTGCCCATAACGAGTCCTAAATGATGTTTTCGGTATGTCACCCTCATAAACTCTCAGTTGATGATATCCAGAACGAAGATCAATCTTGGAGAAATACGAAGCTCCTTGTAATTGATCAAACAAATCATCAATTCTGGGAAGAGGGTATCGATTTTTCACAGTCAACTTGTTCAACTCGCGATAATCGATACATATACGAAATGACCTGTCTTTCTTCTTGACAAATAGAACCGGTGCTCCCTATGGTGAATGACTCGGCCGAATGAATCCCTTCTCCAATAGCTCTTGTAGTTGGCTGGATAATTCTTGCATCTCAGATGGTGCTAATCGATATGGTGCTTTTGCTACCGGCGTAGCTCCAGGAACCAACTCGATACGAAATTCCACCTGTCGTAGAGGAGGTAAACCCGACAAATCATCAGGAAATACTTCCGGGTAATCTCGCACCACAGGAATATCTGCCAACTTGATGCCTTCTTCCTTCTTTTCTACAACATGAGCCAGGAGTGCGTAACACTGCTTCCGTAGACACCGACGCGTCTTCATGCAGGAAATAAGCTTCAGAGTTCTTCCTGGTCGTTCTCCTTGAATCTTGAGTACCTCCCCATTAGGCATGGGGATTCGTACTACTTTCTCCCGTCAAACGATCTCGGCTCCGTGCTTCGACAACCAATCCATTCCCACAATCACGTCGAAGCTCCCTAGCTCGAAAGGTACTAAATCTATGTCGAAGGCATGGTCTTCTAATATTATGGAGCACTGTCTAATGATCTTATCTGCTTGTACGAATCTACCGTTGGCCATTTCTACGGAAAAGCTAGTTTCTAGCCTATTAGGATTCAAGTCAAGCATGCATGCAAAATCAGAAGATATGAAGCTATTGTCTGCTCCCGTATCAAACACTATAGAGGCGAAGTGGTCGTTGAAAAGGTACGTACCCGTGACGACATAGGGATCCTGGCGGGCATCATTGGCTCCAATGACGAAGGCTCGTCCTCTTGCAGCATTTCCTTGATTGCCGTGACCCGGGTTTCCAGCTATGGCCAGCAATTGCTGCCGGTTATTGCCTTGTTGACCGGGTGCTCTGTTTAGTCGGGGGCACTTGTTTCGGAAGTGATCGAGACCTCCACATTCATAGCATGCCCTGGCATTCCCGGCGGGGTTAACCGCATTGATGGGCGCTACCAGGTTTGGCGCAATCCTACAATCCTTTGCCCAGTGACCCAAACGCCTATAGTTTGTACATTCCCGACACGGCCTTCTTGGGAATGATGATAGTTACACTTGTTGCACTTGGGGTGCGATCCAGTGTAATCCTTCCTTTCTTGGGTTACAGCCACAAAATTCAGGTTGTTTTAGCCTTCTTATCGGATCTTCCAGCGTTAGACCCGAACTCCTTTCTCTTCTCGGTTCCCTTCCCCAGCAATCCGGTTCTCACTATTTCGTCAGTAAGAGTGCCAGCCTTCAAAATTACGCTCTGGATTGTAGGAGGAGCAGCTGCTGTCACCAGTGCTCGGATTTGAGGCGCGAGTCCCCAAATATACCTCTCAATTCTCTTGGATTCCGGTGTGACTAAATGCGGAACCAATCTTCCAATTCATGAAATCGATCGGTGTACGCTGCGTGCCCAGCCCCCACCAGCGCGTGATTCCAGAATTCTTGTTCGAGTTTCTGCATTTCATTGAGAGGACAGTATTCCTCAGAACTCAATGCCTTAAATTCATCCCAGGTCATCTGCATTGCAGACTCCCTTCCTCTAGCCTGAACCTGGGTGTTCCACCAGGTCAATGCCTTGCCTTGCAGTGAGCATTTGGCATATTTGATCCATTGACTGTCGAGGCATTCACTAATGTCGATTACTGCATCCATCTTCTCGATCCATCTGGTTAAAGCTATCGCTCCGCCTTTCCCATCGAATTCGTGGGGTCTGCAAGCTACAAATTCCTTATATGAGCATCCCCGTTTGCTATGGTTGACACCAGTTTAGTTTCCATTTGTTCTGCCAACGCCAGTATCATCCACTACCCCTTGGTTGTGTTGGCCATTGGTGTTATGATCACCGTGGAGAGGTTGATTTAGCAGGGTGTCGCTTACTTGGGTTACGATGGTTGGAACCAATGCAGCTAGCTGCTGAGTAATCATAGCAGCTATATCAGGAGTGCCAGTTTCCTGATTATTGCTAGCTGGAGAACTACCAGCTCTTGATGGTCTACCCTCCTCCTATTTTGCGGGGCTTCAGCTTCTTGGTTTGTTCTACGGGTGACTCTCTTAGGCGCCATCTTCTAACTACAGAAAGATGGGAACTTTAGTCACCGCATGATTTCATTCATCAATTCCTAATAACCTATGCTTCGGTCCATCAAGATCATTATGTAGCCCAGATTAAGCACATTCTTAGTATACTGGTGATGCCTATATATAGGGTTCCCCGCAGCATTCCCACCACATCCATGATATACCTTGAATAATACTTAAACTAGTTACATAACATCTTAATTTTCCTTAGCACCTACTCAAAGAATAACGTTTTGTATGGGTAGAGAGTATCATTACTCCTCTACATTCATGTATTCCACTTTCATTCTAAGCATTAATAGTAGTTACTGAAATGCTAAGTGGTGGAATGTCTCATAAGGTCAATACGATTGGAAATACCATGAAGGCTCTAAGTAGGACAGGACTTGAGTAAATGTTGATAATGTTTGATTGCCTTCAACAAAGGTCTTACTAGAATTATGACCCTAGCACCCTAGGTTATAGAATAGAAACTTGTGATACTCATGATCGTTACCTCATGGTAAGATTAGCCAGACTTCTCATGCATGGTGAATTGCAATTACGTGTGCACCCGTAATGGTAATTTACCTTGCATGATCACCTTTAGCTTCACTTACCCGAAGTTAACATCATATTATTATTTAGATTCAACAAGCACAAATTATATGATGTCCTCCTGTCCATGAGCCACTAGTATTCCAATAGTAGCATGTAATAGCAAGTAAGCATATAAGCACATTATGTCTAATGATAACTGCATATCCGTCATACTTTCAGGATTTTAGTCATAACCATGATAGGGTCGGATTCAATATCCGAGATCGACGCTACGCGTGATCACCGAAGTTCCCTAATAATATGATGTTGTACAAGCGTAAAGTTCTAGTATCAAAGTATCCCATGAAGAAAGACTAAGAGTAATAATATCTTCTCGGGATGTTCAGATAACACTTGTATATGTATAAAATTAAGTATGTAGGAACATACCTGTATATTAAGTTCATAGACCTAATATATTGACCCATTTGCCTTATACACTTGTGTATTGACCATAGTTTATCACTCATCCCAGAAATCCCCAGGTAGCGTAACTGGTCTCGCAATGAGATTTATACGAATACGCTTGCCTTAGCCTGAAGGCCTTTTGCCAGGAAATCCAGAATACAGGTGTCTATGTGTCACACAAATCATGAAAGACATTTAGGTAAAATCAAATGCACACAATCCCTAGCATGCATTCTATATGAAGGTTCTTAGGTTATAGTCTAGGTCGAGTTCTCCACCTAATTCTCTATAACCAAGGCTCTGATACCAATCTGTCACACCCTCGCTTATAGCGGAAACACGAGGATGTGACGGATGGGATCGTCATAACACTTGGTATAATTAAAGAGACATAATATACGAAAAATCCTCGTGTCAAGACGTCGCCCGACACAATGGTGACTTGTGTCGTGGTTAGTCAGTTCCACGACTATCATAGTCTTATTGATTCTATAATCCAAGATACACAATGTTCAAATATGAAAACAAATGACAAACAATACTAATGCAAATCTATTGAAATCCTGAGGGTCTCTTGCTAAGGCATCTGCTCTAGCTATCCTCTCTGATTATGATCACCTAAAAAGATATGCTTAAAAATGTCAACACATAATGTTGGTGAGTTTCGCAGGTTTAAATTGAAAACATGTAATTGATGCTGTATAGAATTTGATGTGGAATCATACTGCAAGCAAAAACCACATAACATGTGTTTTTAGACAACCAAACCTAATGACGTTATGCATATAAATTAGACGGAATATATTCACCCTTGGCCTGATTGCTGGCAGCTGTGTTGGTAACTCACAAGTTAACCAATCGTCGAAGGGTGGGCGTGTCAACCCAGTAGTACTACCAATACCTAACCGCGGGTTCCCAAACCGGGAATTAATGGTTGTAAGAATGATCATAGAATAACACCATGTATGTATGCAAAACACTATCATATTGATTCCAAGTATGATAATAGAATATATGATGTACAGCATTGAAAACAGGTGAGTATACTTTTCCTCCATTGATTGAAAACATTGAAAACTTGTATAAGCATAAAAAGGGGCCACGAAACTCACCTTGAATTGATGTAATGCATAAAGACTTCACAGAATAAAGCAATGCATGATCAAACACGATCAATACCTATTATTGATTATAACTAAGCCTTTAAAACATATTCAGCGTGAATAGATATGTTTGATTGAATTCGAGTCGGTTCGGTTTGACTCGTACACGATTAGATATATGTATTCAAGTTTGATTATAAATTTAGTGTTTCTTGGGTTTAATATCTGATAATGTTTAGATATATTATGTATAAATTCGTCGTAATATTTTAAAATATTATTTAACATTGCTTATAATTACGTTTGTAAATAATTTATGTATAATTTCTATGATTTTCATGATTATTTTTAATTAATTATGATATAATGCCTATTTTTATAAAAATGATTATTTATAATATTTATAAATAATATTTTATAAAGATTTTTAAAGTTTTTAAATAAAATAAATTTACAGAAAATAATTTTTTAGATTTAAAATAAGGGAAGTTTATAAAATTTATTTTTATAATTTTTAAGAATTTTTCCATAATTTTTAGAGGCTTAAAAAGGTTTTTAAAAATAAATGGCAGAGGCTCGGGTTCGAACCCGGGACCTCTAACCCAAAATCCTACGCACCAACTAGTGAACCAAGGCATCCAGCCGCGATGGTAATCAGTTTCAATTGTTTTTAAACATGGTTTTCCCAATTCCCCCAATTTGTGATGAACCTAATTTGATTTCACCAAAATTGAACATGAATTCGGTTTTGTTAATACTTATAATGATGAGGCTTTTGATCCCCATGTATAAACGAGTATATGTATGCGTTTAATTACCTGTTTACGAATCGAATTGATGATGGAACAGATAAGAACAGGCCGCGGCAAAGGGAGAATCGGTTCGAGTCGGTTTTGTTGATGATAACCAAATTAATTGTACAGAAAGCTTACAATGACAATAATGATGAATAGCCCTCTGTCAATTTCGTGTATTGGAGCTTATATGATGGGAGTCGAATGAGTTGCAGGTCGAAACAGAGGTGGTGATCGATTTCAATGTTTGTATGTGTTTCAGGTGCGAGTTCAGGTAGTATTCGATTAAGGATTTATATAGGATTGTTCATGTCGGATTAATTCGATTATATTAGTGTTGAGTGGGCGAACTAGCCGTTTGAACGGTCGAAAAATAAAGTGAAAAGGTTATAGCCGTTAATCGATCGTTAAAACGCGTTTTGTGTGTGCATTGAGTTCGATTCTTGTCCCTGAAGCGATACGGTGTAATTTAAGATGCAAAAATTGGGTTTTTATGTGTTTTTGGTGGTCGCCGGCGAGTCGCCGGAATTGTGCCCGAAAAACGGGGTTTGGGCGGGGCATTGGTTTTGAAACTTTCAAAGTTACACAAATGGTCCCTGCGGTTTATGTTTTATTAATTTATGTTATAAACTTGTTTTTATAGTTTCAAAAATGACAAAATGCCCCCTGGACTTTATTTATTATTGTTATTATTATTATTATTATTATTATTATTATTATCATTATTTTTATTATTATTATTATTATTATTATTATTATTATTATTATTTTATTATTATTATTAACACAAACGTGTGTACGGGAAATTCAACTAAAACGAAAATAATAAGTAAGGATAGTTAATACACACGGAACGAGTACACGATGATAATTCGGTTAACACGATAAATAGAATATGAACATACGTGAGGATTGTTAATACACACACGGTGAGTTAACGAGCTTAATGCTGATTGACGGTCTATTGGCGACAGATGCTACACACCATCACATTCACCACATGATCTTCAACAAGAAGAATCTTATGTTTCTTTTCTGATTTGGAAATATCTTGAATGTTTCTAAAACTTTATTCATTAATCCATCTGTATCATCTGAACTGTCACACTAATGTGACAGTAACCCACCATGTTCTTTGCTTGATATTGTGAGGTGTCACATTGATTACTTAGGCGCAGTACACTCTAGGTTTGTTTTAATGTTAATTTACTTATTAATTACATAGTCTCTTACGCACGTTATTTGGTACCATTAAGAACGAAGATCAAATTTGAAAACCGATGACAACTATGTTTTCTCCATACCTTGCATCGGGTATCCTGCTACGATCCTAAATATCAAAACACGGAAGTCAAAACATGTTGCAAAGGCAATCACTCTTATGAAAATCCTAAGGTTTCAAGAAACCCGATTGTAAAGTTGAGGTCACAACATTGCTTATACACCCCTAAAAACTCAAAACAATGGGAAAAAATGCAAAAACTCGGGTTGGTCGCAGCCTTGAACCTGGGCCTTTAATTTGTGTGACATGATCCTGAATATCGAAACACAAATGAAAAACATGTTGCGATGATAGTCACCATGTCACAAAACTCTAAAGCTACGCCGTTGTCGTCGTTGTTTGCAGTTGAGATTTGTTTGAGATAAGTGATGGGTTTTAAATGCCTGGATGCAAACTTTGTGGCATTTTGTTGGCAAAAGACTCGAACTCAACGTTAAGAAAACACATTGATAAAAACTACAAGGTGAAGAAATCAAAATCGAGTTCCAAACAAAAGCAAATGAGTGATTATGGTGATATTTATATACAACATATAAATGGTTCGGGATCAAATGACGAAGACCGTATTTCAAGAAGCTTTTCATTTGACCACTTCGACAACTCTCATTACACATAAGTCAAACTACTTTTAGACGTTATTGTTTAAAATTATAGAAATATTTAATTTTAAAATTAACTTAATTTTTAAAAATTTACAAACCAGTGTAAAATTAACTATATTTTTATATGTTCCCCACGGTTTACCTGAATCGTATATTTACGTCACCACTATTTTGGAGATCTCAATACAAGACAAGTATTGAAACGTATGATTGCGTTTGAATTGTTTTATATTCAAAATTTGAATTATGTAATAAAAGTTTTAGATTAGAAGAAAAATATTTCCAATGTCATTCGATAATAATAACACATCAAAATATATAAGCGCGGTTAAAAAAATTTAAATTGAATATACACAGTAAAAATTTTCATAGTTGATATGTTGTAATGTTGCACTTCGTTGTGCAAGACAGGACAGTTGTTGAAAAAGTTGAGGCTTTTAAAAACTGATTTTAAACATTTGTTACATGATGTTTTTAGAAAAAAAAGAAAAGGATGTACCAATTATAAAAAGTTTAAGGATATGAATGGTGTTTGTTCAACTCCTAAGGTACCTAACTAAGTGAAATTCGATTTGCAAAATATTTGAATGTGATTACAACACAATAAACTTTATAAAATTCTCATGACAATATTTCTTTGCATGTTGGAGTTGTACACTTGTACCATGTTGTGTGGAGTTTTGGGAAAATATTCAACATATCACTGATTTTCTTGAGATTTTCAAAAACTCAGCAGAAAAATTATTAGGTGTTTGTTAAGTAATTTTGAACTCTTGGAATTATATATATTATTAATTATCAATATTTTTGTGAGTCAAGGTTTGTAGATTAGGCTTAATGGATTGTACCACTCTTGCTTATATATATATATATATACACACACACACACAAACTAGTGAAAATTCCCGCGCGTTGCGGCGTTACTGCTGTTGCACAATTTTTTAAGAATTCGGTTATAGTCAGTATCGTCTCGGTGCGTTATGACATAAATTAAAAACTCAAAATATAATTATTGAAAAAATTAAATGAAAGAAAAGAATTACATATATTACAAAATTCTTTAATACAATTATATTATCCCAACAAAATTAATGAAAGCATTGGTGGTAGTTGTGATCGGAGATCGCTTATTATCTAGATTTTGGGGAGGGGTTTGTTTTATAAATGTATGTTAGAGCTCTATAATCATCGGATGTAGCTTTCGGTTGTGATTTGCGTAGACCGGAGAAGGTTAATAGAGAAATTGTCATCACAAGTTATGCAGGACCGTTAGAAGGGTGAATACAACAGTTTCACAATGAGGGGATACTTAGAACACTTAACAGATCAAATAGGAAACCGGGTTTATGATGATACTAAGAACAAAAGTGATAAGGAACAGAACAAGAACAAGAACAAGATAATATTAGTTTTTAAGAATAAGGTATATTACTCTCCAAGTTCTTTTTCAAGTGTTATAAAGCATACATTAAAGACAAGTACTTGAGTCACTTTATATTACATCTTATATCCGGTCATACTTTGAAAGCCAACTGGAAACATTAATCTATACAACAAGATCAATGTAGAGTTAAAAGTTAGATTAACTTTTGACATGTGACTATTACATGTCATAGCTCACATCCTAATATATTACAAAAATGATAAAAGTACAAAATTAGAAATTTACAGATAAAAGACCTTAATGTACAGTTTGACAAAAGTATGGACTTTTCACCAACTCATATAAGTTAGTGAGTCTTCAGAGATGACAGCGAAAAGTGGTTCAGCTTTGTCAAAAACTGGTTCAGAGAAAAAATGTCTTCTCTGTCTTGGGAAACAATAAGTCTTTGGCTTCGAAAGACTTTGTCTTTGAAGCTTCGGAAGACTTTGTCTTTGAAGCTTCGGAAGACTTTATCTTTGGCTTCGGAAGATATGGTCTTTTGGCTTCAGAAGATTTTATACTTAACGTAATTCACTAAGTTGTATAAAATCTTCCAAAGTAACTTTCTTGTACTTCATGCATGCATACTCAGAGATCTTTGGTTGCATCAACCTCTAAGTGTAATCCTTACAAATTACAATCTTAATTATTAATGAAGTGTTAACAACCGGCAATGGAAAGAGGAAGAGGGGTTAGTGCTCAATCGCAATGAATGAACGGTATTGAAAGTAAATGGTGGTTGTATTTGGCCACGTGTATATGCTTTAATATTTGTATTATAAGCGTCATATATTATACTTTATTGTAAGGACATAAATAGAATAAAATGATTAATTTTTGAAATTTAAGTATGACTTTACATATGGGTGTCTTAATCATATGTAAAATTATCATTCTATCCCCTTTTCACTTTTATTATAAAAGATATAGATAAATATTAAAATTATTAAAACTAAAAATATTAGTATTATAGTTATTATAAATATGAAGATATATAAGTTATATACTTAAATATCAATTTATAATATCATAAATAAAATAAATTTAATGAAGTAACTTAAAAAATATCATATTATTAAATAATATATTAATAATATTTATTAAATACATGAAAAATACAAGGCAAAAATATCAATGTATATAAAATTTAATGGATAAATTTACTATATTGCCCCTAAAATTTCTTAAAATCTTAATCAATTTTTCTACCCCTATTAAATGCTTTGCACTTCTTGTACATGTTGCTTCAAGACTTATATGCTCGGCAAATCTCTATCGAAAGAAATCTATTATATAGTAGTATAGATATAAGTATTTAAATAAAATAATACTTGAGTTAAATAGTATTTAGTTATAAAAATATGATTAGTAACTATATAGTTAAATGGTAATTATATTATTATAAATAAAATAAATTTTAGTGAAGTGAATTAAATAATATCATATTATTAAATAATATATTAATAATGTGTATTAAATAATATAGTAATTAGAATAAGTTAATTAAATGGGATAAAAATTGGAACTATTGCATAAAACACTTGTACTCTATGCTTAAAATGTTATATAAGTATCTTGCACTTTGAATGAAATTACCATTTTTTATATATATATATATGTGTATATATTTATGTATATATACTTATATATATATATACGTGTATATATATATGTGTATATATATGTGTAGATATATAGACACACACACACTAGTGGAAATTCACGCGCGTTACGGCTGTACGGCTGTTGTGCGAATTTTTAGGAAACCGATTTTAGTTAGTATCGGCTCGGTGCATTATGACGTAAATTAAAAAATCAAAAATAATTATTAAAAATTAAATGAAAGAAAACAATTACGTATATTACAAAAGTTTTTAAGAAAAGTATGTTATCACAACAAGATTAGTGAAAACATGAGTGTTAATTATAGTCAAAATTCACTTATTACCTAGATTTTAGGGAGGGTTTTGTTTTTATGAATGTAGGTTAGAGTTTTATGATAATGATGTAGCTTTCGGTGGTGATTTGCATCGGCTGGAGAAAGTTAATGGAGAAATTATCACCACAAATTAACATTTTGATTGTTATTAAGATGTTAACAACCGGCAAGGAAAGGGAAGAGAGATTAGTGTTCAAATTATAGTCAGAATTTTTTTTACTTTATAATTTCATTACTTTCAAATTTTACATAAACGATTCCACCCCCTTAAAAAAATATAGAGATGTCCCGACTCAGAATTGGATCCCGATACACTTACTTGACAATGGAACATCTTCACCCTTGCACAATGTGGTGGGTTAGTTTCACAAATGCAAAGAACACAAAATTGCAAACAATCTACAAAAATTTAAAATTAATGAAAAATAACGATAGAAATAAATGATATCAAACCTCGGTTGCCTCCCAGAAGCGCTAACTTTCAAGTCTTTAGCTAGACTTTTTGTGACCCTCAGACGGTCGTATCCTCCGATGAGCTCGGTATAGAACTCACCTTTTCCATTGATCCTCTATTGATATCACTGCCATCTAGATATAGCTTCAACCGATGGCCATTAACAACTTGTCTCCTCTGATCCATCAAATCCTCTATCTCAATATCTCTATATTGTCCAACTCGCGTAATGACAAACGGCCCTAGCCACTTACTTTTCAGCTTACCTGGAAAGAGTTTTAAATGAGAATTAAACAACCAAACCTTTTGACCAATTTCAAAAGTTCTCTTCTTGAGTTTAGCATCGTGAACCGCCTTCATTTTATCTTTATATGCGGACGCACACTCATAAGCCTCATCGTATAACTCTTCCAACTCACACAATTGTAACTTTCTTTGGGTACCTGCATCAGTATAATTCATGTTAACTTGCTTAACAGCCTAGAGTGCACGGTGTGCTAGTTCCATTGGTAGGTGACACTCCTTACCATACACCAATCTATAAGGTGTAGTGCCAATAGGTGTTTTAAATTCCGTGCGATAAGCCCATAAGGCATCATTAAGCTTATTAGACCAATTCTTTCGGTCTGATCGCATGGTTTTCTACAAAATCTCTTTAATTTGCCGTTTAACACTTCAACCTGCCCACTTGTCTGAGGGTGATATGGTGTTGCTATTCTATGATTCACGCCATACCGTTTGAGAAGTTTGCCAAAGTGGAAATTCTTAAAATGGGATCCCCCATCACTTATGATCACGCGAGGGATTCCAAACCCTGAAAAAATGTTTGATTGGACAAACTTGCACACAACAGCATGGTCGTTCGTTCTAGTGGCAATAGCCTCAAACCACTTAGATACGTAGTCTACTGCCACCAGAATGTACAAGTAACCACACGAGTTAGGAAACGGTCCCATAAAATCAATCCCCCATACGTCAAAAATGTCAACGATAAGGATTGGTTGCATGGGCATCTCGTTCCTCTTTGTAATTCCACCCATCTTTTGACAGTTGACACAGTTTTTAGAATATTCAAAGGCATCTTTAAATAGACTGTCACACCCGACCGATGGCGGAATCATCGAGGCGGACGAATGTGAATCGATTGTTCATAGCACAAGGTAATAAATACGTTGAAATAACATTTAATAACCATTTATTTATTGAATAATGTCATTCAAGTCACACATAACAACGCAATTAAAGTAAAACCATGAATATAATATTGTCTTCTTTATTTTTGACTAGGTCCAATCCTATATGAGCAGAGAGAATTCCACTAAATAGCATTTCCTGAAATCATGTGAAAAAGTAACGAGTCAGCTAAAGAATTAGCCGGTGAGTAATCACAGGTTTAAACACACACAAAATTTGATTGAATATTTGAAAACAATTCAATTCACATGGTAATGTTATAACTAACATGCAACAATGTATCATAAATGACAAACAACACGATCAAACCTATTGACTGAATTGACTCAGTCCACAGACGAAGCCTTATAGAATGTATGTTTCGGTTTCAATCACCACGCGACTAAACAAATGGGGTGGGTTGTCAAACCAATAGATCTATCATTGTTACCGTGGTTGTGTGAATTAATGATCATGTTATCAAGTTTATCTAGATGTGAACACATGATTGCAAGTAAATAACATAACACGTAATGAATTGAATATTAGTATGAAATAGAATAAAAATGAGTAACCATGGTTGCGTATGATATCACATGATTTCCCCAAATAATAAAACATGTAAAATGGGCAATGAATACTCACTTGATAATTAAACGTTTTGGAAACAATAGAATAGTAGACGTGGACACCAAAGGAAACTTCTCGGGATTCAACCTAAGGAATAGCTTTAATTTTAAAACAACGCAATAATTGAAGACTAGATTGATTTGAGAAGCTAGGGTTCTAATTTGGGATTTACGGTTTACAAATGATTTACACTAATGTATTTGATTTAATATGATTAAATAAAATAAGAAAAATGAATTTAAATAAAGAAAATATGATTGATATTATTTGGAATGAAGTAACTAAATATGTTTTGGAGCATTTAATAAAAACGTTTGAATGAATTTTAAAGTGTAAGAGTTAAATAATTATTTTTAAATTAATTACTTGAACTCTTGATCAAAATAATTAAGTGACTAGTTAACTATTTAAATTTTATAAAATATTAATTTAAATGATATGAAATAGTTTAAGTTTGTTTAAACGCGATTTTCTTTATAAAAATTAAAACTAATAAGTAAGTTTCTTTTATAACATTTAAACTTTTAATAAAAGTGTGATTATAATTTTAGAATTTTCAGAATTTAATAAATAATTCTATGATAATATAATTAACAAAACAAATGTTATAATGATTTTGAAATTTAATTTGATAAATATATATAAGAAAACGATTAAAAAAATGCATGTGGGTGCCAGGGGTCGAACCCGGGTCTTCTTTGGTGAGTGGTGCGGCTTACCAGTTGGGCAGAAGCCCATGATCTGAAAACTCCGATTTTAAATCTTAAGAACAATAATTAAGTATTTTCCCCAAATCCCTATAAACCTAATCGCAGAATGATCGAATTGAATAAAAATGATGTTGATAATCGAATTGAGCATAGGGCTTTCGACTAACATGATTACGAGTGTAATCATGTATCAATTACCTGAATGCGATGGAATTGATAAAGAAAAGAAGAACTAGGTCACGACGGGTGAGTAGTTGATTCGAGCTGTTGTGTTGATCAAAATCAAATTAATTGCACAGAGAGCTTCTAGTCAACCAGATGATCAAAAGCCCTCAAATAAAATCTATGAGATTGCCTCGAATGTGGGATTCGACCAGTTGCAGGTCGCGCGAGAGGGATGAAGGTTGAAACGATGATGATGTGATGTATAGTCGAAATTGAGTGGACAGAAATGTTGTAAAGGTGATTAGAAACGTACCCTCTATTATATAGGTTTAATTGCATAGTTTCACACCGAACGAGTTAATGGTTTCGGGTTCGAGGTTTCATTTGCATCGGATTGATAGGCGTTTTCAATTGGAATTAATAGCATGATTTCATTCGAATTGAGTAGATTACGTTAAGGATCAACTCATTAAGTCATTTGATTTCTGTTGTTACGAGATTGATTAAGGATTTCGGTTATGGTGTTCGGTTTGAATTAGAACACCCATAACAGTCAATTCTTCGAATGATTGAATCATGGGTTCGAGTCAGTCTCGCGACCAGGAATAACGGTTTGATTGGCTTGGAACAGTTGTTTGGTGCGGTTGGACCTTGCCGGAGTTCGGCCGGAGGTCGGCCGGAGACAACACGGCCGACGAGGAAAAATGGGGAGGTTGGGGTTTTGAAAAAATTACAATTTGGACCCTGTAATTTGAATACGTATCATTTATGTAAAATGCTTTAATTCAATTTTGTTTTTGACATTTTTAACCCTAACTAAACTTATATATTTTATAAATTCAAATAATAGTTCATCTATTACTAAAGTTTATAAACTTTAATAAATTTTTAATATGAGACTTTTAAGTTTAGTAAAAAAATGACAATTCAAACTTTCAATAAATATGACCTTATTTGTTCAAATGATCTAAATGAATGAAAAGTTGGATAAAATCATTTATAATATTATTTAAACTACAACGTGATACATCGGATTCATTGAAATAAATAATCTGAACAAAATAGGTTCGGGTTACAATTTGAAAATGGGTCAAATGTTACAGTCTCCCCTACTTTAAGAAATTTCGTCCCGAAATTTGATCACGAGGATGCTGAGACAAAAAGATGAGGATACTTGGATTTCATTTGGTCTTCACGCTCCCAAGTGAACTCTGGGCCACGTTTAGACTCCCAACGAACTTTGACGATAGGTATTCGGCTACGCTTGAGTTGTTTGATTTCACGGTCCATGATCTCCACAGGCCTTTCGATAAAGTGCATGGATTCATCGATTTGAACTTCATCAAGTGGAATGCGGAGGTTCTTATCAGCAAGGCATTTCTTGAGGTTGGAAACATGAAATGTTGGGTGAATGTTGCTGAGTTCTTGAGGCAGTTCAAGCTTGTAAGCTACTTTCCCAATACGCTCAAGCACTTTGAATGGACCCACATAACGAGGTGCTAGCTTCCTTTCTTCCCAAAACGGATCACTCCTTTCAAGGTGATACCTTTAGGAGTACGAGATCACCGACGTTGTATTCCATGGGTTTCCGTCCCTTATCAGCGTAATACTTCTGACGATTTCTAGCAGCCAGCAAGTTATCACGAATCTTGTGAATCTTATCGGTTGATTCCTGAATCAGTTCAGGACCGGTGATTTGTGCATCTCCTATCTCAGACCAACATATGGGAGATCGACACTTGCGACCGTACAAAGCTTCAAATGGTGCCATTTGGATACTTGTATGGTAGCTGTTGTTGTATGAAATTCGATTAACGGTAGATGAGAATCCAAGAGCCACTAAAGTCAATGACACACGCTCGAAGCATATCCTCGAGAGTCTGTATTGTTCTTTCAGTCTGCCCATCGGTTTGAGGGTGATAAGCTGTGATGAGATTGAGTCGGGTTCCCAAAGACGATTGAAGACTTTGCCAGAAATGGGAGATGAATCGACCATCACGATCGGAGATAATATTTAATGGCACACCATGACGGCTGACTATTTCATTGATATAGATACGAGCTAATTTCTCAACTCGAAAATCTTCACGAATCGGTATGAAGTGTGCCGATTTAGTCAATCGATCAACGATGACCCAAACTATCATAACCGCTAGAGGTTCGAGGCAATTTGGTAATGAAGTCCATGGATATGTCTTCCCACTTCCACACTGGAATATCAGGTTGAACAAGTAATCCAGACGGACGTTGATGTTCGGCTTTAACTTTTGAACAGGTGAGGCATTTGGACACATACAAAGCTATATCCTTTTTCATGCCGGGCCACCAATACTGATTACGGAGATTCATAAACATCTTATCCGCACCGGGATGGATGGAATAACGAGTTTTGTGAGCCTCGCTCATGATGAGGATTCGAAGATCATTGCGTTTAGGAATCCAAAGACGATCCAGAAAAAACAACAACCATCAGGTTTTGTTTCCAATTAAAGTTCAGCGCCGCATGACATTTCATCGTACATGTTACCCTCAGTGACTGACTCGTGTTGGGCTTCGAGAATTCGAGTTTTAAGTTCGGATTGAATCGTCACACTTTGGAGTATGACATAATCCTTACGACTCAATGCATCGGCTACGACATTCGCTTTTCCAGGGTGATAGCGAATTTCACAATCGTAGTCATTGAGTAACTCAACCCATCGCCGTTGTCTCATGTTTAGTTCTTTTTGATTGAAAATGTGCTGAAGACTCTTATGGTCAGTGAATACAACACACTTGGTGCCGTAAAGATAGTTCTCCAGATTTTGAGTGCGAAAACCACAGCTCCTAATTCGAGATCATGAGTTGTGTAATTTTTTTCATGGATTTTGAGCTGTCTTGAGGCATAGGCTATGACTTTTCCTCGTTGCATGAGGACACAACCAAGACCTTGCTTGGAAGCATCGCAATAAACAACAAAATCATCATTTCCATCAGGAAGGGTCAAGATTGGAGCATTGCATAACTTTTGTTTAAGTGTTTGGAATGCTTTTCTTGATCTGGTCCCCACTGGAAAGACTTATCCTTGTGGGTCAAGGCAGTAAGAGGCACAGCGATCTTTGAGAAATTTGGGATGAAACGCCGATAGTAGCCGGCCAAGCAAGGAATGAACGGCTCTCAGTAGGATTAGGTTCCAGGTTCCACCTAACTCTTTACTGCCTCAATCTTTGCAGGATCCACATGAATTCCTTTATCATTTACGATGTGACCAAGGAATTGTACCTCCTTCAACCAAAATTCACACTTAGAGAATTTGGCATATAGTTTCTCCTTTTTCAATAGTTCAAGAATCAACGAAGATGATGTTCATGCTCGGATCTTGATTTTGAATAAATCAGAATGTCGTCGATGAAGACGATCACGAACTTGTCCAAGTATGGTTTACACACGCGGTTCATTAAATCCATGAACACAGCTGGTGCGTTGGTCAAACCAAATGGCATAACTAGAAATTCGTAATGACCATATCTTGTACGGAAGGCTGTTTTGGAATGTCGTCATCATGCACTCGTAGTTGATGATAACCAGAATGAAGGTCAATCTTGGAAAAGTATGAAGCGCCTTGAAGTTGATCAAACAAATCATCGATTCTTGGTAGAGGATACCGGTTCTTAACAGTAAGCTTGTTGAGCTCCCGATAATCGATACACATACGAAATGAGCCATCTTTCTTCTTCACGAACAATACCGGGGCTCCCCAAGTGAGGAACTTGGTCGAATGAAACTTTATCGGAAAGTTCTTGAAGTTGACTAGCAAGTTCTTGCATCTCAGATGGTGCAAGACGATATGGAGATTTTGCTACAGGTGTTGCACCAGGCACAAGATCAATACGAACTCGACTTGACAACAGGAGGAGTCCAGTTAAGTCATCGGGGAACACTTCCGGAAAATCACAAATGATCGGAATATCCTCGACTTTCTTGACTTCTCATTCGTTTTCACGATATGTGCTAAGAAAGCCACATAATGCTTGCGAAGGTACTTTTGAGCTTTGGTACATGACATAAGTCGAAGGCTTTGGAAGGTTTTTCTCCATAAATATTTAACACCTTTTCAGGCGCAAGAGGGATCCGGATGAGTTTCTCGTAACAAAAAACTTCAGCATGGTTCTTAGATAGCCAATCCATGCCTATAATGACGTCGAATTTCCAAGTTGCATCGGGTGAGATCGATAGGAAAATCATGCTCGCTAAGGCTAAGGATACCAGTTTGGAATAATTGAATCGATTGTGATAGGTTTCCCGTCGGCTATCTCTACCGTAAATGGTTTTCTCACTTAGTCCGTGCACTAGCAAGTAAGGGATCAAATTCTAAGGACACAAACTTTTGTCGGCGCCGGTATCAAATAAAACTGAAGCATAAGGATTATTGATTAAAAACATACCGTTCACCACATCGCTATTGGTTTGCGCTTGATGAGCATTGATGTTAAAAGCACGTCCTTGAGCCGTAGGCACCGTGCTGACAAGTTGAGGGCATCGATTGCGGAAGTGGTTCGGATCACCACATTGATAGCATGCACGCCCCTGAGTAATTGCAGGAGGATGTTGAAGAACAGGTGCGGTAGCCGGAGTCTTAGCTGCGCTCTTACACACGTTGAAAGTATGACCGAAATGACCACAGTTGGTGCAGCGACGCATTGTGCATTAGCAGGGTGGTGGTACTTGCAAATATTGCACTGTGGAAAGTTCCGGTGTAAGGTTTCTTTGCCGGGACTTGATTGTGGAGACTGGTTGGTAGCTTGGTGCGACTTGATTAACTGAAACAGTAGGGGTAACCGCAGCAAAGTTTTGGGATTTAACCTTCCTCTTCTTGTTTTGAGAAGGTTCAGGTTTTTCCTCCTTAGGGGGTTCAGCTGAGGGTTTCTCGGGCACCTTCTTAGCACCCTTCCTAGTCAGGGTTCCAGCCTTGACATGATTGTCAGTTACTGAGCAGCTAACCGGATGGTATCTTCCAGAGTTGCAGGATTCCTACCCCACACCGTGTCTTGAATTTTCATGGGTAGACCACCGATGTACTTTTCAATGGCCCGGGATAATGGGGTAACTAAGTGGGGAACAAGTAGGCTCATTCATGAAATCGGTTGGTGTAAGCTAGATTTTCTCCACTTCTTGAGCTAAGTCCCAGAACTCAGCTTCTACTTCTTGATCTCATTTCTTGGACAGAATTCCCGAGTCATGAGTTTTTTTACTTCATCCCACGTTAATGCCAAGGCAGCATCAGTTCCACGGGTTCGTTTCTCCCCGTTCCACCAAGTGAGTGCTCTCTTTTGAAGAACACTTGTAGCATAGCGAACCTTGAGATTCTCGGGACATTCGCTATTGAGGAAAGTGTTCTCGATACTCTCAAACCACTGTAAAGGCCAGTGGCTCCTTCGTCCCGCTAAACTTAGTAGGATTGCAAGAACTGAACTGCTTGTAAGTACAAGCTCGTGGAGGATTTGGTGCAGCTTGATTTTGAACAACGTTGTTGCCTTGGTTCAAATGAGTAAGCAGTGTTGGGATGACCGCAGCAACTTCACGTGCCACTATAGCAGCAATCTTACGGCTAGAGCTTCTAGATCGGGAGCGGTTTTGACGGGAAGACATGCTGTATAATATGGAAAGAAGAAACCTCTATGAGAAACGGGTAATTGGTTTTTAAAACTTTTCAAAATAATAAAATCGTTAATGAGATTGTTTAGAATAACAATGAGAGGTTAGGAGTGTAAACGTTCGGTTCGCAAACCAAAGCGAATACGTTGACTTATCAAAGTATTTGTGTCCACCACAACCTTAATGAGGACATGCGTACCTATAAGCGAATACTCATCTCGAGGTTCCCAGGTAAGGTAATCAAGTTGTATGAATACCTTGCCTAGACAGAACACCTTAAGATACAGGTATCCCACTCTTCCAGCATTGCATGTTCTCGGTCATGTGACACGGACTTTGACGAGATTTGAAAACCATGAATAACAACTCAAAATTTAAAATTTGAAAACAATTGATTTAGGCACATAATGCCATATAATATGATTTGAGAATTTGTATGTGAAAGGTAAGAATCAAGATATAAGAGAATGTGATAATCATATAAACATAATAGACATAAGTGACACATATAAGCCCTATCTAAACATATAGAATACATGAGAGGACTCATGTGTAAAGGTACTTAGTTATAGTCTAGGTCATTCCATTTCTAATAACCTAATTCCCTATAACCTTGGCTCTGATACCAATCTGTCACACCCCGACCGATGGCGGAATCATCGAGGCGGACGAATGTGAATCGATTGTTCATAGCACAAGGTAATAAATACGTTGAAATAACATTTAATAACCATTTATTTATTGAATAATGTCATTCAAGTCACACATAACAACGCAATTAAGTAAAACCATGAAATATAATATTGTCTTCTTTATTTTTGACTAGGTCCAATCCTATATGAGCAGAGAGAATTCCACTAAATAGCATTTCCTGAAATCATGTGAAAAAGTAACGAGTCACTAAAGAATTAGCCGGTGAGTAATCACAGGTTTAAACACACACAAAATTTGATTGAATATTTGAAAACAATTCAATTCACATGGTAATGTTATAACTAACATGCAACAAGTATCATAAATGACAAACAACACGATCAAACCTATTGACTGAATTGACTCGGTCCACAGACGAAGCCTTATAGAATGTATGTTTCCGGTTTCAATCACCACGTGACTAAACAAATGGGGTGGTTGTCAAACCATAGATCTATCATTGTTACCGTGGTTGTGTGAATTAATGATCATGTTTATCAAGTTTATCTAGATGTGAACACATGATTGCAAGTAAATAACATAACACGTAATGAATTGAATATTAGTATGAAATAGAATAAAAATGAATAACCATGGTTGCGATGATATCACATGATTTCCCCAAATAATAAACATGTAAAATGGGCAATGAATACTCACTTGATAATTATAAACGTTTTGGAAACAATAGAATAGTAGGCGTGACACCAAAGGAAACTTCTCGGGATTCAACCTAAGGAATAGCTTTAATTTTAAAACAACGCAATAATTGAAGACTATATTGATTTGAGAAGCTAGGGTTCTAATTTGGGATTTACGGTTTACAATGATTTACACTAATGTATTTGATTTAATATGATAAATAAAATAAGAAAAATGAATTTAATAAAGAAAATATTGATTGATATTATTGGAATGAAGTAACTAAATGTTTTGGAGCATTTAATAAAACGTTTGAATGAATTTTAAAGTGTAAGAGTTAATAATTAATTTTTAAATTAATTACTTGAACTCTTGATCAAAATAATTAGTGACTAGTTAACTATTTAAATTTTATAAAATATTAATTTAATGATTTGAAATAGTTTAAGTTTGTTTAAACGCGATTTTCTTTATATAAAATTAAAACTAAATAAGTTTTCTTTTATAACATTTAAACTTTTAATAAAGTGTGATTATAATTTTTAGAATTTTCAGAATTTAATAAATAATTACTATGATAATATTAATTAACAAAACAAATGTTATAATGATTTTTGAAATTAAATTTGATAAATATATATAAGAAAACGATTAAAAAAATGCATGTGGGTGCCAGGGGTCAAACCCGGGTCTCTTTGGTGAGTGTGCGGCTTACCAGTTGGGCAGAAGCCCATGATCTGATTAAAACTCCAATTTTAAATCTTAAGAACAATAATTAAGTATTTTCCCCCAAATCCCTATAAACCCTAATCGCAGAATGATCGATTGAACAAAAAATTGATGTTGATAATCGAATTGAGCATAGGGCTTTCGACTAACATGAATATACGAGTGTAATCATGTATCCAATTACCTGAATTGCGATGGAATTGATAAAGAAAAGAGAACTAGGTCACGACGGGTGAGTAGTTGATTCGAGCTGTTGTTGTTGATCAAATCAAATTAATTGCACAGAGAGCTTCTAGTCAACCAGATGATCAAAAGCCCTCAAATAAATCTATTGAGATTGCCTCGAATGTGGGATTCGACCAGTTGCAGGTCGCGCGAGAGGGATGAAGGTTGAAACGATGATGATGTGATGTATAGTCGAAATTGAGTGGACAGAAATGTTGTAAGGTTGATTAGAAACGTTACCCTCTATATATAGGTTCAATTGCATCAGTTTCACACCGAACGAGTTAATGGTTTCGGGTTCGATTGTTTCAATTTGCATCGGTGATTGATTGGCGTTTTTCAATTGGAATTAACAGCATGATTTCATTCGAATTGAGTAGATTTACGTTAAGTATCAACTCATTAAGTCATTTGATTTCTGTTGTTACGAAATTGATAAGGATTTCGGTTATGGTGTTCGGTTTGAATTAGAACACCCATAACAGTCGATTCTTCGAATTGATATGAATCATGGGTTCGAGTCAGTCTCGCGACCAGGAATAACGGTTTGATTGGCTTGGAACAGTTTGATTTGGTGCGGTTGGACCTTGCCGAGTTCGGCGAGGTCTGGCCGGAGACAACACGGCCGACGAGGGAAAATGGGGGGGTTGGTTGTTTTGAAAAATTACAATTTGGACCCCTGTAAATTTGAATACGTATCATTTTATGTAAAATGCTTTTAATTCAATTTTGTTTTTGACATTTTAACCTGCTTTATATTTTATAAATTCAAATAATAGTTCCATCTATTTACTAAAGTTTATAAACTTTTATAAATTTTTAATGAGACTTTTAAGTTTAGTAAAAAAATGACAATTCAAACTTTCAACTAATATATATATATATATATATAAATGTTTATGACCTTATTTGTTCAAATGATCTAAATGAATGAAAATTTGGATAAAATCATTTATAATATTATTTAAACTACAACGTGATACATTGGATTCATTGAAATAAATAATCTGAACAAATAGGTTCGGGTTACAATTTGAAAATGGGTCAAATGTTACATAGACTAGGCCAATAAAAAAGAGTTAAAACTCAATCCCTAATACCTTACTAGATAGGGTAAGTCGGGTGTCGAACCACGAGGAGTATTTGGAAAGTGTAGTTCAAATAATAAAAATTAAATGAAGTAACTTATGCAGAAAATTAAATCCAATTAAATAATTATTTATTGTAACAGCCGTATTTTTCTTTTTAAGGGAATAAAAGGACAAAAGAGAAAGAAAAAGAATAAAATAAAAGTCAACCCCAAAGTTGAGGGACCAAAGTGTTAAAAATGATAAAAACTAGAAAAGTTGGTGTAAAAGGTGATATGGCCGCCCATAACCCTCTGCACACTCTTTCTTGTTCGGTTTTTAGAGAGAGAAACAGCAGAGACTTCGAGCTTTAGAGAGAGAAAGAAGAAGAATTCGAAGTTTGAGGTAAGATTAAGTGTTTTAAGTCGTTTTTGGTCTATCTAGCCTCGGTTGTATGCTCACATGTGTTATTGCATGTTCGGGTTGTGTGTTTCAGCGGGTTGTGGGTGTTAAAAACATCTGAGAAATTCAAGTTTTAGAGTTTGAAGGTTTAAAACAGCAAAGGTGAGTTCTAGACCCCGGTTTCTACTTGTTTTAAACCTTTTTGGGGCTGAAAATGTATTTTACAATTTTTACTATGATTATGTATGTAAACCCGTATGTATTTTGCATGCCTGATGATGTTTATGAGTTGTTTATGTGAAGTTCATGCTTAGAAAGAACTTGGTAAGCTTAGAACAATTAGGCTTGATGTTTGGTTTGGAAATTTCATAGTAATAAGTTGGACAGAAGGTTGATGAGCCTAAATAGTGCTCATACGCCCAAAAATTTGTCTTAGAAATGTTCTAAGTAGGGTCATGAGTCTAAATAGTTCTCTTGTGCCTAAACAGTACCTAATACGCCTAAGACTCATGAGCCTCAACAGTGCTCATGTGTCTGAAAATAAGTTAAGTATAAGGTGATGAGCCAAACAGGGCTCTTACGCCTGAAAAATTGGCTTAAAAGTCTAAGTGTGAGATGATAAGCCTAAACAGTGTCTTATGAGTCTGAACAGTGGTCATATACCTAGAAAAGTTAGCCGGAAATAAGTTAAGTATAAGGTTATGAGCCCAAACAGGCTCTTACGCCTGAAAAATAGGCTTAAAAGTCTGTGTGAGATGATAAGCCTAAACAGTGGCCTTTTGAGTCTGAACAGTGGTCATATGCTTAGAAAAGTTAGCCGGATGACTAAGTGTAGGGTCATGAGTCCTAACAGTGCTCATGCGCCGAATAGCTTATGCGCCCATAGTGAAAATGTTTCTAAGTGTAGGCTGGTGAGTCTACATAGTGATGAAAAGCCCGAACAGGGCTCTTACGCCCAAACACTTTAGAATTTTTACAGAAATGTTTCTGGGAGTTTGTGCCTTAGGGGTTGACCGAGGTTGACTAAGGACTTATAAATGATGATGTTTTATGCATAATATGATCACTACGATTGTTCCATATTATAATTATTGCTACTATTATTATTACTTATAGTATGTGGCTTTACGTGTTATGTTATTATCGTAACGTAAAGTATATTGTAATAATAAAGTGAAGAGCAATAAAGAAAAGAAGTGGAACATAAATAAAATGTTAATAAGTCTTGCAAGCACATAGGAGGGACACGACCGTGTTGTCGTTAGCTCAACTGTGTTGCGGGTTAGCTACCCATTATGCACACAGGGTCAATCAATTGAGATTGGCAGGACCTTTGTAGCGTGCCCTGGGTGATTGGGTCGGCCTTGTACATAGTCCACATAGCCCTTTCGAGGGATACAGTTGAACCCTTCGGGGGGGATACCCATAGCCCTTTCGAGGATACAGTTGAACCCTTCGGGGGGATACCCATAGCCCTTTCGAGGGATACAGTTGAACCCTTCGGGGGGATACCCATATCCCTTTCGAGGGATACAGTTGACTCTTTCGAGGGATATAGATGGCCCATCACCCGTTTTTCCATCGCGCATATAGTTGGGGCATTGCGCACTGGTCCACATAGACAGTGGAACATAAAGTTAAAAAGTTTACAGACAAGGCATACAGTACAGAGAACGAACATATTTGTTCACATAGTTAATGCGTGCTCGCATACACAGTACAGAGTTGCAATTTACAGAAAAGAGTATTTTCATATACAACATATAGAAAATATTTTATTATGTATAAAACTAGAGCTCACTCAGCAACGCTGACTTTTATACATTTTCAGTTGGCAGGTAAATATTGCTGAGGATGGCACGAGGATGAAGCTACTCGGCAAGACAAGGCTGACAACCATCCGTATTTTGATTCTATTGTTGTTTTGTAATGCAATTGAACAACTTTTTTGTAACTCATGAACAATATTGTATTGCTTAACAATAGTAGTTAAAAGTTAATGAATGGTTTTATTACATGAAATTCCGCTGTGTATTTATGAAATGAATATTAATAGGTAACTATGATGCAATGAATGACCAACTGTGAGGTGCCCGGGATCGGGTCTTACATTTGTTTAGACTAAGAATGATGAATGTTAATGAGTAGTAAACAAGTAAGAGAAAACTGTGAATTCTTCAGGGTTCGGGTTCAACGTAAATGTGTTAATCAAGTTTCATTTGGTAACCACATAGATATGATTTGTTTGTTGATAAACAATTGTGATAAATGAGGACAATTACTTTGATTGCAAAACAATGAAAGGTTCATCACTCAGTTACCAACTACAAATTATCCAATCAAACCTTCTCTAAGAATCCTAATTGCTAGAAATCTCAGGAACAGAAAGACAAAGAGAATGATTGCAAATAACATGTAACCGATTACAACCATTCAACAAAACATCGCAACAAGCATCGAATGCTTAGATTGCGTATCCAAACATGAAAGAAACAGAATCAACATCCACTTACAAGAACCCTGGCCCCAAAGGAAATCACTAGAAATTAGCCGCTCATGATTGCGAGAAATCTTCAGATCTGATGTAGAACACCATTGGGAGTAATGAATTGATAATTGGCGGGCTTCCAATGGTGAAAAAATCCCGTCTGACCCTGCCGTAGCCTACGTGTAAGGCCCCGTTCCCGGGCACCTCACAGTTAGTCATTCATCACGTACAAAACATATAATTTCATTAACATTATAAACATTGCAGCGGAAACTATCAAAAGACATCTCATTTCATCATAAAAGCTTTTGCAAATAATAGATCGTTAAATAGTTACAAAATATATTGTTGTGTGACACCCCGTAATTTCAGGTTTACACTATTCAAACCGTTGTCGTTATCATTGTCACACACTCGTTAATACTCGAAACGTATACAACACCGCCACCGATATCGTTAAATAAATTATGATAAAATACTAAAACGAGTGTTTGTAGAGGATTCACATAAACGGGATTTCCTAAGGGATCCTCTTAGTTAACATAGCTCGCCCATCTACGTCGTCATCAACCGAAACAAATTTGGAACACAGTACCTAAGTACAGGGACTAAACTTGACAATTGCCAACTGGGGCTGGGTATAAATACCCATCCACCAGCCCAACACTTCACAATCTGCTCTCTTCTCTTCTGTCGCTCTCTCCTTCTCCATTTCTTCATCCTAGCACCAAAATCACCCCGATTGAGCACGTTTTCATCGGTTAGACCACACAACAGCTGAGAAATCACGTTCCCAGCAGGTAGGCGACCTTGGTCATCCATTTTATTGCTCGTTTCTCTGCTGCAAACTTGGGTTCGGGTGTTCGGGTTCAACCCGAATGCATGTCGTCGTGGGGTGTGTGTGAGGACAATCAGCATGTGCATTTTACTTAGACATGTTAGGAAAGTGTTTCTGGAAATCCTGATTGTGTGAAAACCGAGCACGGAACGGTCGAAGGCTGTTCAGCCCGTCCAGCAGTCGCGATCTGCTGCAGTTCGCGACTGGGCCAGTCATGCGACTAAGCCATGCGACTGGGCCCATCGTGCGACTGAGTGGTGCGACTGGGGTGAGTCGTGCGATTGAGTCCATGCGTGTGTGCGTGACGTACGAATGAATGCATGCGATTGAGAGTGTGTGCGATTGAGTCAATCGGAGGAATGTGTGCGACTGAGTATCACACGACTGAAGGTCCAATTGTACGAATGAAGGTTTAGACGTGCGATTGGCCGTTGAGTCGTGCGAATGAGTGATGTGGGGTACGACTGAATGCTAAGTCGTACGAGTGAGGGTTCAATCGTACGAGTGAGGTTGATTCGTACAATTGAAGGCCTATTCGTGCGAATGAAGTGTCCAGCCGTGCGTCTAGCCTTGATATGCGATTGGAGTCATTGCGAGTGAATTCGCCTTGTGTGCGGTGTGCCTATCGTGTGATGATATGGTAACAATCAATAAAGTGTCATTTCTTGACCACAAAGATCAAAGTCAACGCAATCAACAAGCACATACTTTTTCAACCTAAAACAACCTAACTGTTTACAATTAACGACAACCCGTTTGGGATCTACATAAGGTCAGATATGCGTATGCCTGCATGTGTGTGTGTCACCCACGACCGAACCCATGCGACCCGACCCGACTAAACATGTCTATTAACGCTAAACACAACATTAACGCTTAACATAACTGTCAATAGGTGTTTGACAGCGCATCGTAAACAACACTTGGGAGACTTTCATCCTACATAGTTACTACATCATCAGTGAGTTTCACGGCCCTATTTTACTCTCTTTCCTTTTGGGAGAGAAAACATGCAAACAGATTTACATAAATGGTTGTAGTATTATTGATATCGCTTGTTACGTTAGTGCAAACACACAACAGTCCTGACACACTCGAACCGTTAGTAATGGGATTAGCGAGGTAATTCTGAGCAATACTACTGGGTCTGACAAACCCCGCCCGGGCTAGTCGCGCTAGCTTGATTGGAGGTCAAACGAGTGCTTTATTGACCTAACATTTTTCACTGTCTGATGAGACGTGACGGGGATACAACAAACATATAGGACGTAAACAGTCAGCTTCGGTTCGAAACGCTAAGTAACATGAGCATAGGCTAGCTACCTAACGATATGCTCTATATACTAAACCATTGAAACGCAAACCACTGAAACGCTTACGAACACATTTCATGTCGATTAAACCTGTGAACTCACTAACTTTATGTTGACACATTTTAGCATGTTTTCTCACGTCACAGGAACGCATAAGCTCATGATGCACGCTACAGGAAAAGCACTCAGGACATGCATTCATCTATTTTATTTTCAGCATTGAACATTTTGTCTAAACATGTCTATTGTAACTGTACTGTAACGGATTTACAAATTATGTACACGCTTCCGCACTATTTTAAACCTTGTTTATGTTCTTTTGAATGAAGTCAAATGTTTATATTAAATTCATATAGTGTCGTTCGATATGACTGTGTCTGAGATCCTGGTAAGTCACACGCCTAACGGTAAAACCCCGTTCGTGGAAATTGAGGGTGTGACATGTTGCATTACATCACAAAAGCATTATATAAATGGATGTCATCCAAAAAGAGCTGAGTAGTTGCCTTATGCCATCCTCAGCAACCTTACCTGCCAACTGGAAGCAACGACGAATTGAACCAAACATTTCCACGATTGGAACATGAAACTCTTTCCTAACACATCCGACAAGCTTAACGATGACAAGCAAAGAGAACAACACCTCACACTCCCAACTCTCTCACACTTGTTACCATTCCCAACATATCCTATCCCCTACACTATCCCGAGCAGTAAATGAGGGACAACTAAGATATTCAAGTCTGTTAGAGAATCGACTTAGACATTCAAACACCTAGAACTTCGAAGGGAAAAAGGCCAAATTGTCTTGATTCCCGTTTTTATCTTAACCGAATCTCTTGTACGACCTTAGTACAACCTTAGATATTCGACTCTTGGGATAACCAATATATATCTTTGATACTTCTATCATTAATAACACTCGGTACTGGACAAGGTACGCTATCTCGAATAGGGGGAACCATGTGTGACCATGCAAAGCAAATTAGAATCACGGGTGCACACGTAATTGTAATTTGTCGTGCATGGAAATTCTTGAAACTCTATTTTGTGATAACGGTTAAGGTCAGTACAAATTCTCAATTTCATACTTGGAGGCATGAGGCCTCGGATCCTCATATAGCTTCACTATCGATATGCAAACAAACCCTTCATTCTTACCAGCATGATACAATTTATTATTGTCAATAATTATTATCCGGTTATTGATTAATATGTGTTGTGAATTGAAGAAATCATGTCTGGGAGAAGAGCTGGACGTGCGGGTGGATGAGGAAATATCACCCTGACTCAAGCCGAGCTGAATGCTATCATCAATGAGCGCGTGGCTGATGCGCTTGCAGCCTACGAACAAGCCCGCAATCAGGACCAGAATAACCAGAATCTGAATCAAGGAGGTCCAACGGTCTGTACCTTCAAGATGTTTATGGATTGCAAGCCTCATTCTTTCAGCGGTTCTGAGGGTGCTGTCACACTACTTCGCTGGTTGGAGAAGCTCGAGTCAGTGTTTGCCATATGCAACTGTCCTGATGGAAGTCGCGTCAAGTACGCCTCCGGCACACTGGAAGGACCAGCCCTGACGTGGTGGAACTCATAAGTCCAAACCTTAGGGCTTGGTGTTGCTAATGGTATGCGATGGGGTGATTTCAAGATTTTGATGAAAGAAGAGTATTGCCCCAGGAGCGAAGTCCAGAAACTAGAGGCAAAGTTTTGGAACTTAAAGATGATTGGTTCTGACATTGAAGAGTACACGACTCGTTCGCACGAGTTGGCTGCATTATGTCCTCAGATGGTGACTCCGGCCTACAAACGGATTGTTATGGCTGCTGATCCTGTCACTATTCAGCAGGCCATCCGACTGACTCACAAACTCACTGACCAGGCAGTGGCACAGGGCACCTTACCTAAACGTGGCGCTGCTTCTGGTTCATCTGATCATAAAAGGAAATGGGACGGTAATAACAACAACAAGTCTTCAAGCTCCGACGACACCCAGCAACAACAGACCAAAAAGTTTGACCCATCAAGAAGCTTCACCAACAACAATCAGAACAACAACAACAACTATGGTCAGGGATCGAGTAGCTACGCGGGCAAGATCCTAGGTGTAACCGGTGCAACTTCCATCATCATGGCCCGTGTGATCGACTCCGTTGTCAAAGGTGTGGAAAAATGGGTCACAAAGCCAAAGACTGCAGGGGTGAACTAATGACCCAGCAACAACCTCAACAACAACGCCAGGGCGGAGCGACTAGAGGCTGTTATGAATGTGGTAAGGAGGGCCACTATAGGAAGGATTTCCCACAGCTGAAGGGTGGAAACAAGGGTAATAATGGGGGCAATGCTAAGAGTCGTGCATTCATGATCGGTTCCGGCGAGGCAAGGGATGACCAGAATGTGGTTACTGGTACGTTTCCCCTGAATGGTTGTTTTGCTTCTATACTATTTGATACTGGAGCTGACAGGAGTTTTGTTTCCAACAAGTTCATTAAGTTCTTAGATGTAACCTTAACTGTCGTGGAACCTAGTTATGTTGTAGAATTAGCTGACGGGAAACTAATTGAGGCAACTCATTCATTAAGGGTGCAGACTAGGATTATGTGGTCATGAGATAGATATAGATCTGATGCCTGTTACACTTGGTAGTTTCGACGTAGTTGTGGGTATGGACTGGCTATCCAAGAATCAAGCTGAGATCATTTGTGGAGAGAAAATCGTTCGCATACCACTTCCTAGTGGTGAAATTTTATCAGTTAGGGGCGAAAGGGGTGGCATGGTCTCTGGAGTCATCTCCTACATGAAAGCTCAGAAGTGTTTGCGTAAGGGTCATAGCGCTTTCCTAGCCATGGTCACAGAAAAAGAAACCGAGGAAAAGAAAATTGAAGACATCCCTGTTGTACGTGATTATCCTGAGGTTTTCCCTGAAGACCTACCCGGTCTGCCACTGCATCGCCAAGTCGAGTTCCAGATCGATTTGGTACCGGGAGCCGCCCCTATCGCGAGAGCACCATACAGATTAGCTCCAAGGGAACTGCAAGAGCTGTCTACGCAATTCCAGGAACTATTGGATAAGGGATTTATCAGACCTAGCTCATCACCGTGGGGAGCCCCAGTTCTGTTTGTCAAGAAGAAGGACGGAACTTTCCGCATGTGTATCGATTACAGAGAATTGAACGAAGCAACGATTAAGAACCGTTATCCTCTCCCGCGCATCGACGATCTGTTCAATCAACTACAAGGGTCGAGTTTCTATTCCAAGATAGACCTGAGATCGGGTTATCATCAACTAAGGATTTGAGAAGAAGACATTTCAAAGACCGCTTTTAGAGCAAGGTATGGCCACTACGAGTTTTTGGTTATGCCATTCGGGTTGACCAACGCACCAGCGGTTTTCATGGACCTAATAAACCGGGTGTGCAAACCCTATCTGGACAAGTTCGTCATTGTCTTCATTGATGACATCCTTATTTACTCAAAGAATAAGGAAGAACACGAGGAGCACCTTAGACTGATTCTGGAGCTGTTGAGACGAGAACAATTGTATGCAAAATTTTCAAAGTGTGACTTCTGGATACAGAGGTCCACTTCTTGGGTCATGTGGTCAATGAGAATGGGATACACGTCGACCCGGCAAAGATAGAAGCCATCAAGAACTGGGCTACACCTAAGACTCCGACCGAGGTACGACAGTTTCTCGGGTTGGCTGGCTATTATCGACGGTTCATCGAAGGGTTCTCGAAGATTGCTCAACCCCTCACCGCGTTGACTCATAAAGGCACTACGTACGATTGGGGTGATAAACAAGAATCTGCATTCCAGGTCCTGAAGCAGAATCTCTGTACAACACCGATTCTATCCCTGCCTGAGGGAACCGATGATTTTGTAGTTTACTATGATGCTTCTATACAAGGCCTCGGTTGCGTGCTAATGCAACGCAATAAGGTGATTGCCTACGCATCCCGACAATTGAAGATACATGAGAAAAACTACACGACACACGACCTAGAGCTTGGAGCAGTCGTGTTTGCACTTAAGATATGGAGACACTACTTGTACGGTACCAAGTGCACCATCTACACCGATCACAAGAGTCTCCAGCACATCTTTGAGCAGAAGAAGCTAAATATGAGACAACGTCATTGGGTCGAGTTGTTAAACAACTACGACTGTACGATCAAGTATCATCCGAGCAAGGCCAATGTAGTAGCAGACGCCCTAAGTCAGAAGGAAACACCCAAGCCAAGACGAGTTCGAGCATTGCAACTCACCATTCACACCGGTTTACCCGACCAGATCCGCAATGCTCAACTTGAGGCGTTAAAAGACGAGAACCTGAAAGCCGAGTCGCTACGAGGCATGGAGAAGCAACTGGAAACCAAGTCTGATGGAATCCGCTACTTCAGGGATCGAACATGGATTCCCTCGTATGGAGACCTACGAGAGCTAGTAATGGACGAAGCTCACAAATCCCGGTACTCAATCTACCCAGGTTCGGACAAGATGTACCACGATCTGAAGGTTCTTTACTGGTGGCCAAACATGAAAGCAGATATCGCCACCTATGTAAGTAGATGTTTGACCTATTCTAAAGTTAAGGTGGAGTATCAACGACCCTCCGGACTACTTCAACAACCGGAAATTCCAGTATGGAAGTGGGAGCAGATATTAATGGATTTCATCACAAAACTGCCGAGAACTCCCAGCGGATGCGATACCATTTGGGTGATCGTAGATCGTCTGACAAAGTCCGCACACTTCCTGGCAATCCGGGAGACTGACCGCCTGGAAAAGTTAACCCGTATCTACCTCAGGGAAATAGTCTCTCGGCACGGTGTGCCAATTTCCATCATCTCTGATCGTGACGCTCGATTCACCTCACACTTCTGGCAATCTTTACAACGAGCACTAGGAACGCGGCTGGATATGAGCACCGCGTACCACCCCCAAACTGATGGCCAAAGTGAACGCACGATCCAGACATTAGAAGACATGTTACGTGTCTGCGTCATAGATTTCGGCAGCAGTTGGGAAACTCACTTACCGTTAGTTGAGTTTTCTTACAACAATAGCTATCACACATCGATCAAAGCTACTCCATTTGAGGCACTGTATGGGCGTAAGTGCCGATCACCTATCTGTTAGGTGGAAGTTGGGGAAAGTCAACTCACCGGCCCTGAACTCGTGCACGAGACGACTGAGAAGATCGTGCAGATCCGTAACCGTATGGCGGCAGCCCGTGACCGACAGAAAAGTTACGCAGATAAGCGTCGCCGACCGTTGGAATTCCAAATAGGTGACAAGGTGCTTCTGAAGGTGTCACCGTGGAAGGGTGTGATTCGTTTCAGAAAACGTGGGAAACTAAGTCCTAGATATATGGGACCGTTTGAGATTGTCAAACGGGTTGGCCCCGTGGCCTATCAGCTGAACCTACGCGAAGAACTCCGTGGAGTACACGATGTGTTCCATGTTTCCAACTTGAGGAAATGCCTTGCAGACGAGACTCTTATCATTCCGTTAGACGAGGTACACGTGAACGAAGAACTACATTTCGTCGAGGAACCGGTGGAAGTCATGGACCGAGAGGTCAAGACGCTCAAACATAGTCGTATCCCTGTCGTCAAAATCCATTGGAACTCAAAGCGTGGACCAGAGTTTACCTGGGAATGCGAGGATCAGATGAAGAAGAAGTACCCGCAACTGTTCCAGAATCAGGCATCTACCTCTTAAGGATACGCAGAAACTCTATTCAACATGCGTCACAAACCGTTGAGCCTGGTATTCCCCGTTGAATCTCGTAACATGATGTACAAATTTTCAGGACGAAAATTCCTACAACAAGGGGATGATGTGACACCCCGTAATTTTAGGTTAACACTATTCAAACCGTTGTTGTTATCGTTGTCACACACTCGTTAATACTCGAAACGTATACAAACACCGCCACCGACATCGTTAAATAAATTATGATAAATACTAAACGAGTGTTTGTAGAGGATTCACATAAACGGGATTTCCTAAGGAATCCTCTTAGTTAACATAGCTCGCCCATCTACGTCGTCATCAACCGAAACAAATTTGGGAACACAGTACCTAAGTACAGGGACTAAACTTGACAATTGCCAAACTGGGGCTGGGTGTAAATACCCATCCACCACCCAACACTTCACAATCTGCACTCTTCTCTTCTGTCGCTCTCTCCTTCTCCATTTCCTCATCCTAGCACCAAAATCACCCCGATTGAGCTCGTTTTCGTCGGTTAGACCACACAACAGCTGAGAAATCACGTTCCCAGCAGGTAGGCAACCTTGGTCATCCATTTTATTGCTCGTTTCTCTACTGCAAACTTGGGGTTCGGGTGTTCGGGTTCAACCCGAATGCATGTGGTCGTGGGGGTGTGTGTGAGGTCAATCAGCATGTGCATTTTACTTAGACATGTTAGGAAAGTGTTTCTGGAAGTCCTGATTGTGCGAAAACCGAGCACGGAACGGCCGAAGGCTGTTCAGCCGTCCAGCAGTCGCGATCTGCTGCAGTTCGCGACTGGGCCAGTCATGCGACTGAGCCATGCGACTGGGCCCATCGTGCGACTGAGTGGTGCGACTAGGGTGAGTCGTGCGATTGAGTCCATGCGTGTGTGCGTGACGTACGAATGAATGCATGCGATTGAGAGTGTGTGCGATTGAGTCAATCGGAGGAATGTGTGCGACTGAGTATCACACGACTGAAGGTCCAATCGTACGAATGAAGGTTCAGACGTGCGATTGGCCGTTGAGTCGTGCGAATGAGTGATGTGGGGTACGACTGAATGCTAAGTCGTACGAGTGAGGGTTCAATCGTACGAGTGAGGTTGATTCGTACAATTGAAGGCCCATTCGTGCGAATGAAGTGTCCAGCCGTGCGTCTAGCCTTGATATGCGATTGGAGTCATTGCGAGTGAATTCGCCTTGTGTGCGGTGTGCCTATCGTGTGATGATATGGTAACAATCAATAAAGTGTCATTTCTTGACCACAAAGATTAAAGTCAACACAATCAACAAGCACATACTTTTTCAACCTAAAACAACCTAACTGTTTACAATTAACGACAACCCGTTTGGGATCTACATAAGGTCAGATATGCGTATGCCTGCATGTGTGTGTCACCCACGACCGAACCCATGCGACCCGACCCGACTAAACATGTCTATTAACGCTAAACACAACATTAACGCTTAACATAACTGTCAATAGGTGTTTGACAGCGCATCGTAAACAACACTTGGGAGACTTTCATCCTACATACTTACTACATCATCAGTGAGTTTCACGGCCCCTATTTTACTCTCTTTCCTTTTGGGGGAGAAAACATGCAAACAAATTTACATAAATGGTTGCAGTATTATTGATATCGCTTGTTACGTTAGTGCAAACACACAACAGTCCTGACACACTCGAACCGTTAGTAATGGGATTAGCGAGGTAATTCTGAGTAGTACTACTGGGTCTGACAAACCCCGCCCGGGCTAGTCACGCTAGCTTGATTGGAGGTCAAACGGGTGCTTTATTGACCTAACATTTGTCACTGTCTGATGAGACGTGACGGGGATACAACAAACATATAGGACGTAAACAGTCAGCTTCGGTTCGAAACGCTAAGTAACATGAACATAGGCTAGCTACCTAACGATATGCTCTATATACTAAACCATTGAAACGCAAACCACTGAAACGCTTACGAACACATTTCATGTCGATTAAACCTGTGAACTCACTAACTTTATGTTGACACATTTTAGCATGTTTTCTCACGTCACAGGAACGCATAAGCTCATGATGCACGCTACAGGAAAAGCACTCAGGACATGCATTCATCTATTTTATTTTCAGCGTTGAACATTTTGTCTAAACATGGCTATTGTAACTGTACTGTAACGGATTTACAAATTATGTACACGCTTCCGCACTATTGTAAACCTTGTTTATGTTCTTTTGAATGAAGTCAAATGTTTATATTAAATTCATATAGTGTCGTTCGATATGACTACGTCTGAGATCCTGGTAAGTCACATGCCTAACGGTAAAACCCCGTTCGTGGAAATTGAGGGTGTGACATGTTGCATTACATCACAAAAGCATTATATAAATGGATGTCATCCAAAAAGAGCTGAGTAGTTGCCTTATGCCATCCTCAGCAACCTTACCTGCCAACTGGAAACACATAAAAAGTCAGCGTTACTGAGTGACTTCTAGTTTTATAATAAAATACGTTACTTTCATTTAAAACCAGTTCTTTACTTTCACACAAACATACATCATACGTACACATAGATAATATCATTATTATCTTCATCATTCATCACTTTCGTTCATTCGGCGTACATCATTTATTAGCTTTCACTTCTATCTAAATCCTGTCAAGGTTTACCCTCTTCATGGCACGCCACCATGATTACTGAGGTCGAGTGACAAGGATCCCGTTTCGTTATTTATTACGTTATATAGTTAACGTTCAGTTCATACATTCTTTCATTCGTACGTTCATTACTTTCGATGACATGTACAATACCCCGAACATTATGCACGAAGCTGGTTATTGGGCCTGAGGTCCTTCATAGACCTCGAACATTGTGCACGAAGCTGACTCCAGTACCTAGGGCAAGTACATTCACCACTTATCTTTCTCTTTCATTACGGATCAATGCCATGTGCTATACCCCGAACATTGTGCACGAAGCTGGTTACTGGGCCTGAGGTCTTTCATAGACCTCAAACATTGTGCACGAAGCTGACTCATGTACCTAGGGCAAGCGGCAAGGATCCCATACATATGGTCAATCACAAGGATTGGACGCCCAGTGTGCATCCTTCTGGGGTAGCTAACCCGCACACGGTTGAGCTAACATCCTTCATTGGTTGTGAACCTCCATACATTTGCTTGCAAGTCTTTCTTACTTTCATTCGTTCATTCGTTAATGCATGTATTCTTTCATTACGTTCCTCTTTTCATTATCTTTCACTTTACGTTGCATAATACTTTTCATTCATTCATTAACGTAACACGTAAAGCCACAGAAAGATAAACATACGTCATAATAAGGAACATCAATGTACACTCTAGCATTATCATATAGGGCATCATCATACATTCATATCATACATCATGCATAACATGCAACATCATCATGCCCAACATACCCTCTAAGATCCCAATGGTCATCTTACACATACTTACGGGAACTTTCATGTCACAACTTACATCTGCACTTTCCCCCGAAAGTTAGTAATTAAACTATGCTTCTCCTTAGGTACAACAGCCCTATTTGGGCATATGGCCACCCTTCAGTCGCATGGCCTCCATGCGACTGAACATCATGTGAATGGACCAATGCGGAAGAACACCAATGCGGATGAACACCCAGTCGTGCGAATGGACCTCATACGGATGGACACTATGCGATTGAGCACTTATGCGAATGGACCTCATACGGATGAACACTATGCGAATGAGCACCTATGCGAATGAGCACCTATGCGAATGGACCTTCAGTCGCATGACTCCCCATGCGACTGGCCCTCCAGTCATGAGACTGAACCTCAATCGTGCGACTGAACCTCATTCACTCTCCAGTTGGCCGTGTGGCCTTCAGTCGGTCGCCTAGCCCTAACTGATGCAGAATGCAGTTCATCCCAAACCCAATCTGCCATTTTCGACCTCCAAGCTCATCCAAACCCATTCTAAGCCCAAATCAACCATCCTAAACCTTAGGAACGCATACTACAACACCATTCAAGCACGCACAAGCTCAGAAACAAACTCCAAATGCATCACACACAATCACACCCAAATGGGTCAAACACACACATATACAAAAACGGGTTTACTATGTGTTCCAGCCCCAAATCAGTTGAAAACGAGTAAATAGGGGTCCTAGAACTCACACAAACTACAAGAAGAAGAAGGGCTTCGTGTTGACTCGCTACCCGACGATTTTCATGCTCGGATCCACCCGAACCAACCTTTTTCTCTCTTTTCTCTCTTCTTTCTCTCTTCTTTCTCTCTTCTTTCTCTTTTTGCTGAGTTTTCACAAGAGTGGGAGGATGTGGCTGCCCTCCCCCTCTTAGTCCCCCATTTTTATGAATTTTCTCCGGTTTGGCAAGTTTGGTCTCCCGACTTTGGACTTTATTTCTTTTTCTTCTTTCGTCGGCTTCGAGGAAAATATCCGGGTGTTACAAGTCCATCCCCCTTAAATAGGTTTCGTCCCCGAAACCTGTTATTCCTTGAACAAACGAGGGTAATGCTGTCTCATTTCCTCTTCAGTCTCCCACGTTGACTGAGATCCCTTCCTGTGCTTCCACTGTACACGCACAAGAGGAACCACTTTATTTCTCAGTCTCTTCTCTTTTTGATCGATGATCGCCACTGGTTGCTCCACATAATTGAGCCGTTCATCTACCTCGATATCATCCAGTGGAACAATCATATCTTCATCCTCCATACACTTCTTTAGATGAGATCGTGGAATGTCGGGTGAATTCCACATAACTCATCTGGTAACTCCAACCTATAGGCCACATCTCCTACTCGAGCAATGATTCGGAAAGGGCCTATGTATCTCGGTCTCAACTTGCCCCGCTTTCTGAACCGAATGATACCCTTCCAGGGTGAGACCTTCAACATAACCCGGTCACCCACCTGGAACTCAATCGGTCTGCGTCGTTTATCAGCATACGACTTTTGTCTATCTTTGGCTGCCTTCATGAAGGCCTTGATCCTTTCAAGCTTTTCAGTCGTAGCCTCGATCACCTCGACGCTCCCTAACTTGTTATAACCAATATCACACCAACAAACGGGTGTTCTGCATCTCCTACCGTATAGCATCTCATACGGTGGCATACCAATGCTGGCATGATAGCTGTTGTTGTATGAGAATTCAGCTAACGGTATGTGGTCATCCCAACTTCCCCCAAAATCAATCACACATGCCCGAAGCATGTCCTCCAATTTCTAAATGGTCCTTTCTGACTAACCATCAGTCTGGGGATGGTAAGCCGTGCTAATATGTAACCTCGTCCCCATGGCGTCATGGAATTTCTTCCAGAATTTGGATGTAAACTGGGTGTCACGATCAGACACAATAGACACCGGCACACCGTGACGAGTCACAATCTCCTTAATGAAAAGATCCGCCAACCTCTCGGATGAATATGTCTCACGCATCGATAGGAAGTGAGCACTCTTCGTCAAGCGGTCAACAATCACCCATATAGCATCATACCCCTTCGGAGTACGCGGCAGCTTCGTAATGAAATCCATGGTGATGTGTTCCCACTTCCATTCCGGTATATCCAAAGGTTTGATCTTCCCATACGGCTTTTGATGCTCTGCCTTCATGTTGGATCAAGAATAAGGCTGGTGCAACCAAAACCCATTCACTTAGACAATTTTTTGGTACTACATATAAAGGCTTCCGAAGCTTAGCATGAAACTTCCGAAGGTTGTAGAGTACTTCCGAAGACAAAGTGAAATATCAACTTCCAAAGGCAAAGCTCTACTTCCGAAGACAAAGACATGCTTCTGAAGATAAAGTCTTAAGAGAAGAAATTAGAAGACTGCTTCCGAAGTATGAAGTTCATCAAGCCTCGGAAGAAGCAGTCTCTTCCAAAGTATAAGTGGCCTCGAAAGAACTTGTTCTTCCAAAGCCAACTTATCCTTCGGAAGACACTGCTATGAACCAGTGGACATAAGTATGGTTCTCCTGACACTCTACTGCAGACCTCTGATATACTGCATGGCGTTTTCTCAAAAGCCATGTAGTTGACCATACTTTATTCCACTATTCACCTTTATTAGGTAGAACAGTTACCAACTTAAGTTAGTAACAAAAGGTAAGTCATGGACATGTCATGACTACCATATCTTAGATAATATTTTATCTAAGATACCTTAACTCTAGCATTGTAGTATATGTTTTAGTCATAGGCTTCCAGCTGGTATCAAAGTATATATCCGGCTGTAGATAGTAGTGTATATACAGTTTCTCATTGTAACTCGTAAGTATGCTTATGAGAGTCTTGTAACACTTTGAGTTGAGAAGTAATATATACAAGTATCTTGAAAATTATATCTTTGTGCATAAATTATCAGCCTTCATTTTATCTTTATATGCGGATGCACAATCATAAGCCTCATCGCGTAACTCATCTAACTCACATAATTGTAACTTTCTTTGGGTACCTGCATCAGTATAATTCATGTTAACTTGCTTAACAGCCCAGAGTGCATGCTCTTGATGTATGAGAAAGGGAGAATCTATTTGACTAGTTAGTTAGTGGTAGACATAAGGCATGTGTGTGTTCTTCTCAAGACACAAAAGCCTTCAACATCACATGCAAAGGGGATGGCCAAATTGGTCTTATGCATGAAAGATTCCCACTAATACTTATCAAGTATTTTTATCAACTAGTCCCTCATGTTAGATATATTTATACAACTAACCTTTTAATTGTATAATCCTTACACTCCCATTATAAATTTGTAATGTTATCTAACTTGTTTAAATAATATTACAAATAATATCATTGAACAAAATATCCTAATAAATTGTTCCATCTCATATGCAACATATTTAGAAAACCCATTTTCTAAATTTGGTGTAAATATTTAATTGCATGATCATATCATCAATTAAATATTAATTGGTGTTTGCTAAGCTTGTTATTGGGTATAACCCGACTTGGATCATAACATACTAAGCACATCAATATTCTAAGTGTCTTGGGCACATAGAATCCTACAATCTCCCACTTGCCCAAGATTCATAGAAGATTGATGCAAGCAGTAAATAACGCCTAACAACGGTTTACTACCCTTAATACGTATGACTTACGGCCATTCAATAACATCATCCCATTCAAGTACCTTACTTGAAATGATTTAGGTGAATCAATCATCTATCCTTTTGTTACAGATGTCATGTTAAATCCAAGGACACAGAATGATCATTCCTTATTGATTTAACTTAATCAGGCCTTAGACATCTAACTCTCAATGAATAAGAGGAACAAATTCCATCTTGACTACATACGTTTCTTACAAACACCTCGTGTTATACCTGAACATACCCTTATGTACTGTCCACTATTTCAGGACAGTGAAGAATTAGCTCAAGGTATAATATTTGGTGAATATCAAAACCCGATATGTATCTCAGGTCGGAGGATACCAAATGATATTCGCCTTTACTCAAATTTACTTATGATCAATCAATAAGATTCCATGTAGTAAAATTTGAGATGCGGGTTAGTCCAATATTTATATCCCACAAATATCTTTGAACCTTGGTAGCAACCCATTGCTCTATATTCATCCTTATGAATATCAACCAATCCAAGTTCATAATAATCTTACCCTCACACTTGTTCCCACAAGTATGAACGACTACGGACATTTAGAGTAATTAATTTACTCATGGATTAAACATGCTAAATTGGAACATTAATTGAAACATTATAACCAAATAATTTTACTCAAATATAAAGAGTTCCACATATTCAAATACAAAATTTTATCAAGTCCAATCACTAGAATATCGAAGTCCTAAGGCATAGGTATGACTTTCATGCTTTGCCCTTTCGAGGAGCTTCGTGAGTGGATCCGCAATATTTTTTATCAAAGTGAACTTTGCGAATACATATCTTTCCTTTTTCAACTTCATCCCTTATGTAGTTGAATCTCCGCTCATTGTGCCTAATTTTTTGATGTGCACGGGGTTCCTTGATTTGAGTAATCATACCCTCGTTATCACAAAAGATTTCTAAGGGGTCTTGAATGGTAGAGACCACTCTTAGATCGGTGATAAACCTTTTATTCATGCAGCTTCCAAAGCTGCTAATGAGGCGGCTATGTATTCCTATTTTGTAGTGGACAATGCTACCCTATTCATATTGGAGACATACCCCGATTATGATCGAGGATCATCTCGATCAGTTTGGAAACTCGCATCCGTGTAACCTTTTGCAACGAGTTCCTCTTCACCAGATCCATATATTAAGAACATATCCTTAGTGTTTCTAAGGTATTTCAAGATACTCTTAACAGCCATCCAGTGGCTATTACCTGGATTCTGCTGATATCTTCTTGTCATGCTTAACGCGCATGACACGTCCGGTCTTAGTGCATATCATCGCATATATGATGGATCCTATAGCATACGCATATATGATGTCCTTCATACAATCTTGCTCATCCTTTGAGCTTGGACATTGAGATGCACTCAATATTATCCCTCTTTGAATAGGTACCATACCTTTCTTAGAGTTTTCCATCTTGAACCTTTTCAAGATTTTATCAATATATGCACTTTGGTTTAGACCTATCAACCGCCTCGATCTATCCCTATAGATCTTTATTCCCAAAATATGGGCGGCTTCACCGAGATCTTTCATGGAAAAACAATTTCCAAGCTAGGTTTTAACACCTTCCATGGTTGGAATGTCTTTTCCATATAGTACTATGTCATCAACATACAATACCAAGAATGTGATTACACTCCCACTAGCCTTTTTATACACACAAGCCTTGTCAGTATCCAAGTTTCCATGCATATTTGTTTTCTTCTCGAAAACCCACTTGCATCCAACCGGTTTGGAGTTAAGTGGAGGGTCAACCAATTCCCAAACTTGGTTGTCATACATGGATTGCATCTTTACATTCATGGCTTTAAGCCATTTGTCACAATCCGAATTGGACATAGCATCATGGTATGTAGTTGGCTCATCGGAGTCAACCTCATAGCATCTATCCATAAAAAATCCATATATTTCAGGTGAAATGCTAACTCTACCAAATTTATGAATGTTTTGTGTGTATTGATCAACCTCTTGATCATCATCAACAACCTCTTGTTGACATCTAGTGTCAACCAAACGTGTATCGGCTTGTGGATCTTGATCTTCATCAAATTCTATTGTTCTATGCGTCACTCCTTCGATAAGGAACTTGGCTTCCAAGAACTATGCCCTTCGAGCAATAAACTCTTTTTGCTCTGTTGGATCAAAGAAATAGTATCCTATACAGTTTTTGGGATATCCAACAAATATACACTTAGTGGATCGACTTTCAAATTTGTTTTGGGTGTTAAGCTTAATATAAGCTTTACTACCCATACCTTTTAAACATGATAGTGATGGAACTCATTCCATGCCATATTTCAAAAGGTGTCGAACCCACTTTCTTGGTTTGGGTCATATTCTAAATACGAGCCGTGGAGAGTAGTGCGAAAACCCAAGATGATAAAGGTGGTAAGCTCATAGCCTTAACGAATTGAACCATATCCAAATAGGGTTCAGTTTCTCCTTTATCAGAATGAAGAACTTATTTAGTTATGTAGAGTTTGATTTTCTACTTCATTATTGAAGATTTTGAACATTTCAAAAGCTTCATTCTTATGTGTCATCAAGTGCACACAATAATAGCGACTGTAATCGTCGGTAACAGTAATGAAGTATCTTTTCACCAATCTTTGTCATTGTCTTAAAAGGACCACATACATCCAAATGTATCATTCCTAATAAGTCTTTTGGTTCACACTTATCAAATGAAACATTTTCATTTGTTTCCAAAAGACCATTCTTTTGAAGTGTTTGAATCCAATTCTTGTTTATGTGACCAAGATGACAATGTCAAAGATAATAATAACTTAAACCGATTTTAAGTTTCTTGGTGCTCAATGTGTATAATGAGTTATTATAAAATGAATTGTCATGAACTAATTCGTGAATATCATTAAAAGGCATTTCCTTAAAATGAAATACATCATCCATAAAACTTAATACCATTATATACAAACTTTAAATCATGACCATATTGTTTTAAGGGGAAACATTAATTATGTTCCTAGTCAAACTAGGTGCATACAAAAGTTTTGAGAACAACTTCCAAACCATTTGTAAGTCTCAAAATAGAAGTTCCCTCTTTGAAGCGCTCATTTCTTTTGAACCCCTTTGCAACAATTGCAAGTATGAGTCTCACATCCGGTATCCAATACCCATGTGTTTGAAGAAATGACATTTAATACAATGTGAATCATGAAAATTGTATTCGAGGTTTGCCTAGCATCCCTCTTATTTTTCAACTCCTTGAGATAGGAGGATCAATTCCCTTTTATTGTCCTATCTCTCCATGCTCAAGGCATGGATCGTTCTCCTTTACTTTAGGCTTCATAAGCTTAGGTTGTTGAGGTTTCGCTTTAACCTTTGCTTTGATGTATTCCTTTCTTTTGGCAATAATTTCCTTAGGATCGAGATTGGCCATTTCTTATAGTTTCCCTCATTGATCGAGAGAATAGGTAGAACCTCTCTATCCATCCCTGCCCTGGTTGCTTTGAGCATTGCGTGAATTTCACCGATGCTCTCGTCCCACCCGTTCATATTATAGTTTATTATGAATGTCTCAAACCTTTAGTTGGGGAATCAAGGATCAAATCCTTGGCCAACTACTTTGAGACAGGACATCTAAGCATCTTGAGGCTATCAATGTGGCTTTTCATGTTAAGAATATTTAAGATGATATCGATTGGGTTTCTTCCATGTGACATGCATAAAGTGCTTGAACCGTTTTGAAGCAATCTTACTAATGTTTGTTGAAGGAACATTTCCTTCAACTAGATTATCATGTCATATGCCCTATGATGTTCCAAAATCTTTTGGAGTTCGGGAATCATATTCCCAACATAAGGTAGGAAACTTGCACAGAATCCTTAATGTGCTTAAGCCAATCGTCAAAAGGCCTTAACATCAACAGCGTTGGTTGGTGAGACATGGGATCGTCAAGGACATAGGTCTTTACTTATTTTGATAACGATTCTCGGTGATAGGGTATGGACGGTCGGGGTGGTAGCATTATTGTTTGTGGCCATTCTACAAAATTTACAAAGTTCTTATTAGTATTTCTTAAAATTTTATTTTAATTATTAATACCCTTTTATGTCTCATAGACAATTAATAATTAAAATCTAGAATCCAACGTTACATTCAAATAATGGTTAGGTGACCTTTATCCCATTATTTAATTTAACAAGGTAGTCAATATTTGACAATTGCAACCTTTTGCAACTTCTAGCCTTTATGTGATCGGTTAAACATCTTATGTTTGGTTGGCATGTTTAATCCTATCAACACCATTGTATGCCATGCTTCGGTGACCCTATGCACATGGTTTCCAATTCAAGTAGTCCTACTTACACACACATGTGAGTTTTCACATACAAGCGTTTAGGTGACCTTTATCCCACAAGTAAGTTAGACTCACCTCAAACACACAAGTTCCCTATAAGTGGTTAGGTGACCTTTATCCCACAAATAGTTCTCAAGTAATTCGAGTGTCGTGTAAAAGGATGGTGTTTAAACTTGTTTCAAAGGGATTTTTGGTTTTCATTAATTCTAGTTTTGAAAACTCTATGTACTTGTATTTGCATGCTTTCAAATACAAGATACCCTATGGTTCTTTTAATAAAACTCATTTTATTATAAAACCATTAATCCTTTTAATAACCGTTTATTAATGCTTAATGATTAAGAACCATTTTATATTAGCTTGTTAAGGTCATTTTTATTAAGATTGTTTATCATATCCAAATATCATACAATCATTCATAAAATCACAATCAAACAAGCATAATATAAACAACCACAATGTGCATAACCATAGCTACTATTGTGACCACACTTGTTTGCCATCATAAGTGTGGTCATTTGGTCTTTCCTAAGGGTTGAATACAACACAAAATAGAGGTCTTCATTTACTCCCACTTAAACTTGCATCCATATGCTTCAAGTCCTTCTTTTGTGTCTTCTTCTTGTGCTTCCTTCCCGAGCATCTTCTTTTACAAAATATATATCCTAATACATATTTTCTAGTAAAAGAAAAGCACTCCTAATCAATTATTACATCCCAATGAATAAATAGACAAATTACATTTTTAAACAAAGCACAAAAGAATAATATTACAACCCAATTGAAAACAACCAAAACAAACATTGCAAGCATCCAAACAACACAAGGCCAATGGCTAGGTTATGCACACTAACATCCAATGATCATATCATCCAAACATATAATGAAACCCCACTTAAAACCACCAAATTTCAGCCAACATAAACCGAAATTTTGGGTTTTAAACATTGTCCAAACAATCAACATTTCATAATATATATCTTTCAAGGTCTAATCACTAGCATGTGTGATATGACCTTGAAAGTTTGGGGAATCATTCAAACAAAACATAGCAGCCCAAAATCAGCCTATACTAAGTTTATAATCATCCTTTAAAACTAATTTTTAAAGGACAAGAACAAGCAAGCTATTCACATAACCGGCTCTTGATGCCATTGTTGGGTTTGTTAGAACATAAAATCATAGTTTAACCTCTTAAACTTTCTGAAAACGCAGCGGAAGTATAGCTTTAAAACTCATTTTATAAGCTGAAAATTATGTTCTTCAAGTGACCATTCAAGTGTATAAAACAAACCCATAAATCAAAGGATCATTAGATGTGAATGAACATGATATGTGTACATAAAATAACACAATATGACAGCCACAAAGGGGCTGCCAAAACTACCTTTCCAGCAGCAAGATTCGACCAAAAGGGATGGAGATGAGGCTGAAAAAGTGGCCAAAACTTCAAGCTTAGAAGTCCTCAAGTGCTCACTCCCACAAGGCTCTAAGTAGGCATCTTAGTTGCTTGTTCTTGGACACCAAAAACCCAAAGATAAGTTGCCAACAGGCCTTCAATTACGTGAACATCCAGCAGCAAAATAGGAGGATTAAATGACCAAGATTCCAAGTAGAGGAACCCTCAAGTGTTTATACCCCAAGCCTCATTGCAAATACCTTCTTGTTAGGTAGAATACACCAAGAACAACACAGAACACTTCAAGAAAAACCCTGAAATGAAGCTACTGAAAACCCTGAAATCAAGCTGCTGAAAACCCTCTTTTCAGCTTAAGAAAACCGTAGCTTGAAAGAGAGAGTGAGAGCTGATTTTTTATGTTGTTAGTTGCATCTATGAACATCATCAAAACAACACAAAGACACTTCAAAAAACCCCAGAAATGCTGCTGCTGGCCGTAGGTCTTTTTAGAGAGAGAGGAGTCTTTTTGTGTGTTGCATGCTCTTGATGTATGAGAAAGGGAGAATCTATTTGACTAGTTAGTTAGTGGTAGACATAAGGCATGTGTGTGTTCTTCTCAAGACACAAAAGCCTTCATCATCACATGCAAAGGGGATGGCCAAATTGGTCTTATGCATGAAAGATTCCCACTAATACTTATCAAGTAATTTTATCAACTAGTCCCTCATGTTAGATATATTTATACAACTAACCTTTTAATTGTATAATCCTTACACTCCCATTATTAATTTGTAATGTTATCTAACTTGTTTAAATAATATTACAAATAATATCATTGAATAAAATATCCTAATAAATTGTTCCATCTCATATACAACTTATTTAGAAAACCCATTTTCTAAATTTGGTGTAAATATTTAATTGCATGATCATATCATCAATTAAATATTAATTGGTGTTTGCTAAGCTTGTTATTGGGCATAACCCGACTTGGATCATAATGTACTAACCACATCAATATTCTAAGTGTCTTGGGCACATAGAATCCTACAATTCATGATTCACGCGAGGGATTCCAAACCTTGAAAAAATGTTTGATTGGACAAACTTGCACACAACAGCATGGTCGTTCGTTCTAGTGGCAATAGCCTTAACCCACTTAGATACGTAGTCTACTGCCACCAGAATGTACAGGTAGCCACACGAGTTAGGAAACGGTCCCATAAAATCAATCCCCCATATGTCAAAAATGTCAACGATGAGGATTGGTTGCATGGGCATCTCGTTCCTCTTTGTAATTCCACCCATCTTTTGACAGTCGACACGGTTTTTAGCATATTCAAAGGCATCTTTAAACAGACTAGGCCAATAAAAACCACAAGATAACACTCTATAGCCCGTCTTTTGGCCACTAAAATGACCGCCATACGCGGATGAATACGCATGCTTCAACACCTCTTGAAACTCTGATTCTTGGATACACCTTCGAATAATTTGATCAGCACCAATCTTGAACAAATCTGGTTCATCCCAAATGTATTGCTTTACCTGCGAAAGAAATTGTTGTCTCCTTCTTTTATTCCAACTGTCTGGTAGTGTACCTGCAGCCAAGTAGTTAACAAATTAGCATACCATGGTTCGATAGATACAGGAATCAGATATTCATCAGGGAATTGTTCATTAATTACGGGTGTAGTGTCCTCTTCCCCAAATGGAATTCTTAACAAATGGTCTGCTACCACATTTTCACATCCCTTTTTATCTTTAAGTATGACTTTTCATATGAATGTCTTAATCCATAAGTAAATAATCATTCTATCATTCCTTCACTTTTATTATAAAGGATATAGATAAATGTTAAATTATTAAATTTATAATATGCCCCAAGAAAAATATTAATATTATAGTTATTATAAACATGAAAATATATATAAGTTGTATACTTAAATATTTAAATAAAATAATGCTTAATGTAAATAGTAGTTAGTTATAAAAAATAATCAACAAATATAAAAATGTCAATATATATAAACTTTAATGGATAAATTTATCATATTACCACTAAAGTATCTTAAAATCTTAATCACTTGTCTATTCTGCCCATCTTAAATGTCTTGCACTACTTATACATACATATATATATATACATATACATATATATATATATATATATATATATATATATATATATATAGGGATGCATTCCATTGAAAACCATTTTTTTGTTAAAAACCAAAAGAACCAATCTTAACCTTAGATTAATAACATCAAGGATTGTTGTTAAAAGTGATAAGATAGTAATTTTCTATAATTTTAACACCATCTTTAGTCCACTATAAGGGTAAATTTGGTATTCTACAGTATACTTAAAATTTCAGTTAGATCGTGGGCAATTGAAACTTCAACTTCCTACTTTGTCTTCTACTTCCCAATAAGCAAATTTTAAATTTTGGCCGTCAGCCCATTTTCCTACGTCTAATACTTTTAATATTAAACTACCTTAGACATAATATTTATTCATCCCAACATCCATCTTTTATTTTATGTTGAATTAGAAAGTGTTTCATAAACGAAGTTTATTTAATTCAATATATTTTGTTAATCGCAATTCATAATAAAAATTAATTTAACTAGTATTGGAAGTCATGGAGACTTCATAACTCTTATGTTTTTTTTGGTGTTTTAGGTACCTGGTGAAATATTTTTTAGTGTCATAAGTTTTTAAAATATATAAATTTCTATTTTTCTACAATGGATATATACGTATCTAGATGCACAATATGTGTATAATGTATATGCATATGTGCATGAAGAAAAACATAACATACATTTGTATTTACTGTAAATGTGTGTGTATTTACAAAAATTGGTTTGTGCATATTAACACTTTTTATTAAATTAGTGGATGCATATATGCATTTTCGCACTGTTTTATGTATATGTGCATTCTTTCAAATATATTTTATGCATCTATGGATTACGTTGTATGTAATTCTATCTCAAACAAAAGCCTAATAATACACAACAAATTTACTTTTAAATAAAATGTTAAATACATATGTACATGAATTCTAGGAGAATAGTTTCTGTTTAGATAGAAATTCTCAAAAAACAAAGACCACTAACCATATACATTAATTGAAACCCACTCTCTATATGTCATGTTACAAGTTATCATACTATATAATACAATAAGAATTCAAATTACAGACATTAATACATATATTTAAGACAGAGGATCATACAGCCCTAGCATCCCATTTGTTTGACATTATACTTATTTTAAAACAAAGTGCATTGATGCACATTTACTTTTTTTGAAAGGCAATGCACATTTACCTAAAGACTATCTTTATAAAACTTCTAGTTGTTTATACTTAACGTAACAATGTCAAATTAACTTTATAAAACATAAATTTTAACTAACCAATGCACCTACAAAAAATAACATACAAAAATAAAAACTTGTTATTATCAAATAAGAAATGCACAAACATTATGAAGACTTTCTTCTCATGATATTAGTTTTATTTGCAAATCAGAAAACAAAAAGATACATATGTCATCCCAATTACACAAGGCATCATATGAGTCTTCATACATACTATCCTCAAAGTGATTTTAAATTTATAATTATATTCATATCATTGACTAGATTCAACCATCAGTGTCTTGCCCTTATTGTGTAGTGGAGAATCCAACACTAATAGAACAAAAATAAGTGTTTTGTATATTGCATCCATCATCCACACTATAAATATCCATCTTATAAACCAAACTAGAGTTTCTTTCTACATAATTTACAATACGAGAACCTCATTGGAACATGATGTAATGTTCTCATTGTTCAAAATACTTTCATCAACAAGTGCATCCTGAAATTCAACAATTGCATTGCTCGCGGATGGGTAATCACTTGTTTTATCTAAAAAAATACCATGAAATAAATAAAAGTAGGTTAAAAAAATAACTTAATTGACAATAACATGAATCAATTACCTATTAATAATATCCAACAAATCGCTGTTATCGATTGAAGCAAAGGGGAACCACACTCATTTTTTTATTTTTTATATTTTGCATGATCAATTGAATGAAAAAGGTAACCAAAATTGACTTTATGAATCTGCGTAAATTGAATATGAATAATGGATCGCAGGTTAGTTTTGCATACAGTTGGAACAGTTATTTACAAGTCCATTAACCCAATTTGAAATTATTAAATTACATAATTGCCCCTCTTGATAGTTAATTAATTAACAAAAACTTAAAATAATTATAAAAAAACTTATTGGCTGATGGTGGTTCTTTTAGTTTTTTTACAAAATTATAGTTCTCATTTGAATATATATATATATATATATATATATATATATATATATGTCTTGCATTTACACTTTGAATGGAATTATCATATTATACTTCCAATATGTATTATATATATATATATATATAGTGTGTGTGTATATATATATATACACATATATATATACATATATATATATACACATATATATACACACAAACATATATATACACATATATACACATATATACATATATACACATATATACATATATATATATGTATATATATGTATGTATATATGTATGTATATATGTATATATATAGGGGAGGGATTAAATGAAAACCACATTTATAATTGAAAACTATAAAAACCAATTTCAACCAATTAAAATTTTTCTTTTTAAAATTTGTATTATTTATTTAAAAGGTTAATAAGGTAATTTTAACATCCTTTTAATTTTAGTATTTTTTAAAATTCTGATTTATCTCCTTATTTAACTTATTTAATCCTTAAATATCTCGTCATCTCCTTCATCTCTTGTCTTTGCTACTAACTAATCACCATCATCCACCATGAGATATCGATTTATATGAGAAATCGATTTATATGATCATACTATAATCGAATAACTATACTACCATCGAAGAACATGGCCATCAGCTCCATTTATAGCCTAAATGAATTTTGCATATGGTTCACAAATAAAGGTTTGTAAATGGTTCATATAATATGCAAAATCAATTTTGATTGTTTCATCTTATACATTCAAAAACATGGGGTGGCGGCTAGCGTTCAATCTTGTGATCGAATATGAAGAAATGATTAGAGAAAAATGGATAGAAGTGGAAATGTGTTAAGTGAGATATAATAAATCAAGTAAAGAAGACATCTTTCTGGTTATGTCAAGATGAAGATGAAGATGAAGATGAAGATGAAGATGAAGATGAGATGAAGATGAAGATGAAGATGAAGATGAAGATGAAGATGAAGATGAAGATGAAGATGAAGATGAAGATGAAGATGAAGATGAAGATGAAGATGAAGATGAAGATGTAGATAAAGATGAAGATGAAGATGAAGATGAAGATGAAGATGAGATGAAGATGAAGATGAAGATGAAGATGAAGATGAAGATGAAGATGAAGATGAAGATGAAGATGAAGATGAAGATGAAGATGAAGATGAAGATGAAGATGAAGATGAAGATGAAGATGAAGATGAAGATGAAGATGAAGATGAAGATGAAGATGAAGATGAAGATGAAGATGAAGATGAAGATGAAGATGAAGATGAAGATGAAGATGAAGATGAAGATGAAGATGAAGATGAAGATGAAGATGAAGATGAAGATGAAGATGAAGATGAAGATGAAGATGAAGATGAAGATGAAGATGAAGATGAAGATGAAGATGAAGATGAAGATGAAGATGAAGATGAAGATGAAGATGAAGATGAAGATGAAGATGAAGATGAAGATGAAGATGAAGATGAAGATGAAGATGAAGATGAAGATGAAGATGAAGATGAAGATGACGATTGTGACATCCGTCACCAAAGGTCCGTCTATTGACGTAATCTGTTAGTTTTGGTTGTCGGTCATCCCTTGCCTTCATAGATATTATGCCTGTATGCTTGCTTGGTTAACCTTATGCGTGTGTTATCGTAGTTTAAATCCTCATCACCTTGGAACATTATCTAGGATTTGTCCCGGTAACACTAAACGCGCTATTTTTATATAAAACTATTGTCACGTATAAAACCATTTTAAATTGTAAATATCATTAATAACATTCTATTATTAATAAAAACAAGACTAATAAACAACGTTTTCAACCGAAACAAATTTAGGAACTCGGGGCAAAGTACAGGGACTAAACTTGACAAATTGTCAAACTAGGTTGGGTATAAATACCCTCTTCCCAGCCAATCTCTCTTCACTTCTTCATCTTCATCGCTCTTCTCTTCTTCTTCATCTCCACCTCGATCTTGCACTAAAATCGATCCGTTTGTTACATTTTCGTCGTCAAATCTTGAGTGTCATCGTGTATACTCGTTCCTAGCAGGTAGATAACCTCGCTTACCTCGTTTTTAGCTCGATTTAGCTGCTGCGTTTCCTAGGGTTTCGGGTGCTCGGGTTCATCCGAGCACATGAGGTCGTGTGGGCTTGCATGTTGTGTTTTTGAGTGTGCTTCTTGTCTAGACATGTTAGGATATGGGGTTTGGAGGTTCTTGGTATGTAAAACCCACGCCCGGAGCAGCTGGACGCTGCTTGAAGTCTCAGCAGTCGCGATCTGCTATGCAGGGCGACTGGGCCATTCGGCCGACTGAACCGTGCGACTGGGGTGCATCGTGCGACTGGGTTAGGCGTATGAGTGTGTCGTGCGACTGAGCCGTGCGGTTGGGCAAATCGCAAGACCGAGTCATGCGAATGAGTCTGTGCGAATGAATATGTGTGCGAATGAGTCTGTGCGAGTGAGTGTGCGTGCGATTGAGTCAGTGCGAATGAGATTGTGTGCGATTGTGCGTGAGTCGTACGACTGAAAGTCCAGTCGCACGAAAGAAAGTTCAATCGCACGAATGAAGCTGATTCGTGCGAATGAAGGTCCAATCGTGTGTATGGAGGTTGAGTCGTATGACTGAGTCTTGCATGGTACGACTAAATGCTTAGTCGCACGAATGAAAGTTCAATCGCACGAATGAAGCTGATTCGTGTGAATGAAGGTCCAATCGTGTGTATGGAGGTTGAGTCATATGACTGAGTCTTGCATGGTACGACTGAATGCTTAGTCGCATGAATGAAGGTTCAATCGTACGAATGAAGCTGATTCGTACGACTGATGGTCCATTCGTACGAAGGAAGGGTTGAGTCGTGCGTTCGGTCCTGTTGTGTGACTGATGATGATGTGTGTGTGTGTGGATCCCCTTTTCGGAGATCTTACGACGATAAGGTAACATTAATAAAGTGTCATAGCTTGACCACAAAGATTAAAGTCAACGCTATCAACAGGCACATATTATTTAAAATAACCTAGTCTGAGATGTGTGTGACTGCTTGTGTGTGTACTACCCACGACCGAACCGAAACTGCCCGAGCCTATTGATATCATCTTATGCTTTATGCTCGTTATTAATGCTTGTCAGTAACTGTCAATAGGTGTTTGACTGTTCATAGCATCCTACCGTTGGGAATATTCATCACACGTGCTTATCATCTGCTCAGTGAGTTTCGTGGCCCCTTTTTACTCTTATAAAACCTTTTCAAATATCTTTAACTTGGGGGAAAAGAATGCTCACCTACTTAACTTGATTTCAGGCACCTTCCCTAGTGGAAGTTGGCTACTACTTCTATGAGTAATCTTAACTTGCTTATCTTGTGATTGCTGCTATGTGAACTTGAACTATGTGCTATGTTACCTCTATGTATGACTTAGTGGTATCACCCTACTATGCACTACTACTTGATGTTATGTGTTGATTGATGTTACCTGTGGATGCCATTGACCTTGGATGCTCTTGGCTGTGTGGCTCTTCTGTGTGGTTCTTCTGTGTGGTTCTTCTAAGCCGATCATCCACTACAACCATTAATCCCGTAAATGGGACCTAAGGATTGGTTTGGTTGTAACCTAAACGTATGCGCTGTGTGGATCTTGCTACGTCTTAATAAACTATTTAAACTTTGGGAATGTTTCCTTTCAGCCATCAATTCCCATGTGGAACCGATGTTTAGGTTTGGCTGTAGCTACATAAAATCGGTAAACCGCCTATACATAAATGTAGTCGCGGTAACGCTTATTGAACTTAGTGTTTACATCATTAATATCTTTTAATACTTAAACCTACGAAGCTCACCAACAATTATGTTGACCGATTTGAGCATTTCTTTTCAGGTGAACAAGGTAATTGAAGATCTAGGAGTGCTACCCTTAGAGGAGACCCTAGGATGCATTTTGTGATTATTACTCTTGTAAAGCTTGAACATGGCCTTTTGTATACTTGTTCCCGAGTTGTGGGAATTGACATTACAAGTTATCCTTAATGCTTATGTGATCATTTATGTTGTGCTTACGGCTATGCTGTCGTGAACATTGACAATACACGACACAAGTCCCCAATTGTGTTCGGGTGTTGTCATGACACGCTTGTCATCATAATATTATTATTGCTACTCTATTGCATACCATGTGTTATGACGATCCCGTCTAGCTCACATTCCCCGTGTTTCCGCTATTAGCGAGGGTGTGACAGACTGGTATCAGAGCCATTGGTTATAGAGAATTAGGCAATTACACTTGACCTAGACTATAACCTAGGAACCTTCATGTAGATTTGCATGCTTAAGCTTGTGTGCATTTATATATCTCGTGTATGTGTTCCTCCTTACGTGTTTGGTTATCCTTCCGTTATGTGATCTTTTACTTTGTGTTTGAGCCCTTGTGCTCGACCCCTACGGGATGCTTCCTATTGGATCTTCCGTTCCCTCTGTGCGCCAAGTTATCATAACCAAATTCGGGTATTTAGACCCGAAAAGATCGTCACAGATCATACATTGCGCTTGACCTCAGATACTGAGACCGACCCGAGGAGGCTATGTCTGACTCCTTTCAAGGACGCGAGATAGACAACCTCCGCCAGACTATACGTGATTACATGTTTGGGCTCAGTTGACTTGATGGATTATTATGGATATGATGTGAAGGAAGGTCGGATGTCATGTAACCGGATTAGGCATCATTCTTGGTACATCTTGGGTGTGGTGGGAACGCTGCGGGGAACCCTATATATAAACATCACCGATATACCGAGAATATGCTTAAAATGGGCTGCATGGTGATCTGGGCTGATTGGAACATGAAACATTGGAATTTGATAAGCAAAGTACTTGTGTATCTTAAGGTGACTAAAGCTTATATGTTGCCTCTTGTATGAATAGAATATGCCGCCTCGAAGATCCACCCGCAGCAATAGTAGCGGAAGCCCTGAGGGGCAGAGGCAGAGGCAGGGGTAGACCTCCAATAGCAAATGAAGGCCCTTCTGGCAATAACTAAGGGGCTGGAAACCCCGACATGGCAGCCTTAATTGCTCAACAGTTGACTGCCCTGATTCCAACCATTGTAGCTCAGGTGAGCGATGCTCTGAAACAACAAAACCACCCCCACGGGGATGGTGGTAATGAAAACGAGGACACTGGGAAACCGATTGGGAATGAAAGCAATCAGGATACTGGAAATGGTGGTACAGCAGGTAATGAAACTGGGGCTGCAAACGCCAAACGGGGTTGTTCTTACAAGGAGTTTGTGGCCTGTAATCCCCGGGATTTCAATGGTAAAGGTGGGGCGATAGCCCTGATTAGATGGCTTGAGAAAATGGAGGCTGTGATCGACATCAGTGAATGCCTCGACAGCCAGCGGATCAAGTATGTTACGTGCTCACTGCAGGGCAGAGCACTAACCTGGTGGAACACCCAGGTGCAAGCTAGGGGAAGGGAATCTGTGATGCAGATGACCTGGGATGAATTCAAAGCCTTGATTACCAAGGAATACTGCCCCCTCAATGAAATGCAGAAGCTTGAGCATGAGTTCTGGAATCATGCTATGGTGGGGGCAGGGCACGCAGCTTATACCGACCGATTCCACGAGCTGGCTAGACTAGTTCCACACCTAGTCACTCCGGAATCCAAGATGATAGAAAGGTACATTTGGGGACTCGCGCCTCAAATCCGGGCGATGGTAACTGCAGCTGCTCCTCCTACAATCCAGAGCGCTGTTCTCCGCTCCCCAAATGACCAGAAAAGGAAAGTCTGATAAGAGGCTGGGGAAACAAGTCGGTCTGGTACTAGAAAGTCTGATAAGAGGGCCAAAACGACCAGAAACTTTGTGGCCGTGACTCAAGGGAAGAGGGAATATGCTGGGCCGCACCCGAAATGTGACATCCGTCACCAAAGGTCCGTCTATCGATGTAATCTGTCAGTATTGTTGTCGGTCATGCCTCACCCTTATAACTCATCTATGTGGATATGGTACCTGTTTAGTTGCTTAGTTAACCTTATGCGTGTGCTATCATAGCTTAAATCGTCATCACCTTGAAACATTAGCTAAGATTTGCCCCGTTAACACTAAACGCGTCATTTATATATATTAAAATAATTGTCACGAGTAAAATCATTTTTAACCTGTAAATAACATTAACGACATTTTATCATTAGTAAAAACAAGACTAATAAATAACGTTTTCAACCGAAACGAAATTTAGAAACTCGGGCAAAGTACAGGGATTAAAAGTGACATTTTGGCAAACCTGGGATGGGTATAAAAACCCCATTCCCAGACGGAACCGATGATTTTGTGGTGTACTGTGATGCTCCACATCAAGGTTTGGGTTGTGTACTAATGCAGAAAGATAAGGTAATTGCTTACGCTTCGCGACAACTCAAGGTGCATGAAAAGAACTACACAACTCACGATTTGGAGTTGGGTGCCGTAGTGTTTGCAATCAAGATATGGAGGCATTATTTATATGGAACCAAATGCATCATCTACACAGACCATAAGAGTCTTCAACACATCATGAATCAGAAAGAACTTAACATGCGACAGCGACGCTAGGTAGAGCTACTTAGCGACTACGATTGTGAAATCCGGTATCATCCGGGGAAAGCTAACGTGGTGGCTGATGCTTTAAGCCGCAAAGAACGCGTGAAACCATTATGTGCTCGAGCACTAGGTTTGACTATTCAAACTAATCTAAAGGCTCAGATTCAAATTGCACAAAACGAGGCATTGAAAGAAGAAAACCTTACGGGGGAAGAATTCCGAGGGTTGGATAAACAAATGACTCGCAAGGATGACGGCGTACATTACTTCGTGGATCGTATATGGGTCCCCAAAATGGGGAGGTGTACGTACATTAGTCTTGGATGAAGCACACAAGACTCGATACTCTGTTCATCCTGGTGCAGACAAGATGTACCACGATCTGAAGGAGTTGTACTGGTGGCCAAGCATGAAGAAGGATATTGCTATATATGTGAGCAAATGCTTGACTTGTTCAAAGGTCAAGGCTGAACACCAGAAACCATTGGGATTATTGTAACAACCTGAAATTCCCGAGTGGAAATAGGAGAACATCACTATGGATTTCATTACCAACTCCCGAGAACGCCAAGCGGACACGACACGATATGGGTCGTGGTGGACCGAATGACAAAATCTGCTCACTTCTTGCCTATCTGAGAAGACTATAAGATGGATAAGTTAGCAAGGGTGTACATCAAAGAGGTCGTGACACGGCACGGGGTGCCAGTGTCAATCATATCCGACCGAGACAGTCGATTCACTTCACGATTTTGGCAGACGTTACAGAAAGTGATGGCACTCGATTAGACATGAGTACAGCCTATCACCCCCAGACAGACGGCCAAAGTGAACGAACTATACAAACATTGGAAGACATGCTTAGAGCTTGCGTAATCGATTTTGGTGGTAGCTGGGACACTCATTTACCATTGATTGAGTTCTCTTACAACAACAGCTACCATACAAGCATTGGATGCGCTCCATTTGAAGCATTGTATGGACGGAAATGTAGATCGCCTGTGTGTTGGACCGAGGTTGGTGAAAGCCAGCTAACGGGTCCCGAAATCATTCAAGAAACCACCGATAAGATCTTCCAAATCAAAGACAGACTCAAAGCTGCTAGAGACCGCCAAAAGAGCTATGCCGACAATCGTCGGAAGCCACTAGAGTTTAACGTTGGGGATCGAGTGTTGCTCAAGGTCTCTCCATGGAAAGGGGTCGTACAGTTTGGAAAGAAAGGGAAGTTGGCCCCAAGATATGTTGGACCATTCGAGATCACAGAAAGAATTGGTCCGGTGGCGTACCGATTATGGTTGCCATAAGAGCTGAACAGTATACATGATACCTTTCATGTATCGAACCTCAAGAAGTGTCTAGCTGACGAATCACTTCATGTACCTATTGAGGATATCAAAATTGATCAAAACCTCCATTTTGTGGAGGAACCTATTGACGTCATGGACCGAAAGGTCAAAAAGTTGAGGCGCAGTAAGATACCTATCGTTCGTATAAGATAGAATTCCAAACGAGGGCCAGAGTTTACATGGGAACGTGAAGATCAGATGAGACTCAAATATCCACACCTATTCGAGGATGACGCCCTTGGACCTAGCACCAGTTGAATTTCGGGATGAAATTCCCTCAACTGGGGGATACTGTGACATCCGTCACCAAAGGTCCGTCTATCGACGTAATCTGTCAGTATTATTGTCGGTCATGCCTCACCCTTATAACTCATCTATGTGGATATTATACTCGTTTAGTTGCTTAGTTAACCTTATGTGTGTGCTATCGTAGCTTAAATCGTCATCACCTTGAAACATTAGCTAAGATTTGCCCCGTTAACATTAAACGCGTCATTTATATATATTAAAATAATTGTCACGAGTAAAATCATTTTTAACCTGTAAATAACATTAACGACATTTTATCATTAGTAAAAACAAGACTAATAAATAACGTTTTCAACCGAAACGAAATTTAGGAACTCGGGGCAAAATACAGGGATTAAAAGTGACATTTTGGCAAACCTGGGATGGGTATAAAAACCCCATTCCCAGCCCTTCTTCACCATCTTCATCTTCATCGCTTCTTCTCTTCTTCTTCATCTTCACCTCGATCTTGCACCAAAAATCAATCCGTTTGTTGCGTTTTCGTCGTCAAATCTTGGTTATCATCGTGAATACTCACTCCTAGCAGGTAGATAACCTCGTTTGACCCGTTTATTGCTCGATTTAGCTGCTGCGTTTTCTAGGGTTTCGGGTGCTCGGGTTCATCCGAGTACATGAGGTCATGTGGGCTTGTGTGTTGTGTTCCAGTGTGTGTTTCACGTCTAGACATGTTAGGATTAGTGTTCTGGAAGTTTTTGTGGTGTAAAACTCGTGTTCGGGCCGCCGAAGGCCGCCCTGCATCTTCCAGCAGTCGCGACCTGCTGCACAGGGCGACTGGGCCTTCCGGCCAACTGAGCCGTGCGACTGGGATGGGTCGTGCGACTGGGTAGGGCGTATGAGTGTGTCACGCGACTGAGCCGTGCGATTGGGCAATCGTGCGACTAAGTCAGGCGTATGGGTGTGTGCGATTGAATGCGAACGAATGAGTCGTGCGAATGAGTCAGTGCGAATGAAATGGAGTGCGATTGTGTGTGAGTCGTACGACTGAAAGGCCAATCGCACGAATAAATGTTCAATCGCACAAATGAAGCTGATTCGTGCGAATGAAGGTCCAATCGTGTGAATGGAGGTTGGGTCGTATGACTGAGTCTTGCATGGTACCACTGAGTGCTTAGTCGCACGAATGAAGGTTTAATCGTACGAAAGTAGCTAATTCGTACGACTGAAAGTCCACTCGTGCGAATGGAGTGTCAGTCGTGCGTCCAGTCCTATTGCATGACTAATGATGTGTGTATGCGTATGGATCCCCTCTTCGGAGATCTCACGACGATAATGTAATACTAATAAAGTGTCATAGCTTAACCATAAAGATTAAAGTCAACGCTATTAATAGGCACATACTATTTAAAATAACCTAGTCTGAGATGTGTATGACTGCTTGTGTGTGAACCACCCACGACCGAACCGAAACTGCCCGAATCTATTGTCATCGCTTTATTCTTTATGCTCGTTATTAATGCTTGTCAGTAACTGTCAATAGGTGTTTGACTGTTCATAGCTTCCTACCGTTGGAATCTTTCATCATACGTGCCTATCATCTATTCAGTGAGTTTCGTGGCCCCTTTTTACTCTTATAAAACCTTTTCGAATATTTTTCTACTTGGGGGAAAAGAATGCCCACTTATCTACTTAATTTCAGGCACCTTCCTTAGTGGAAGTTGGCTACTACTTATATGAGTAACTTACCTTGCTAAACATGTTGATTGATACTAGGGATAAATGGATGTCATGTAACTGGTTTAGGTGACATTCTATGTATATCGCGGATGTGGTGGGAATGCTGCGGAGGACCCTATACATAAGCATCCCCTGTATACCAAGAATGTGCTCAAACCGAGTTACATGATGATCCTGACTGTTTGCTGCTATATGAACTTGAACTATGTGCTATGTTACCCTATGTATGTTACTTAGGGGTTTTACACTACCATGCACTACTATTTGATGTTACGTGTTGATTTATGCTACTTGTGGATGCCATTGACCTTGGATGCTCTCGGCTGTGTGGTTCTTTTGTGTGGTTCTTCTATGTGGTTCTTCTAAGCTGATCATCCATTACAACCATTAGTCCCGGTAATTGGGAACTAAAGATTGGTTTGGTTGTAACCTATACGTATGCGCTGTGTGGATCCTGCTACGTCACGTTTAACTTGACACGTACGTGCTGTGTGGATCTTGCTACGTCAAGTTAAACTTATTATGCTATGGAAAACCTTATATTTTTATATAATCATTAATCCCGATAATGGGACCTAAGGATTGGTTTGATTATAAACTATACGTATGCGCTGTGTGGATCTTGCTGCGTCATAATGAACAATATACTTTTGAGAACACTTTCTTTATAGCCATCAATTCCCGTAAGGAACCGAACATTAGGTTTGGCTGTAGCCATTTATAACTAGTAAAACCGCCTATACATAAGTGTAGTCGCGGTAACTTTTACTGAACTTACTCACTGTTTTCATCTTAACATCTTTTATTACTTAAAACCAGCGAAGCTCACCAACAATTATGTTGACCGTTTTGAGCATTTCTTTTCAGGTGATCAGGGTAATTGAAGATCTAGGAGTGCTGCCTTTTAGAGGAGACCCTAGGATGCATTTTGTAATTATTACCCTTGTAAAGCTTGAACATGACTTTTTGTATACTTGTTCCCGAGTTGTCGGAATATTACATTACAAGTTATTATCAATGTTTATGTGATCTTCTTGTGCTTATGCTTATGACTATGCTGTCGTGAACATTGATTATACACGACACAAGTCTCCAATTATGTTCGGGTGTCGTCATGACACGCTTGTCATCATACTATTATTGCTACTCTATTGCATACCATGTGTTATGACGATCCCGTCTAGCTCACATTCCCCGTGTTTCCGCTATCAGCGGGGGTGTGACACGAAATGTGACAGGTGTAATCTTCATCATCCTCCAGCAGCACCGTGTCGGGTGTGTTTGAACTGCAGACGCCCGGGGCATCAAGCAAGAGACTGTAGAGTAGCGCCGAACCTGGTGGCACCCATCAACGCGGTTAACCCCGCTGGGACTGCCAGGGCTTGCTACGAGTGTGGAGCCCTCGATCACTTCAGGAATATGTGCCCCCGACTGAACAGGGCACCGGTTTAGCAAGGAAACAACCAACAACGGATAATGGCCATAGCAGGTGCTCAAGGCCAATTAAACCAAGGTAATGCTGCACGGGGTCATGCCTTCGTCATTGGAGCTAATGATGCCCGTCAAGATCCGAACGTTGTCACGGGTACGCACTTACTCAATAACCACTTCGCATCTGTACTGTTTGATACTAGAGCAGACAATATTTTTATATCATCTGAGTTTGTGCAAATGCTTGATCTGAGTGCCAGTAGACTAGAAACTAGTTACTCTGTAGAAATGGCAAATGGTAGGGTTGAACAGGCAGAGGAAATTATTAAGAACTGCACCCTAATATTGGAAGGCTAGGTCTTCAACATAGATTTGATACCTTTCGAGTTGGGGAGCTTTGACGTAATAGTGGGGATGGATTGGTTGTCGAAGCATGGAGCCGAGATTGTTTGCCGAGATAAAGTAGTGCGGATTCCCATGACAGACGGGAAAGTACTCAGAATACAAGGAGAGCGACCGGGAAGAAACTTGAAGCTTATCACCTGCATGAAAGCACGCCAAGGTCTACGAAAGCAGTGTTACACCTTTCTGGCTCACGTGGTAGAAAAGAAGGAAGAAGAGACAAAATTGGCAGACATTCCGATTGTACGGGATTACCCGAAAGTGTTCCCTGATGATTTGTCTGGATTGCCTCCTCCACGACAGGTGGAATTCCGTATAGAGCTAGTTCCTGGAGCTACACCGATAGCTAAGACACCGTATCGGTTAGCACCCTCAGAGATGCAAGAGTTGTCAAGCCAACTACAAGAACTACTGGAGAAATGTTTCATTCGACCGAGTCATTCACCATGGGGAGCACCGGTATTATTTGTCAAGAAGAAGGACAAGTCGTTTCGTATGTGTATCGACTACAGGGAATTGAACAAACTGACCGTGAAGAATCGGTATCCTCTTCCTAGAATCGATGACCTGTTCGATCAGTTGCAAGGAGCCTCGTATTTCTCTAAGATCGACCTTCGATCAGGTTATCATCAACTAAGAGTATTCGAGGACGATATTCCAAAAACAGCATTTAGAACTCGTTACGGGCACTATGAGTTCTTGGTCATGCCGTTTGGGTTGACCAACGCACCAGCTGTCTTTATGGATTTAATGAATCGGGTGTGCAAGCCTTATCTGGATAAGTTCGTGATTGTATTCATAGACGACATACTCATCTACTCCCGTTCGAAGGAGGATCACGAAAAACACCTCCAAGCAATTCTAGGACTGTTGAAGGATGAGAAACTTTTTGCCAAATTCTCGAAGTGTGAATTCTGGCTTCGAGAAGTGAAGTTTTTGTGTCATGTAGTTAACGAAAATGGAATTCTTGTGGACCCCGGTAAGATTGAAGTTGTGAAGAAATGGGATACTCCCCAAACACCCTAAGAAATACGGCAATTCCTAGGATTGGCCGGATACTACCGTCGTTTTATTGCGAACTTTTCAAAGATCGCGCAACCGTTAACGCTGCTAACCCAGAAAGACAAGAAGTTTGATTGGGGACATGTACAAGAACGAGCCTTCCAGACATTGAAAGAAAAGCTGTGCAATGCTCCAATACTGTCCCTCCCGGACGGAACTGATGATTTCATGGTATACTGTGATGCTTCACATCAAGGTTTGGGTTGTGTACTAATGCAGAAAGATAAGGTAATTGCTTACGCTTCATGACAACTCAAGGTGCATGAAAAGAACTACACAACTCATGATTTGGAGTTGTGAGCCGTAGTGTTTGCACTCAAGATATGGAGGCATTATCTATATGGAACCAATGCATCATCTACACAGACCATAAGAGCCTTCAACACATCATGAATCAGAAAGAACTTAACATGCGACAGCAACGCTGGGTAGAGCTACTTAGCGACTACGATTGTGAAATCCGGTATCATCCGGGGAAAGCTAACGTGGTAGATGATGCTTTAAGCCGCAAAGAATGCGTGAAACCATTACGTGATAGAGCGCTAGGTTTGACTATTCAAACTAATCTAAAGGCTCAGATTCAAATTGCGCAAAGTGAGGCTTTGAAAGAAGAGAACCTTGCGGGAGAAGAATTCCGAGGGATGGATAAACAAATGAGTCGCAAGGATGACGGCGTGCATTACTTCATGGATCGTATATGGGTCCCAAGATGGGGAGGTGTACGTACACTAGTCTTGGATGAAGCACACAAGACTCGATACTCTGTTCATCCTGGTGCAGACAAGATGTACCATGATCTGAAAGAGCTGTACTGGTGGCCAGGCATGAAGAAGATATTGCTATATATGTGAGCAAATGCTTGACTGAACACCAGAAACAATCGGGATTATTACAACAACCTGAAATTCCCGAGTGGAAATGGGAGAACATCACTATGGATTTTATTACCAAACTCCTAAGAACGCCAAGTAGGCACGACTCGATATGGGTCGTGGTGGATCAAATGACAAAATCCGATCACTTCATGCCTATCCGGGAAGACTATAAGATGGATAAGCTGGCAAGGGTGTACATCAAAGAGGTCGTGACACGGCACGGGGTGCCGGTGTCAATCATATCCGACGGAGACAGTCGATTCACTTCACGATTTTGGCAGACGTTACAGAAAGCGATGGGCACTCAATTAGACATGAGTACAGCTTATCACCCCCAGACAGACGGCCAAAGTGAACGAATGATACAGACACTTGAGGACATGCTGAGGGCGTGCGTTATTGATTTTGGTGGCAGTTGGGATACTCATCTACCGCTGATCGAGTTTTCCTACAATAACAGTTACCATACTAGTATCGGTTGTGCACCGTTCGAAGCGTTGAATGGACGGAAATGTAGATCGCCTGTATGTTGGGCCGAGATTGGCGAAAGCCAGCTAACAGGTCCCGAAATCATTCAAGAAACCACCAATAAGATCTTCCAAATCAAAGACAGACTCAAAGCTGCTAGAGACCGCCAAAAGAGCTATGCCGACAACCGTCGGAAGCCACTAGAATTTAACGTTGGGGATCGAGTGTTGCTTTAGGTCTCTCCGTGGAAAGGGGTCGTACAGTTTGGAAAGAAAGGGAAGTTGGCCCCAAGATATGTTGGACCATTCGAGATCACAGAAAGAATCGGTCCGGTGGCGTACCGATTATGGTTGCCACAAGAGCTTAACAGTGTACATGATACTTTCCATGTACATCGAACCTCAAGAAGTGTTTAGCTGACGAATCACTTCACGTACCTATTGAGGACATCAAGATTGATGAAAGCCTCCATTTTGTGGAGGAACCTATTAAGGTCATGGACCGAAAGGTCAAAAGGTTGAGGCGCAGCAAGATACCTATTGTTCACGTAAGATGGAATTCCAAACGAGGGCCAGAGTTTACATGGGAACGTGAAGATCAGATGAGACTCAAATATCCACACCTGTTCGAGGATGACGCCCTTGGACCTAGCACCAGTTGAATTTCGGGACGAAATTCCCTCAACTGGGGGATACTGTGACATCCGTCACCAAAGGTCCGTCTATTGACGTAATCTGTTAGTTTTGGTTGTCGGTCATCCCTCGCCTTCATAGCCCATCTATGTGGATATTATGCCTGTATGCTTGCTTGGTTAACCTTATGTGTGTGCTATCGTAGTTTAAATCGTCATCACCTTGGAACATTATCTAAGATTTGCCCCGGTAACACTAAACGTGCCATTTTTATATAAAAACTATTGTCACGTATAAAACCATTTTAAATTGTAAATATCATTAATAACATTCTATCATTAATAAAAACAAGACTAATAAACAACGTTTTCAACCGAAACAAAATTTAGGAACTCGGGGCAAAGTACAGGGACTAAACTTGACAAATTGTCAAACTAGGTTGGGTATAAATACCCTCTTCCCAGCCATTCTCTCTTCACTTCTTCATCTTCATCACTCTTCTCTTCTTCTTCATCTCCACCTCGATCTTGCACCAAAAATCGACCCGTTTGTTACATTTTCGTCGTCAAATCTTGAGTGTTATCGTGTATACTCGTTCCTAGCAGGTAGATAACCTCGCTTACCTCGTTTTTAGCTCGATTTAGCTGCTGCATTTCCTAGGGTTTCGGGTGCTCGGGTTCATCCGAGCACATGAGGTCGTGTGGGCTTGCATGTTGTGTTTTTGAGTGTGCTTCTTGTCTAGACATGTTAGGATATGGGGTCTGGAGGTTCTTGGTGTGTAAAACCCACGCCCGGAGCAGCTAGACGCTGCTCGAGTCTCAGCAGTCATGATCTTCTATGCAGGGCGACTGGGCCATTCGGCCGACTGAACCGTGCGACTGGGGTGCGTCGTGCGACTGGGTTAGGCGTATGAGTGCATCGTGCGACTGAGCCGTGCGGTTGGGCAAATCGCATGACTGATTCATGCGAATGAGTCTGTGCGAATGAATGTGTGTGCGAATGAGTCTATGCGAGTGAGTGTGCGTGCGATTGAGTCAGTGCGAATGAGATTGTGTGCGATTGTGCGTGAGTCGTACGACTGAAAGTCCAGTCGCACAAATGAAAGTTCAATCGCACGAATGAAGCCGATTCGTGTGAATGAAGGTCCAATCGTGTGTATGGAGGTTGAGTCGTATGACTGAGTCTTGCATGGTACGACTGAATGCTTAGTCGCACGAATGAAAGTTCAATCGCACGAATGAAGCTGATTCGTGCGAATGAAGGTCCAATCGTGTGTATGGAGGTTGAGTCATATGACTGAGTCTTGCATGGTACGACTGAATGCTTAGTCGCATGAATGAAGGTTCAATCGTACGAATGAAGTCGATTCGTATGACTGAAGGTCCATTCGTACGAAGGAAGGGTTGAGTCGTGCGTCCAGTCCTGTTGTATGACTGATGATGATGTGTGTGTGTGTGGATCCCCTTTTCGGAGATCTTACGACGATAAGGTAACATTAATAAAGTGTCATAGCTTGACCACAAAGATTAAAGTCAACGCTATCAACAGGCACATATTAATTAAAATAACATAGTCTGAGATGTGTGTGACTGCTTGTGTGTGTACTACCCACGACCGAACCGAAACTGCCCGAGCCTATTGATATCATCTTATGCTTTATGCTCGTTATTAATTCTTGTCAGTAACTGTCAATAGGTGTTTGACTGTTCATAGCATCCTACCGTTGGGAATATTCATCACACGTGCTTATCATCTGTTCAGTGAGTTTTGTGGCCCCTTTTTACTCTTATAAAACCTTTTCAAATATCTTTAACTTGGGGAAAAGAATGCTCACCTACTTAACTTGATTTCAGGCACCTTCCCTTGTGGAAGTTGGCTACTACTTCTATGAGTAATCTTAACTTGCTTATCTTGTGATTGCTGCTATGTGAACTTGAACTATGTGCTATGTTACCTCTATGTATGACTTAGTGGTATCACCCTACTATGCACTACTACTTGATGTTATGTGTTGATTGATGTTACCTGTGGATGCCATTGACCTTGGATGCTCTCGGCTGTGTGGCTCTTCTGTGTGGTTCTTCTGTGTGGTTCTTCTAAGCCGATCATCCACTACCACCATTAATCCCGATAAATGGGACATAAGGATTGGTTTGGTTGTAACCTAAACGTATGCGCTGTGTGGATCTTGCTACGTCTTAATAAACTATTTAAACTTTGGGAATGTTTCCTTTCAGCCATCAATTCCCATGTGGAACCGATGTTTAGGTTTGGCTGTAGCTACATAAAATCGGTAAACCGCCTATACATAAGTGTAGTCGCGGTAACGCTTATTGAACTTACTATTTACATCATTAATATCTTTTAATACTTAAAACCTGCGAAGCTCACCAACAATTATGTTGACCGTTTTGAGCATTTCTTTTCAGGTGAACAAGGTAATTGAAGATCTAGGAGTGCTGCCTTTAGAGGAGACCCTAGGATGCATTTTGTGATTATTACTCTTGTAGAGCTTGAACATGGCCTTTTGTATACTTGTTCCCGAGTTGTGGGAATTGACATTACAAGTTATCCTTAATGCTTATGTGATCATTTATGTTGTGCTTACGGCTATGCTGTCGTGAACATTGACAATACACGACACAGGTCCCCAATTGTGTTCGGGTATCGTCATGACACGCTTGTCATCATAATATTATTATTGCTACTCTATTGCATACCATGTGTTATGACGATCCCGTCTAGCTCACATTCCCCGTGTTTCCGCTATCAGCGGGGGTATGACAATGATGACGATGAACTGGATGGAAAAGTGGTATTCGTGTATGATGCATATACGTACCGAGGACATATATGAACCTTGATAGGTACATATATGTAACTTTTATAGCTATGAAAATGACGATCAGTACATATATATAACTGTGATAGCTACGAATATGACAATCAACTTAATGGAAAATGTATCATGGTATGGTACATATACGTACCCACGTACATACATGTAAATTAGTATTTTTGTTTCCAAGTTTTAAGTTATCAAGCTACATACTTACATAGGTGATGGATCAGGTTTGATGATCGGTTACATATACGTAAGACTACTCGTACACATACGTAACACTCCTGTTACATATACGTAACACTGTTGTCACATATGTATAGTACGTAAGTTAAGTTATATTGTGTAAAGGTAGTGATACGTGCATGTATCTTAGTTATCACAACTACCAAGTTAATAAAACATTTAGGCCTATTAAAATTTTAGGTTTATACGCATTTTTTTATAAATACATGCATCTAATTTTAAAAATTAAGAGAGATAAGAAAGAGAGAGAGAGAGAGAGAAAAGAGAATTTAGGGATTACAATAACTAAAAATGAAACTTTCCATATATTTGTAAATATGTTTTACCTATTATACCCTTACAACCTTATCAATAAATCATTTAACTATCATTTATTTACAATCTTACCATTGTGTGATCTCAACCATAGATTACACAAATCAGTGGTGGATTAGTGATTTTCTTAGTGTTCTAATAAACATGGTTTTCATTAGATCTCTCCCCTATATATATATACACATATATACATATACATATATACATATACATATATATACATATATATTCATATATATACATATATATACATACATACATCTATATATATACATACATATATATACATACATATATATATATACATACATATATATACATACATATATATATATATACATACATATATATACATATATATACATATATATATACATACATATATATACATACATACATATATATACATATATATATACATACATATATATATATACATATATATACATACATATATATATATACATACATATATATATACATACATATATATACATACATATATATATACACATATATATATATACATACATATATATATATACATATATATACATACATACATCTATATATATATATATACATACATATATATATACTGTCACACCCCCGCTGAGAGCGGAAACACGGGGGCGCGAGCGAGACGGGATCGTCACAACGCATGGTTAACAATAGAGATGCAATATATATGTAATTGATGACATAGCGTGTCATGACGACACCCGGCACAAATGGAGGCTTGCGTCGTGTTTAGTCAATATCCACGACAGCATAGCTATAAGCATAAACAGAAACTTGTAATTGATTCACATAAACGATTCACATAATCACAAAAATTGTATACTTGTAAAGTAATTCCCACAACCAGGGAACAAGTATCAAAAGAATAATTATTTGATGTTTGAAATCAGACTACAACGAAGTTCCAAAATGTATGTTTGTCAAGCATGTATAGTCTCAAAAATGCATCCTAGGGTCTCCACTAAGGCAGCACACCTAGATCTTCAGTTATCATGATCACCTGAAAAGATATGCTCAAAACGGTCAACAATATTGTTGGTGAGCTTCGCAGGTTTTGTCACACCCCAACCTTGACGGCGGAAACGTCGAGGAGTGAGAGTTAAGATCGTTCACAGCCACATAATGCTATTAATAATCCCAAATATTTATTAAGCATAAATTCCAATAGTACTATTACAAATATAAGTCTCAAGGAAATTTAAAATAAACATAACAAGTCATTTATTCCATATATTTATCTAGGTCCATTCCTAGATGTGTAAGCTTTGAAGAGTAGAATTTAAGCTTGAGTATTTCCTGAAACATGTTAAAAATAAATGGTCAACAATGATGTTGGTGAGTTTTCCATAGTTTCAATACATAGCTATATATAAAAGATGGCAATTCATGTTGTAAATTAGAAGACAAAGTAACTAGGGATGTAAGACAGGATGCACAATCAAACCTTGACAAAGTTTTACAAGTCTCAAACGTTAAAAGTATATACGATTAGCTAAGTGTACTTGGATCAACCAAGCAGGCTTGTCAGGCCCATAGATCTATGACGTCGCCAGGCTAGCAATAGTTAATGATTGTACATATATTCGACATTACATGGTAGCTACAAGGTCCAACTAACCACAACACACAAGTAAATTGCCATAAGTTTACAAGAGTCAAACGCGTTTACGAGTGTAATGTTTATAATATAACATGTTTCACCCAAAAGTGTGATAATAATAAAATGGGTATAGAAATACTTACATGATCAATAAATGTAAAGTTGACGATTTATAAGAATATAACAAACTTCGTTCCAACGTAAATCGTCACAATGCACCTAAAATATATGTTTATAAGGTTTAAGTTTAATAATCAGTTTAACGAATTAACGAGTATAAGAGGTCAATTTGGGTATCTGGGAATTCTTATAAGCACTTAAATATATTCTTTATATGTTTAAATATAGAGAATGTGAAATTGAATCGTTTATAATAATTAATAAAGTTTAAATATAATATTTGAGTAATTATTTGAAATAATCATGATCTAAACAATATTAAGTGAAAAGAAAACGTTTAGATCAATAATAATTTATTAATTATTTTTTTTAAAAATTATTCAAAACATTCTTTGTTACAATGTTTTATTACAAAATATTTATTTAATTAAACTTAGAAATATTACAGAAATTATTTGGTATCTTTAAAAATATTTGAAGTTTATAAAAACAATTTTTTATATTTATAAAAATTTTCTATAATTAATTTAAGGCTCAAAAGCCTTTAAAAAATTATGATGGTGCCCAGGTTCGAACCCAGGACCTCAAGCTTGCATTACGAGTGGGGAACCAGTGAACCAAGGCCGCGGCCGCGGTTTCACTTGATTTTCAAATCTTTTAAACACAACCCGCAATCCATCCTCCAATCCATATGAACCTTAGATCGAACATGTTCAAAATTGAACACCAAATCAACGTTGTTAACGGTTTAAATCATGGGGCTTTTGCTCCCCTTGTAAAAACGAGTAGGTAGGTGTGTTTAATTACCTGTTTAGAAATCCAAATTGACAAGAACAGATGAATGACAAGCCGCGACCGAGGGTGAATCGAGTATGAGTGTTTGATTGTGTTTTGATTGGAATTGAAGGTTCGGTATTTATGTTAGAAACTAATATGCGTTCCAGGTTGGTTGATTAGTCCACTAGTCGATGTTTCCACTAAATTTCGAATCGGTTTTAGCGGGGTGTTTGAGTTTGATTCTAAACCGCCTATTTGAGTTTAATTTTCAAATTTTTATGGGCCATAGGTTTGAATCTCTACGCGTGATTAGTGGGGGTGGTTGATTTGGGTCAAAACCGACTAATTTTGGTCGTTTTGGTCTCGTCGGAGTTCGGCCGGAGTTGGCCGGAGAGGTGGCCGGGAAATCGGGTGGGGGCTGGGTTTTAAATCGAAGTTACACATTTGGTCCCTGTGGTTACCATTTGGTTATTTTATGCTTAAAATTTTTATTTTAAGTTTTCAAATTGACAATAAGGCCCCTAGACTTATTTAATTCAAGTTTTTAAATATTTCAAAGTTTAATAAACTTATATAAATTATTATTGTTAATAACAACATTATTATTATTATTATTATTATTATTATTATTAGTTATTATTATTAATTTTTATAATTAAACTATTATTATTATTATTATTAGTTATTATTATTATTTTTATAATTAAACTATTATTATTATAATTATTATTATTATTATATTATTATTATTATTATTATTATTATTATTATTAGCAAAGCTAACTTTAAATTAACTCGAAATTACAAGATGTTACAGGTTTAAGTAGTAAATAAATTAAATGAAACAACATGTAAGTTTATATGAGTGACCACAATTACATTTATATGTAAGCGGTTTCGCCTGTTATTGATAGTTACAGCCAAACCTAGTCGTCGGTTCCACGCGGGAATTAATGGCCGTAAGGAAAGTACCACACAGCAAAATAAGATCCACACAGCGTATAAAGATCCACACAGCGTATAAAGATTCACACAGCGTATACGGTGTATGTTACAACCAAACCAATCCTTAGGTCCCATTTCTGAAATTAATGGTTGTATTGAAAGATCCACACAGAAGATCCACACAGAAGAACCACACAGCCAAATAGTGTCACCCACACAAGTAGTATCACTAGTAATGTAGCGTCACCAAGTAACATGCAAGGTGGTAACGTAGTATAGAATCATGAATCATGATATCATCATTCAGCAGATAAGTCGTTCATAATAGTAGTAGTAAGCCTCCACAAGGGAAGACGTATAGATACAAGATAAATAGATGAGCATTCTTTTCCCCCATGTTTATAAATGTTTAAAAGGTTGCATAAGTGTAAAAAGGGGCCACGAAACTCACTTGTTAAGTGGTAAGTATGTATGATGTAACTTCCCAAACTTGTATGTATGTATGAACGGTCAATCACCTATTGACAGTTATGTTAAGCATTAATAATGCGTCTGATGTCAACAATATTGTTTAATTGGGTCGGGTCGGATCGGTTTGGTCGTGGGTAACACTTGCACACAAACACGCGCAATAGATCTTATGTAGATCCAAGTACTAGAAGCGTTGCCATTGTCGATGATATTTGTGTAAAAGTGTTATTGTTGTCAGAGAAATACTTGGTAAGTACTTGTGTTATGAATTGTTTGTTGCTAATTGTAAAATGTTAAGTTGATTTGATTTGATATAACATTAATAAGTTTGATAGTGTTAGTCTTAAAGATCGTCATTAGCAATGGCAACCGTGTCGATGTCACCTTAACATCACACGACCACACACACCGCACACAGGAAGAATCCACACACAATGACTCCAATTGCACGACATGACTAGACGCACGACTAGACACTCCATTCGCACGAATCAACTCTCAATCGTGCGAATCAGCTTCATTCGCATGATTGAACCCCCATTCGTGCGACTAAGCAATCAGTCGTACCACACAACACCCAATCTCACGTCTCAACTTCCATTCGCACGATTCAGCCTGCATTCATACGAATTAGCTTCATTCGTATGACTGGACTTCCATTCGTGCGACTGGACCTTCAGTCGTGCGATACACGCACAGTCGCACACATTCATCCGCATTGACTCAATCGCACGACCCACATAATCGTATGGGCTTAGTCGTACGACTCACTCTCAGTCGCACGACAGACCCAATCGCATGGACTTAGTCGCACGACTCACCCAGTCGCACGACTCAGTCGCATGACAGACCCAGACGCCTGAACAGTAGGTTCGCGACTGCAAATCAAGGACCTCCAGAAACACATATCTAACATATCTAAGCAAGATGCACACTCAGAAAGGCAACACACGCACCCCCATGACCTCTTGTGCTCGGGTTGAACCCGAGCACCCGAAACCCTAGAATTCGCAGAAGTAAAACGAGCAAAAACGGATGACCAAGGTCGTCTACCTGCTTGAAACTTGTTGTCTAGGCTGTAGTAGTAGTCTAAACGGTGAAATCATGAAGAAAACGGGGCGGTTCTAGGTGCAAGGAGGAAGAAAGGTGAAGAAGAAGAAGATGAAGAAGAGATGAAGAAGAAGAAGTTATGAAGGATAGGGCTGGAATGTGGGTATTTATACCCAACCCTAGTTTGGCAATTTGTCACATTTAGTCTCTGAACTTAGCCCCCGAGTTCCCAAATTTGTTTCGGTTGAAAACTACGTAAATGGGCTAGTTATACTAATGATAGGGAAGTATTTAATGTTGTTTGTATCTTGAAAATGATGTTATTAATGACATTAATATTATCTAACATGATATATTTAACGATGTCGGTGGCGATGTTTGTAAACGTTTTAAGTGATAACGTTGCAAACAATGATATTACAAGTGTAAAAGATAACCAAGCAAGTATGATATCCACACGAATAGGTTATAAAGATGAGGAATGACCAATTGAAGATAAGATAACAGAAACACGTCAATTGACGGACCTTTTGGGGACGGATGTCACATATACATACATATATATATATACATACATATATATACATACATACATAGATATATATATATATACATGCATATATATATACATATACATACATAGATATATATATATATATACATACATACATATATATATACATACATACATATATACATATATATACATACATACATACATATAAACAAACAAACAAACAAACATACCCAGTAAGTCCCACTCAAGAACATACATACATATATATATATATACATATGTCACACCCCCGCTGATAGCGGAAACAATGCGAGCTAGACGGGATCGGGATGCGAGCTAGACGGGATCGTCATAACACATGGTATGATAGAGTAGCAATAAAATATGATGACAAGCGTGTCATGACGACACCCGAACACAAATGGAGACTTGTGTCGTGTATAATCAAAGTTCACGACAACATAGCCATAAGCACAACATAATGATCACATAAGCATTAAGGACAACTTGTATTGTAAATTCCCACAACTCGGGAACAAATGTACAAAAAGTCATGTTCAAGCTTTACAAGGGTAATAATTACAAAATGCATCCTAGGGTCTCCTCTAAAAGGCAGCGCTCCTAGATCTTCAATTACCCTGATCACCTGAAAAGAAATGCTCAAAAATGTCAACATAATTGTTGGTGAGCTTCACAGGTTTTAAGTAATAAGAGATGTTAAGATGAAAACAATGAGTAAGTTTAATAAAAGTTACCGCGACTACACTCATGTATAGGCGGTTTTACTTGTTATAAATAGCTGCAGCCAAACCTAATGTTCGGTCCCTTACGGGGATTGATGGCTGTAAAGAAAGTGTTCTCAAAAGTATATAGTTCATTATGACATAGCAAGATCCACACAGCGCATACGTATAGTTTATAATCAAACCAATCCTTAGGTCCCATTACCGGGATTAATGATTATATAAAAATAAAAGGGTTTTCCATATCATAATAAGTTTAACTTGACGTAGCAAGATCCACACAGCGCATACATGTCAAGTTAAACATGACGTAGCAAGATCCACTCAGCGCATACGTATAGGTTCAACCAAACCAATCCTTAGGTCCCATTACCGGGATTAATGGTTGTAGTGGATGCTCGCTTAGAAGAACCACACAGAAGAACCACACAGCCGAGAGCATCCAAGGTCAATGGCATCCACAAGTAGCATCAATCGACACGTAACATCAAATAGTAGCGCATAGTAGTGTAAATCCCCTAATTAACATACATAGGGTAACATAGCACATAGTTCAGGTTCATATAGTAGCAATCAGTCAGGATCATCATGTAACCCGGTTTAAGCACATTCTTAGTATACCAGGGATGCTTATATATAGGGTCCTCCGCAGCATTCCCACCACATCCACGATATACTTAGAAAGATGCCTAAACCAGTTACATGACATCCGTTTACCCTTAGCATAAATCAACACGTTAAGCAAGATAAGATACTCATCGAGTAGTGGCAGTCTTCTACTAGGGAAGATGTTTTATATCAAGTTAAGTAAGTGAGCATTCTTTTCCCCCAAGTTTGAAAATGCTATAAAAGTTATTTAAGCGTAAAAAGGGGCCACGAAACTCACTGAATAGATGATAGGCACGTATGATGATTATTCCCAACGATTGGTTGCTATGAACAGTCAAACACCTATTGACAGTTACTGACAAGCATTAATAAGGAGCATAAAGCATAAGATGATATCAATAGGCTCTAGCAGTTTCGGTTCGGTCGTGGGTAGTACACACACAAGTAGACATACACATATCAGACTAGGTTATTTTAAATAGTATGTGCCTGTTAATAGCGTTGACTTTAATCTTTTTGGTCAAGCTATGACACTTTATTACTTCATCATCGTGAGATCTCCGAAGAGGGGATCCATACGCACACACACATCATTAGTCATACAATAGGACCTGACGCACGACTGACACTCCATTCGCACGAGTGGACTTTCAGTCGTACGAATTAGCTACTTTCGTACGATAGAACCTTCATTCGTGCGACTAAGCACTCAGTCGTACCATGCAAGACTCAGTCATACGACCCAACCTCCATACACACGATTGGACTTTCATTCGCACGGATCAGCTTCATTCGTGCGATTGAACTTTCATTCGTGCGACTGGACTTTCAGTCGTACGACTCACGCACATCACACCCAATCTCATTCGCACTGACTCAATCGCACGCACATTCACTCGCACAGACTCATTCGCATGACTCGGTCGTACGATTTGCCCAATCGCACGGCTCAGTCGCTTGACACACTCATACGCCTAACCCAGTCGCACGACTCACCCCAGTCGCACGGTTCAGTCGGCCGAATGGCCCAGTCTTCCTGCACAGCAGATCGCGACTGCTGAGACTTCGAGCAGTGTCCAGCTGCTCCGGGCGTGGGTTTCACATACCAAGAACCTCCAGAACCTATATCCTAACATGTCTAGACAAGAAGCACACTCAAGGACACAACATGCAAGCCCACACGACCTCATGTGCTCGGATGAACCCGAGCACCCGAAACCCTAGAAAACGCAACAGCTAAATCGAGCTAAAAAAACGGGGTAAGCGAGGTTATCTACCTGCTAGGAACGAGTATACACGATGACACTCAAGATTTGACGGTGGAAACGCGAGAAAACGAGCGGTTTTGGTGCTAGAATGGTGAAGAAGTGAAGAGGAGAAAGATGAAGAAATGAAGAAGAAGATGGTGAAAATGGCTGGGAATGGGGCTTTTATACCCATCCCAGGTTTGCCAAAATGTCACTTTTAGTCCCTGTACTTTGCCTCGAGTTCCTAAATTTTGTTTCGGTTGAAAACGTTATTTATTGGTCTTGTTTTTATTAATGATAAAATGTTGTTAATGATATTTATAATTTAAAAGTGGTTTTACACGTGATAATAGTTTTTATAAAAATGGTGCGTTTAGTGTTAACGGGGCAAATTTCAGTTAATGTTTTAAGATGATGATAATTTAAACAACATTGATACACGCATAAGGTTAACTAAGCAAATAAACAGGCATAATATCCACATAGATAGGTTATAAGGTGAGGGATGACTGGCAATAAAAGTTTAATCAAACGCGTTAAATGACGGACCTTCAGGGACGGATGTCACAGTATCCCCCAGTTGAGGGAATTTCGTCCCGAAATTCAACTGGTGCTAGGTCTAAGGGTGTCATCCTCGAACAGGTGTGGATATTTGAGTCTCATCTGATCTTCACGTTCCCATGTAAACTCTGGCCCTCGTTTGGAATTCCATCTTATACGAACGATAGGTATCTTGCTGCGCCTCAACTTTTTTGACCTTTCGGTCCATGACCTCAATAGGTTCCTCCACAAAATGGAGGCTTTCATCAATCTTGATGTCCTCAATAGGTACGTGAAGTGATTCGTCAGCTAAACACTTCTTGAGGTTCGATACATGGAAGGTATCATGTACACTGTTAAGCTCTTGTGGCAACCGTAATCGGTACGCCACCGGACCGATTCTTTCTGTGATCTCGAATGGTCCAACATATCTCGGGGCCACTTCCCTTTCTTTCCAAACCGTACGACCCCTTTCCATGGAGAGACCTTAAGCAACACACGATCCCCAACGTTAAACTCTAGTGGCTTCCGACGGTTGTCGGCATAGCTCTTTTGGCGGTCTCTAGCAGCTTTGAGTCTGTCTTTGATTTGTAAAATCTTATCGGTGGTTTCTTGAATGATTTCGGGACCTGTTAGCTGGCTTTCACCAACCTCGGCCCAACATACAGGCGATCTACATTTCCGTCCATACAATGCTTGAAATGGAGCGCATCCAATGCTTCAAATGGAGCGCATCCAATGCTTGTATGGTAGCTGTTGTTGTAAGAGAACTCAATCAACGGTAAATGAGTGTCCCAACTACCACCAAAATCGATTACGCAAGCTCTAAGCATGTCTTACAATGTTTGTATAGTTCGTTCACTTGGCCGTCTGTCTGGGGGTGATAGGCAGTACTCATGTCTAATCGAGTGCCCATCGCTTTCTGTAACGTCTGCCAAAATCGTGAAGTGAACCGACTGTCTTGATCGGATATGATTGACACCGGCACCCCGTGCCGTGTCACGACCTCTTTGATGTACACCCTTGCCAGCTTATCCATCTTATAGTCTTCCCGGATAGGCAAGAAGTGAGCGGATTTTGTCATTCGATCCACCACGACCCATATCGTGTCGTGTCAGCTTGGCGTTCTCGGGAGTTTGGTAATGAAATCCATAGTAATGTTCTCCCATTTCCACTCGGGAATTTCAGGTTGTTGCAATAATCCCGATGGTTTCTGGTGTTCAGCCTTGACCTTTGAACAAGTCAAGCATTTGCTCACATATATAGCAATATCTTTCTTCATGCCTGGCCACCAGTACAACTCCTTCAGATCATGGTACATCTTGTCTGCACCAGGATGAACAGAGTATCGAGTCTTGTGTGCTTCATCCAAGACTAGTGTACGTACACCTCCCCATCTGGAGACCCATATACGATTCACGAAGTAATGTATGCCGTCATCCTTGCGAGTCATTTGTTTATCCAACCCTCGGAATTCTTCTCCGCAAGGTTCTCTTCTTTCAAAGCCTCGTGTTGTGCAATTTGAATCTGAGCCTTTAGATTAGTTTGAATAGTCAAACCTAGAGCTCGAGCACGTAATGGTTTCACGCGTTCTTTGCGGCTTAAAGCATCAGCCACCACGTTAGCTTTCCCCGGATGATACCGGATTTCACAATCGTAGTCGCTAAGTAGCTCTACCCAGCGTCGCTGTCGCATGTTAAGTTCTTTCTGATTCATGATGTGTTGAAGGCTCTTATGATCCGTGTAAATGATGCATTTGGTTCCATATAGATAATGCCTCCATATCTTGAGTGCAAATACTACAGCGCCCAACTCCAAGTCGTGAGTTGTGTAGTTCTTTTCATGCACCTTGAGTTGTCGCGAAGCGTAAGCAATTACCTTATCTTTCTGCATTAGTACACAGCCCAAACCTTGATGTGAAGCATCACAATACACTACAAAATCATCAGTTCCGTCTGGGAGGGACAATATCGGTGCGTTGCACAACTTCTCCTTCAATGTTTGGAACGCCTGTTCTTGTGCTTTCCCCCAATCGAACTTCTTGTCTTTCTGAGTCAACAAAGTTAACGGTTGTGCGATCTTCGAAAAGTTCGCAATAAAACCTCGGTAGTATCCGGCCAATCCTAGGAATTGCCGTATTTCTGAGGGTGTTTGGGGACTATCCCATTTCTTCACAGCTTCAATTTTACCGGGGTCCACATGAATTCCATTTTCATTAACTACATGACCCAAAAACTTCACTTCTCGAAGCCAGAATTCACACTTCGAGAACTTGGCGAAAAGTTTCTCTTCCTTCAACAGTTCTAGAATTTCTTGGAGGTGTTTTTCATGATCCTCCTTCGAACAGGAGTAGATGAGTATGTCATCTATGAATACAATCACGAATTTATCAAGATAAGGCTTGTACACCCGATTCATCAAATCCATAAAGACAGCTGGTGCGTTGTTCAACCCAAACGGCATGACCAAGAACTCATAGTGCTCGTAACGAGTTCTGAATGTTGTTTTTGGAACATCATCCTCGAATACTCTTAGTTGATGATATCCAGATCGGAGATCGATCTTAGAGAATACGAGGCTCCTTGCAACTGATCAAATAGGTCATCGATTCCAGGGAGAGGATACCGATTCTTCACGGTCAGTTTGTTCAATTCCCTGTAGTCGATACACATACGGAACGACCCATCCTTCTTCTTGACAAATAAAACCGGTGCTCCCCATGGTGAATGACTCGGTCGATGAAACCATTCTCCAGTAGCTCCTGTAGTTGGCTGGATAACTCTTGCATCTCTGAGGGTGCTAACCGATACGGTGTCTTAGCTATCGGTGTAGCTCCAGGAACCAGCTCTATATGGAATTCCACCTGTCGTGGAGGAGGCAATCCAGAAAATCATCAGGGAACACTTCCGGGTAATCCCGTACAATCAGAATGTCTGCCAATTTCGTCTCTTCTTCCTTCTTTTCTACCACGTGAGCCAGAAAGGTGTAACACTGCTTTCGTAGACCTTGGCATGCTTTCATGCAGGAGATAAGCTTCAAGTTCTTTCCCGGTCGCTCTCCTTGTATTCTGAGTACTTTCCCGTCTGACATGGGGATCCGCACTACTTTATCTCGGCAAACAATCTCAGCTCCATATTTCGACAACCAATCCATCCCTACTATTACGTCAAAGCTCCCCAACTCGAAAGGTATCAAATCTATGTTGAAGGCCTGGTTTTCCAATATTAGGGTGCAGTTCTTAATATTTCCTCTACCTGTTCAACCCTACCATTTGCCACTTCTACGGAGTAACTAGTTTCTAGTCTACTGGCACTCAAATCAAGCATTTGCACAAACTCAGATGATATAAAACTATTGTCTGCTCCAGTATCACCCTGGTTTCCTTGACCCCGTGCAGCATTACCCTGGTTTCCTTGACCTTGAGTGCCCGCTATGGCCAGTATCTGCTGTTGGTTGTTTCCTTGCTGACCGGTGCCCTATTCAGTCAGGGGCACATATTCCAGAAGTGATCGAGGGCTCCACACTCGTAGCAAGCCCTGGCATTCCCAGCGGGGTTAACCGCGTTGATGGGTGCCACCAGGTTTGGTGCTACTCTACAGTCTCTTGCTTGATGCCCCGGCGTCTGCAGTTCAAACACACCCCGGCACGGCATTGCTGGAGGACGATGAAGATTACACTTGTCACATTTCGGGTGCGGCCCAGCATATTCCCTCTTCCCTTGAGTCACGGCCATGAAGTTTCTGGTCTTTTGGCCCTTATCAGACTTTCCAGTACCAGACCGGCTTGATTCCCCAGCTTCCTTCCTTTTCTCTGCTCCCTTACCCAGCACCCCTGTTCTTATCATATCGTCAGTGATAGCGCCCGCTTTCAGAATAGCGCTCTGGATTGTAGGAGGAGCAGCTGCAGTTACCATTGCTCGGATTTGAGGCGTGAGTCCCTAAATGTACCTCTCGATCCTCTTAGATTCCGGAGTGACTAGCTGTGGAACTAGTCTATCCAGCTCGGGAATCGGTCAGTATAAGCTGCGTGCCCTGCCCCCACCATAGCATGATTCCAGAACTCATGCTCAAGCTTCTGCATCTCGTTGAGAGGGCAGTATTCCTCGGTAATCAAGGCTTTGAATTCATCCCAGGTCATCTGCATCGCAGATTCCCTTCCCTAGCTTGAACCAGGGTGTTCCACCAGGTTAGTGCTCTGCCCTGCAGTGAGCACGTAACATACTTGATCCGCTGGCTGTCGAGGCATTCACTGATGTCGATCACAGCCTTCATTTTCTCAAGCCATCTAATTAGGACTATCGCCCCACCTTTCCCATCGAAATCCCGGGCTTACAGGCCACAAACTCCTTGTAAGAACAGCCCCGTTTGGCGTTAGCAGCCCCAGCTTCATTTCCTGTTGTGCCACCATTTCCAGTCTCCTGATTGCTTTCATTCCCAATCTGGTTCCCAGTGTCCTCGTTTTCATTACCACCGTCCCGTGGGGGTGGTTTTGCTGTTGCAGCGCGTCGCTCACCTGAGCTACGATAGTTGGAATCAGGGCAGTCAATGTTGAGCAATTAAGGCTACCATATCAGAGTTTCCAGCCTCTTGGTTATTGCCAGAAGGGCCTTCATTTTCTATTGGAGGTCTACCCCTGCCTCTGCCTCTACCCCTCGGGGCTTCACTTCCGCTACTATTGCTGCGGGTAGATCTTCGAGGCGGCATGTTCTATTCATACAAGAGGCAACATATAAGCTTTAGTCACATTAAGATACACAAGTACTTACTATCAAATTCCAATGTTTCGTGTTCCAGTCGGTCAAGATCACCATGCAGCCCATTTTAAGCATATTCTCGGTATACCGTGGTGTTTATATATAGGGTTCCCCGCAGCGTTCCCACCACACCCACGATGTATCGAGAATGATGCCTAATCCGGTTACATGACATCCGACCTTCCTTCACATCATATCCATAATAATCCATCACGTCAACTGAGAGCCAAACATGTAGTCACGTATAGTCTGGCGGAGGTTGTCTATCTCGCGTCCTAGAAAGGACTCAGACATAGCCTCCTCGGGTCGGTCTCAGTATCTAGGTCAAGCGCAATGTATGATCTGTGATGATCTTTTCGGGTCTAAATACCCGAATTGGTTATGATAACTTGGCGCACAGAGGGAACGGAAGATCTAATAGAGAGCATCTCATAAGGGACGAGCACAAGGGCTCAAGTACAAGGTGTAGATCACATGATAGAAGGATAATCAAACATGTAAGGAGGAACACATACACGAGATATATAAATGCACACAAGCTTAAGCATGCAAATCTACATGAAGGTTCCTAGGTTATAGTTTAGGTCAAGTGTAATTACCTAATTCTCTATAACCAATGGCTCTGATACCAGTCTGTCACACCCCCGCTGATAGCGGAAACACGGGGAGCGAGCTAGACGGGATCGTCATAACACATGGTATATGATAGAGTAGCAATAAAATATGATGACAAGCGTGTCATGACGACACCCGAACACAAATGGAGACTTGTGTCGTGTATAATCAAAGTTCACGACAGCATAGCCATAAGCACAACATAATGATCACATAAGCATTAAGGACAACTTGTATTGTAAATTCCCACAACTCGGGAACAAGTGTACAAAAAGTCATGTTCAAGCTTTACAAGGGTAATAATTACAAAATGCATCCTAGGGTCTCCTCTAAAAGGCAGCGCTCCTAGATCTTCAATTACCCTGATCATCTGAAAAGAAATGCTCAAAAAGGTCAACATATTATTGGTGAGCTTCGCAGGTTTTAAGTAATAAGAGATGTTAAGATGAAAACAGTGAGTAAGTTTAATAAAAGTTACCGCGACTACACTCATGTATAGGCGTTTTACTTGTTAAAATAGTTGCAGCCAAACCTAATGTTCGGTCCCTTACGGGGATTGATGGCTGTAAAGAAAGTGTTCTCAAAAGTATATAGTTTCATTATGACGTAGCAAGATCCACACAGCGCATACGTATAGTTTATAATCAAACCATCCTTAGCTCCCATTCCGGGATTAATGATTATATAAAAATAAAGGGTTTCCATATCATAATAAGTTTAACTTGACGTAGCAAGATCCACACAGCGCATACGTGTCAAGTTAAACATGACGTACCAAGATCCACTCAGCGCATACGTATAGGTTCAACCAAACCAATCCTTAGGTCCCATTACCGGGATTAATGGTTGTAGTGGATGCTCGGCTTAGAAGAACCACATAGAAGAACCACACAGAAGAACCACACAGCCAAGAGCATCCAAGGTCAATGGCATCCACAAGTAGCATCAATCGACACGTAACATCAAATAGTATGCATAGTAGTGTAAATCCCCTAATTAACATACATAGGGTACATGGCACATAGTTCAGGTTCATATAGTAGCAATCAGTCAGGAATCATGTAACCCGGTTTAAGCACATTCTTAGTATACCAGGGATGCTTATATATAGGGTCCTCCGCAGCATTCCCACCACATCCACGATATACTTAGAACGATGCCTAAACCAGTTACATGACATCCGTTTACCCTTAGCAGAAATCAACACGTTAAGCAAGATAAGATACTCATCGAGTAGTGGCCGTCTTCCACTAGGGAAGATGTTTTATATCAAGTTAAGTAAGCGAGCATTCTTTTCCCCCAAGTTTGAAAATGCTATAAAGTTATTTAGCATAAAAAGGGCCACGAAACTCACTGAATAGATGATAGGCACGTATGATGATTTCCCAACGATAGGTGGCTTATGAACAGTCAAACACCTATTGACAGTTACTGACAAGCATTATAAGGAGCATAAAGCATAAGATGATATCAATAGGCTCTGGCAGTTTCGGTTCGGTCGTGGGTAGTACACACACAAGCAGACATACACATATCAGACTATTTTTTAAATAGTATGTGCTGCTAATAGCGTTGACTTTATCTTTGGTGTCAAGCTATGACACTTTATTAATGTTACTTCATCGTCGTGAGATCTCCAAGAGGGATCCATACGCACACACACATCATTTCATACAATAGGACCTGACGCACGACTGACACTCCATTCGCACAGTGACTTTTAGTCGTACGAATTAGCTACTTTCGTACGATTGAACCTTCATTCGTGCGACTAAGCAGTCGGTCGGACCATGCAAGAATCAGTCATACGACCAAACCTCCATACACACGTTGACTTTCATTCGCACGGATCAGCTTCATTCGTGCGATTGAACTTTCATTCGTGCGACTGGACTTTCAGTCGTACGACGCACGCACAATCGCACACAATCTCATTCGCACTGACTCAATCGCACTCACATTCACTCGCACATACTCATTCTCATGACTCGGGTCGTACGATTTGCCCAATCGCACGACTCAGTCGCGTGACCACAACTCATACGCCTAACCCAGTCGCACGACTCACCCCAGTCGCACGGTTCAGTCGGCCGAATGGCCCAGTCACCCTGCACAGCAGATCGCGACTGCTGAGACTTCGAGCAGCTCCAGCTGCTCCGGTGTGGGTTTCACACACCAAGAACCTCCAGAACCCATATCCTAACACGTCTAGACAAGAAGCACACTCAAGGACACACATGCACAGCCCACACGACCTCATGTGCTCGGATGAACCGAGCACCGAAACCTAGAAACGCAGCAGCAAAATCGAGCTAAAAAACGGGGTAAGCGAGGTTATCTACCTGCTAGGAACCAGTATGCACGATGACACTCAAGATTTGACGGTGGAAACGCGAGAAAACGAGCGGTTTTGGTGCTAGAATGGTGAGAAGTGAAGAGGAGAAAGAGGAAGAAATAAAGAAGAAGATGGTGAAAATGGCTGGGAATGGGGTTTATACCCATCCCAGGTTTGCCAAAATGTCACTTTAGTCCCCTGTACTTTGCCCCGAGTTCCTAATTTTGTTTCGTTGAAAACGTAATTTATTGGTCTTGTTTTTATTAATGATAAATGTGTTATGATATTTATAATTTAAAAGTGGTTTTCACGTGATAATAGTTTTTATAAAAAGGTGCGTTTAGTGTTAACGGGGCAAATTTCAGTTAATGTTTTGAGATGATGATAATTAAACAACATTGGTACACGCATAAGTTAACTAAGCAAATAAACAGGCATAATATCCACATAGATGGGTTATAAGGTGAGGATGACCGGCAACAAAAGTTTAATCAAACGCGTTAATGACGGCCCTTCGGTGACGGATGTCACAACATACATACATACATACATACATACAATACATAAATACATACATATATACAGGTATGTATGTATGTATATATATACATATATACGTGTATATATATATACGTATATATATACGTATATATATACGATAATTATACGTATATATACGTATATACGTGTATATATATATATATATATACACGTATATATATACGTATATACGTATATATACGTATATATATACGTATATATATAGATATATTTATACGTAATATATATGTATGTATATATATGTATGTATATATATGTATGTATATATATTGTGTAGTATATATATTAGTATATATATATATATATATATGTATATATATACATATATGTATATATATATGTAGTATGTATATAGATATATATGTATGTATATATGTATATATGTATATGTAGTATATATATATATATGTATTATTATGTATATATTGTATATAATGATATATATGTGTTATATATAGTAGATATATATATATATGTATATATCTGTATATGTATGTATATATATATATATATATATATATCTATGTATGTGTATATATATATAGTATGTTGATGTATATATAGTTATATATATATTATATATATTATATATATATGTTATAACTGTATATGTATATATCTATATATATGTATGTATATATATCTATGTGTATATGTGTATATATATATATGTATATATATATAGTATATATATGTATGTATGTATGTATGTATATATATGTATATATTATATGTATGTATATATTATATACATATTTATGTATATATATATTATGTAGTATATATATATATGTGTATGTAGATATACATACATATATATATATATATTATTATATGTATATATATATATATATCTGTATATGTATATATATATATATATGTATGTCATACATATAATATTATGTATGTGTATATATATATATATATATATATATATTATATTATGTATATAGATGTATATATGTTTATATATATTATATGTATATATATGTATATATATATATCTGTTGTATATATAGTACGTATATATATATGTACGATATATATATGTATATATATATATATATGCATATATATGCATATATATCTATATGTATGTATATGTATATGATATGATATATGTATAATATATGTATATATATATGTGTGTGTGTGTATATGTTGTGTGTAGTGTGTGTATATATATATACCCCTATAATTTACATCTTCAACTTTGGTGTCACATATTTTTCATCTTTTATAATTCTTTACTCATTTTGGTTTAAATTTTATATTTTTACTTATGTACCACCCCTATATTTACATCTTCAACTTTGGTGTCACATATTTTTCATCTTTTATAATTCTTTACTCATTTTGGTTTAAATACTAAGAGTTAACATGTCGTAACGTGCGTGCGTGATAAAGTGTTTTACTTTTTTCCCATTTAATGGCTTTGTCTCAACACACAGGTCCTAGATCGACTTAGTTATTGATTTTAATGTTTTTATTTAGTGTGATATTGTGGTTGGATAAATGTTTTGTAAGATATTAGTGGAAACTAAATTAGTTTGTATTTGGCTATCTTTTAGTAGTATATGTCTTTTGGTTTGATTTCTATTGGTTTTGGTTGTATAAAATTTTGCTTCTTCGATGTTGATAAAATTTAGTTTTGCCTGAAGTTTTTATATAATTCTGGATTGATAAAATTTAATATTTACTTGATTCAGCAATAGTAGCAATTAAGTTCCTCTTTAGATAGTCCTATGATTTTTGTATAAAGATAAAACTTGATTCAGCAATAGTAGCAATAAAGGTAACTACTCGATTCAGCAATAGTAGCAATAGTAGCAAGTTTAATTTGATGAAATTAGTTTTGTCTTAAGTTGAAGAAGGTAAAGAAGAATACACTGATGGTGATTTGGAGGAAGTTCGTGAAGATTGGGCGCGTATGTATCGAATTTCATTTATATGTAGGCCTGAAATGATATATTTGGACTTGTGTTGGTACTGGTATTGGACTTGTATTAGTATTTGTACTAATTGAATTTGGACTTGTTTTATGCTTTGTAGTTGTAATTAACAACTTTTGTAAACTTTGTTGGTATTTAATGGATTTCGCTTTTAATGTTATTCGACAATTGTTTTAGAAAACAACAGGTAAATTTATTAAAAATAAAAAAATTAAAAATGCAGCTAATTTTATGACGTGCATTGCGCGTCATCTATTGCACGTCATAAAAATTTCATAGATGACGTGGATGCTGTCATCTAGTCATTTATGACTACCCTTCCTTGACGCGTATTGCCGTCATCTTTTGCACGTCATAAATACGCGTCATCTTTTACGCGTCATAAACAGATTTTATGACTACCCCTTATCTGAGACTATATTTTACCTTTGTTCATGTTGTGTTGTTGCTATTCTCAGGAAAGTTTTATAGTAATTTACGTTACATCAAGGCCCTAATGAAACCAAAATGGTAGTCTGACTCTGGTGTGGTAACATTTCTTGCTTGCAGCCACAATGGGTAGCCTGCTTTGAGCCTGAAATGAGTTAATTTTTAAAAAACTAACGAAAATGTTACTTTCTTATATGCTTTAAATTTGGTCCTTAAATGTTGATGAGTTGACGAGGTGGATTTAAGACCGGTGTCCATAATGCGTGCAACGCGCGTGGATGATCACCACTAGTTGGTACTCACAAACGAGTCTTAAGATTTAGAAGCATTATGGATATGAATGTTGAGCTAGGAGGTTTGGGTAGAATACTGCGACTTAAATAATTTTTATGTGTTGAATGTTGTCCCAACCAACGCCCTAGGTGTTCCATATGAACAAGGTCATATCAGTTTCATCACGAGTGTTGTGAGGGCTTCACGACTTACCTGAGGAAATATAATCTTATTCATGGCAAGGACATACCAAACCATTGCTTCAAACACACTAAAGTAAAAGCTTCTACAGTAACTTCAGAATCTGCATTGTTTCTAGTGGCGGGGTTATCGATACGAAAAAAAATCACTCCGGAGGTGGTGGAGTTTGCATTTGCGTAAATGATCATTTGAACGTGGTTGGGTCGTATACAAGATCGAAACAACTGTCGAACATAAAATAGTACTTGTATGAAGAATAGACGATGAAGAGGTGAAAGGACTATCTTCTAGTCTATTCGACGAAAAAACACACCTATGATGCGGAGGCCATATGCATTATAGTTCCAATGAAGAATAAAAAAAAAAACGGTGACGAACAAAATGAAAAAGCATAGTAAATAATTTAATATAGGATCAGCGTATTGCGACATGGCCCTTACACATGAAAAAATAAAAAGGTGAAAGAAATTTAGAAGAAAATGTAAACATAAAATTATCTATCCATATAATAACATAACCTTAGCTATAAATAACTTTTCAGATCTTTAATATTAGCCAATTTTTCTTTTATATACTTTAAAATCAACTTAGATAATGGTATCCATCCATAATGTTTTTATACATAGTAGTTTTTCTTTTTTTTTTCCTTTTTATAAGTCTTGCAATGACCCTTATATCATACTTAGTATTTAATTTGGGAAGAGTTATACTAAAAAAGATATTTAATTTAAAAAGTCTAATATTTTATTTTAAATATATGTTATATTTGTTATTATTTTTTAATAGATTATATAAGCATTCTATTATTCATTGTGTTTACCATTAGAAATACACAATGATTTTATTTTTAACAATATATTTTCAAAACTCATAATATTAAAGATAACAAAATGACGATCAAAAGACACAATGAGATATTGTGCTATTATGTCATTATTATTAATGTATTACATTAACTAGTTGTTAATTTATTATTGTATTTTACATATTGGAGATACACATCAATTTATTTCATCATTATATTTTTTAAAATTCATCATCTTAGAAAAAACATAAAAGTATTCAAAGTTAACACAATAAACAACAGAAAAATACAATGATAAGATATGAGCTTGAACACGTTTATTTTTATCTTTTATATAACAATACTGTACTCGTTTAAAGATAAAAAATGTTTATTTTTATGGGTAATTTTTATAAAAAAAATAATATCATATATAAAAGTTATGGATGTTAAAAAAATAAAAGAACTTGTAAAAAGTCAACAAAAGTGGTTATTACTAAAATATCACTCTAACAAATTTTTCCTTACAATTTAATTTTAACCATTGATTAAGATAGTGGATGATTGAAATTACTTCTTAGAGTTTTTAGTTTTAGAAGAATTTCTATTTGAAACTTTCTCTTTTAGTTTTCAAATTAATTTTTATTTTTTATAATAACTTTCTTTCATAATTTATTTTTTAACAAACGGAATTTATGCTTGTCTTTAGCTTTTCTTGTCATTGTTTCCATAAAAGTTTGTTGAAAACATAGTCATATTAAAAATCACGTTTTCTCTTTTGCATCGTATTTACAATAAAGAATGACTTTGATGACCAAGTGCATTTTTGGGGTTTTATGACACTTTGATGCTTACTTTTACTAGGAGTAGATATTATAGTTATGTGTCTTTTTTGATTCATTAGGGTTTTATGTTGGAATAACCATCGCTACGACATGTTTTTGTATTCATTTTGAGATCGTGGTTGTAACACCCGGTTATTTTTTGGTAAAAAGAAAAAATAAAAGCAAAGGAAAAGAAAAAATGTAATTTAACCCAAGTAGAGGGGTTTTAAAAGTGTCAAAGGACAAAAAGAATAAAAGTTGGTGAATAAAGGTGGTATGGCCGCCCATTTTGGTCTGCACAACACTCTCATTCGGATTGTAGAGAGAGCAGAAACTTTTGGGAATTTTAGAAGAAACAAGAACTTCGAAGTTTTGGTAAGAATTTTCGAATTTATGATGCTTTAGACAATTCTAGACTTGGTTGTATGCTTATAACCTATGATTGTGTGTTCGGGTATGTGTGTATGTGTGTTTTAGGTGCTAGAAACGTCTGGGAAACTCAAAGAGAAGGGTATAAGCTCAAAAGCAACGAAGGTGAGTTTCTAGACCCCTTTTAACATGTTTTAACTGATTTGGGGCTGGAAAATGCATGTGAACATGTTTTATAAAATGGTTTTACCCGTACGTATGTGTGTATGAATGTGTATGTGGGTGGGTGTAAATTTGGGGTCTATAAGAATGTATGTACATGTTATGATGCTTAGAATGTTGGTACTAAGCTTAGATTATGATTTAGAATGATTTGGGACTGATTTATGATGTTAAAAGTGGAAGTTAGTTACCCAACCGCCTGAACAGTGGACCATGCGTCCAACGGCTTAGTTTTTTAAGTGTTTCCAACCGCCCAATATGCCATGTGCCTAAACAGGGCCCATGCGTCTAGAAAGAAAATGACCAAGTGCAGACCCATGCGCCTAAATAGGACCCATGCGTCTAAATAGGCCCATGCGTCTAAGTAGGAAAACGGCTAAGTGCAGGCCAAAACGTCTGAACAGGGCCCATGCGCCTAAACAGGCCCATGCGTCTAAGTGAAAAAGTGACTAAGTTAAGCCCAGACGTCTGCATAGTAGCAAAACGTCTGAACAGGGCAGAAGTGCCCAAATAGTGCCTATGCGTCTAGACCCTTAGAATAATTTTCTAAAATTCTGGAAAAAACAAAAAGTCTAGTGTTTTGACTAAGGTTGACTTATGGGTAATGATTACCCAATTTAAGTATAATTATGAGATCTGGAAAAAACAAAAAGTCTAGTGTTTTGACTAAGGGTGACTTATGGGTAATGATTACCCAATTTAAGTATAATTATGAGATGTTAGGGTTATGGGTGTATGTATGACGTATGATGGGTATAAAATGTTATGAATGACGTATAGCAACGTACGATGTGTTATCTTTTAATAATGATTAGACGTATTTGTATATATTATAAAATAGGTTATATATTATGTTATTACTTTACGTAGTATGACGAACGAATGAAAGAACGTAAAGAATAACGTAATGAAAGGAAAGATAACATGATGAAAAGTAAAACGTAATGAACGAACGAATGGCTGCAAGCAAATGAAATGAATGGAGGTGCACGACCATGTTGTCGTTAGCTCAACTGTGATGCGGGTTAGCTACCCCAAAGGATGCACACAGGGTCAATCTTTAAGATGACAAGGCCCTTGGTATGCCATAGGTGACTAGATCAGCTTCGTGCACAATGTTCGTGGTTTAATTACCACAGGTCCAGCATCAGCTTCGTGCACAATGTTCGGGGTAGGACCAAATGGTTTGTATGAACGGGAGAGATGACTTGCCCTAGGTGACTGGATCAGCTTCGTGCACAATGTTCATGGTTTAATTACCACAGGTCCAGCATCAGCTTCATGCACAATGTTCGGGTATTGTCATCAATCCATATGAATGTAAAAGAATGACGTAACGTACTAAGAAAGAAAGAAAGTAAGCAAACAAGTATGAATGTAAACGAACGATAATGAGTACGTTACGAAAGAATGAGAATGAAAATAAGATAATGTTAAATGAAAGCATGTTATGATTCTGATGAAGAATGATGAATGTTAACGAAAGTAAAAGTAATACTCTCTACATGTACGTATGTTGCATGATCACGTGAGAATGTAAAGAAAGGTTTTAACGAAAGTAAAGTATTTATTTATAAAACTAGAACTCACTCAGCAACGCTGACTTTTTGTGTTTTCTAGTTGGCAGGTAATAGTTGCTGAGGAAGGCACGGGGGCAGCTACTTGGCATTTTTATGATGGCATCCATTCGCATAATAATGATATTTTTGTGATGTAATGCTATTTATAATATTTTGTAATAGATAACAGTATTGTATACGTTGTAAAAGTTGTCATTAAAATATGTGAAATGGTTTCGTTAAATTTCCGCTACAATGTTTAAATGATTGTAGTTTTATGTGCGGTGAATAAACAAAGTGTGAGGTGCCCAGGAACGGGGCTTACAGTGGTAGATTCTTCGCGCAATGCGCGTTAGAAGAAACCTAGTTTTATATATATAAAAAGTATAGGGACCAAGTTAAAAGTAAAAAAAGTTAGAATTATTTGTAAAAACATCTAGATGTATTGGGTTAAAATAAAATAGTTAAGACTAAAAAAAACAAAAGCTAATTACAACATACTAAAGCACATGGTACAAACTAGTTTATATACAATATAATGTCCTACTTGATTCACACGGTACCTTACCATATTCGACCCCACCTAACTATAGCTGATTAGGCATGGGTACGGTTTTGCTTGTACCGTACCTAACCCTGAACCGGAAACCATACCGCTGCTACCTGGTTCATATCCTACTTGATCTATTAGTTACGGTTCCTACCGAAATTAGTTCCAAACAAAACATGAAATGTGTACCTGTAACCAAAGGTGGGCCAAAGAAAAAGGTCCGAACATAACCAGCTTTAAACTAGACCTGAAACAATTTTGAAACTGATTTGATAAGAATCAGTTAGGAACCGTTTCTAACTGTAAGGTTGAAATTAGTTGTAAGTGGGAAACGGGTTGATCAGCCTGAACCGGGTCAAACCCGAATCAAACCGGTCAAAACATGATTTCAACTCCGTCAAATCCACTCAAAAAACGGGTAAATCCACTCAAAATAGGTCTCCAAACCGAACATCAATCCAAAAAATGGTTTTAGCTTTTGCTGATCAAATACGAAACCGGTTTCAAATAAAAAGTTTATTTATGCGCCTCTAGTTCGAGACTTAGATATAAATCTGATTACAATTTTACTATGAAAACCCAAACATATCAAACTTAATTAAGGAAAAAGAGGGTAACGTGTATAATGGTTCGACTCCAACTAATACACGTATTTTAATATGTAAAGTCTAATCTGCTTGACTTGAGGTTTAATGTACCTTCTATAATCAAAACTATCTAAGATTCATTTGTTTCATAGGCACTGGTCGGGTTAAGGTAACGGCAGAGCCCTTCTTGATTTGTTTAAATGAAATGTCTCGTATGTATTCTAGAAATTATCTAAACCACATGCATTCTCGATTGTTATCGTATAATCTGATAAGTTCATCATATTTGATGGTTTGTTGTTTGGTTTGCTTTCTCGATCTCTAAGAAATTGTTGTGTGCATGCCTTATGTGAATAGTAACTTGACTCGGCCATGCTTAATGTGAGGGTAGCCCGGGGGCTATCCGTGAGCTCTCGTTTTGAAGTGCAAAATAAAGAATTACCATTGTATTTATCGGAATACACTGAGCAAAAATTAGGATATCTTTCACATTTTAAAAAGCTTAGATTAATATAAGATTAAAAGCTCAACCCTGAAAAAAGTTTAACAATCCTAAGAAATTTTATGAGCTACTCAATTATTATAAAACGACCCCAAAAAAAATAAGTAATAAATATAAAATAATTAGTTTGAATTAACTAAGTCATTTATCTTAGAAAGATATTCAAATACAAAGTGTATTTTACTATAAAATGTGAGAAGACATAATGAGTCAAAAAAAGTCACAAGAAAAATTATATATCACAATCTTAATTAAATTTTAAAAATTAATTCCGAGCTTTTGTTCCCCTAGCCGTCCTCACTAAGAAAAAAAAAAACGAAAAATAAAAAACAATTAACATTTTTCTATTGTGTCATTTATGAAATACACACTGATTCATTGTATCATACGAAAGACACAATGACGTCATTGTGTCATTATGAATGACACAATGACGTCATTGTGTCTTTACGAAAGACACAATGACGAAAGACACAATGACGTCATTGTGCCAAAAAAAGACAATGAATTTTTTTTTGAAAGAGGACGACGAGAGAAACAGAGACTCCAAAGTACTTTTTGAAATCGATTCAGATTGTGAGATATAATTTTTTGTAACTTTTTAGCCTCATTGTGTCTTCTCACACTTTGTAGTAAAAATACACTTTGTAAAATAATCTCACCCATTTATCTTATTAGCTGACTATTTGATAAATTTATTATTAGTTATTAATTAGTAGATTAATAAATTAGATTATTTGATTTATTCAGTGATTGCTTGTTGAATACTTGATTGTTGAATGTCACCCTGATGGGTAAATAGGAATGTACTCAAGTCGTGCAGAGCCTCTGATTGTTTTGACATAAAAGAGCTTGATTTCATGCCCAAGCTCTGCTCGTGTAGAATGTTAATTGTAAGGCTCGAGTTCATCTCGTGTGAAAGTTTAATTTTAATAGTCGAGGTTGTTTATTTGGAGTTTTCAAACTCAAGCTCGGCTTAAGATTCTTTTGCAAATTGACTCCACTTGAGTAACAACGTTTATTTTGTCTCCATTTGAGTACAAAGATTGAAAAAGTTCTTGTTTCAGTCCAATTTTACAACGCCGTTTGAATGTGCCGTAAATAGGAGGCACGCGCGCTGCACATGAGGGTATTTCGGTCATTTCATGTGTAATTGGTCTCTGTTCGCATATGATCAAATTGAAACTAGGTCAAATCTCTTAAACTCATCCCCCGTTTTTTCACTTCTCTGATTTCACTCCTCGTCAATTCGTCATGTGGCATTTGCGTGCTGTCACTGAAGTAGAGTATGATACTCTAGAAATATACGGTAAGTGCATTCAATCTTTGCCAACGAATTTTGAATCTGTTTTACAATGTGTGATTTGCATTGTTAATGCAGGTCAAGAACCAAACTTGTTTCTTTAAAAATCAATCACGGTGGAGAGTTTGTGGGCTTAACCCTAGAAGATAGTGCATGGCAAGGTAAATTTTGTGGACCTAGTTGATCAAGATGTGTTCTCTGCCCATGTGATTGATGCAATTATCAAAGCTTTAGGCTATCCTGAAGATGAGGTAATTTACTATCACTTCAAGATTCCAGGGCAAGATTAGATTTCGGTCTACGAGCTTGGGAATGATAAGGATGTACTAAACATGTTGCAATATGTATCTATTCTTAAGTGATAGAGATTTATACAGAGCATGGTAAAACTAAGCTAAACACATACTTTCAATCACCTGACGGTGGATCTAAAGTAGTGATTGAGGAGATTGTTGATGTTGGGCTTATAATTGTAAACGACAATTAGCACTTGAGTGGCATAATGATAACCCATGGTCTAGTGATGAAGATGTTAGTGAGACTGTTGGTGAAAGTCAAGTAGAGAATGTTAGTGAGGCTGTTGGTGAAGGTCAATTAGAGAATGTTAGTGAGGCTGTTGGTGAAGGTTAAGTAAATAATGTTAGTGAGACTGTTGGTGAAGGTCATGTGAATGTTAGTGATCATGTAGGAGGAATGTTAATGAGGCTGTGGTGAAGGTCGAGTAAATAATGTTAGTGAGACTGTTGTGAAGGTCATGTGAATGTTAGTGATCATGTGGGAGAGAATGTTAGTGAGGCTGTTGGTGAAGGTCATGTGAATGTCATGGATGATAATACATTTATAGCCCAGTTTATGAATGAGTATGACTTTGAAAGGGATAATAATGACTTGAAAGGGATAACAATGACAGGGAAAGGGATAACATGGCTGAGGGTGAAGTTAATGATGAAGATGAAAGGGATAACATGGCTGAGGGTGAAGTTAACATGGTGAAATGGATAGTAGTGCAGATGGGGATTTGATTTTATTGTTGATGAAGATAACATGGTAGAGGATGTGGAGGTGGACATGAATGAATTTAGAGCAGCTGTTGATATGGTGTAGAAGATGAGATGGAAATAGATAATGATGTTGATGAGGAGACTGCACAAATAGATCTGGATGACTTTGACAGTTTAAGTGAAGATGAGGATACTCCATTAAACAAAAGATTAAAACAGTTGAGAAAGGAAAAAAAACTGGAAAGCAGTTGCATCAGCCCCTTTTTATGTTGGTCAAACTATAAGTGACAAAGAACAAATCAAGTTGGCAGTTGAAAAATGCTATTGAGACTAGAAGGCAACTTCGTATTGTGAAAAATGACAACCGTAGATTTAGGGTTGTTTGTGAAGGGCATAATCCAAGTTTTGTTTGCAACGAGGGGCAAAATAGAGATGTTCTAAAAGATGGGTGGGTCCCAGTAGTGTGAGGAATCTTCAAAAGCTGGTGGTTCAACTGCATTAAAAAAAAAGCAAGGAAAAAGAATCCAAAGCCCACTTGCCCTTGGACTTTGCATATATCTAGAACCAATAAAGATGTGTGTGTGTGAAGACTTTCATTGAGCAACATGAGTGTTTACAGACAAGAGAGATACGGATGTATACTGTTAGCTCTGTTGCAAGAGAAGTGGAGCAAGTATTGATTCTAACCTACTATACCTTTAAAGCCCTACAAGATCTGCTACAAAAGAAAAACCAGGTAAAGATTTCAATTCAGAAAATCTTTAAGGCAAAAAATGATGGCCCTTCATAAGGTACATAGTGATTACAAGGCACAATATGAATTGTTGAGGGATTATTGTGATAAATTGTTGAGATCAAATCCTGGGACAACTATAAAAATTGATGTTGAAAGGGAGTGCAATCCAACAAGTGAAAGTAGACAATTAGAAGAATCTACATATGTCTTGGTGCTATGAAATCTGGTTTAAGGCATGTGGAAGGGATCTACTGGGTTTAGATGGATGCTTTATGAAGGGTCCATATCCAGGTCAAATCTTGACTGCTGTTGGGGTTGATTCCAATAATGGCATATACCCTGTTGCATATGCAATAGTAGAGTCTGAAACCACCAACTCATGGACTGGTTCTTGGAACTACTTGCTAATGATCTAGATCTATCTGTTAATTCAAATTTCACTTTCATCACTGATAGGCAAAAGGTACTTATCCTTTTAAGTTCACTGTACTTATCAATCATTACTTTCATTAATGTTTTAAATAAAAACTGTTATAGGGATTATACCTGCATTAAAGAAAGTTCTCCCAGCTGCTGAGCATAGGTATTGCTTGAGACACATACATGAGAATATGAATCTAAATGGAGAGGGCATATGTACAAGGACCTATTGTGGAAGTGTGCAAGTGCAACAACAGTCCCTCAATTTGAAAAGGCAATGGCAGCAGTAAGAAAACAAGATGGTTCTTGCATGATTGGTTAAAAGAAACCCCCACAACACTGGAGCAGAGCTTATTTTAGTGGTAATATATGTTCTTATTTGGTTAAAACTAAATAATTAGTGCTATTTTATAATAACTACCTTGTTCTTTATGGTGTAATAACTACAGGAAGAGCAGGTGTGATATACTGCTTAATAATTTTTGTGAGGCTTTAACAGACAATTGGTAGGAGGTAGAGATAGGCCTATAATTAGTTGCTTAGAATACATAAGGGAGTACATGATGAAAAGGATTGTTGGAGTCCACAAGTTGATTGCCAAGTGTGAAGGACCTTAACACATATGCAACTAAGATCTTTAATTCAATAAAATCTGAGGCTGCAGAGTACAATGTCATCATGGCTGGAGTAAACAAATATCAGGTTAGTGGGCCTTGGTTAGATCAAGTGATGGTTGACTTGGGGAAGAAAACTGTTCATGTTGGAAATGGGGCTCACTGGTATGCCTTGTAAGCATGCAGTGGCAGCCATATGGGATCTTTCAAAGGGGGGTGAGGAGGCTACAATTCCAGAGTCATGGGTTTCTAGAGTTTATTGGCTTCAAACTTGGAAAGATGTTTACCAATACACCATTGACCCAATCAATGGGAGAGACTTGTGGACTCCATCAGCATGCCCAACAATTCTAACAGCCCTAAAACATCATACTCAGGTGGGTAGGCCAAGAAAAAAAAGGAAGAAAAGTGCAGAGGAATTGAGTGAAATCAATGATAGGGGCAAGATTGTTAAGAGGGATATTTACTACATGTTCAAAGTGTAACAGAAGGGCCATAACAAAAGATCTGCACTGGTCAAGGGGGTCACAACAAGTGTCACAGGAAGCTCCACAAGCAAACAAGATGTTTAGTTGTCGTTTTATCAGTTTTGTTGAACAATGATGTATTTTGTACTGTCTTATGTTTGTTAAACAATGATGTATTTTGTTAACATTAGGTTATGGCATGTTCTATTTGACTTCATTTAGTGTACCATTTGTTACATTTGAAAGCATAAACAACAGCTTGTAATACATAAACCAAAACCCACTGCCATTGCAAGCAAAATGCACTACCATTACAGGGTTCTTACATATTTTGAACACAAATGCAATTACCAAAACCCACTGCCATTGCGAGCAAAATGCACTGCCATTACAGGGTTCTTTTACATATTTTGAACACCAAATGCAATTACCAAAACCCACTGCCATTGCAAGCAAAATGCACTGCCATTACAGGGTTCTTTACATATTTGAACACCAAATGCAATTACCAAAACCCACTGCCATTGCAAGCAAAATGCACTGCCATTACAGGGTTCTTTTACATATTTTGAACACCAAATGCAATTACCAAAACCCACTGCCATTGCAACCAAAATGCACTGCCATTACAGGGTTCTTTTACATATTTTGAACACCAAATGCAATTACCAAAACCCACTACCATTGCAAGCAAAATCCACTGCCATTAAGGGTTCTATTACATCATTTGAACACCAAATACATAAACCAAAACCCACTACCATTGCAAAAATCCACTGCCATTACAGGGTTCTATGACATCATTTGAACACCAAATACATAAACCAAAACCACTACCATTGCAAGTTCCATTACCTCATTTTAAACACCAAATACATAACAAACGAAAAACCAACGTAAAACCTAATACAAATTTGAGTTTTTCACTGAAATGCTAAGCTCTTATAATCAGCTTGTAATTTGTTATTGGATTCAACAATCCGCATATAATTTGAGTGGCCTTTGCACACAGAGGAGGGTCAACCCAACTCACAAACCACAACTCGTAACCTGCACAGACAGGAGGGTCAAACACAACTCACAAACATACAATAATCTTGAAACCTAACAATTTAGGTCTTACCGTATTAGCACAACAATGAAAGCGACGTCCCGGGTTTGCTGAGGTCCAAGACGTGATGATTCTGTTGGAGATCCACATGAACATATCACCTTTTCATCACTGCAACAAACACACAGAGAGGAAAGAGAGAGAGAGATAGAACGGAGATATGAGTGTATATATATGAGTGCAACAAACACAACAAAGAGACCGTTTACACATGAAATGATCGAAATACCCTCATGTGCAGCGCGCGTGCCTCCTATTTGACGGCACATTCAAACGGCGTTGTAAAATTGGACTGAAACAGAGAACTTTTTCAATCTTTGGTACTCAATGGAGACAATATAAACGTTGGTACCAAGTGGAGTCAATTTGCAAAACACAGGGACCAAAACCGAGATTTACTCTTTTTTATATATACGATTATCTATATACATGTATTTTATATATTAAGTAAAAGTTATATAAAAAGGTTCATTTCTAGAGGGCCCTGTACGTAAAGCTCTTACTCAAGCTCGTTTATTAAATGGTATATACTATAAGCTCGAGTTCGAGCTTGTTTAAGCTCGATTCAATCCGAGATTTTAACAAGTCGCTCTTGAGTAACTCACGACTTAGTTTGTCTCATTTAAACCTCTAGTGTTGAATGTTGTTTGCTTAAAATTGATTTTTATTGTCTTCTTGTTGTGTGATCCGGCCCCGAATCGGACCGTATCAAAAGATTTAATAATTAGCGATATAAAACCGACTTTTAAAACTTTCTGACCCCCATGTAAAAATTTAGGTACGCCACTGAAAATAAAACGTCATTCTAAAAAAGTTGTTATTGACAAAAAAAATTCATTATTGAATGAATGTATCCAGAAAAAAATATTATTAAGTGAAAGTATCGCAAAATAAAAAAGAATTGGATACCCTTGATTTTTCGAGATAGATCCGTCACTAGATAGACACATCAAAAGCATAAGAAACTAGCTTGAACTTATTATTTTTCTGGTAAAGAATACCAAGTCGCATGTCCCGTTTATATGTTGGTATGTCTTCTTTCCACTTCCATTGTCTATATTTGTGTTCGAATTTTATCTCGCTAGCACATGTGATATATGTAGAATACAATACCAAAATATACCGATTAGGAAAAGGATTAGGCCTTCAAGAAAGGCAAACCCATATATATTAAAAAGTTGGGCCTTCAATCAGTTCACGAGCCCAGACATCACCTTCGAGATCATATAAAAGCCCACATAAAGAACAAATTCTAGCCCACATGATACATGTCAAGTTCCTTCGAGATCAGAACTTCAGAACCAATGAGATGGGCATTTTCATGATCACAACCAAATTGACACATGGGCTTGGGTCATTTGTGTTATATTAAACTGTGGGAGGTCAACAATACGAATTAAAATTGCTAGACTCTTTATATGGATGAAGCGACCAATTCACAATTGATGAACCATGAGACCTATAATTCTTCAAGTAGAAACCATAAACCATGTGACCAATGATTCTTCGAATTTACTTTAGCACGATGATGACATGGGTCGGCGACAAGCTCACAATTGATGAAGCATGAGCGAGAACACAAGTCTTAACTTTAAGGCTCATAAGTCTTAATTTAATGTTGTCTTTGATGATATTCCAAAGGATATTTGCAGGTTGTTTTTGTTGCTGAAATGTTTTTTTTTTTTTTGTTCTTGTCATGTATAAACCATTGTAGCCAACAAGGCTAATATGTCAATGAATGCTTCATATGAAGTTGTTGATTACCATCCTTCGCAAATGATTACTAAGAAGGTTCCATTCAGATTGGATATCGCCAAGTTTAGTCAGCCCCGCGATAAAAGACCACACTTGCTTTAAAATGGGAAGTCAAAGAAAAGAAAAGATGAGAGTGGGAGTCAGGACAAGCCTTGCAAAAAAATGCATTTAGCTCACTATTAGGATGCCACACATTGCTTACATCTTGGGTTTAAAGTCTCTCCTTAATAGCAAGCCGAAGGATAAAAGCATGTTGACGTATATTTTGGCTAAACCAAGTGATTCTAGGCCATAGAAGCACTTTCCTCTTCAACAATTTGTATTTTATTACTTGATTCATTAAGACGCGATGTTTATCTTTTGGATTGACGGCTAAGCAAATTTCCTCTTCAACAAATACATATGTTATGACGGACACATGGCTTCCCACTCGGCCCCATAACGCATATGACCTCAAATGATGGCATGGTTTATAATGCGATTACCTTATCTTGGTTTAGAAAGTGTGATCATCGGCAATGTATGACTCTTCTTATCTCGTCATACTCTACTTACTTTATCATATTGCACCCTTATACTAAAAAATATGATTGTTATTCCTGGCTTAACCAAAACTTATTATTGACCACTCAATTACTTTTTAATCATCCTTTATCTACTGTATTCTCACACTATAACTTGTTTATTTAGACTCAGATCCGATCACCCATCATCTAATACCAAGACCTCATGAGCTTTATTCTCTTTCTAATATTATTGCATGTGTCTCACGTGACTTATGAAGCTCGCATCTTGGCCATCCATTTGATTTGGACTTATCTCATATTAAGTCTCTTTATGTTTCTCCAAAGTCTCTAAACGCAACTTGTAATGCATGTAGTACTTTCAAGTCTACTCAATCACCTTTCTATCCATATGTGTCTTGTAGTATTTCGTTTTTATATATTGTCTGTTGTGACATTTGGGGATCAACTCCTGCTATCTTTGCTTCTAGCTACTGCTATTTCATCGTATTCGTTAATGATCATAATCGGTTTACCTGAATGTATCATTTATCTAACCGTTTCCAACTATTGACTCGTTTTGCCATTTTAAGCCATTTTCTAAGTGTTTTCATACACTATTAAACACTTACAGTGTGTTGGTGATTTTGAGCTCACTTGAGCCACAATAAACAAATTTCTTTCTCATTCAGATGTTACCTATATTTCAAGTCTACACACCTCAACTAAATCTGGTGGTTGAGCGGAAAAACCACCACTTTTCAGAGATTGCCTGAGCCTTACGTTGTCATTTGTATTTGTTTCATAATATTAGTAAGATGCTTATGTTACTGCTAATTTCTCATAAACCGTTTACCTTCTTCTAGTCTTGATCATTCTTCTCCTTATGAGATTCTTTTTTATGTTGACCTGATTATACACTTTTATGCTTTTTTGGGTGACTTTGTTATCCATACATTAGGGGTACCCAACTACAAAAACTCTCTCATAAATTAATACCTTGTATTTTTCTTGGATATGCACTTAATTATTAAGGATATCTTATTAGGATCATCGCACTCTTCATACGTATACATCTCCACATGTCATATTGCATGAGTCTATTTTCTTAATTCCATCTTCTGATCCTAATTCTGAGCTTCTTACTACTATTATACTCCTCGTGATTCCACCTTCTGTACCACCCTATATACTCCTTTGTCTTCACCTCCATCGCCAACCCCACAATTCCTTCGTCCATTTTCTTCTCCTTTTTATTCAATGGTCACGCACACTTATGACCACACTTGTTAACTGTCAGAATATGACCACCTTATCAAGAACAATACCAACAAACAGATCTTAGCACCAAAGAACAACTACTATCAAATAGAACTAACAATCCAAATATCAATCTCTTGACAAATACAAGAACAACTCAGAATCAGATCATCACCATGATGATCTAAATACACAATGAAATACCAAGAGCAGGAACAACAGACAGATCAGAACGGGTCATCCACAAGATGAAACCCTAAACGAATATTTGAGAGGAAGCAGAGAGACTTTTCGTATGTGTGTTTTAGAATGTGTAAACCTAAAACCACATACGCCTCACAATATAGGACCACCAGAAGGAAGCGAAAGCAGGCCCACAGCATCACAAGCCCAACTCCAAAGCAAGCCCACAGCACGAGCCCAACACCAAACATACACCAGCTCTCGAACTCAGCTAAAGCCCACGAACCAAATGTCACAGCCCGGCGGAAGCGTGAAATGCGGTTCGGGTGTGACTTGCTTTATCAGAGTACATTAATTATAGCGAATTAAATACAATAATTTTACATACATAAAACACAAGATAAGACATGCTTTTTTTATAATGTTGGAATTACATCTTATACATAGTTTCAAAATTAGATGTAATTTTACTACAACTGGACTACAGCATGTCTTCAGAATCGGTGGAAGTGTGCGTCAACGTACACACTACCATCAACGATGTTGACGGTTAACGTGACACATACCCTCCCGATTACTTCACCCCAACCATTGTGCACTTCAAAGCTACAGTCAAAAGAGTTACTCATTGTTTCCTGAAAAAGCATACTTGAACCAGTCAACAAAACGTTGGTGAGAAACATAGGTTATATCCAAACAAAAGATTTTACTGATGCACCAATTACAACCAAACATGCTCACAACATAATCATACCGTCACGAAATAATTCACAGAATCAGATAATATTACATCTCAACCCTCATTCGGTTAGGTGCTGGAAAATAGCAGCAACACTCATCCTGTTGGTGCAAATATTTTCCTAAGTAGCGCTACTAATATTATCGGACGGTTCCTCATTCGAATTAATGTTTGTATCACAAATGACAGTAAGTATCAAAATATTTTCAAAAATAGTACATCAAACCAATTAGTATATTTTTCCCCCAAAAACTTTATGAATACCAAAAAGATCAAAATGGGGCTATGAAACTCACCGTGTCTCCAAACTTGAACCTATAAAATAGTTCACAGTATCAGATAATTTTTTTAAAATTTTTAGAACCTCAGATGTAAGTATCTTTCGGAAGTTCAGCTAATAATGTTATCACAAAATTTCCAACAATTAGTTTATTATACATAATTGCTTAAAATTAGTCCAAAGTCTCCATAAATCATCAAAATTACTTTAGATTATCTAAAAATCACCAAAAATTCATAGAATATTATTTCAATAGTTAGTAATATCTCATAATTTTTATAATTCTAACTCCAAACAGATTGTTTTCTGTAATTTTTATAATAATCCCATAATTGATTAAAAATAGATTCTGTAATTTATAAATTCTCAACATTTTACAGACAGTTTCTCATATAAAATAGAACTTCAGCTAAATATATCAAGATCTAACTCGTATCAGATTAGATTATGTAAATTTTACAATAATCTTAATATTTAACAAAAATAGTTATGTAACTCCAAAAATTATGAAATTTACACATTCTGTAGATTCAGATTTAATATTATATCCATGATTTTCACAGAATTTATTATATACTTTAAGTATTTATTCTGATTCTTCTACTACAGAAAACATAAAAATTCATATCTTAATTATAATAAGGAAATAAATTTTGAAATAATTCCAGAGACTTTTATACTTCAAAAGGATCATTTTGTGAATTTATCACAATTTTTCCGAATTTATTTATATTTTTGATATTTTCTCTATTTTCATTATTTAAAATAATTTGTATAAATTGTTCCATTTATCATAATTTTACCAAAATCTCCAGAATAATATTTTAGTATATAAATAAAGATTTTTCAATGTTTATTCCCACAATTGCATTTGCTTAATATTTTACTAGATTTTTCTTAATAATTTCAAGATTTAATCTTTGTAAATTCAAAATAAACTTTTTATCACAAGTCTCCTGAATTTTGGTAACTTATTACTTGTGATTAAGGAACTTATAATACTTCCAAGGTTGGTTTTGGTGTTTTAATACCAAAACTAACTATATATGTGTTTTTGTAACAAATATGTAACATTAGGTTTTTAAAATATTTATAACCTTGTGGATGATGAGCTTGATGATATTCCTTCTTCTTGAACCCGAGAGAAAAGCCGTGGAGGTGATGAATGATGATGGTTATAGTTATGGTGATGGTGGTGTGGTTGTTGTGTGGGAACCGAGAGTGAGAGGGAGAGAGAGACAAAGGTGGTGGATGGTGATGATTATGGATGATGATGGTGAATATGGTTAAGGGAGATAGAGGAAAAGGTGGTGATGGTTACTGTGGGTGTGGTGATCGCGGTTTACAAGATCCAAGGGTGAAGGTGGTGATGGTATATGATTGCTAATAGTTACCGAGAGAAAGTGGAAGAGAGGTGGCAGTTTTGAGGGCCTAACCGAGAGTTAAATGGAGGAAAAAGTCATGATGGTTTAGCTCTAGCTTGTTGAGGTGTGTTGTCTAGGTTTGCTTAGTCAATACATAGGTTTAGGTGGCATGCTAGGAGTTCACTTGGTGTATACTTAGGTGGCTGAGAATCTTCATGAACTTATTCATTGAATATCTTGGTGACTAAGGCTAGGCATGCAACGGTGGCGGTTTTTATGGTGTGAAAGCAAGAAATCTATGGTGTGAAGGGTGATTTGGTGGCTGGTTGTGGTATCATTAGGTGATGTGGTGGCGGGTTATGGTATCCTTAGGTGATGTGGTGGCGACTTATGGTGTGTAGGGCCGTGCTAGGTGGCGTGTGGTGGTGATAGTCGGGTGGTGTTGTGGTATGGTGGTGGTTTCGGGTGGTATGGTGGTGGTTTCGGGTGGTATGGTGGTGGTTTTGGGTGTTAGTTTTAAGTTTTTAGTTAAAGTTTTGATTTAGTTATGTTTATTTCATTTTTAGTATGTATATATATATAGATGTATCCATAGATATATGCATAAGTGGGCTTTATATAAATAGATTATACATATATATACATGCAAAACATATATACTTGATTTTCTTAATGTGTATATACATATATATGGATTTATAATATACTACACGTACAATTAAGTAAACATATATGTACATGCTAAACGTACATGTATACAAGTATACAAAACTTTTCCATGTATATAAACATGCATTCTTCCATTATATACATACATGTACCCTTTAAATTTTTCATATACATATATGTATACAAGCATGCATACGTAAAATTTTGGCATATATACATGTATGTGTGAATTTCAGGTATATAAACATACATTCATACGTGAATTTCTAATATATATGCATGCATGCAAACATGCATACGTACAATCCATATATATATATACTAGACATAATTTTAATGTAATTTATTTAATCATAACATAAAATATTATAATAAAATTTTAGGGTTGTCACATTCTCCCCCCGTTAAAAGAATTTCGTCCCGAAATTCCTTGGAGTGTGATTTAGGAAAACTTAAATAATTATTACCTCTGAATAGGTGGGGGTATTTCTTCTTGATTTCATCTTCTCTTTCCCAGGTGTATTCTGGTCCTTTCTTTGCATTCCACTTAATTTTCACTATGGGTATTCTATTCTTTCTTAACTTTTTTATTTCTTTTCCCACAACGGGTATTGGTTCTTCCACAAAATGTAGTTTCTTATCTACTTTGATTTCTTGAATTGGTACTTCTAAGGTTTCATTGGTTAGGCATTTCTTGAGGTTTGACACATGAAAGGTATTGTGTACTTCACTTAGTTCTTGAGGTAATTCCAACTTATATGCTACAGGACCAATTCTATCAATGATCTTGAATGGACCAATGTACCTAGGGTTTAGCTTACTGGATTTTCCAAATCGAAAGATTCCTTTTGTAATAAATTCCACAATTAACCTCAGGTGTTGTTCGTGGTCTTACTTATTCTTAGAATGGATCAGAATGTCATCTATGAAGACTATAACAAACTTATCCAAATAAGGTTTACACACTCTATTCATTAAATCCATAAATACTGCTGGAGCATTGGTTAACCCAAATGGCATTACAAGGAATTCGTAATGTCCATACCTAGTTCTGAATGCAGTCTTAGAAATATCGTCTTCCTGTACTATTAATTGATGATATCCAGATCTTAAATCTATCTTCGAGAAATAACTAGATCCCTGTAATTGGTTAAACAAATCATCAATTCTCGGGAGAGGATACCTATTCTTTATGGTAACCTTATTGAGTTCTCTATAATCGATACACATCCTAAAAGTTCCATCTTTCTTTTTGACAAAGTGAACTGGTGCTCCCCATGGTGATATACTAGGACGTATAAATCCCTTATCTAATAATTCCTGTAATTGAGTCATAAGTTCTTTCATTTCAGTTGGTGCTAAACGATAAGGTGCTTTGGCAATAGGGGTTGTTCCTGGTATTAATTCTATTTTTAATTCGACCTGACGAGGTGGTGGTAATCTAGGTAATTCATCAGGAAAGAAATCAGAGTACTCATTTATAACAGAAACATTTTCCAAATTTCCCTTATCAAGCTTTGCTTCAACTACATGAGCCAAGAAAGCTAAACATTTCTTATTTAAGCATTTTTGTGCTTTTTCACAAGAAATGAGTTTCACAATATTGTTTGGTCTATCACCATATATGCAGAGAGTGTTGTCTTCCTTAATCAAAGGAATCTTTATCATTTTCTTATCACAAATGATTTCAGCATGATTTTTACTCAACCAATCCATTCCTACTATGATATCAAATCCTCCTAACTTAATAGGTATCAGATTTATATCAAAATAATATTCATCTAAATTCAGAATGCAATTAGGAATGATTTCATCAGCTTCTATTATTTTACCATCAGCTAATTCTATCACATAGTTGTCACTTAATTTCTCAGATGTTAAACTAAGTGAGGGTCTAAAAGTATGTGAAACAAAACTACGAGTTGCCCCTGTATCAAATAATACTTTAGCATACTGGTTATTGATAAGGAACATACGACTACTTCTGGTTCATGACGAGCTTCGTCAACTTGTATCACAAAAGCCCTTCCACGGGGGTTGTTCTGGTTAGCTGGAGTCTTGCCTTTACATTGTGGACATTCATTACGGAAATGATTCTCACTTCCACACTGAAAGCAGACTGTTTTAGGGTTGGTAGGGTTTTTGTAGTCTCGAGAAATGTGTCCCTTCTTTTGCAGTTGTAGCAAACTACTGTCATACAGTTTCCTGTGTGATATCTTTGGTAGATATTACACTCTGGTGGTTTATCCACTTTCTTCCCCTGAGCTGTTCCCAAGAAGTTTCTTGATGGATGTCGGGTTACTCTTTTCTGGGAGCTTTCTCCAAATCTTCTTCCAGAGTGGTTTTCAGTCCATTTCCTTTTCTCTCCTACCTGTGGGTGACTTAATGATCCATTTCTGATCATCTCATCTGTCAGACTTCCTGACAAAATTACTGTTTCTTGGAAGGTTTTGGTTCTTGCAGATTTCACTAATCCTCTTATTTGTGGCACTAATCCCCAATATACCTTCCTATTCTTTTTGATTCCGGGGTTATCAGATGTGGTACTAACCTGGATAGTTTATTGCACCTATCAGTATATTCCCGGTGTGCAGCTCCTTTCATTTTTAGTGCTAAGAATTCAGCATCAAGTTTCTCTATCTCATTATAAGGGCAGTATTTCTCTATTACTAGATTTCTAAATTCTTCCCAACTCATTCCATTCATAACATTTCTACCCCTAGTGTGTACCTCCATTTTCCACCAGGATTGCGCTTCTCCTTTTAAGGAATGCGAGGCAAATAGCGTCTTGAAATTTTCAGCACAGTTACTGATTTCCAAAACTCCTTCCATTTCATCTAGCCATCTTAAAGCTTGTACAGCTCTACCTTTTCCATCAAATTTCCGGGGTTTGTAAGACATGAAGGTTTTGTAAGAACATCCCTTTGAGACTCCATTCAGAATCTCCTCTTCCTGTCGTTCTTCTGGGATAATATTTTCAGGCCCTACTGGTGGGTGTGAGGTGGTTCCAAATTTAGATTTTGTTGGAGTTGGGTTATTAAGGTAGGTAGGGTAGCTTATATTTGCTGGGCTATCATCTGAGAAATCCTATCATTCTCACTTGTATCAGTGTTTATGGGTGTTTCTTCCCCAAGTCTGGTTCTGGGTCGTCCCACTCGAGCTGTTCTCCGGACAGGCTGAGTGTTTCTTTTTGGCGACATGATTTACTATAGTGAATTTTAACATTAGTATCACAAATAAATATTCTAACACAAAAATCACAAATCAAATAAAAATGTTGACACAAAAGTACATATATCAATTAAGCTCTTATTTCTTTTATTCTAGAAAGTTAGACTATGATTCTTCAGTTCCTGCGAATTCATTTCCATATCCTGGTGAAGATACTTTTCTTAGGTGTCTTGAGCTTTTTAATGTCCTTCTGGATTTTCCAGATTCCAAGTTGTATTTTCCTAAGTTTTCTAAGAGTTTGTCGGGCTGTTTTCACCTGATCCAACTCTTGTCTTTTAGTGCCCTTGTTTTGACCTTCAAAGGAATCAGAAGGTTGTATTTCTAAATCCTCAGTTTGCTTAGCTCTAAACTTGTGCCCACATTGTATCTTTTTCCTAGGAGTCTTAATTGTATAGCCTCCCACGTGTACTGGTGCACGTCGAACATAAAATTTTGATTCGTTTTCCAGTTGAGGAATTTCCATAGCTTGTTGGGGTTCTGGTTCAGGAGTTATTTCCTTAAAGTTGCTATGGTTCGAACATTCTGAAGGATCGGTCTCGTAGTGGTAACTATTTGAATTCATAAATGCACGGATTTCTTAATAATATTTTACAAAATGGTTAGTCAAATAACTATAAAAATTTTTTTAGGATCTTAATCACAAAATCACAAAATTTCACATAATCCACATAATTCACATAAAATCTTAAAAGTAATTCTAAGTATATTTTGAGCTTATGGTTATAGTCTAGATATTTTGAAAATATCTAATTCCCTATAACTAATGGCTCTGATACCAATATGTCATAGCCCGGCGGAAGCGTGAAATGCGGTTCGGGTGTGACTTGCTTTATCAGAGTACATTAATTATAGCGAAGTAAATATAATAATTATACATACATAAAACACAAGATAAGACATGCTTTTATTTATAATGTTGGAATTACATCTTATACATAGTTTTCAAAATTAGATGTAATTTTACTACAACTGGACTACAGCATGTCTTCAGAATCGGTGGAAGTGTGCGTCAACGTACACACTACCATCAAAGATGTTGACGATTAACGTGACACATACCCTCCCGATTACTTCACCCCAACCATTGTGCACTTCAAAGATACAGTCAAAAGAGTTACTCATTTTTTCCTGAAAAAGCATACTTAAACCAGTCAACAAAACGTAGGTGAGAAACATAGGTTTATATCCAAACAAAAGATTTTGCTGATGCACAAATTACAACCAAACCTGCTCACAACATAATCATACTGTCACGAAATAATTCACAGAATCAGATAATATTACATCTCAACCCTCATTCGGTTAGGTGCAGGAAAATAGCAGCAACACTCATCATGTTGGTGCAAATATCCTCCTAAGTAGCGCTACTAATATTATCGGACGGTTCCTCATTCGAATTAATAGTTGTATCACAAATGACAGTAAGTATCAAAATATTTTCAAAAATAGTACATCAAACCAATTAGTATGTTTTTTCCCCCAAAAACTTTATGAACACCAAAAGTGTGACAACCCGAAATTTTCCGTGAATTAATATAAGATTTTTATGTGAATTTATGATTTGTTTTTATATTTTTATTATTATTTAATAATAATATTAATAATAATAAAAATAATGATAATAATAATAATAATAACAATAATGATATTATTATTACAAACAATGATAATAATAATAATTATAATAATAATGATATTATTATCAAAAATAATAATAAAAATAATAATGATGTTATTATTAAAATAATAATGTTAATAATGATAATAATAATAATAATGATAATAATAACAATAAATAATAATATTGTTATTAATAATAATTTATAAAAAATTATTAAGCTTAGATTTAATAAGTCCAGGGGGAAATTGTGTAAATTCTGAAACTTTAAAACAAAGTTTAAAACAAGAAATAATAACAAATAAACCACGGGGACTATATGTGTAAAATTGGAATTTCAAAACCCAACCCCCCGCCGTCGACCCCGTTCCTCCGGCCGGCCACCGGCGACGCTCCGGCGACTCCTAAACATCGAATTTACCCGGTTTTTCATCAATCAAATGGTACCAACACAATCCCGTGAGTGTTTCGAACACAATGACCCACAATAATTTAAGAATCAAATTGATAGTGCGATCTAAACCGCTCGTGTTCCCTGTCGGCTACTTTACAGGGTCGAATCGCATAAAAACATCAACAATAATCGAATTAATCAAACCAAAGCGATGCTATAAATGTTCCTAATCGGTCTAGCATTCCAATTGCACCAGAAACACATCCCTTCATCGAAATTGAATTCTCTATTCTTCGCGGACCTGCAACTAACCGAACACCCCTGTTCGAGTTTCGAAACACAAAATTGATAAATTGCTTTCGATCATTGGAGCCATTAGAGACTTCCTGTGAAGTTAATTGCATTTTCATCCACGTTTGATCGTCGTTTGGATCCTCCCAAGCCGCGACCTGTTCTTCGAGGTGTTCATCATCGATCAGACATCTTTCTGGTAAATTAAATACACCCATTTGTTCGATTTATCATGGGGAACAAAAGCCCCATGAATATGATTGTTAACAGGAACGAATCATGGATCAATTTGGTCGATCCATGAATCTAGGGTTCTTGAATTGGGGATGAACATTCGGGATTGTGTTTAAATTTAATCGGGTCCGTGTTCTGTTCGATATGGAGCCTTTGGCTCACTGGTTTGTGCGCAGGGGTGTGGGGGGAGGTCACGGGTTCGAACCGTGCACCTCCCATATTTTTTAAATCCTTTTTGGAGTATTAAGGAGTATTTAAAAAATAAATAAAAATTACTAAAAATCATAAAAATAATTTTTAAAAGCATATTTTATTTTTAACACCATTAATTAATTTTCTGTAATTTATTTATTCAAAAACACTTTAAATAAAATTTATAAAATAATATTTAAAAATGTTATAAATAACTATTTTTATAAAAATAGACTTTAAATTATGATTTAAAGTATTAATCCATTAATTGGACACCATATCATTTTTATTTAATGATAAATCATAATAATTATAGAAAAAATAATTAATTTAAAAGCCTAAATTATTTATGTAAATAAATATTACATGTGTTATAAATTATTATCCATATAAAAATGGATTTCCAAATAATAAATTAGATCATCAAATTATTAATGGATGTTATAATATTTTATGGACTTATTTTGATAATATAAATACAAAGTAAATTTTATAAATTTAAATATTTATAAAATCTTACAAAAATTAAATATAAACTTATATGTTTATATAACGTCTATAATTTAATTAGAATATAATGATATGTCAAAATCATTATTAAACTAATTAAATTTTATATAAATCATTGATTATTAACAAAAATAATTAAATGACTTAATGTTCATAACAAATCCCAGAAAAACCAAACCCTAGATCAATTGAACACCAGGTTCAAGATCTAACTTATTTAGGTTATGGATTTGTATATATATATACTTATGTGAATATTAGTTCCTTAACAGGAATTTACTAGGTTGTCAACACCACACAGGAACTGAGGTGAGTTCATAACTATTCCCCTTTTTAATCATTTAAATATTTTGGGGCTGGAATACATGTTGTAATTAAATTTACAAATTATTTTTGTGTATTATGTTAAATAATAATTTAATCACATTTATGATTACATATGGTTATTATGAAAATCCTTCTCTGTATACTGGACTATAAATAAGCAGGGATATTTTGGATAGTACTATCGGGGAGTGACTTACCCCCACAAAGGTATGGACATGTGATCCATATCAGATGCACAAAGATCTTGATGTCATTCGGGATGACTGTTTCTGTAGTGAGAAGGCAGATGTGCACTTTATATAGTTTGCATTATAGTTCCATTTACAACCCATATGAGGATAAATGTAAAGGAGGATTTGCTCCTTCTGATTTGAAATTATTATGAAAATATAATATACACATAAAAGGATAATAAACTAAGTGACATGGACAAATTCAATGTGAAGGATTTGTTGGGCTTGTACTTAGTAGGTATGTGGGATAGCGGGTTCACCTTAATAAAAAGGGTTCTGACAGGCTATTCATATACCGGTGAGTAAATTAAACTCACACTTTTATAGTAAATCCTAATTGAGGATAATTGATGATTTATCATTATGTTTTACTTACCTATGAACTCACCAACCCTATGTTGACACTTGATTTACATGTATTCTCAGGTATCTACTAGGAGCTTATGGACGTGCACGTAGGATCATATAAGAGCTCAAGATACCTATTGAATTATTATTTGAATTATGATTAAGACATGATTGTCAAGAAAACAGTCTATCTTTTATTTCCGCTGCTCTGATTATTAATAAAATGTTTACCTAAAACTTATCATATAGATAACTGCATCTCATGTGTGACTACTGTGTTCGATCCTGTTTGCTCACCCCTCCGTGATAGATTCCAGACCCGGAATTTGAGGGTGTGACAGATTGGTATCAGAGCCACTGGTTATACTGAGTTAGGGATTGCATCTAGCCTATAGCCACACACAATAGTTGCACAAAGTAAATTGCCTTAGTTAGAGATAGAATAGGATTAAGAAGTTATATGCTTAAACTTAGATAGTTGTGTTCCTAAACATAACTTGACTCTTTGACTCTTTTCGATAATTCCTAAACTTATTCTCAACGACATGTGGGATCTACACTTATCATCGTGCCTAAATCAATTTTTTTTTATTCTCGTCAAAGTCTGTGTCTTACAACTTGAAACATGTAATGCTGGAAGAGCATGATGCCTGTATCTCGGGGTGTTCTGTCTAGGCAAGGTATTCGCATATATCCAAATCAACCGATGGACCTGTTTACCTTACCTGGGAACCCTTGGGATGAGTATCTGCTTATAGGTACGCATGTCTTGAACAAAGTTGTGATTGACACAATACTTTGATTAGTCAACGTACTCGCTTTGATTTACAAATCAAACGATTACACCTGGAACATCTCATTGCTATTATGTCAAATTCTCGATTGTCGTTTTCGCGTTGAATAGCTCATATTACCCAATTTCCATGAAAATTCTCAATGATCTTTCAGAATGGCTTCTTGTCAAATCCGTTCACGGTCTAGAAACTCTGGCTGTAAGATTTCTGCTATTGTAGCACGTGAAGTTACTGCTATCATACACAAGTCTTTAAGGCAAATAGGTCAAATTACCTTGATATGTTCCATTTGGTAATCTAAGCTATGCTTGTCCTAACCTAAAGCGAGACTTGTTTCCTTAGTACTCGTGCCTTGCCGAATTTAATCGAAAAACCCAGTTTTCTTAAATTCCCATCTGTCCTACAGTAATTGTCCATACTTTGAATATTTGATATAAAATGCATCTATTGAATATGTCGAAGTGTGAATTCTCATCAAACAATTTCATGATAGATGGACGCACCAGCGGGCAGAGGCAGAGGTAGAGGACGCGCCAGAAGAACTGTCCTAACAGGGATGACTCCTGAAGAAATACAAGCCTTGGTCAATCAAGGTGTTGCTGCAGCCCTAGCCACTCAGGCTGCTCAGAATGGTCATCACTATTCATATAAAAAGTTCCTAGACTGCAAACCAGATATCTTCACTGGTGCAGAAGGGGCCATTGGGCTCATAAGGTGGTTCAAGAAATGTGAATCCATCTTCGCTATATCTGAATGTCCCGATGAGAGTAGGACCAAGTATGCCTCCGGAGCCTTGAGTGGAGCCGCACTCTCGTTCTGGAAGACAGAAGTTTCAAGACTTACTCTCTCCTTAGCCAATGCTATGGATTGGGAGGAATTCAAACAACTAATGATGGAGGAGTTCTGTCCGAGGGAAGAAGTACAAAGGTTTGAAACCGAGTGCTGAAACCATAAAATGGTGGGATCTGAAATTGAAAAGTATACCACCGAAAACCATGAGTACGCAACCTTGTGTCCTCATATGATGGAGCCTGCTCACAGAAGAATTGAAGGCTATATCCGTGGACTGTCTCCGGTTATTCAGTCTATGGTCACTTCCTCCAACCCAACTTCAATCCAACAGGCCATTAGGATAGCTCACAAGCTGACTAATGAGGCTGTGGCTCAGGGGAAGTTACCACCAAGAAACAAGGGTAAGGGTGTTGCTGCTGAAAGCTCGGGGAAGAGAAAGTTTGAAGATGCTAAAGACAGTGAGAGTCAAGGTACAAGCAAGAAGCCAGATCAGAAAAAGCACCATGACAATCAGGGCATTCCGCCTAGATGTCAGAGGTGTGGCAAGCGTCACCATGGCAAGTGTACTGCAATCATCTGCTACAAATGCAACAAGAGGGGGCACACTGCTCCTGAATGTAGAACCAAGACTCAAGACCAAGGAAAGAAGGATGGTAATCAACAGAATGGTGGAAAGAAGGAAGTTATTTGTTTCAGATGTGGAGAAAAGGGCCATATTGCTAAAGACTGCACTGGGGAAAAGAAAGATACAGCCAAGGGCAGAGCCTTCGTTATTGGCAAAGGAGAGGCTCTCAAAGACCCTAACGTTATTATGGGAAAATTTTTGGTGAATAATGTTTATGCCATAGTATTATTTGACACGGGAGCTGATAGAAGCTTCGTATCTGATACTTTCTATAAGCACTTGAATGTAAACCCTGTACCCCTAGATGAGCCATATGTTGTAGAAGTAGCAAATGGTAAATCCTTGACCGCATCACAAATCCTGAAAAACTGTACACTAGATTTATCAGGTCATATCCTACCAATAGACCTCATGCCCATTACTTTGTGAAGCTTCGATGTGGTAGTTGGTATGGATTGGCTATCCAAAAACTCTGCAGAAATTATCTGTAAAGACAAAATGATTCGTATCCCCCTACCAAATGATGAAGTCCTGTGCGTGGAGGGAGATAAGACTGGTGTCGTGATGGGAGTTATTTCTTACTTGAAGGCTCAAAAGTGTCTTCGAAAAGGACATACTGCTATCCTAGCCTTAGTCACTGACAAAGAGAAGAAGGAAAGGAAGATTGAAGATGTACCCGTCGTCAGGGAATTTCCTGAAGTGTTTCCTGATGAACTGCCTGGGTTGCCCCCTAAAAGAGAGGTCGAGTTTTCAATCGAGTTAGTACCTGGAGCTACACCTATAGCTCGGGCACCATACCGTCTCGCACCTTCTGAATTAAAAGAACTATCTGACCAGCTTAGGGAACTCCTTGATAAAGGATTCATCCGACCTAGCTCGTCACCATGGGGAGCACCAGTGTTATTTGTGAAGAAGAAAGACGGGACCTTCCGGATGTGCATCGACTATCGAGAACTGAACAAAGTGACGATCAAGAACCGTTATCCCTTGCCACGTATTGACGACTTATTCGACCAACTGCAAGGTTCGAGCATTTACTCCAAGATAGATCTTAGAAGCAGCTATCATCAGCTGAGAGTCAGAGATGAAGATGTTATGAAGACGGCTTTCAGAACTCGATACGGTCACTTTGAGTTCACAGTCATGCCATTTGGGCTAACAAATGCACCTGCTGTATTCATGGATCTCATGAATCGTGTATGCAAGCCTTATCTAGACAAGTTTGTCATTGTCTTCATTGATGACATCTTGATCTATTCCAAAAATGAGCAGGAGCATGAAGAACATCTGAGATTGATCCTTGAACTACTAAAGAGAGAGGAGCTTTATGCTAAGTTCTCGAAATGTGATTTCTGGCTTAAAGAAGTTCAATTCCTTGGTCATGTGATCGATGCTAAAGGAATTCATGTAGACCCAGCTAAAATTGAATCCATCAAAAGTTGGCCTACACCTTCTAATCCAACGGAAATTAGACAATTTCTGGGACTAGCCGGCTATTACAGGAGATTTATCGAGGGATTCTCCAAGATAGCTCAACCATTGACCATGCTTACCCAAAAGGGGGTAGCATATCATTGGGGTTCAGACAAGAGGCTGCTTTTCAAACACTGAAACAGAAGTTGTGCAGTGCACCTATATTGTCCCTACCCGACGGTATTGAAGACTTTGTAGTCTACTGTGATGCTTCTGTTCAGGGTCTGGGATGTGTTTGATGCAGCGAGACAAAGTCATAGCCTATGCCTCAAGACAGTTAAAGTCTCATGAGAAGAACTATGCAACTCATGATCTAGAACTAGGAGCTGTTGTGTTTGCTCTTAAATTATGGAGACATTACTTGTACGGTACTAAGTGCACTATTTATACCGACCACAAGAGTCTTCAACACCTGTATAATCAAAAGGAGCTGAACATGAGGCAGAGGAGATAGCTTGAACTACTAAACGATTATGATTGTGCCATCAAGTACCATCTCGGTAAAGCAAATATTGTGGCTGATGCTTTGAGTAGGAAAGAACATGTGAAACCTCGTAGAGTGCGAGCTCTACAACTTACCATTCAAAGCAACCTGCCGGCACAAATCTTGAATGCTCAGACTGAAGCCCTGAAAGAAGAGAACATTAAAGATGAAAACCTTCGAGGGCTAGACCAACAGTTTGAAGTTCATTCGGATGGGATACGCGTTATAGCAGGAAGGATTTGGGTACCCCTGTACGGGAATCTGCGAAGCTTGATCATGGATGAAGCCCACAAGTCTAGATACTCTATCCACCCAGGTGCAGATAAGATGTATTACGACTTGAAGCTTGTTTACTGGTGGCCAAGAATGAAGGCAGATATTGCAACTTATGTCTCAAAGTGCTTGACTTGTTCTAAAGTCAAGGTCGAATACCAGAAGCCTTCAGGAATGTTGACCCAACCAGAAATTCCCGTGTGGAAGTGGGAAATGATAACCATGGATTTCGTCACTGGTTTACCCAAATCTCAAACGGGCAATGACACCATTTGGGTTATCGTTGACCGTCTCACCAAATCCGCTCATTTCATACCCATTCGTGAGAAAGACAAGATGGAGAAGCTTGCAAGGGTGTACATCAAAGAAATTATCTCTAGACATGGAGTGCCAGTGTCTATTATCTCTGATCGTGATGCACGGTTTACATCAATCTTCTGGGGTAAGCTTCAGAAAGCTCTAGGAACTCGCCTAGATATGAGCACAGCCTATCACCCTCAAACTGATGGTCAAAGTGAAAGAACCATACAGACTCTTGAGGATATGCTCAGGGCTTGTGTCATTGACTTTGGAAAGAACTGGGAAGGTCATTTACCTTTGGTAGAGTTCTCATATAACAATAGCTATCATTCGAGCATCAAGGCGGCACCATTCGAGGCCTTATATGGACGTAAATGTAGATCACCGCTTTGCTGGGCAGAAGTTGGAGATAGTCAACTTACTGGTCCAGATTTGATCTTTGAAACTCATGAGAAAATTTTCCAGATAAGAGAACGCATGGCTGCTGCCAGGGATCGCCAGAAAAGCTATGCTGATAAACGCCGCAAACCACTGGAATTTCAGGAAGGAGATAAAGTTTTGCTAAAGGTATCTCCCTGGAAGGGAGTTATACGCTTTGGAAAACGAGGGAAATTGAACCCTCGCTACGTGGGGCCTTTTGAAATTGTCAGAAGGATCGGCCCAGTAGCCTATGAATTAAATCTACCTGCTGAACTTGGTGGTGTGCACAATGTTTTCCACGTATCCAATCTAAGGAAGTGTTTATCTGATGAATCACTTGTTGTGCCTTTAGAGGAACTGCAAGTAGATGAGAAACTCAGGTTTATCGAGGAACCAGTTGAAATCATGGATAAAGAAGTTAAACAACTTAAGCATAGCAAGATTCCGATTGTTAGAGTTCGGTGGAACTCCCGGCGTGGTCCTGAGTTCACTTGGGAACGAGAGGACGAAATGATGCGCAAGTACCCTAACCTGTTCAAAAATGTTGCTAGTACATCTTAATTTTCGGGACGAAAATTCCTCTAACAGGGGGATGATGTGACAACCCGAAATTTTCCGTGAATTAATATAAGATTTTTATGTGAATTTATGATTTGTTTTTATATTTTTATTATTATTTAATAATAATATTAATAATAATAAAAATAATGATAATAATAATAATAATAACAATAATGATATTATTATTACAAACAATGATAATAATAATAATTATAATAATAATGATATTATTATCAAAAAATAATAATAAAAATAATAATGATGTTATTATTAAAAATAATAATGTTAATAATGATAATAATAATAATAATGATAATAATAACAATAAATAATAATATTGTTATTAATAATAATAATTTATAAAAAATTATTAAACTTAGATTTAATAAGTCCAGGGGGAAATTGTGTAAATTCTGAAACTTTAAAACAAAGTTTAAAACAAGAAATAATAACAAATAAACCACAGGGACTATATGTGTAAAATTGGAATTTCAAAACCCAACCCCCCCGTCGTCGACCCCGTTCCTCCGGCCGGCCACCGGCGACGCTCCGGCGACTCCTAAACATCGAATTTACCCGGTTTTTCATCAATCAAATGGTACCAACACAATCCCGTGAGTGTTTCGAACACAATGACCCACAATAATTTGAGAATCAAATTGATAGTGCGATCTAAACCGCTCGTGTTCCCTGTCGGCTACTTTACAGGGTCGAATCGCACAAAAACATCAACAATAATCGAATTAATCAAACCAAAGCGATGCTATAAATGTTCCTAATCGGTCTAGCATTCCAATTGCACCAGAAACACATCCCTTCATCGAAATTGAATTCTCTCTTCTTCGCGGACCTGCAACTAACCGAACACCCCTGTTCGAGTTTCGAAACACAAAATTGATAAATTGCTTTCGATCATTGGAGCCATTAGAGACTTCCTGTGAAGTTAATTGCATTTTCATCCACGTTTGATCGTCGTTTGGATCCTCCCAAGCCGCGACCTGTTCTTCGAGGTGTTCATCATCGATCAGACATCTTTCTGGTAAATTAAATACACCCATTTGTTCGATTTATCATGGGGAACAAAAGCCCCATGAATATGATTGTTAACAGGAACGAATCATGGATCAATTTGGTCGATCCATTAATCTAGGGTTCTTGAATTGGGGATGAACATTCGGGATTGTGTTTAAATTTAATCGGGTCCGTGTTCTGTTCGATATGGAGCCTTTGGCTCACTGGTTTGTGCGCAGGGGTGTGGGGGGGGGAGGTCACGGGTTCGAACCGTGCACCTCCCATATTTTTTTAAATCCTTTTTGGAGTATTTAAAAATAAATAAAAATTACTAAAAATCATAAAAATAATTTTTAAAAGCATATTTTATTTTTAACACCATTAATTAATTTTCTGTAATTTATTTATTCAAAAACACTTTAAATAAAATTTATAAAATAATATTTAAAAATGTTATAAATAACTATTTTTATAAAAATAGACTTTAAATTATGATTTAAAGTATTAATCCATTAATTGGACACCATATCATTTTTATTTAATGATAAATCATAATAATTATAGAAAAAATAATTAATTTAAAAGCCTAAATTATTTATGTAAATAAATATTACATGTGTTATAAATTATTATCCATATAAAAATGGATTTCCAAATAATAAATTAGATCATCAAATTATTAATGGATGTTATAATATTTTATGGACTTATTTTGATAATATAAATACAAAGTAAATTTTATAAATTTAAATATTTATAAAATCTTACAAAAATTAAATATAAACTTATATGTTTATATAACGTCTATAATTTAATTAGAATATAATGATATGTCAAAATCATTATTAAACTAATTAAATTTTATATAAATCATTGATTATTAACAAAAATAACTAAATGACTTATTGTTCATAACAAATCCCAGAAAAACCAAACCCTAGATCAATTGAACACCAGGTTCAAGATCTAACTTATTTAGGTTATGGATTTGTATATATATATACTTATGTGAATATTAGTTCCTTAACAGGAATTTACTAGGTTGTCAACACCACACAGGAACTGAGGTGAGTTCATAACTATTCCCCTTTTTAATCATTTAAATATTTTGGGGCTGGAATACATGTTGTAATTAAATTTACAAATTATTTTTGTGTATTATGTTAAATAATAATTTAATCACATTTATGATTACTTATGGTTATTATGAAAATCCTTCTCTGTATACTGGACTATAAATAAGCATGGATCTTTTGGATAGTACTATCGGGGAGTGACTTACCCCCACAAAGGTATGGACATGTGATCCATATCAGATGCACAAAGATCTTGATGTCATTCGGGATGACTGTTTCTGTAGTGAGAAGGCATATGTGCACTTTATATAGTTTGCATTATAGTTCCATTTACAACCCATATGAGGATAAATGTAAAGGAGGATTTGCTCCCTCTGATTTGAAATTATTATGAAAATATAATATACACATAAAAGGATAATAAACTAAGTGACATGGACAAATTCAATGTAAAGGATTTGTTGGGCTTGTACTTAGTAGGTATGTGGGATAGCGGGTTCACCTTAATAAAAAGGGTTCTGACAGGCTATTCATATACCGGTGAGTAAATTAAACTCACACTTTTATAGTAAATCCTAATTGAGGATAATTGATGATTTATCATTATGTTTTACTTACCTATGAACTCACCAACCCTGTGTTGACACTTGATTTACATGTATTCTCAGGTATCTACTAGGAGCTTATGGACGTGCACGTAGGATCATGTAAGAGCTCAAGATACCTATTGAATTATTATTTGAATTATGATTAAGACATGATTGTCAAGAAAACAGTCTATCTTTTATTTCCGCTGCTCTGATTATTAATAAAATGTTTACCTAAAACTTATCATATAGATAACTGCATCTCATGTGTGACTACTGTGTTCGATCCTGTTTGCTCACCCCTCCGTGATAGATTCCAGACCCGGAATTTGAGGGTGTGACAAAAAGAATCAAAATGGGGCTATGAAACTCGCCGTGTCTCCAAACTTGAACCTATGAAATAGTTCACAGTATCAGACAATATTTTCTTTAAAATTTTTAGAACCTCAGATGTAAGTATCTTTTGAAAGTTCAGCTAATAATGTTATCACAAAATTTCCAACAATTAGTTTATTATACATAATTGCTTAAAATTAGTCCAAAGTCTCCATAAATCATCAAAATTACCTTAGATTATCTAAAAATCACTAAAAACTCATAGAATATTATTTCAACAGTTAGTAATATCCCATATTTTTTATAATATCTAACTCCAAACAGATTCTTTTCTGTAATTTTTATTATATTTCCATAATTGATTAAAAACAGCTTCTGTAATTGATAAATTCTTAAAATTTTACAGACAGTTTCTTATATAATAGAAATTCAGGTAAATATATCAAGATCTAACTCGTATCAAATTAGATTCTGTAAATTTTACAATAATCTTAATATTTATCAAAAATAGTTATATAACTCAAAAAATTATGAAATTTACACATTCTCTAGAATAAGATTTTATATTATATCCATGATTTTCAAAGAATTTATTATATACTTTAATTATTTATTCTGATTTTTCTACTGCAGAATACATAAAAATTCATATCTTAATTATAATAAGGAAATAAATTTTGAAATAATTGCAGAGACTTTTATACTTCAAAAGGATCATTATATGAATTTATCAGAATTTTCCTGAATTTATTTATATTTTTGATATTTTCTCTATTTTCATTATTTAAAATAATTTATATAAATGTTCCATTTATCATAATTTTACCAAAATCTCCAGAGTAATATTTGAGTATATAAATAAAGATTTTTCAATGTTTATTCCCACAATTGCATTTGCTTAATATTTTACTAGATTTTTCTTAATAATTTCAAGATTTAATCTTTGTAAATTCAAAATATACTTTTTATCACAAGTCTCCTGAATTTTGGTAACTTATTACTTGTGATTAAGGAACTTGTAATACTTCCAAGTTTGGTTTTGGTGTTTTAATACCAAAACTAACTATATATGTGTTTTTGTAACACATATGTAACATTAGGTTTTTAAAATATTTATAACCTTGTAGATGATGATCTTGATGATATTCCATCTTCTTGAACCCGAGAGAAAAGTCATGGAGGTGATGAATGATGATGGTTATAGTTATGGTGATGGTGGTGTGGTTGTTGTGTGGGAACCGAGAGTGAGAGGGAGAGAGAGACAAAGGTGGTGGATGGTGATGATTATGGATGATGATGGTGAATATGGTTACGGGAGATAGAGGAACAAGGTGGTGATGGTTGCTGTGGGTGTGGTGATCGCGGTTTACAAGAGCCAAGGGTGAAGGTGGTGATGGTATATGATTGCTAATAGTTACCGAGAGAAAGTGGAAGAGAGGTGGCGGTTTTGAGGGCCTAACCGAGATTTAAATGGTGGTTAAAGTCATGATGGTTTAGCTCTAGCTTGTTGAGGTGTGTTGTCTAGGTTTGCTTAGTCAATACATAGGTTTAGGTGGCATGCTAGGAGTTCACTTGGTGTATACTTAGGTGGCCGAGAATCTTCATGAATTTGCCACATTCATTGAATATCTTGGTGACTAAGGCTAGTGTTGGTACACATGTCCTCAGTTCTAGTCTAGTGAGCTTAAATGTAATAGAACTTCTTGTAACACATATGTAATGTTTAATCAAGCTAATGAGAATCTCTTCTATATATGGTTGTTGGTTATTTAATGTTACATCTACTTACATTACTAGTTGTTACACGCATAATATGACCATGTTATATAGGTTTACAGTTGTGAGACATAGTTCTGAATCATTAAAGGTTCAAGAATGTGTTTGACTAAGAATCTTATTCAGTCGCACGACTGGACCATACGAATGGTCCAATCGCACGGCTGAACTAGGTGATTGAATCAATCGCACGGTTGAGTCATAAGACTGACTCTAGCGTACGAATGAACCAATCGTATTATTCAATCGCACGACTGAGCCAGTCGCAAGGCTCAGTCGCACGAATGAGATCTGTAACCTATAAATACCACTTAATTCGTGGAAAAACGTGAGACTTCGAATACTTGAAACCCTAGTCGACCCAGAACGTCTAGATCGTCCATTCCAACTTTATAGAACGTCCCAGATCATTCCTATTCCATTCTTAACGTTTTCTAATCGTTAGGATTGATCTTGATTTCGTTCTCCCTGATTGGATCGCCAATCAAATAGGATTTCGCACTATTTGATCTGGTATAACAAAGAATCAGTTAGTACTCCGTACATACACGGTCCTAACAAGTGGTATCAGAGCGTAGGCTCTTGATTCTTCATTGATTCAATCGTTTTTGTGAAAAAGTCTACGTTTTTACGCGAAAAGATCCAATCTTTCTGCTAAAAAATCGAGTCTTTACGTGTGCATGTTCTGAAAAATCAATATTTTTCGAGTTTCAGCCGTCTAGGGTGCAAAAACTTACGTACTAGGTCAAAGTGTGCGAAAAATCCCGTTTTCAGCAGACCCAGTCGCACGATTATCTCAATCGTATGACTGAACCCAGTCGCCCAGGTCATTCGCCCGATTGAGTCAGTCGCTGTGTCAAATCGCCCGATTAAGTCAGTCGCCCATTTCAGTCGCCAAGTTGAGTCAGTCCCCTTTTCCAGTCGCCCGTTTGAGTTCAATTGCACGATTGTATCTCAGTCGCCTTTTCAATCGCACGTTTAAGTCCAATCGCATACTGTTAGTGTCAATCGCATCCCAATCGTACCTCCCAATCGCATAACAGTCTGTTTAAGTCAACCTTCATTATGGACTCCGAAAACTTCGCATTCTCAGCAGGGAAAGACTCAAGGATCCAGAACCTACTGCTTCTGAAGAATGAGATTGGTAATCACAATAAGCCTAAGCTTCTATCCATTGATGAGTTCCCGCAGTGGAAGCAAAGGTTTGATATTCATCTCAATGGCTTGGATACTAATCTATAGAATTCTATTGAGACTGGTTACACCATCCCAGTTGGTGCTGATGGTTTGCCATTAACGTTGAGTGGAATGACTGATGCTCAAAAGACTGCCTATAATGCTGAAAAGAAGGCTTATGCTATGCTCACCCAGTCTATTCCTAAAGAGATCTTCCATCAGTATTCAGATCAGAAACAGAGTAAAAAATTCTGGAAAGCTCTCGAGAAAAGGTATGAAGGGAGCTCAACTCTGAAATCCTTGAAGGCCAAAGCTCTCAAAAAGGAGTTTGACAATTTCTCTGCTATTGGGAACAAGAGCTTGGACGACATCATTGACCGCTTCTATCATCTAATGAGTGAACTTCACACTCATGGGGTTACAACGTCTAAAGAAGAAAAGGTCGCCAGTTTAGCTGAAGGTCTTCCAGAAAAATGGGATTCGTTTATTTCCGCCTTGAGACACAATTCAGTTCTCGAGACTTTGGATATAAATGACTTTATTATGAAACTGCGAGAGGAAGAGGTCAGACATAAGTATAAGGCGAAGAAGGGTGCATATGCTCAGGATCCTACTCTTTACAATGTGACTCCAACTCCAATTGCAAAGTCTTCCAATGCTCCTCTGCAGACTGCATTTGTTTCTAATACATCTGGTCAAAGCTCATCGTCTGGGGGTGAGTCATCTGTTTCATCAGGGGTTCAACACAGTATTACTGAAGCTCACTCAACAAAGTTAATAACTGAGAACCTGGGTAAAGTCACTGTGGAAGTTGCCAAGGAACACATGGACCTACTTGCTGCAGTGGTTCATTCCTATGATGGTTTGGTTGCAGGGAAGATAGGAAACTGCCACTTGGCTGATGAAGACTATGAGCAGGTGGATGAAAATGAGTTGGAGAGGATGGACATTATGTGGGCTCTCGTAAGTGCTGTGCGACGAGCAAAGAAGTTTGTGAAGAAGACAGGGCAGAATCTCGTGGCTACAAAAGATACTACTTTTGGGTTTGACAAGTCCAAAGTCACGTGTTTCAACTGCGGTGAAAAAGGACATTTCAAGACTGTTCCAGCAGGAAGTGATTCCAAGGCTTTGGTGGCACAAGGTGATGAAGGACAGGACTGGTCCTTCCGGTTCTTTTCTGATGGTGAAGCCAACATAGCTTCTGTCGAGGACCTAAATGAAGACTCAGCAAGTGAGGGGGAGAACTCAGCTGAGCTTGACAATGCTGAATTGGATGATGACATAGCTGATGTTGATCAGCTTGTGGAGAATGAACTGAATGCTGCGTCTGAAGCACAATCTGATCCCCAAAATGCTTTCATGGCTGGAACATCTACATCGGCATAAGTAGAATCAAAGGATGAATTATTTACTAAACATGCTTGTGTTGAATGTGAAAAATTTAGGGAAAGCATTGACCTGAAATTTGCTAGGTTATTAGATCATAATGATAACTTAGTAAAGGATTTAAAATTGTGCACTGAAGCAAACAAAATCTTAAAACAGAATGAAAACAGTTATAAAGAAAAGATTGATGCTTTAAAGAAACAGTTAAAAGAAACTGAAGTTGTTGCCTTTAACCAAGAAAATGATATCAAGTTTTATTTAAAGACAATAGAAGAAACTAAGAAGGAACGAGCGGTTTCACAAGTTGAAAACGAGTCTTTGCAACAAAGACTCCACAGTCTAGCTAGTTCCTCACATATTTTGAAAAACTTGGTTAAAGAACGCAACAACGGGGAGGGTTTGAGTTATAAAGTTGTGCCACCACCACATGAGTCCTTTTCAAACATCAAACAACGTCCAATTAATGATAACCCCATAAAGGATCATGTGGTGACAACTCCTCTAGTCTGTGATCCGGATACAGCAGTCAACTCTGCTCCTTCGGTTCCTGACCAGACAGCTTCTGCATCAAGCACAAAAATCACTGACAAGGGAGTGGAAGAGAATGTTCAAACATCTCATGGGTTGGGTAAAAAAATCAACTTCCAAACAACCTAAGATTTCCAAAGACACTCAAGCTAAACCAGTGAAGCAAGATAATCACCAATTTCCAAGCCAAACACAAATCATGTTAAACAAGTTAAATTTGTCAAAGGAGGTGAAAACCTTAAAAGTGATAATAAAAACAAAGAATCTGAGGTTTATTCACCGCCCCACAAGAGATCTCCTAGCCCTGATGAATGGAGATCCTGCTATACTTGTGGTCAGCGTGGTCATATTTCGACTAATTGTCCTCGCTATCAGACACCAAGAATTAAGGTTGAGCTACACGACAAAGTCAAAGTAGATTCAAAACATCGTTCTAAGACTCCAGTTAGATCGAAAACACCTATTAGGTCAAAAACACCTTCTAGGTCTTTTTCGTCTCCACCTCGCCAAAGGCAAAACAGACAAGTCCCCGATAAGTCCGTGATGCCAGAGGTAAAACCTGTTTCTGAATCTAAACCATATGCTCAAACCGTAAATCAGTCTAAGGTTTACCACAAACAATCCTTTCACAGGGATGGTTTATGGAAATCCAAGACAACTGGTGTGTCTGAAAGCAAGGACAATCTGAAAGTTGAGATTCCACCCACTGATAAAGGACAGTGGGTCGAATTCATGATGGTTGATTCCTCTAGGAAACCCAAGCCAGTCAAGGCTTGGGTCCCCATCCTTAACTGATGATTTTCTCATATGTGCAGGTTGTCCGCTATAGTGCGTCTACAAATACATGGATAGTAGATAGCGGAGCTTCCAGGCACATGACGGGAAACAAGTCTCTTCTTTTCAATGTCAAACAAATTAAAGGGGGACACGTTTCATTTGCTGGTAACAAAGGAGGATACATTACCGCTCAGGGCGAAGTAGGTAATGACAAGGTAAGATTGACAAAGTCAACTTTGTTCAGCAGTTAGAAAACAATCTGCTTTCTGTGTCTCAGATTTGCGACAAGGGATTCAAAGTCATGTTTGATAATCGCAAATGTTACATTCTGAAGAAAGAAATGGATATTTCAGAGGAACAGGTATTAATGTCAGCATCTAGATATAATGACTAGTATGTTCTAGATATGTCTAATGCCTCTACTAGTGCTTCTACTGTTCAATGTTTCTTATCTAAAGCTACAGAGAAGGACTCTATTTCGTGGCACAGAAGAATGGGACACATTAATCATAGGAAGATGAATCACCTGATTCATAACAACCTAGTTGATGGAGTTCCTGTCAAGAACTTCAAGCTTCCTGATTTTTGTGTCTCATGCAAGAAAGGAAAGCAAACCAGGAAATCTCACAAGACCAAGAATGTCCATTCTATTGAGATACCCCTGGAGCTACTGCACATGGATCTTTTTGGTTCAGTTAGCATGAAGAGTATCGCTGGAGACTGGTACTGCTTCATAGTCACCGATGACTACTCACGATTCTCGTGGGTGATGTTTCTGAAAGCTAAGTCAGAAACATTTGAGTCATTCAAATGCTGGTCACCACTCTGGAGTCACTTTACAAGCTTAAAGTGAGAAAGATTCGCTCAGATAATGGAACCGAGTTCAAGAATCAGTGGATGGATGCGTTCTACAAAGAAAAGGGAATTGTTCATCAATTCACCTCTGCATACACTCCACAGATGAATGGAGTTGCTGAGCGAAAGAATAGGAGTCTGATCGAGACAGCCAGGACTATGTTGGCAGACTCAAAACTGCCAGTACAGTTCTGGAACGAGGCTGTAGCCAACGCCTGCTACACACTTAATCGTGTGTTAGTAGTGAAGAGGCACGGGAAGACTTGCTATGAGTTGCTACAGAAGCGTAAGCCAAACCTGGAGTATCTGGAACCTTTCGGTGCTCCTTGTACTCTTCTGAAGAAAACTCAAGAAGGCAAGTTCAATGAAAAGGCAGATCAGGGGATCTTTCTGGGATACAGTATACCCGACAAACGAGTTTACAACAACTCTACTGGTCAGGTAGAAGTATGGTGCAACGTTGATGTTCAACGTTTCACTATCCCCCCTGCTGGAAAAGGTCCATCGTCATTCTTCGACTACGATGGCTTTTTCAAATCATTCAATCTTCCTCAGATAGTTTCAGATGATGATATTGCTACTCAGATGATGCACGATGTTCTCAACTCATCGAATCTGGATACTAGCTATACCACTCCTACAAGTGGGTCATCGGGATCTGCCTCAGCTGATCAGAATGATAGTGAAGACTCATCAGAAGATGAAGAAGCATCTGAACCAGCACAAACACCTAATGTTGATCAAGAAGGGAGCTCTTCAGGTGCTTCACCTGCATCTGGAACCATAGACACTGAACCTCCAGTCACGACTATGGACTCTGAAGTTGTCGTTCCTACAACTCCTTTGACTAGGATCAGTACAAGTCATCCGCCAGATGCTATCATTGGTTATCTCCACTCCGGCGTGCAGACTAGAAGTCGATTGTACACTGCTGATTACGCTGAAGTAATGGAAAAGGGCTACGTGAATGATGGAGCTTACAGATGTTTTGTCTCTCAAATTGAACCCAAACACGTAAGTGATGCCCTTAAGGATGAAGCATGGGTCAATGCTATGCAAGAGGAGTTGCTACAGTTCAAGAAACTTGGAGTGTGGACTCTTGTTGACCGACCCAAAGGAGTCAAGGTAATTGGTACTAAATGGGTACTAAAGTGCAAGAAGGATGACCAGGGTGTTGTTATCAGAAACAAGGCACGGTTGGTTGTTCAAGGCTTCAGACAAGTCGAAGGAATCGACTACAATGAAGTCTTTGCTCCCGTAGCTAGAATGGAAGCAATTCGTATCTTTCTAGCCTACGCCTTTTACATGAAGATCAAAGTTTATCAACTAGATGTTAAAAGTGCATTCTTGCATGGGGAAATCCGTGAAGAAGTATATGTAAGTCAACCCAAAGGATTCGAAGATCCTTATCATCAGGACAGAGTCTACAAGTTAGACAAGGCTCTGTATGGGCTACATCAGGCTCCTCGAGCTTGGTAAGAAAAGCTCTCCACCCATCTGTTGAAACATGGCTTTCGAAGGGGTGTGATTGACTGTACATTGTTCATCAAAGAGAAGGATGGTGATTTGCTTTTGGTGCAGATTTATGTGGATGACATAATTTTCGGCTCACGAAACGAAGGGTTATGTAAAGAGTTTGAATCTGTGATGAAGGCTGAGTTTGAGATGAGTGCCATGGGAGAAATGAAGTTCTTCCTAGGATTACAGGTGGACCAAACACCTACCGGCATCTTTTTGCATCAAACTAAGTATGTCGGTGACATTCTTAGTCGCTTTGATATGGACAATGTCACTGCAGCCGGTACCCCTCTCGCCACAAATCACGATGTGGCTCCTGATGAGAATGGGGATTTGGTGGATGCCACCATGTATCGTGGAATGATCGGATCTCTCATGTACCTCACTGCCTCTCGTCCAGATATCATGTATACCACATGTTTATGTTCCCGATATCAGGCAAAACCTAAAGTCAATCATTGATTGGAGTCAAGAGGATTTTTCGTTATCTGAAGGGTACTCCAACACTGGGGTTGTGGTATCCTTATGATGATGACTTTGAGCTAGCGGCGTATAGTGACTCGGATTACGGAGGCTGCAAAATGAATTACAAGTCTACGTCAGCAGGATGTCAATTTTTCAGGAGAAGATTGGTAACTTGGCAGTGCAAGAAGCAGACATCAGTTGCTCTGTCTACCTGTGAAGCTTAATACGTTGCCGCCGCCAGCTGCTGCTCTTAAATCATTTGGATTCAACATCAAATACGGGATTACGGTTTGCATTTCACTTCTACTCCTATCTATGTTGATAATTCTGCTGCAATTGCAGTAACTAAAAATCCGGTTCAACATCCTAAGACCAAACACATAGGCATAAAGTATCATTTCATACGCGATTGCTATGAAAAACACTTAATTGATGTGGTCAAAATTAACACGGATTTTCATCGCGCTGACCTCTACACCAAACCATTTGATAAACCAAGATTTTTCTATCTGCTAGAGGTCAACGGGGTTAAAAAGAAAAGTGATGTTATATTAGAAGAAACAGATACATAGTCCAACACCGTTTTTCTTTATTTTTTGTCTTTTATTTTATTTTATTTTTTTAATTTCCTTGTTGTTATAAAAATCCAAAAACACAAAAAGATTTTCTGTTTTAGAATTTTAGGGGGAGATTAGGTTTAATTCAGTATTTATTTACTTAAAAAAAAGGAGGGGAAGGTGAGTAAAGCTGAAAAGGCAAAGACAACAAAACAGGAAATGTGACTCGACAAAAATTGGAAGATGATAGTACACAGGCATCGAGTTATTTGGAACAACAAAATGATTTTGAGATCAAAAATGTAAATTAACTTACTGAAAATGTAAAAATCAGAGAAGTCTAAGTCTACAAAATGGGAAAATGATAGTACGTTTGATTGTTACTGTAATTACACGGAGAAAGTTGATCTAGGGAGGTGCTAGTTCATTATATGATGTGTCAGTAGATTCAACACAATAGACAAGTAGACGTCATTGGTAAACTTAATCTAAACTAAATGGTTCAATCAACTGTGGGTTCCCATCTTATCACTGGTTAACACAATCAGCTCTTCCGATAAGGGATAACGAGCAAATAAATGCCACCAAAGGTGTGCAAATGACCACAAAAAGAGCAAAGCACGAAAAAATTGAATACTAGCGTAATCAAGCTGATAACTTATGTTGTTGGTGCGCTATGTGCAAAAGAAAATAAGAAATGCTCTAACAAGGAGATAGGTTGTGTGCCTCTCTGCTGTGCGATGGCACTGACCTGAGGATAAGCATAACCTACATATTCTAGACTTCATTGTTGTTTGCCGCCTCTCTGCTGTGCGATGGCACTGACCTGAGGATTGGCTTCTCTTTGAAAGATCTAAGAATAGTCTCTTCTTGCAAAAATACCTAAAGACCGCTCGAAAGTCCATTAAGGAATGCTGATTACCATATAAGCGTGGGATACACAAATGTTGTTTGAAATAATATAACATAATTCATTACCAATGTGTGTCAAAAGTCTGTGTATGAATTTAAGTGGACAAGTATACTGACAATCGTCTTGTATGCACCGACTGAAGTTGACAATCAAAGTGTGTTACGTATCATATCAAACATGATTCCCAGTTAGTACTTAGAAGTCTTAGATCAGAACAAACTGTGATATGTCATCATGAAAGGTGAAATCAACTCATAATGTTCCAAGTAATGGTGTATATGCCTGTCTGATTCCAAATGAGTCTGTTCCTGACATAACGTCAATGCTGATAGGCTACACAAACCTGCCCTAACAAAAATCACAAAAAGATGTTCATTTTGTTCATAGTTTAATATTTTAAATTTGTTAGTACTAGTGTGTCAATGTCGGACTGTGTGTATGGTTATCTGTTAATGTCACTAAACGAGCTTAATGTTTATTTAAAATTGTTTCTGAAAGGATAAAAATATCACGTCTGAGGTGATAAGTTGGTAAAAGGATCACGTATGAGGTGATTAGGTGGTTAAATGGATCACGTCTGAGGTGATCGGGTGGTTAAATGGATCATGTCTGAGATGATCAATTGCACATAATGTTTTATCAAATGTTGAAGGAAAATTATGTGTCAATAACTGAAATGACTAAGATGGCACAAGTATAGCCCAATAGCACAACTTCATGTTGAGTATGATCAGTCATACGAATGGGCTATACGATTGAAGACAATCGTACGATTAGGACATGCGAATGAGCCCAATCGGCCGATTGAAAGTGACCGACTAGGTCAAACATGCGAATGGGGTGTGCGAATGAATCTAATCGAACGATTGGAGGTGACCGACTGTAACAGTCGTTTGGATGAACCTAATCGCCCGATTGGAGATGAACGATTGGGTAGATTGAACGACTGAGACTCAGTCGCCCGACTGACCAAGGCGACTAGGCTCAGTCGCCCGACTGGAATTTGCCCTAGTATAAATACAGGCCGAATCATCATCAGTCGCTCATTCACCCAAATCGCCCCCTCTATTCGCCCGACCTAACGAACCGCTGCCAAAATTTCAATTGATTCATATTTACCTTCGTTTTGTGTATTCTAACTTTCATTAGTGCTTATACAGGTAATATTCGTGGTGTTTCATCTTTGAAACCGATCAATGACATCAAGAATCACTCGAATTCTGACCAAACAGTACCCGAGAACATAATGAACAAATAGGCTGTCCAAACTAACCTAAACATTCAAACAAAAGTTAAACATGCTTAATCGGTCATTTCTGAGTTTAATGAGCCAAAGTTCGACATTTAACATCAAGTATAACTCAAAACTCGAATTTGAATGGACAAACAGTCGAGTAGGCGACTGGACACGCTGATGAACTCCAATCGCCCGACTGAGAAGACGACTAGTCTCAGTCGCCCGACTGAGATGGACGAATGATTCAATCGCCCGACTATGTCCATTCACTTGACTTAGTCGCCCGTATGAATCATTCACTCATTTAAAGCTAGTCGTTCTACTCAGTCGCACGACTATGTTCATTCGGTTGCTCAGTCGCCCGACTAACCAAAGTGGGAAACTCATTGATTTTGTTTACTCTTTTCTACGTGTACTAACGTATACTTACATTGTGTGACAGATGGCTGGTCGATGGGTTATGAGCACAAAGCACAACATTTGTGCTCATTTGGACTTGACCTCTAGGAATGTCGCCGACTTTTCTGGCATTATCACATTTCTGAGAAGATCGAGGATATACAGAGCAATCTCATCACAGTGTACACCATACAGGTAGATACAGCAGTCATTTTGGGAACACGCTGTGGTCGACAGATCCAGGGAGCCCTATACTATTAGGAGCACCATTCTTGGGCATTCTATAGAGATCACAAAAGAGGACCTAAGGACAGTCCTCGAGTTTGGAGATGATGGTGACTGTCCTACTCGTTTACACCCAATGACTGTTAGAGGGTGTTTCCTACGGGCGAAGTACACTAGGGACATCAACTCAGGGATGCTCAACAAGAGCAATCTCTGCCCCCAGTTCAAGTATCTCGCCCACGTCATGCTCAGATGTATTGCCTCAAGGAAAGGAGGCTTCGATGAACTCTCTGAGTAGATGCAGAACGCCTATGTTGCGTTAGTGCTGAACCATCCGTTCAGCTTCTCCCAGATGATCTTCACTTACCTAGTGGAGAACATAGAGGTGAAGGGCAGAGAGGGATTCTGCATGTATCCTCGCTTCCTTCTAATGATCTTTGACCAGAAGCTTCCTATGTTACCGAAGGAGAAGGAGGATGCGGTTGTGCTCGAGGTGATGGATGATACCACCTTGGGCAGGATGAAGGTTTACAGGGGAAAGCAGGTAAAACCCCCTGTCAGGCAGTTATTTTGGCATCTGGCCCTGGAGAATTATGTGGCGCTGGCAAGAAGGAGATGGCGCCACGAGGACAGTGACTCTGATGTAGAGCAGGTGGCTCTACCCTCCGATGATTCTGACGATGATGACCAAGGTACTGATCAGGGTGGAGATGGTCAAGGAGGACCTAAACCAGCTCCAATCCACCCTGACTTCATGTAGGAGGAGGAGGATTCAGATGAGGCGCCTCTAACCCGGACTGTGGGCAGTCGGGTAGTGGCCACTGAGGAGGGATTACGGGCGGTTAGTGGACGCCCAGGAGAGTCTGGGAGCTCCGTAGCTGATCCATCATACACCCCAGCCTCTCCCAGCAGCCAAGGGGGAGCCTCCGCGTCAAGGGGGACACGGAGGAAACATATGGCTCGTCCTTATGGGATGAAGCCCAAACGCAGGAGGATCACGCTTATCACTACCTCCTCTGCACCTACCACTTCCACCACCCCTACCCAAACCACCCAAACCACTCAAACCACCCAATCCACCATATCCCAAACACCCCAAACCACCACCACTACTATACCTCCACCTCATACTCACATATCTTCCACCACCACCACTGTACCCCCCACTACAGCCTTCCTATCCTCTCCCATCTACACTACAGCCACCACTACAACCACCACTCACCAAACCCAACCCTCATTTGCCTCCTCGAGCTTAGTTCTACCACCTGTCTTGTGGTTGAGCAACTTGCTGCTCTGAACAGCATGGTGCTCCAGCTACTAGCCTCTAATAAGGCTAAGACAGCTCAGATTCTCCAGCTGCTAGAGCAAAGTTCTACACAAACAGCTGAGATTGAGAGACTGAGGGAGTTGACATCTTCACAAGCCCAGTTGATCACTGCACAGACTGATCAGATCACTAGCTTGCTTCAACACGAGGCTGAGACTAATGAGAAGATTGAGAAGCTGGAGGCTGCTCACAAGACTCTAGTGCTAAAGCTGAAAGGCACTCAGAGTGAGCCCCTCAAGATCGGGGAAGGTGATGATGATGATGGTGAGGACGATGATGATGAGGATGACGACAATGATGATGAAGATAGTGGTGATGATAAAGCCAAGGAGGGGCAAGATGATGATGATGATGATTCTGCTCCAAATGATGCTGATTCTGGTCGGGAACAACGTATAAAAAGAAGACAAGACCAGGGATAATCATCTGCTGCACCACCCACCTCCCCTTCTGCAGAAGATCCAGTGATGATTCAAGGCAAAGTTCAGGATTAGATGTTTATTTATCATTAAACTTTGTCATTGTAATCATTTGTTTAATATGAATTTAAAGTAAAGGAATGAAAAGTTAAATTAACATTGGTTATGTGATTAATGTATACTAACCTGCACTGTGTTTTGATAAATTGTTATACAGGTTCATCCAAGCAGGCTGACGAGCACGATGTGATACCCCTTCGACAAATCGAGACTCAATTGACAATGATTCTCGATTTGCAAGGAATAGTACATCGCTCTGTTAGTTACACACCTGAAGAGGGTGAGATCATACATGATCTCACTGATGAGCAGATTGCCGAACTATTCAGTCTAAACCCTGATGAGCTGGTAAAGGATGGCCCGAGGTCGACATAGTCAGTGATGAAGAACTACATGATGTCGATGAGGTGGAGATAGAGGATGTGACTGCTGATCATTATCCCCAGTACACTAACGCCGAAGGCGAAGTGCTACCAGATCTGGGACATGCATTTGACAGCAGTACATTCGATAAGGTTGAGAAGATGACTGCTGCCAAAGCATCTACAACAGAGGATCCTCAGGCAGATGATGCTAATCTTGCATCTAAAAAGGCTGAGTGGGCAGCTTGTCTGGAGGAAATGAAAAAGCAAGGAGCGCCTACAAAGACAAAGGCCTACACCAAGCTCTACAAGGTCAAGAAACATCAGAAGGTGTCAGGCAAGATCATCAGCTGGGCATACTTTGAAGATCTCAAAGTATATGCAGTGAAGAGAGAGAAGGGTATAGAGTATTTCAGATTCCCACACGATCTGAAAACTCTCCCTGGTTTCGAGCTAAACCGTCTAGCTAACTTGAGCCTCCTATATGCTGTCCCCGGGAAGATATCTGGATGGTTCGAGAAGGCTCTGAAGAAGGAGTACCTTACAAGGTGGGTCAATTTTAAACCTCAACAGCCCAAGAGGTTGATTCATAAGACCGAGGTTGACCCCACCTCTGGAAGGCCAAAGGTGATTTTGAGATGGCATCCTCCGCACACAATGTCGCGTATTCCATTGAGGGAAATGCCATAGGATTTTGCACCCCATTTTAAATGGTGGTACTATGACTGGCGCATTGGTGAGGCCGTCATAGTTTTGGGCAAAGAAGGAAAGGTCGAGACAGTTAGGGTATTTGACCCTATGTGGCTAACAAACTTGTCTGCTTCAGATGTCTACATCTTGTACAAGTGGCCACTATTTTTTGACACTCAGATATCGTGCAAGCACTTCAGTTTCAACACGTCATACGTTTATGCTTCGCACTTGATATTCATGCTGGGGTTTCACGAGAAGAAAGAGTTAAGAGATTTGAAGAATTCAAGAAAGAAGTCAAGGTCTAGATAGAACTAGGTCCAAGGGGGAGTTTGTTGGTACACATGTCCCCAGTTCTAGTCTAGTGAGCTTAAATGTAATAGAACTTCTTCTTGTAACACATATGTAATGTTTAATCAAGCTAATAAGAATCTCTTCTATATATGGTTGTTGGTTATTTAATGTTACATCTACTTACATTACTAGTTGTTACACGCATAATATGACCATGTTATATAGGTTTACAGTTGTGAGACATAGTTCTGAATCATTAAAGGTTCAAGAATGTGTTTGACTAAGAATCTTATTCAGTCGCACGACTGGACCATGCGAATGGTCCAATCGCACGGCTGAACTAGGTGATTGAATCAATCGCACGGTTGAGTCATAAGACTGACTCTAGCGTACGAATGAACCAATCGTATTATTCAATCGCACGACTGAGCCAGTCGCAAGGCTCAGTCGCACGAATGAGATCTGTAACCTATAAATACCACTTAATTCATGGAAAAACGTGAGACTTCGAATACTTGAAACCCTAGTCGACCCAGAACGTCTAGATCGTCCATTCCAACTTCATAGAACGTCCCAGATCATTCCTATTCCATTCTTAACGTTTTCTAATCGTTAGGATTGATCTTGATTTCGTTCTCCCTGATTGGATCGCCAATCAAATAGGATTCCGCACTATTTGATCTGGTATAACGAAGAATCAGTTAGTACTCCGTACGTACATGGTCCTAACAGCTAGGCATGCAAGGGTGGCGGTTTCCATGGTGTGAAAGCAAGAAATCTATGGTGTGAAGGGTGATGTGGTGGTGGGTTGTGGTATCATTAGGTGATGTGGTGGCGGGTTGTGGTATCCTTAGGTGATGTGGTGGCGACTTATGGTGTGTAGGGCGGTGCTAGGTGGCGTGTGGTGGTGATAGTCGGGTGGTGTTGTGGTATGGTGGTGGTTTCGGCTGGTATGGTGGTGGTTTTGGGTGGTATGGTGGTGGTTTCGGGTGGTATGGTGGTGGTTTTGGGTGTTAGTTTTAAGTTTTTAGTTAAAGTTTTGATTTAGTTATGTTTATTTCGTTTTTAGTATGTATATATATATAGATGTATCCATAGATATATGCATAAGTGGGCTTTATATAAATAGATTATACATATATATACATGCAAAACATATATACTTGATTTTTTTAATGTGTATATACATATATATGGATTTATAATATACTACACGTACAATTAAGTAAACATATATGTACATGCTAAACGTACATGTATACAAGTATACAAAACTTTTCCATGTATATAAACATGCATTCTTCCATTATATACATACATGTACCCTTTAAATTTTTCATATACATATATGTATGCAAGCATGCAGACGTAAAATTTTGGCATATATACATGTATGTGTGAATTTCAGGTATATAAACATACATTCATATGTGAATTTCTAATATATATGCATGCATGCAAACATGCATACGTACAATCCATATATATATATACTGGACATAATTTTAATGTAATTTATTTAATCATAACATACGTATATTATAATAAAATTTTAGGGTTGTCACACCAAAACAAAGAGAAAACAAATTATTAGAAAAATAATAAACAAATAATAAGTAAAAAGGATAGAGATGTACCATAGCATAGGACAATTTAACACCCCCCAGATCTATCCAGAAAACGGATCAAACAGAGCAAGTTGAGCACAAAGGAGAGAATGAGATTTCACATATAAACCTTTGATGAAAACATAAGCAAGATGAGCTCCTGAATGAACTGGATAAGTCTGAACAAAGCCATCAGAGATCTTCTCACGCAAGAAAAATAAATCCATTTCAAAATGTTTCGTGCGCTCATGAAACACTAGATTAGTAGCAATCGAAATGGCAGCACTGTTATCACAGTGCACAGGAATAGGCACTTGAACTGACACGTGCAGTTCACTAAGAAGATTATGAAGCCACATTACTTCACACACAGCAGCACACATTGAACGATATTCAGACTCAGCTGAAAACCATGAAATGGTACTCTACTTTTTACTCTTCCACGATACAAGAGAAGCACCAAGAAAAATACAGTAGCCTGTGACAGACCGCCTAGAATCTAAACACTTTCCCCAATCACTGTCCGAATAAACAGACAGCTCAAAATGACTCCCTTTGGATAAAAGAATTCCCTTCCCAGGAGCATTCTTAAGATACCGCAGTAAACGAAGAGCAACATGTAGATGCCCCTCTAAGGGTTTATGCATATAGCTGCTTAGAAAGTGAACAACATAGGCAATATCAGGCCGAGTATGAGACAAGTATATCAATTTACCAACCAGCTGTTGATAACCAGTAACATTCGACAACGGTTCAGAATGTTTATTACATACATCAGTCAGAACATAATGAGGTTTAATAGGAGGTCCAGACAAGTTTACAAGCTGTCATCCCAAACTCAGATAGCAGTTCTAAACAATATTTCCTTTAAGAAAGGCAAATCCCTCTCTCAGATCTAATAACCTCAATAACAAGGAAATACTGAAGGAGACCTAAATCCTTCATTAAGAATTTAGATTGCAAGACATGCTTAACATCATTAATAGCAGACAAACAGTTTCCAGTAAGCACAATATCATCAACATAAACAAGAGGGACAATCAACACAGACTCACGTGAGTAGGTAAACAAAGAATGATCACACCTACTTTAAATAAACCCAAAGTCCTTAATCACACCAACAAGTTTTTGATTCCATATACGGGAGCTTGTTTAAGACCATATAGTTTACAAACCCTTGTGTCACTCTTTGAATGAAAACTCTCAGGAGGACACATGTACACTTCTTCATTCAGATCACCATAAAGAAAAGCATTATTAATGTCAAGCTGATATATAGACCAATTTTGCTCAACAGCTAAGCTAAGGACACATCTAACAGTTACTATTTTGACAAAGGTGAAAAAGTTTCATCAAAATCTACCCCTTCTTTTTGAGCAAATCCTTTTGCAACTAGTCTTGCCTTATATCGCTCAATTTCACCTGAGGCTTTATATTTAATTTTATAAACCCATTTACAGCCTAAAGGTTTTCTACCAGGGGGTAATTCTACTAATTCCCAACTATTATTTCTATAAAGGGCTTCTATTTCCAGATTCATAGCATCAACCCATGTTGGGTTATTTGCAGCCTCTTTATAGGTTTTTGGTTCAAAATTCCTGTTTAGGTTAGACACAAAACACCAGTTTTTAAGGGAGATTTGAATAGTTTAAAACTTTCTCCAACCCATATTTAGCTTTACTGTTGAGGACATAGTCTTTTAGTTTAGTAGGAAAAACAATGTTTCTAGAGGATCTTCTCAACTCGACAGGTTTAACATTTTGAAAACTTGGCCCCTCAGAACCAAGATTATTTTCAGCAATGGCTGTTTCAGATGGATCCTCACCCCTTGCCCCGCCAATAGGAGCAGAAGGATCACTGGGCAGTAGATGGTCAACCACACTATCAGTGATATTAGAGCCACTACTACCAAGCTGCAAGGACCGATGAGGAGAATATTCTTCGGTTCTATTTTCATCATCGGGGACTTGACCACCATTGTGTGTATCAGTTGTTTTATTTTCATAAAGATCAAAAAAATTTAAATGATTTAAAGTATCATGCTGTTCACTATTATTAGGTTCATTATTGGGTTGATTTAGTTTAAAAGGAAAGACTGTTTCATAAAATTTTACATCTCGAGAGAAAACAGTTTGTTTATTTTCTAAATCCCATAACTTGTATCCTTTTTTTATGTAAGAGTATCCCAAGAAAACACATTTAACAGCATGACTACTAAATTTATCAGAATTATTAGGAACAGTGTAAAAACATAAGCATCCAAACACACGAAGGTGGTTCAAGGAGGGTTTAAACCTATGAATTAATTCGTATGGTGTTTTTCCATTTAACACAGATGAGGGAGTCCTGTTAATAAGATATGCAGCAGTTAGAATACATTCACTCCAAAAATTCAAGGGAAGACCCCCTTGAAATAACAGGGCCCTAGCAACATTTAACAAGTGGCGGTGCTTTCTTTCGGCCACCCCATTTTGTTGGGGGGTATAAGCACAGGTGGTTTGATGAACAATCCCATGTTTGTCTAAGTAATCACTCACTTGATGGTTTACAAATTCAGTACCATTATCAGTTCTAAATACCTTAATATTTGATTGAAACTGATTTTTTATAAGGTTTACAAAGGTGGTTATACTATCAAACACTTCACTTTTGTGTTTCATCAAGAAAACCCAGACAGCTCTGGAGTCATCAACCACAGTCAAGAAATATCAAATACCTTCTCTACTACAGACCATATAGGGACCCCAAACATCAAGGTGAATGATTTCCCCTAAGGCACTAGTTTTATGATCACTCAGAGGAAACGGTTCTCTATGTTGCTTAGCTTTATGACAGATTTCACAAGGATCATTTTCATTAATTTTATCAAAGTTTAGGTTCTGTTTTAGCACATGTAGGACCTGGTTGGATGGGTGACCAAGCCTAGCGTGCCAAAGATTACTTTTAGAACTACTATTGAGACACACCTTATTAAGGTTAGATGAGTTCCCACAGAAGTATAAACCATCAAGCTGATTACCAGTCACGAGTGTGCTCTTTGTGTGAGAATCCTAAATGTGACAGGAATTTTCATCAAAGACAACTTTAAGTTTACTATCCCGAGCCAATTTAAAGATAGACATCAGATTAATGCAATAGTCAGGGATATAAAACACATCATACAGAGTGACTTTGTCATTTAGTTTAGTGTCCCCAATTTTAGTTACATGAGCACTTGAACCATTTGGATGGGTAACTTTGATCCCATATTCAGAGACATTAATTTGGTTTGTTAGAAACTCATCTGTTTGAACCGTATGCTGATTTGCGCCAGAGTCAATTACCCATTTTGAATTGTTTAAAAGAGTTTTTTCAGTTGAGTTAAAGCAAAACATTTTATTTGCAAATGAGTTGAAACCAAATGTATCAATGCAGTTACCTGCAATGTTGGTGGTTTGATGACCATCATTGTTTTTCTCATTTAAAAGACCAAGCAACTTAGATATCTGATCAGATGTGAGAGAGTTAGTAGCATTTGAACAAGGAGGATCAGACTTTGAATTATTTGAAGATCTGTTAGGTAGAGATCCCTTGTTCTTGAATCCTGGTGGGTATCCAACCAGTTCATAACATCTCTCAACTGTGTGTCCCACTTTATTACAGTGGGAACATTTATGGTTGGGGTTTGGTCCTCTATTAAATTTCTTTTATTTTCATTTGAAGAACCAGGTCTATCGAAAACAGCATTTGTTTTTGCATTAAAACCAACAGATGAATTTTTTGATGTAACAGACGAGTTTCTATGTGATTCTTCTCGTGAGACAATGGCAAAGGCCTCTTTAACAGTTGGAAGGGGATCTCTAAGTAACAGATTTGATCTTACGGGTTGATAGACACTATCAAGGCCCATAAGAAATTGCATTAGTTTGATGAGATGGTTAAAGTCATTAAATTCTTTTGATGCTTTACAGGAACATGAAGGTAATGAAAGTATCTGATCAAATTGTTTCCATAAGGTATTTAGTTTGTGATAGTATTCAAAATAGACATTCCTTCTTGAGTTAGTGAATTTATTTTCTGATACATTCCAAAAACAACTGACCCATCTATTTTATCATATGTTTCCTTTAGTTCCTTCCAGACATCACTGGCAAGTTCAGAGAAAACTTGTCCCATATACAGTTCTTCAGATATAGAGTTTAAGATCCATGTAATAACAACAGCATTACACCTATCCCATTGCCTTCCCAGAACTTCATCATTAGTTGATTTTTTAATGTGCCATCTATGAACCATATCTCGTTTTAACTTCAAGCGCGAGTTTCATAGATTTAGACCAGACAGTGCAATCCAGTTTACTAACAACAGTCTCACTAGAATCATCAGTAGAAGAACCCATTTAAGACAGAAAAGCAACAAGAGCAAACAAAACACACAAGAAACAAGAACCACCAAAAAAAATCTGAGAGATCTCAACCGGTTAACGAAGCCTGATCAGTGTCAAGATTCTCCCCAGTTCTAGTGGTTTGACAAGTCTTAATCAGGGAGTTAACCGAGAAGATCGTCACCAGATGTCAATATGCAATCACACAGATAACACAAGACAGAAACAAGCGATAAAGAAAGATAAAGGAGCGATCTCACAGCGATAGATTCAACAGAAGGTAGAGAGTCTGAGGCCCTTTGATTGGGGGTCCAGATGAACACAGTTTCTAGGGTTTTTACGACCCCTAGAACATCGCCTTCGGTTTGTAGATCTGAGGCTTGTTCCAGCACCAGGTTCTTGCTTCGACGGAGAGACACCGGCGCAACAATGGTGGTACCGATGGTGTTCCTCCGGAACACCTAAGATTCAGATGAGCAACAGAAAATACCAGAGACAAGACGCGTATGATAGCTCAATCGAGCTCTGATACCATGTCAGAATATGAACCACCTTATCAAGAACAATACCAACAAATAGATCTTAGCACCAAAGAACAACTACTATCAAATAGAACTAACAATCCAAATATCAATCTCTTGACAAATACAAGAACAACTCAGAATCAGATCATCACCATGATGATCTGAATACACAATGAAAGATCAAGAGCAGGAACAACAGACAGATCAGAACGGGTCATCCACAAGATGAAACCCTAAACGAATATTCGAGAGGAAGCAGAGAGACTTTTCGTATGTGTGTTTTAGAATGTGTAAACCTAAAACCACATACGCCTCACAAATATAGGACCACCAGAAGGAAGCGAAAGCAGGCCCACAGCATCACAAGCCCAACTCCAAAGCATGCCCACAGCACGGGCCCAACACCAAACATACACCAGCTCTCAAACTCAGCAAAAGCCCACGAACCAAACAAAGAGAAAACAAATTATTAGAAAAATAATAAACAAATAATAAGTAAAAAGGATAGAGATGTACCATAGCATAGGACAATTTAACATTAACCTAAACACTTCAATTGTCATGATTTTCATGTCTCATCCATTCCCACTTTAGCGCCCTTATATTTTTAATGAACAATGATTGTAAGTATGGCAAGCTACAATGCGTATAAAGATTAATGTTTAACATTCTTATGTGACTTGGGTATGGGTACCTCCTTCTTCTCCAGCTCACATTGGTGGTTTGTAAATGGTTTTATAGGATCAATATGCATTCTAAAGCATACATTAGTCTATATAAATCCTAAGTAGTTGCCAATGTCTTTTATCATAATTGATTGCATAATGATATTCATATTGGGTTTGTATTGTATGTTGCCTTTTCTAAAAGATGAAATACTCGATAATTCAATATCAACAAAGCACTTTTCATGGTGATTTATCTAATATTTTGTATATGACATAATCTTATGGCTTTGTTGACCAGAACCACTCACATCATGTACAGTTGTATACTAGTTTTAAAGGCCTTTTATGGCTTTAAGTAAACCCTAAGAGCTTGGTTTCTAAGCTATCTACATTGTAAACCACTAACAATATCGTATAACAGTTAAACATATATTGATGTATCATAAGGTTAAATTAGCTGATAGGCGGACTATCTTTCGTTTCTCTACAATTATGATTCATGCCTATGTAGATGTTGATTGGGTTGGTTGTCCCGGTGATTGATGTTTGACTATTTGTTAAGCATTGCACTATTGCATGGTCGAGTAAGAAGGCTGAGTATCTGGATGTTGGTCATCCCTCTACTGAAAGTAGGCGAGTCATGTCACTAAAGCATGAGCTATGGTTGTCTCCAAGTTATGCATATACTCTTTGGTGTTACGTTGGTGCTACATATATGGTGGTTTTTCCCATCTTTTATCAGCTCGCTAAGCATTACAAGATTGATCTACATTTAGTTTGAGATATGATTTTGGCTCACTGTCATGTTGCTACCACTCATTAGCTTGCAGACATCCTCAATTAAGGGTTCTCCTCCACACACTTTGCCTATTTCAAACCAAAATTGAACATTGATACCATTGTCTAACTTCATATATAGGGCATGTTAGAGGAAGTTTTTTATATTCCTTATTAGTTAATGTGCACCCTTTGGTTTATTTTGTTATTGATTTTTTTATTAAATATCTTTAACATATCTAAAAACATGACACAGTAAAATATCACATTTGCATCTCTATGTGCCCTTCAGTCTTCAATCATGATTTAATGTAATTAATTTATAACATGAATCATACGACACGTTCAATATGATTATTGTCATGACTGACGAAACAAAGTAGATATAATAAAATACAATTAACACGATAAAATAAAAGTTACCTAAAATAGGACTCATGTTTAGTTATTTATAAATTTCTAAGATTATGTTGTTTTAATAAAGGACTCATAAAGGTCTAGTATCGACCTATTAACTTACTAGGCACAATTAGTTAAACATGTTATGTGTCTTATAAACATTTTACTAGAGTTGAACCTATTTAAACATGTTTTAATCTTGTCACTAAAGTGTCAACTCGTTTATTTAAACCTTAAGTTGTTTAGCTTCATCTGAAATGTTAAGTTGTTAACGGGTCGTCTAATATTTGTTACTATCAAGTATCAACAATAAGCATTCTACCTATGAATGTAGTGTACATTCATATTTTGAATAAATTATTAGACACCTTTTTCTTTTTGAACAAAGGTTAGATATTAGCTGTACGTTCACACCTTTTGTTATAGCAATTAGCAACTAAACAATTCAAAATTCTATAACCTTTTTTAGGTATTTCTAGAGTTGGATTTTCTCCCCTTTTTAGATCAATAATATCGTTTACTTTCGGCGTAACATGCAAACGTTTTCTTTCTATTTTATTGTCACGTGTGTAATTTTTTCAGTCTTTCGACTAATTTAAAAAATAGTATAAAAATGTATAATTAGTTTTTTAATACAACTCATAATCTACTTCATATTGAAAAGTTATATTTATACTTGCAAGATTTGAATCCTTTGACTTTTTATCATTACTTGAGTACGTAATGATCACTTTCAAAAGAAAACTTATCATAGATGAGAGACAATCCACTAATCCAACCTCAAATTTTTATTTATTATCACTGGTGAGTTTCGAACCTAAAGTATTTTTCAATTTTAATAAAATGTTGACATATCTCACTTTGATAATTTGAGCTTACTATCGAGTAAGAGCAATTACAACTCATTCTTCATCTTTATTCATATAATTATATTAAAAATTATTATTTTTTCTCTGTTATTTTCAACTTTATAATTACTTTTTCTTTCTTATTCACTCACAACTAGAGGTGGCAAAATAAGTTCAAAAATATGGTTTTTGGTCATAATGGGCGTTTAAAAAATAAATGTGTTAGAATGGAATAAATAAAAAACACAATGGTATCAAGATGGGTTAAAAGCCTTTTTTTAGAAAAAAAGAAACATAGGTCAAGATGGTTTTTAAAATTAGATCTACAAGTCACAATAAGTCAATGTTTCTTTCAAAATTAGATCTACAAGTCACAATAAGTCAATGTTTCTTTCACTCAAATTCATCGTCTCTGCCGGCCAGCCGCGTCACCGCCGGCCCGCCGCGTCACCGCCGGCCCGCCGCGTCACCGCCGGCCCGCCGCGTCACCGCCGGCCCGCCGCGTCACCGCCGGCCCGCCGCGTCACCGCCGGCCCGCCGCGTCACCGCCGGCCCGCCGCGTCACCGCCGGCCCGCCGCGTCACCGCCGGCCCGCCGCGTCACCGCCGGCCCGCCCCGTCACCGCCGGCCCGCCCCGTCACCGCCGGCCCGCCCCGTCTCCGCCGGCCCGCCCCGTCTCCGCCACATCACTGTCGCACCTACAGCCTCCCACCGCCGTCAAGTTTCATCATGCACTACCACCGCACCTATAGTTAAGCTCCGCTTTAATATCCACATCCGTTAAGTTTCATCTCTCACCACCACAACACCTACAATCGGGCCTTCGCTTCACCACCGCATCATCAACGTTGAGTTATTGAAGGTACCGACCCTTTATAGATGAAGTCGCATATGTATCTCTTTGAGCTCGTATATGCATCTATCTATATATGTTGTTGGATTGTAGAAAACTGTTGGACCAAAAGAATCAATGAGCCAAGATCAGGAAAACCTCTAAGTCCCACATGTCATCACAACAACTGCTGAAGACCTTCTTCAGCAGTTTGACAAAGTCTGAAGAATCAAAGTCTGAAGATCAAAGATCTGAAGTACAACAGCTGAAGATCCCAAAGTGCTGAAGATAAGTACTGAAGTTGAAGTACTGAAACATACAAGTACTGAAGACTTCAAGTACTGAAGACAAGTGCTGAAGATCAAAAGTTGAACTGAAGAACTGAAGATCATCTACTGATGCACAAAGTCTGAAGACAAAGACTGAAGACATCAGCTGATGACATCTACTGAAGTCATCAGCTGATACATCATCTGAAGCCCAATTCTGAAGAACAAGTGCTGAAGCTTCAGAGTTTGTCACAACAGCTGAAGAAGTCTTCTTCAGTTGTTGTGATGGTTTTTCTCTTTCAGTAGTTTTGTTTATCTTTTAAGTAGTCTGTACAACAACTGAAGAGCTTGTTCTTCAGCTGTTATAGTTCAGTAGTTATAAACGACTGAAGAGTTTGTTCTTCAGTCGTTGTAGGCTTTCAGTAGTTTCCTTTTTCAGTACTTGTAATAGGTAGACAGCTTTTGTAAGAAGATGTCAGATGTTGACATCTTCAGTAGTTTTATGTTCTATCAGCTGTTAGTTTAATAATCGGTTGATGTCACTGTCAAGTGACATCATCATTCATCCTTTGCCGTCTATAAAAGGATGGTGAACCATGCTGTATTAGGTGCCGAAACGTGTAAAGTTAATAGAAACATCTTTTCGCAGAACCTTTCTCTCTCTCTATGTTTGTACTTTTACATGCAATATCTTTTGAGTTCTTGCTGTAAACGCTAATTTTGTGCTAAATCCGCTGCAAAAACAATCTAATTGATCAAACTAGAGGCTGTGATCCTGTCAAATGGTATCAGAGCGGGTTAATCATTGATCGATTTCACTATTGATCATTTGAAACTGCTCTTTTGATCTCTACGTTTGATCGAATTAGCAATTTGTAGGAATTAGCCATAGAGAGTGAGTTTCTGCTGTTTCTGGCAAAAAAAAACTTGAGGTCCTCTGGTGGTTTCGAGCTACATTTGTTTTGCTTAAACTTGTTTTTGACTAAAACCTGAGATGACGACACTAACTAACAATCCTCACAATACTGGTTCCTCAACCAAGCCTCCGATGCTTGTGAGGAACGAGTATAACATATGGCAATGTCGTATGCTTCACCACTTGTCTGTCAACAGTGCTGGTTGTTGGAAGTCAGTGGTGCATGGACCATACAAGCCTATGGTGAGCGTCCCTGAATCAAATGAACAGGTTCCGAAGAAACCTGAACAATATTCGGACGAAGATCTTAAGCTGTTCGAGATTGATGCTAGAGCCCATGGAATTTTAGCCATGGCTATTCCAAATGAGATTTATTCAGGGCTTTTGCATCATGAAACTGCTCATGACCTATGGGTTGCTCTGAAGGAACAATTTGGAGGAACCGATTCGGTCTTAGCAAATAATAGGGAAATCCTCGCCCAACAATATGAGACATTCTCTCATAGGAAGGGTGAGACTCTGATTCAGCAGTTTGAGCGGTTCTCTTGTTTGATTTCTGAGTTGAAGATGGTCAAACAAGAGTACTCCAACAGCCAGATGAACAACAGGTTCCTCAGATCACTGCCTGAGAGATGGGACACTTATACCATTGTCCTACGCTCCAGTGCAAATCTGGATACTTTATCTCTCACCCAACTTCATCGGAAACTGCTCACATTTGAGAGAGAGATAGAGCAAAAGAGGAAGTTGTCCACCTCTGGCAAGCTCGCTGATGACTTTGTCCAAGGCAATGCTGCCTTGATAAGTCAGGAGTCAGAATATGCTGCATCAGAAAGTTCTTATGATGAGCATATTGATTTCTCTACCAACTCTGAACAAGCTTTTGTTGGTGTTAGTAGTAGTTCAGGAAGCAGTGGTGATAATCTGTGTTTTCTGATGGAGGACTTGAAGGGCATTCCAGATGATGATCTGGAAGAGATGGATATTTCGAACCAAATGGCAATGATAAATATCATATCTCAGAAGTTTTACAAGAGAACTGGCAGGAAATTCCCTAGTCTCTCTGGCAAAACCAAAGTTGGTTTTGACAAGAGCAAGTTGAGGTGTCACAAGTGCCAAAGGCTTGGACACTTTGCTAGAGAATGTAGATCATCTGGATCTAACTCCTCTGCACCCTTTATGACTTTTCCCAGCAATAGCTCACAGCACAGAGGGCAACATTCCTCCAGTTCTGGCCATCCATCACAAGCACAGGCATCACCTGCTTATTTTGTGCCCCAGGTTCATATGCCATACCCATACCCCTGCTACTATGTGCCTCAGCCCAGTCAAACTCAAGCACCTTCTGTTCAACCACCACATGCTCTTCCTGAGCCTCAATCTTCCCAATCTCATCATCACACACAACCTCAACAACATAGCTTCTTCACCCCAGGAGTTGTTGATTGGAGTAGTCTACCAGATGATCTATCTGGTCAGGAACAACTACTCCAAGGTGCTGGTCAACATAGTGGTGATAATCCATTTGGAAATCTTGCTCTGATGGCTCTTGAGTCTGCTGAGGGGTCATCATCCAATGCCTCATCGCAGGTATCCACTGAGGCTAAAGTCAAGCTTTGTTCTGAATCATGCATAGCAGCATTTGCTTCTATTAGAGAAGCAAATGTAGCTTTAATAGATAAAAACCTTGAGCTAGAGCACACAATTTCCAAAAAGAAAGCTGATTTTGAGGCTGCACTAACTGAGAAAAATGATGAGATTTACAAGCTTAAATGCCAAATCAAAAATGATAAAGCTAGGGAAGATGTACTTCTAGAGAAGTATAGAGACCTCAAGGAAACTCTTGCAACCACCCAAGTTGAGTGTGATCGATGGGTGCAATCATGCAAGGGTTTTGAAATGCTTCTTAGCAAGCAATGAGCTTCCAATGTGAAGTTTGGCATTGGTTATAATCACACTGCTCCTCCTACAGATTTTACTTCAAGAGCAGAAGTTGAATCTGATGGAGAGAGCAATAACCATTCTTTCTCATCATGTGACCTACTATCAAGTCAGCATTAACTCCTGCCAAAACCAATCAGCTGATGCTACAACAGCTGATGGTTCAAATGCTGACTGTCACATGATCAAAAGGTTGATTAACTTAGGTGTTGTCACTAGAAGTACTGAAAGTACTAGAGAGCAAGTGATAACATCTGAAGTTCAAACCTCAACTACTGTTAGCACTAAAGAGAAGAAAACTAACAGTAGAAAAGGTTTGAAGACAGCTAAAGAGGAAGTCAGGAAAGCAGGCACTACAAGGAAGAAAACTGCTAGTACTGATGGCAAACAGCTGAAGAACAAGTCTTCAGCAGTTTCATCCTATTCAGTTGATGATCAACATAAGATGAAGAAGAAGTCATGTGAGATATGTGGCTTGTTCAATCATCTTACTGATGATTGCTGGTACAAAAGGGTTCCAAACTCAAACAAAAGGAGAAAATCAATGAGGACATCAATAAAATGAAGAATGAGTTTGAAACCAAGTTTGTACTAGCAACATCCAAGCCTGAAATCCCTAAGCCTAAAGCTAAATCTAAAAAGAAGGTAGGGGTTACTCAGGCAACAACTGAGGTTGCTCAAAAGAAGATGGTACAACATAGGAATCCATCATCAGCAAATCCCATTGTGTCTGAAGAGCTGAAAGCTTTATCACAAAGTCAGACACAACTGGTGATGATGGTTCAGCATCTAATGGGAAGAGTCAACCATTTAGATGCTCCTGTGTTGAATCCACAGAAAAGGAAGTCCAAGCCAAAGGGTTCCTCTTCTGCACCATCTCCTTCACCTCAGGCTGTCACACATAACACACCTGTTAGTGCTGCACCTGTAGTTGAGAACAGACATAAGACTAACTAACATGTGGTTATGATTGCAGGGTTCTTCAACATGCCATAGAAGCATCTGGTATGTAGACAGTGGAGGATCCATGCACATGACAGGAAGCAGCTCCCTTCTTAATGACTACTCTCAAGGAAAGAAGGGATTTGTCTCCTTTGGCAATGATGCAAAGGGTTATATCATCGGAAAAGGCTTTATTTCCAACGGGGAAATAAGGTTTGATGATGTTAACCATGTGGAGAATCTCAAGTACAACCTCTTGAGTGTCAGTCAAATGTGTGATAAAGGCCATGTTGCCCTTTTCACAAGCCAGAACTGTTGGATTCTGTCATCCAAAGTTCTGAATTTGATTGACAAGGTATTGGATGAATACACTCTCCTGAAGGCCAACAGGACAGGAAGAGTGTATGCCTTAGATCTTTCCAAAAAGATAGATCTAAAAGGCCATCCGTGCCTATTCTCCAAGGCCTCTCCTCAAGAGTCTACTCTATGGCATAGAAGGCTGGGGCATGTTAATTTCAAGAACATGAACCAGCTGATAAGCCATGGTTTAGTAAGAGGATTGCCTTTGAAGGAGTTCAAGTGCGAAGATGACTGCACTGCTTGCTTAAAAGGAAAACAACACAAAGTTTCATTCCCTTCAATAGAAGAACCAAAGTCCACTGCCTGCTTGCAGCTCCTGCACATGGATCTCTTTGGTCCTGTCAGAGTAATGAGCATGGTAAAGAAGAAATACTGCCTGGTAATTGTGGATGATTATTCCAGGTTTGTATGGACTTTCTTCTTGCACTCCAAGGATGAAGCAGCCAAGACTATCATGAACTTTATGTTATTTGTAGAAAAGCAGTATTCCCTGCAGGTCAAGTGTGTGAGGAGTGACAATGGAACAGAGTTTAGAAACCACACATTTGATGACTTCTACCTGTCCAAGGGAATTAAAAGGCAGTTTAGTATTCCTAGAACTCCTGAGCAGAATGGAGTGGTGGAGAGAAAGAACAGGACTCTCATTGAAGCTGCAAGGTCAATGTTGGCTGACTCAGGGCTACCACTGACCTTTTGGGCTGAAGCTGTCAATACAGCTTGCTATGTACAGAATAGAGCTTTAGTGAATAAGAGGTTGATGAAGACTCCTTATGAAGTTCTTGCTCCTCTGATTTCATTCTTTAGCGCCTTTGGGTGTCCATGTTTCATTCTTAACACTAGCAACCCACTCCAGAAGTTTGCTAGTAAGGTGGATGCAGGGTATTTTGTTGGATATTCATCAACTTGCAAGGCATACAGAGTCTTCAACAGTAGGACAAAGGTGGTTGAAGAAACTCTGCATGTTAAGTTCAATGAATCTCCAAAGGACAAGATTCCACAAAACCCTGTGGAGTTGTTTGATCTGGACATACTGCAATATGTTCCTTATCAACCTTCAGCTGTTAAGCCTGTCAATAGTTCTCCACCTGGTGGTACTGATGTGATGTAGTCAGTACTCACCTCTTCAGGATTAGTGACAACCTGCCTGAGTCTACTAACCCTAATGCTCCTGTAGCCTCAGCAGGTCCATCCACAACAAATGCTGATGAGATCTCTGCCTGCTCTACTTCATTTGAGCTGCCATCTTCTACATGGTTTCAGGAATCTCCATCACAATCTGTTGCTGCTGATGGGTCTACAAACACTTGCACAGACATTATAGTCTATCAAGAGCTGAAGAATCACCCCACATCTCAAATCATTGGTGATATCAATGCTAGAGTTTCAACCAGGAATCAATTGTCCAACTTCTGCTTCTATGCTCTCTTCATCAGTCAGCAAGAGCCAAAGAACTATCATGTTGCTTTAAGAGACAATGGATGGGTGGAAGCTATGCAGCTTGAGCTTCTTCAGTTCAAGAAACAACAAGTGTGGGAGCTTGTTCCATTACCCAAAGATAAGTGTGCTATAGGCACCAAATGGGTATTTAGGAACAAAACAGATGAGAAGGGCCAAATTGTCAAGAACAAGGCCAGGCTGGTTGTCCAGGGGTTTGCACAAGAGGAGGGCATCGATTATGATGAGACCTTTGCCCCTGTGGCCAGACTGGAAGCAATCAGACTATTCTTAGCTTATGCTGCCTTTCACAGTCTTAAGGTTTATCAAATGGATGTCAAAAGTGCCTTCTTATATGGTAAAATAAAAGAAGAAGTTTATGTGTGTCAACCACCAGGCTTTGAGGACAATAAACATCCTGATTGGGTGTACAAGCTTGATAAGGCTCTTTATGGGCTGAAGCAAGCTCCTAGAGCTTGGTATGAGACACTATCAACTTTTCTTCTAAAGAATAAGTTCACTAGAGGCACTATTGATAAAACCTTATTCATCAAGACTGTAGGACAACATAAGCTCCTTGTTCAAATTTATGTAGATGACATCATCTTTGCATCCTCTGATCTAAAGTTGTGTGATGAATTTACAAAGCTCATGAAGCTAAGGTTTAAAATGAGTGCTATGGGAGAATTACAGTTCTTTCTAGGTTTGCAAATCAAACAACAGGATGATGGAATCTTCATCCATCAGTCCAAATACTCCAAAGAGTTGTTGAATAAGTTTGATTTACAAACCTGCAAACCCTGTTCTACTCCCATGAGCAGCATCACACAACTAGATATAGATCAGAAAGGTAAAGCGGTTGATGAAACCCTTTACAGATGTATGATTGGGTCCTTGATGTACCTTACAGCTTCTAGACCAGACATCATGTTTGCAACATGTGCCTGTGCTAGATTTCAGGCTGCACCTAAAGAATCCCATTTGATTGCAGTCAAAAGGATCTTTAGATATCTGCAAGGTACCCAATCACTAGGTCTTTGGTATTCAACTGGGAATTCTTGCAAATTAGTTGCTTTCTCTGATAGTGACTATGCAAGATGCAAAGTCACCAGAAAATCCACTTCTGGTGGTTGTCAATTCCTAGGCAATTGTTTAGTTTCTTGGCAGAGTAAGAAACAAACATCAATTGCTACATCCACTGCTGAAGCTGAGTACATTGTTGCTGCAAGTTGTACATCTCAGATACTCTGGCTTCAGAACCAACTTTTGGATTATGGCATTACAGAGACTAAGACTCCATTACTAATGGATAGTGCTTCAGCTCTTTGTATTGTTAAAAATCCAGTCCAGCACTCTAGGACCAAACATATAGAGATCAGACAGCATTTTATCAGGGATTGCTATAAAAAAGGTCTGATTGATCCTAAGTTTGTGCCTAGTGCTGATGAGCTTGTAGATATCTTTACTAAGCCTTTAGATAGTGCCACATTCCAAAATTTGGTACTAAGGCTTGGTATGCTGCAGCTAGACTAATTTGACCAATGCTGATGCTCTCACTTCACAAGTACTGATGAGCATAGGTCAAATATAAGTACTGATGAGTAATTTAGTCTTCAGCCTTTCACAAACTACTGAAGACTAAAATGCTTCAAAGTACTGATGTACATTATTTGTTGAAAACAACTGATGTAGTGAGGTGGATTACAACTACTGATGTACTATTTTCAAACAAATAAGTACTGAAGAATAAATTTTGTTCACAAGTACTGATGTGTAATCTTACACACAAGTACTGAAGACAAAATTTGTTCACCAGCTCTAAAGGGTATTTCATCAGCACTTGTGAACATCTGATCACAAGAGCTGAAGGCATAAATACTCATAAGAGCTGAAGGATCAATGAAACATCTGAAAGTCAGCCAAAGAGCTGATGAGTAAAAGTGGAGGCTAGCATGAAACAACTGATTTGACGGAAACAGCTGATGAGTAATTTCTCATCAGCTGATGCCAACAGCTGCTGTTTCATACCCAAACAACTGTAGAACAAAACCATGTCCTCAGTAGTTTCACAACTACTGATGACTAACACCAAGTCCTCAGTTGTTTCCAACAACTGAAGCAATACCATGTCTTCAGTAGTTCACAACTACTGATGTCAGTAGTTCACAACTACTGAAGGCTAACACCAAGTCTTCAGTTGTTACAACGTCTGAAGATGAAAAGCTAGGTCTTCAGTAGTTTATAACTACTGAAGACTAACAACAAGTCTTCAGCCGTTTACAACATCTGAAGGACAAAACCAAGGTCTCAGTAGTTTCAACTACTGAAGACTCACACCAAGTCCTCAGATGTTACAACCACTGAAGGTTAAGACCACGTCATCAGTAGTTCCAACAACTGATGACTAACACCAAAACCTTCAGTAGTTTTCTTTCAGCCTTTGCCCTACCCTATATATACCCAACCTTTAGAGCTTTTAATTCTCACTTGACCTAACTTCTCAAAAACCTCTGAACTTCCCATACACCATTAATGGCGACCATGCAACTCAAACCTCGACACAACTGTGTCGCTCATCTCACAAAATCGCCATTCTGGGCCAAATTTCACAACGCCGTCGATCTCATGAACGACTCACATTACCAAACGGCATTTCTTCTAAACCCCACCATCTACACTGACTCCCTATCGGAGTTCTGGACGAACATCATCGTCCAAACCGGAGAGCAAGATGGCGAGGTCTCTCTCCGGTCCTCCGTCAACAACCACCCAATGGTTATCACTCCAGCTACTATTCGACAAACCCTAAAGCTAGAGGATGCCACCTTCCCAACCTCTTACCCCAAAGGCGCCCTTGATCTATCTTTCACATCCAACGACTATCAGGGTGATCCATCTAGGGATGGAAAAAAAATCCGAACCCGATGGGGATACCCGAAACCCGAAACACACGGGACGGGTATACCCGAAACCCGACGGGTATGGGACGGGTATGGGATTAATTTTAAAAATTTTCATGGGTATGGGACGGGTATGAGATTAATTTTAAAAATTTTCATGGGTATGGGACGGGTATGGGATTAGGTGATATACCCGTTTACCCGACCCAATTACCCGAAACATATACCCGTTTACCCGTCCCATTTACCCGAAAAACATATACCCGTCTTCATGGAATTACTAGATTTATATTTTGGATAGGGCTGTATATTTTGGTACCTTATATTTTGGGTAGTGGCTTCTTCATGGAATTGTTGGAGATGAATTTTGGTAACTTATATTTTGAACATGTACCAAAAACTTCTTTCGGTTCATGTATCTTCATGTTAATATATATATAAAGTTGATATATATAAAAAGAAAAGAATTATATTTTTTTTTTATTTTTGAAATCCGAACGGGTATACCCGAAACCCGCGAGAATGCCCGATACCCGACGGGTAATACCCGATAGATACCCGATGGGTATTGGGCCGGGTATGGGACAGGGTTTAACAATCGGGTATGGGGTTGGGAATACCAATACCCGACCCATACCCGACCCATTGCCATCCCTAGATCCATCTGCCTCCACCTTGTTGAAGAAACACTTCCCAGATCCCCAACGTCTCATCTTCCACATGGTGAATGTGTGTCTAGCCCCCAAAACATCTTCATGGGACCAGATGTCAACAAGGTGGCAACATGTATTATATTCTATCTTTGAGAAACAACCACTGAACTTAACTGAAATTATATTTTTGGAACTCAAAGACATGGCTGCTAAACCTGTTTTAAACCGATGGATTTTATATCCTAGGTTCATTATGGCCATGATAGAAGACCAGCTTCAAGCTGAGGGACTTGTTGGCACTGGGGTCCCTGCCATGGCTGTTCTAGCCGAGGTATACTCCAGGCACAACACCGACCAATCACTAAAACAGGCTGGCCGGCTGCGAAAACCCACGCAGCAGGAACCCACAGCCTCCACCTCCAAATCCAAAGTCCCCACCAAACCAAAAACTAAAAAGAAGCCCACAAAGGCTACTCAGGGAAATGAGTCCCCTGAGGATGCAGCTGCAACACAAAGGCAGGATGTGGCTGCTGGTCCGATTCTCCTAGCAGTCACCACGACTCCACCCACCACAACCGCACATGCTTCCTCTCAACAGGAGCCTGATGCAACCACTTCTGGGGCAGCCACACATCTGGAATCTATCTCAATTGAGAAGATTGCCATTGAAATGCACATTCCTCCCCATGTGCAATCTGCTTCAAGCCCATCACCCACTGAAACCGCCCCACAAAGCCCTACCCTAATCATTGCTAAAGTGTTGACCCACCTGAGCATTCCACCCTCTCCCCAGAAACCAATTACAACTGGGGAGACTCCAACCGAAGAGAGGGTGGACACAAGTGTCGGTGGGAGCCCCCAACACAGAGAATCACATGTCCAATCTCCCAGTGTGGCTAGGGAGATAGGACAATCTCGTGAGGCTGCCACTTCCTCTGCATCAACATCTGAGCAGGGTGAAGGTGGTAACATCAATAAGACCTCACCAGAGGCAACTGCCGATGATGGATACAACCCGGAGGCTGGAAGTCCCCAGTACCACGACTAAGGGGCACACGCAATATCTGAGCCACACTCAGAGCATGTATATCCTGACACGGTCAGGAGGTCAGGTGGTTCAGTTCACACTGATAATGACCTGTGCTTCTTCTACTATGTAGTTGCACAAAACACTACCCTAGAGGATGAGGTAAGTAGACTCAAAGAGCTGCTTGCTAAAATGTCTCAGGATAGAAGTCCATCTGCCACCACTGACCCACAGATGGCACCTTCACCCGAAGGTCTCATAAACACTGAGCCACTCCCATAAACTCGGCCACCTGCCCCTGCTTCTGGCTCTAGCTCTCAGGAACAGAACCCTCCTGAGCAGCTAGATGCCATCCTCCAGAAATCCCTGCCTCTCATCACACCTATAATCACAGAAATTGTGATGAAAACTATTGATGAGAGGCTTCCCACTCATATACAACCCATGGTGGAGGTTGTTGTTGCTAAAGCGCTTGCTGATAGTCAAACCCCAACCAATGCACCCAAAAAGGGGGAGACATCAGTGCAAGCTAAGAGGAAGAGGGGAGAGGAGGAGATAGAAGTAGGGAAAGAGGAGGTAATTGAGAGGGAGAAGGCTGAGGAGAGTGTTAGGGTGAAGGGGAAGGAGAAGGTGAGGGAGGAGAGTGAGCGAATTAAAGTGGTTGAAATCGAAAAGGATTTCAGTGTCACTTATAAAAAGAAGAAAGGAGAGAAAAAGGAGAGAAGGGGGATGATGACTTAGCAGTCCTTGTCAAGGAGGCTGATGCTGAGCATAGCCGATCAATGGACTCTGTCATTGATCAGCTGTTCAGGCAAGGCTTTGACTTGGACACTGCTTTGCTAGATTAGGAGATTAGGAGGATGGAGACCAGGGAGATAGAACACCGATGGTCTACTTATAGCCAAGAGGATAAAAATAGACTCGAGGCTATGAGTAGATTCATTTCGAAGTATCTGGGCAGGCCAGTCCTTGATTTCAAGGCATGGACCAGGGACAGAATCTTGGCTATAGCCACCAAGATCTGTTCAGCTGGTGATTTCACCAAAGGACTGGTCGCTGAGGCCCTTTCAGAAGCCGGTGCTGGGAACAGGACCCTGCTAGCAAAATAGACCAAACCATCCCTAATCTCAAAATTGCTAGCAGTGCCTGCCAACATTCCCACATCAACAACCCAAACACAACCCACAAAACCAACCCCTTCACCATCAAAACCCACAGCCAATGATCCACCCTTGCAGAAGAAGAGAAGGGTGTTGAGGCTGCAAGAAGAAGAAAAAGAGGAGGATGAGGAGGATAGACTGCCTCTTTCAGCAGTCATCCCTCTACCCAAAGCCAAACCTCAAACCATCACTCCCACCTCACAGATGGACACTGTGAGGGTGAAGTTAGAAAAAGAGGAGCAGCAAAGATTACACGATGAGGAAATGCTGAAAAGCATTGACAAATCCTATGCTGCTTCTACTTCTATTATGAATATGAAGAAGGAGGCTCTGAGACTATTCACTCTTAAGCAAACCTATCAATATGATAAGGATAGAGTGAGAACTTGGTCTGATCCTAGGGTGGCTCACAGGATAGTTAAGAAAGATATTCCTGTGAGATATAAGAGCCAACTTAAGAGAATCGTAGATGAAGTGATCTCTATGGCTCTTGTAATAACACCCTGGGAGATACAAGAGGAGTTCGAGAAAGCCTATAGAGCTAAGCAGCCACCCCAAACAATGTTAGACAATAGGGTGGTAAGGAAGGGCTTAGTCTATAAGAGGCTTGAGAACTTCCAAAGGGATGAGCTCAACTTGTTGTTAGAAGGAAGACACCCAGATAAATTTGCATATAGGCAAGTCACAACAGATGAGCTCAAGAATGGCAAACAGGTCAAGTTTGTCTCAGAGCTGTACGGCCGGGAGGGGTTATTCGATGGTGTGGCTGAAGACTTGACTAAAGAAGAACAGATGATATTCCTTCAAGCCTACACCAGAGAATCCTACAGGCTTGTACGAGGGAGGTAGGTCTCATGGATGGGACAACAGTCCTGTGTCCAGTTCCCCAAGACAGGGCTCCCATCCATACTTAGCCAAACAAATATCAGAGACCTCTTATCAGGCCAGTGCTTATCAGGGTCAACTTCTGATCTGATCCAAAAGGAAATAGACCAATATTTCTGCCAACAATAAGTGGGACAACAAATAATTAGAGGTTTTGGCTGCATTGGTTCAGGGGGAGTTTGTTGGACCAAAAGAACCAATGAGCCAAGATCAGGAAAACCTCTAAGTCCCACATGTCATCATAACAACTGCTGAAGACCTTCTTCAGCAGTTTGACAAAGTCTGAAGAATCAAAGTCTGAAGATCAAAGATCTGAAGTACAACAGCTGAAGATCCCAAAGTGCTGAAGATAAGTACTGAAGTCTGAAGTACTGAAACATACAAGTACTGAAGACTTCAAGTACTGAAGACAAGTGCTGAAGATCAAAAGTTGAACTGAAGAACTGAAGATCATCTACTGATGCACAAAGTCTGAAGACAAAGACTGAAGACATCAGCTGATGGCATCTACTGAAGTCATCAGCTGATACATCATCTGAAGCCCAAGTCTGAAGAACAAGTGCTGAAGCTTCAGAGTTTGTCACAACAGCTGAAGAAGTCTTCTTCAGTTGTTGTGATGGTTTTTCTCTTTCAGTAGTTTTGTTTATCTTTTAAGTAGTCTGTACAACAACTGAAGAGCTTGTTCTTCAGCTGTTATAGTTCAGTAGTTATAAACGACTGAAGAGTTTGTTCTTCAGTCGTTGTAGGCTTTCAGTAGTTTCCTTTTTCAGTACTTGTAATAGGTAGACAGCTTTTGTAAGAAGATGTCAGATGTTGACATCTTCAGTAGTTTTATGTTCTATCAGCTGTTAGTTTAATAATCGGTTGATGTCACTGTCAAGTGACATCATCATTCATCCTTTGCCGTCTATAAAAGGATGGTGAACCATGCTGTATTAGGTGCCAAAACGTGTAAAGTTAATAGAAACATCTTTTCGCAGAACTTTTCTCTCTCTCTATGTTTGTACTTTTACATGCAATATCTTTTGAGTTCTTGCTGTAAACGCTAATTTTGTGCTAAATCCGCTGCAAAAACAATCTAATTGATCAAACTAGAGGCTGAGATCCTGTCAAATGGTATCAGAGCTCGTATTGAAGGTACCGACCCTTTATAGATGAAGTCGCATATGTATCTCTTTGAGCTCGTATATGCATCTATCTATATATGTTGTTGGATTGTAGCACAACACCTACAATCGGGCCTCCGCTTCACCACCGCATCATCAACGTTGAGTTATTGAAGGTACCGACCCTTTATAGATGAAGTCGCATATGTATCTCTTTGAGCTCGTATATGCATCTATCTATATATGTTGTTGGATTGTAGAAAACTAGTAAAATAGTATGATTTTTTTTAAAAAATGATCAATCCTGATCCGAACCCATTCTGATCCGAACTTATCCTGATCCAAACTCATACTGACCCAAACCCGTCCTGATCTTTTTTTCTAAATGACCCATCATAACCCGAACCTATCCTGACCCAAATCCATTTTAACCTAACAACCAACCCAATCCAACCCTCCCATTTTACCACCTCTACTCACAACCAACTAAAATATATTAAAAACATTATAAGGTTTTGAACGATGTTTCCCAAAAATACATATTGAACAGTAAATTTCTCATATCATTCACTCACAACCACTTATAACCATATTATATAATATAGAAAATGCACTCATATAAATTTAAGAAAAAAGTTATGAATACTTTATAAATTAAGTCTATAAAACAAAAACGAAATCATTCCATTTATTCAAAACCACCGTAGGCTTTTCAAGTGGTGTTTAAAGTGCTTTGTTCTCAAGATATTGGTTTTAATTTAATAATTGAAAATAATTTAAAAGAAATTGTATTTTCATTATTTAAATATTTGGTTACATTAAACCAATAACACTCATGACCTTTAATTTTAGTGTCAAGAGCAATATCACATTCTCATCCACGTATCATCGTAAAATTAAACCCTATTTAAATCTATTTATTTAGTTTCGTTTACATGAAATATACTTTTCTCATTTCGCTGACAATTTTCATGTTAAGTAAAATTACCCATGTTAGTGCGATCGAGAAACCGAAAACAACCACAATCAAAAGAACTTCAATAGACTTCCACTATGAATTCGAGAACGAAAATTACACAATACTCTAATCAAGAATTGATCTCTCTAATCTCACTGATTTCGGATGAACTAGCAATTCAACTCCAAATCACCTTATAACGACTTCTAACTAACTATTACACAGATACACACTATCAACCCTGCAACTATTACAAATTGACACATTACACGCCTCAACTTTAGAATACATCTAAAACACATAACTGACTTTTGAACTCAACTACTCAACAAACTCCACCTTTGAGCCAAAAGTCAAATACTTGAAACAAATCAGTTAAGTAACACGAACAATTTGCCTACACAGCTGTAACTTTGAGCCTGGAACACTCTTAGTAAGCATGTCAGCAGCATTTTAATTTGTATCCACATGCTCTACAAGAACTTCCCCTTTGAACAAAACATCTCGAACCCAATGCAGCCTAACATTAATATGTTTTGATCTTTCATGAAATACCTGATGCTTAGCAAGCTGGATAGCACCAAGATTATCACACTGAACTAGAGCTTTATCAACATGAACACCAAGCTCACCAACAAAACCTTTCAACCAAATAGCCTCCTTAATAGCTTCAGTTAAAGCCTTAAACTCTGACTCAGTAGTGGACAAGGCCACCACCTTTTGCAATGAAGCTCTCCAACTTACAACACCACCAAGTACCATGAAAATATATCCTGTGACAGATCTCCCTTTATCACAGTCATTAGCAAAATCTGAGTCAACAAACCCTTGAACAACTAAACTCAGATCTCCAGAATGACCAAACTCAATACCAACATCTCTAGTGTCATTCAAATACCTGAGAATCCACTTCACCCCTTCCCAATGCTTCTTACCTGGATTGCTTAAGTATCTGCTAACTAGACTTACAGCAAAACCAACATCAGGTCTAGTACACAGCATCAAATACATTAAGCTACCCACAGCACTTGAGTAAGGTACATTTCTCATATAGGCCAGCTCTTCATCAGTTATAGGAGAATCCTTGTTTGACAACTTGACATGACAAGCTAAAGGAGTCACCTCTGGCTTAGAATCACTCATATAGAATGAATTCAACACCTTCATTAGAAAAGAAGTTTGAGACAGCTTAATCAATCCAGACACCCTGTCTCTCTGAATTTCCATTCCCAAAATCTTCTTTGCCTCACCCAATTCTTTCATGTCAAACTCAGCTTTCAACATTGCCTTAGTCTCAGCAATCAATGCCTTATCCTTACAAGCAACCAACATGTCATCAACATACAGGAGCAGATATACACTACTATAACCATCATAAGGTTTATAGTACACACAAGTATCAAACTCACTCCTAACAAACCCTTGAGGTACAATATAATTGTCAAATCTCAAGTACCATTGTCTTGGAGATTGCTTTAAACCATAGAGAGACCGCTTTAACAAACAAACCCTCTCATGCTGACCTTGAACCTCAAACCCCTGAGGCTGCTTCATGTAAATAGTCTCATCTAAGTTACCATGTAAGAAAGTTGTTTTCACATCCAGCTGCTCTAATTCAAGATCATAAGCAGCTTTTAGTGATAAAATCACCCTTATTGACGTATGCTTGACAACAGGAGAGAACACCTCATTATAGTCAATGCCAGCCTTTTGTGTAAATCCCTTTGCAACCAGTCTTGCTTTGTACCTAGGTTCCTGCCCTGGCAACCCTTCTTTGATTTTGAATAACCGTTTACAATCAACCAACTTCACACCATCTGGTTTGTCAACCAACTCCCAGGTCTGGTTACTATACAATGAGTCCATCTCATCTTTCATTGCAGCAATCCACTTCTCACTTTCAGCAGCATTAATGGCTTCATTGAAAGTCATTGGTTCAAATGAACTTTCCATTTCTGCAGCATTAAACACAAATGCTGAGATGTCTTCTCTATATCTCATAGGTGGTACAACTTGTCTTCTTGATCTATGAGTTGCTATGCTTCTACTAGAGCTATCTTCGAAGCTTGTGTACTATCTTCCGAAGCATGTGATCTACCTTCCGAAGCTTGTGATCTACCTTCCGAAGCTTGTGGCTACCTTCCGAAGCTTGTGATCTACCTTCTTTACTCATAAAATCACCTCCAGAGCCCTCTACCTCAATCTAAACACTATCTCTGACTGAGCTATTATCATCACCATTACTAGTGCCAGCCAACACATCCTTGTAAAGGACTTCTTCTTGAAACACTACATTTCTGCTCACTATTACCTTCAGACTACCACTTCCCATTCTCCACAATCTATACCCTTTTACTCCATCAGGGTATCCAATCATGATACATTTTTGAGCCTTTGGTTCAAGCTTACCCTGACTTACATGTGAATAAGCTAAACACCCAAATACCCTAAGATTATCATAATCTACTGGTCTACCAGACCACTTTTCCATGGGCACCTTCATGTCTATTGCTGAGGAAGGTGATCTATTCACCAAGTAAGCTACTGTCTTAACAGCCTCAGCCCAAAAACTCTTTGGCAGCCCTGAGCCTATCAACATACATCTGACTTTGTCTAGCAGAGTTCTATTCATTCTCTCTGCTAGACCATTTTGTTGTGGTGTTCCAGGTATGGTTAAGTGTCTAGCAATGCCATTACACTTACAATAATGATTAAACTCACCACTATAGAATTCCAGTCCATTATCAGTTCTTAACTTCTTAACCTTTCTTCCAGTTTGAGTTTCCACCAGTGCTTTCCACTCTTTGAAATTCTCAAATGCTTCATACTTATGCTTGAGTATGTACACCCACACTCTTCGAGAGTAATCATCAATTATTGATAGGAAGTAAGCGGCACCTCCCAGTGACATATGTTTGGCAGGTCCCCATAAGTCTGAATGAACATAATCTAGTACACCTTGTGACCTGTGTACTCCCTTAGCAAACTTGACCCTTTTTAACTTTCCCAGTATGCAGTTTTCACAGTTCATTAGATCACACTTACCAAGACCTTGAATCAACTCTTGTTTCTTGAGCTCTAGCATACCTCGACTACTCATATGCCCCAGTCTGATATGCCACTGCATGTCTAGGTCCATCCTTTGTCTTTCAGCTACATTAACACTGTCTTCTTCAATATACCCATCCAGCTTATAGGTGTTGTTATTACTTCTTGAGCCTGATAGTATCACCATTGAACCTTTCACTACCTTGGCTTTTCCATTCTTCAAATTAACTTGATGTCCATCTCTTTCAGACACTCCTAAAGAGATTAAATTCCTTTTCAACTCAGGAATGTACCTCACTTCATCAAGGTATAACACAGTTTCATTATGCAACTTCAAAGAAACTGTGCCAATGCCTTCTATGTGACACGGTCTGTTGTCTCCTAATTGGACTACCCCTTGTCTTTCTAGGTTAAGTGTACTAAAGAAATGCTTGTTAGGTGTCATATGATATGAGCAGCCAGAGTCTATAATCCATTCATGACCATTTTTGCGATCATGAGATACCATTAAGACATCTGAGCTCTCATAACCATCCACTGACCCCTCAGGAGAACTATGAGGCTGACCCTTTGTCTTTGAGTATTCACTCTTTCTTCTCTTCCATTCAGGGCATTCCCTTTTGAGATGCTTATCTGAATTGCAAACGAAACATCTTCTTTTGCTTCTGGACTTTGATCGAGATCCACTGTTTCTTGACTTGAATCTTTGTTCTGGTCTTCCTCTCACTGATAAGCCATCACCAGTCTCTTCCTTTTGTTCTCCCTTTTTCTGTAATTCTTTTGAGTTCATAGCCGCTGTCACTTCATCCATTGACAAGCTCTCCCTTCCAAACATCAAGGTGTCTACGAAATGTTTGTATAACTGAGGTAGTGATGATAAGAAGATTATTGCCCTATCTTCATCACCAATCTCCACCTCAATGTTTTCAAGATCAAGTAAGATCTTGTTGAACTCGTCTATATGATCTTCTAGTGTCTTACCTGACGACATACGAAACGTGTACAGGCGTTTCTTGAGATACAGTCGGTTTGCTAGTGACTTAGTCATGTACAGGCTCTTGAGTTTGCTCCAAACTCCAGCAGCTGTAGTCTCTTTTGAAACCTCACGCAATACCCTGTCCCCAAGACTCAAGATTATCGCACTGTGTGCCTTTTCTTGTGCATCTTTCCGCTTGTTAGCAATTCCTTCTTCTCCTTATCCGAGATACCTTCCGGCAGCGGCGCAAGCGAATCAGCAACCCCTTGGTGGACCAACAGCGCCTTCATCTTTACTCTCCATAGACTGAAATCATTCTTACCGTCAAATTTCTCAATGTCGAACTTCGCACCAGTCACCATTCTTCAATTGCGGTTCAATCTACAGCTCTCCTTCTTCCTGAGCCACGATTAGGGCTCTGATACCAATTGTTAGTGCGATCGAGAAACCGAAAAAAACCACAATCAAAGAACTTCAATAGACTTCCACTATGAATTCGAGAACGAAAATTACACAATACTCTAATCAAGAATTGATCTCTCTAATCTCACTGATTTCGGATGAACTAGCAATTCAACTCCAAATCACCTTATTACGGCTTCTAACTAACTATTACACAGATACACACTATCAACCCTGCAACTATTACAAATTGACACATTACACCCCTCAACTTTAGAATACATCTAAAACACATAACTGACTTTTGAACTCAACTACTCAACAACCCAGAACTATAAAAGTTATACGAGTAAGCTTGTTCTTGACACGGAAGGTTAATGTTAGGAGGGTCACTAGTTAAATTTTCAGCATTTATTATTATCGATTTAGGGATTAAATGTAGAAGGATAAAAACCATAAAAAAACCAATATATTTTTAGTTTTTTCTCATAAAAGTTTCTGTACAAATTTTTGCACGTAAAATATCAACATACTTGTTATTTTGTCTCATAAAATTCTCTCAATAATTTCTGCACATAAAAACCAACATACTTATAGTTTTCTCATATAAAAATCACTTAATAATTATTTATACATTTAAGTCACTTCACCTTTTAGATTCAAGAAAATTCTAAAGAAAACTTAAACAATTTTTGGATCGATTGTTTTGTTTGCATGTATTTTACACCCGTACGTGTCTCTTTTAAGTTACAGGATCATGAGTTCGGACTGTTTAAGTTGTGGAGCTCAAGCTCGACTTGTTTAAATTATGACAAATGAAGTGAAAATAATGTGTAAATATTTGTTGAGTGGTTTTATGTAAAAAAAATAAAAAGTATGTTGGGTTTTATATTCAAAAATTGTTGAGATACGTTTATGAGACAAAATAGAAAGTATGTTAGTATTTTACATACAAAAATTTATACAATGACTTTTCTAAGAAAAACTAAAAGTATGTTAGTTTTTATGCTATTTGTCGAATGTTGAATCATTAATGTCCAATTTGTCATAATCTAAATATAATAAAGGATTGACCGTGATCATTATACACCTTTATCATACTTTTTTTTTAACGGTGACTTTCTTATGAGTGACTCAATGTCACATCGCCCCCCTGGGCGACCCTAGCCAAGATCTGCCCCAGACTATGTTGTCTGAACCGGGTCCACGCTGGATTGTCAGACTTGGTTACGACGTTCCCCCGGAAACCGTACTGCCTCCACAAGGGTTGCCCCTCTGGAGTAACAGCCGGATGAAAACCGGGGACGAGCTCTGAGTATCGGCCTCCGCAACCACTGGCTTAAAGGAAAATTCTATTTATTGCTCTAAATGTCCCCAAACCGTGACCAAAGAGGTTCGAACCCCTGACCTCCACTTTGAAAGGGGGGATTCTTACCACTAGGCCACAAGTCTGAAGACACACCTTTATCATACTATGTTACTACAAAGATTTACTTTTTCTAAAGATACATAAATTAAAAAAAAGATAATTTATATAAGAAAGATCAATTTATAAAATTTTAGTACATAAATCGCATCATAAAAAAGTATCTATATTTATACTATATAATAAAAAAAGTTTTCTAAGGACAAGTGTAAACTTCTATGGAATTCTAAACTTTTATTTCCCATCTCTCTTTTTATTAAATGAAAATGATTTTAAATAACAAAACTAAATAAATAAATAGAGTAAATTACCATTTGCATCCCTGACGTTTTCCCATTTTAACCACTTGCGTCCCTGCAGTTTTAGAGTCTCGATTTGCCCCCTAACGTTTCCTTTTTATCTCCATTTGAGTCCAAAACACTAACGGCGTTAGATTTTTCTGTTAACTTTTGTAAATGACAAAATTACCCTTATTATTAATTCACATACCCTTCATTCTCACCTTCACACCTTATCATTTCTTTCTCCCTCTTTCTCCCTGTTTCTCTCTCTCTCTTTCTATTTTTTCTCCCATACCCTTCAGTCGATGGAGATGGGGGGCTGCGATGGTGTTGATGGGGGCTGCGGTGGTGGAGATGGGGGTCGCGATGGTGGTGATGGGGTGGTTGCGCTGGTGGTGATGGGGGTCGCGACGGTGGTGATGGGGGTCGTGATGGTGGTTGTTTGTTCTTCTTCAAAACATGCATGAAATAGTTGGAGAATTTTGTAGATCAAAACAGGGTGTCAAGATGGTGATGTTTGTTCTTCTTCGTTGTATTGCTTTCAAACACCTAAAATCTTAATCTTTTTGTCTTCATTCCTTCATTTTCTTCCTGCAAGAATCGTGATCTGTAACACCCGGAAGTTTGACTTTTTGGTAGGCTATGCGACTGAGCCTCAGTCGCCTGTGATTTATGCGACTGGAGTTCAACCGCATGGCTATTCGGCCGATTGAAGCTCAACCGCACGATTGGAGTTCAACCGCCCGAATGAAGTATGAGCCGCATGGAACACGTGCGATTGGGGTCCAATCGCATAGTGTTGATGCGACTGAAGGTCCAGTCGCCCCTGGGCCAGATGCGACTAAGATGTGGGTATAAAAGGGGAGCAGCTCCATTCGCCTCCCATTTTTCAGTCGGGGAGAGAGGGTGAGCGACAGAGAACAGAAGAGAAGAGAGGAAAAGTGCTGCCCGAGTTCAAGATCGAACGTGAAGCTAGCCAAATCGAAGCTCATCAACTCCTACCTGACAATGTGAGTTCTAGGACCCCTCATTACAAGTTTTCTAACGATTTTGGGGCTGGATTCACATATAAACCCTATTTTTGAAATAGTGTAAGTTTGACCCATTTGGGTAAATCTTGAGTAATGTGTTTATGGTATGAAGTAGGACTTGTATATGCTTGTATGATGTCCTAGTATGAATCCCTGAGGCTAGGGAGGGTCGATTTGGGCTAAAAATGGGTTTAAGACGAGTGTGAGCACGGGGGTTCGCGACTGCAGTGTATGAAGAACTCCAGTCGCTGCCCAGTTAGGGTTATGCGACTGAAGGGTCATTCGGCCGAATGAGTGTTAGTTGATGTCCAATCGCCCGACTGAGGCTCAGACGCCCAATTGAGTCTCAATCGCACGATAGGTGATGCGACTGAGGGTTTCGGTTGCATAAGCTCAATCGCAGAGTAGTCCAGTCGTACGGTTAAGAATTAGTCGCATATAACCCAGTCGCATAGTGTCTAGTCGTACGGAAGGAAGTTTAATCGCACGTTTGAGTACCCATTCGCATGAATAGCCCAATCGCATGGCCCAGTCGCATGGAGGACATGCGACTGGTGATAGTTCAGTCGCCCGAACAGGGCTGATGTGAGTGAATGTAGAAGTGTATGTATGATGTATGAATGCTAGTATGATGTTGCCATGATAAATGGTGAATACTGATGATATGTAATTAATTATGTTCCTTATGTATATGTGTCTTATCTTTTAATATCTTTACGCGAATGAATGAACGAATGAAATGAATGTATTAAGAACGTAAAGTGAAAGATAATGAAAGAAGGAACATGATGAATGAATGCATGCATTAATGAAAGAAAGTAAGTAAGGCTTGCAAGCAAATGAAGGAGGTGCACACCCCTGGCAGGTGTTAGCTCAACGGTGTACTACATCGGGTCAATCATTGAGATTGATAATGAGGTGAGCAACTTCGTGTTGCAACAGACTCGGTTAGCAGGCAATCATAAGATTGTCACTGAGGTGAGCAGTCGCGCACTGCAACAGACTCGGCTAACGTATGTTAGTAGTAAAGTGAAAGATAAGTAGTGCATGTACTTACCCCAGGTGACTGGATCAGCTTTTGTGCACAACGTTCGTGGCTAATCACCACAGGTCCAGCACCAGTAGTATGTATGATGAAAGGGGGTATTGTACATGTCACCGAATGTAATGAACGTTCGAATGAAAGTAATGAAAGTATGAATGAATGTAATGTATGTTCGAACGTAAGTAACGAATGTATGAATGAAAGTAAAGTACGTACGAAAGTATGTAAAGTATGTATGTATGAAAGTAAACGAGAATGATGAAGTGTACACGAATGAAAGTAAGTAATGAATGATGAGATAATATTAATATTATCTACGTGTACGTATGATGTATGAGCACATGTATGTAAGAACAGTTATAAAAGAATGAAAGTATGTTTTATTATAAAACTAGAACTCACTCAGCAACGCTGACTTTTTATGTGTTTTCCAGTTGGCAGGTAGAGTTGCTGAGGATGGCACGAGGCGACTACTCAGCTCTTTTGGGATGGCATTTACTTTTTGATTATGCAGCCACATCATGTGTTGTGGGCCCGTAATGCGCGCAACACATCATGTTACATGCAAGTGCAAGATTTCTTGATAATCCTGATAAACATGATTATTTAAGAAATCTTGCTTATGAAAGAAAATATATTTTTGAACATAATATCTTCTATATGAAGAATAATATATTTTCTTTTATTATTTTATTTCGGTAGAGGTCGCTGTATGACCCTATGATTGCTGTGGAATATGCATCAGCAGCAATCATAGTATAGTTAAGCAATGTAAAGAAAAGCTTGTATTTTGTAATCAAGACAATGATGTAAAAGCTTTTATGATGAAATGAGAATGCATGTTTTATTAATTCCGCTGCGTATTTTATGATCATGTATTAAATGTATGTCATACGTGCGATGAAGAACCAACAGTAAGGTGCCCGGTGAGCGGGGCCTTACAAGTTGGTATCAGAGCAAAAGTTTAAGTAAAATGGGTAAATTTTCATAATAAACCTAGACTTAAACTGAGAATGGGACAGGGAGAATGAGAATGCCATCTGAGTAGTCGCGTGCCATCAGGTATTTTCTTAAAGATTAACTGGTTATTATGTGCGCATGTGATGTGAGTTATGTGTACTGTTAGACTGAGATACTAATGTAGTCAGGATAGGTGATGCTCGGGGTACGAAGAGTAGAGTAAGTGGCTAATCACAACTGGCCACTGTAATTAGGGACTTACTGTACTTAACATAAACTGAGCTATTTCCTTGAATGACCGTGTTGGTGTTTTAATCTTTCAGTGTGATAGAAGATGGTCGGTGATAGATCATCTGATGCTTCCCGTGATGGTGGACGTGGTGATGAGCCGCGTATCACGCGAGGAAGATCTAGGAAAGAGAAAGTAGTACGTGAGGAGAACGAGATTCCTCACCAGGAAGAGACGGACGAAAGCGCCAAGTTGAGAGCCTCGGTAAAAGAGGTAGTTGTCGAGGAGGTACATCAGGTTATGCAGACGATCTTGCCGTCTGTAGTAACCGAAGTGATTAAGGCAGTACGTGAAGATGAGAGACGGGGGAGGAATCAGTCCTCCGGTAGACAGCAACAGACAGGGGCAGAAACGGTATTGTCCGATGACGAAGAGGAAGAGGAGGAAGAACAGGTAAGGGAGACAGCCCGGGGTTGTGATTACGGGAAATTTATGAGATGCAAGCCTCCGACTTTTGATGGTTCGGGTACGGCTGCTGATGCTCACCAATAGGTGAGAGAGATGGAGGCGGTCCTTGATATCAGTGACTGCCAGGAGGATAAGAAGGTAAAGTTTGCTACCCACTCGTTTACGGGGACGGCATTGTGCTAGTGGGACAATATTGTCCAGGCCGAGGGTAGCAGGGCCATTGGGAAAATGAAGTGGTCTGAGTTGAAGAGAATGGTGGTCGAGGAGTTCAGTCCTCGTCGAGAGATGGACAGAGTTGAGAGAGAGTTCCTGCAGTTGGAGGCGGGAACGATGACCCACCAACAATACACGACTAAGTTCAACGACATGGCACGGTTGGTGCCAGAGCAAGTGACGCCGGTGTCTCGCAAGATTAACCGGTATATTCAGGGGTTGCCAGCTGAAATTCGTTGGCATTTGATTTCCGCCTGACCCAGTACTTTCAGGTCGGCGGTGGATTTAGCTGGGAGGTTGTACGATGAACGGGCGGCGATGGTGAAATCTGAGGGCAGTAAGAAGGGAAGTGATGAGAGGAAGTGGCAGGGAAAGAGGTTTGGTCGGGGTGATACTTCGACAAGTAGTAAGAAGGCACGGGTTGATGATAGTCGTGTGGTCGTGACAAGTGCAGGGTCGAGAAAGTGTGGGAAGTGTGGGCGAGAGCACGGTGGTGAGTGCAGATGGGGGCTGAATGTATGTTTCAAGTGTGGAAAGCCCGGTCATATGGCCAAAGAGTGTAAAGCGATGAGGTGCTATAACTGTGGGGAAAGTGGTCATATGAACAAAGACTGTAAGAAGCCGAGATCTGAGGGTTCCGGCGTGAAGAAGACAGGGGGTGAAGGGTCGAAAGCGAGCGCCAGAGCATTCACGATGACGCAGGAAGAGGCGAGGACGGACCCCGATGTAGTGTCCGGTACGTTTCTGGTGAACCAAACTTTAGCCTCTGTGTTATTTGATTCGGGTGCCAGTAGGAGTTTTATTTCTGCTGCTTTTTGTGCCAAATTGCCCGTTAGTAGTAGACGTGTGGATGTACCGTTTGATGTAGAGACTGCTATAGGCAAAACCACCAGGATTTCTGAGGTAATTGAGGGTTGCGATGTAGAACTGGAGGGTCACAAATTCCCAGTTAGACCGTTTGCGATGACGTTGGGTGGTTTCGATTTGGTGCTCGGAATGGATTGGTTGGCGGATTTTGAGGCAAGCATTGTGTGTCGCAAGAAGATGATCAGTTTGACAGCGCCTGACGGTAGTCTAGTGACAGTTTATGGGGATCGGGTTACTACGATTCCGAAGGTGATCTCAATGGCAGTGGCGGGGAAATGTATGAGGCGTGGATGTAATGCCTATTTATGTTATGTGAAAGATGTAGAGAAGCCAGCACCACAACTGTCTGATGTTCCGGTTGTGTGTGAGTTCCCAGACGTGTTCCCGGAAGACTTATCGGGATTGCCACCTGACAGAGAGATCGAGTTCCAGATTGATTTAGTACCAGGCGCCCAACCTGTTGCCAAGGCACCATACCGATTGGCCCCGACGGAGATGAAAGAGTTGATGGAGTAGTTACAAGAGCTGTTGGATAAGGGGTTTATTCGACCGAGTATCTCACCTTGGGGTGCTCCGGTCCTGTTTGTAAAGAAGAAGGACGGTAGTATGAGGATGTGCATCGACTACCGCGAGCTGAAGCTAATGAAAGTAAAGAACAGATATCCCTTGCCGAGGATCGACGACTTGTTTAATCAACTTCAGGGTGCGAGTTGGTTTTCACGTATAGATCTTCGATCAGGCTACCATCAACTGAAGGTGAAGGAGCAGGATATCCCTAAAACAGCTTTTCGTACGCGCTACGGTCATTATGAGTTCCTCGTTATGTCTTTTGGTTTGACCAACGTGCCAGCTGCTTTTATGGACCTGATGAATAGGGTGTGCCGGCCGATGTTGGATAAATCAGTGATTGTATTCATTGATGACATCTTGATTTATTCAAAGAGCAAGACTGAGCATGCCGGTCACATTCGCGAAGTTTTGGAGACGTTGAGAAGGGAGAAGTTGTATGCTAAATTCTCCAAGTGCGCATTCTGGTTGCGTGAAGTTCAATTCTTGGGTCACGTGGTAAATCCGGATGGGATTATGGTCGATCCGGCGAAAGTGGAAGCAGTGATGCAATGGAAGTCTCCGAAGACGTCGTCCGAGATCCGTAGTTTCTTGGGTTTGGCGGGCTACTACCGAAGGTTTATCCAAGACTTTTCCAAAATTGCTTCTCCACTGACAAAGTTGACCCGGAAGGATTTGAAATTTGTATGGGGTCAAGCTCAAGAGAAGGCGTTTGAAGAACTGAAGACGAGATTGACCCAAGCTCCAGTATTGGCGTTACCTGAGGGGAGTGAAGATTTGGTGGTTTATTCTGATGCCTCCTACTCGGGGTTGGGGTGTGTATTAATGCAGAGAGGAAAGGTGATAGCTTATGCATCCCGACAGCTGAAAGTTCATGAGGTTAACTACCCTACTCATGACTTGGAGCTAGCAGCTGTGGTTTTCGCGTTGAAGATTTGGCGACACTATCTGTACGGGACGAAGTGCACCATCTTCACGGACCACAAAAGCTTGAAGTACTTCTTCGAGCAAAAAGATCTGAATATGAGGCAACGGCGATGGTTGGAGCTTATAAAGGATATGATTGTGAGATCCATTACCATCCGGGCAAAGCCAACGTGGTGGCGGATGCCCTTAGCCGAAAAGAGAGGCCCGAGCCAATTCGGGTGAAGGCGTACCAGCTAATCATGACTTCCGACGTAATGAAACAGGTCAAAGAGTTCCAAGATGAGGCTTTGAAAGACGAACATCTTAACTCTGAACGCATGAGAGGTCTGGTCGCAGAATTGGGTGAGAACGCAACGGGTGTTAGAACTCGGTTTGGGCGTATGTGGATTCCTCGTCTTGGGGATCTGCGAATGAAGATTTTGGATGAAGCTCATAAGTCTCGATACTCCATTCATCCTGGTGCTACCAAAATGTACCAAGATATGAAGAAAAATTACTGGTGGCCGGGTATGAAACGTGATGTGGTGGAGTATGTGAGTAAATGCCTCACTTGTTTGCAAGTAAAGGCGGAGCACCAGAAGCCGTACGGAAAGATTCAACCTTTGGACATCCCGGAGTGGAAGTGGGAGCACATCACCATGGATTTTATCACAAAGCTGCCACGTACCCCGAAAGGGTATGATACGATCTGGGTGATTGTGGATCGGTTGACGAAGAGTGCTCACTTCTTACCGATGCGGGAGACATATTCGTCCGAAAGGTTGGCCGATCTTTTCATCAAAGATATTGTGACTCGTCACGGTGTACCGGTGTCGATTGTGTCTGATCGCGACACCCGGTTTACATCCAAATTCTGGAAGAAATTCCACGATACCATGGGGACGAGGTTGCATATTAGCACGGCTTATCATCCTCAAACTGATGGTCAGTCGGAAAGGACCATTCAGACCATGGAAGACATGCTTCGGGCATGTGTTATTGACTTTGGTGGAAGTTGGGATGACCATCTACCGTTAGCTGAGTTCTCATACAACAACAGTTATCATGCCAGTATCGGCATGCCACCCTATGAGATGCTATACGGTAGGAGATGCAGGACACCCGTCTGTTGGGGTGATATTGGCCAGAAAGAATTGGGAAGCGTCGAAGTGGTAGAGGCTACGACTGAGAAGCTCGAAAGAATTAAAGCCTATATGAAGGCGGCCAAAGACCTACAGAAATCGTATGCCGACAAACGACGCAGGCCGATTGAGTTCCAGGTGGGAGATCGTGTTATGTTGAAGGTCTCACCTTGGAAAGGGATCATTCGATTCCGGAAGCGAGGTAAGCTGAGTCCGCGATATATAGGCCCTTTCCGAATCATTGCTCGAGTAGGAGAAGTGGCCTATAGGTTAGATTTGCCAGATGAACTAAGTGGAATCCACCGACTTTCCACGTGTCTCATTTGAGGAAGTGTTTGGCGGACGAAGACATGGTCGTCCACTGGATGATATCGAGGTAGACGGAAAGCTCAATTACGTAGAGCAACCAGTGGCGATCATAGATCGCAAAGAGAAGAGGTTGAGAAATAAAGTGGTTCCCCTTGTGCGTGTACAGTGGCGGCACAGGAAGGGATCCGAGTCGACGTGGGAAACTGAAGAAGAAATGAGGCAGCATTACCCACGTTTATTCGAGGAATGACAGGTTTCGGGGACGAAACCTAAAATAAGGGGGTGGACTTGTAACACCCGGAAGTTTGACTTTTTGGTAGGCTATGCGACTGAGCCTCAGTCGCCTGTGATTTATGCGACTGGAGTTCAACCGCATGGCTATTCGGCCGATTGAAGCTCAACCGCACGATTGGAGTTCAACCGCCGAATGAAGTATGAGCCGCATGGAACACGTGCGATTGGGGTCCAATCGCATAGTGTTGATGCGACTGAAGGTCCAGTCGCCCCTGGGCCAGATGCGACTGAGATGTGGGTATAAAAGGGGAGCAGCTCCATTCGCCTCCCATTTTTCAGTCGGGGAGAGAGGGTGAGCGACAGAGAACAGAAGAGAAGAGAGGGAAAGTGCTGCCCGAGTTCAAGATCGAACATGAAGCTAGCCAAATCGAAGCTCATCAACTCCTACCTGACAATGTGAGTTCTAGGACCCCTCATTTACAAGTTTTCTAACGATTTTGGGGCTGGATTCACATATAAACCCTATTTTTGAAATAGTGTAAGTTTGACCCATTTGGGTAAATCTTGAGTAATGTGTTTATGGTATGAAGTAGGACTTGTATATGCTTGTATGATGTCCTAGTATGAATCCCTGAGGCTAGGGAGGGTCGATTTGGGCTAAAAATGGGTTTAAGACGAGTGTGAGCACGGGGGTTCGCGACTGCAGTGTATGAAGAACTCCAGTCGCTGCCCAGTTAGGGTTATGCGACTGAAGGGCCATTCGGCCGAATGAGTGTTAGTTGATGTCCAATCGCCCGACTGAGGCTCAGACGCCCGATTGAGTCTCAATCGCACGATAGGTGATGCGACTGAGGGTTTCGGTCGCATAAGCTCAATCGCAGAGTAGTCCAGTCGTACGGTTAAGAATTAGTCGCATATAACCCAGTCGCATAGTGTCTAGTCGTACGGAAGGAAGTTTAATCGCACGTTTGAGTACCCATTCGCATGAATAGCCCAATCGCATGGCCCAGTCGCATGGAGGACATGCGACTGGTGATAGTTCAGTCGCCCGAACAGGGCTGATGTGAGTGAATGTAGAAGTGTATGTATGATGTATGAATGCTAGTATGATGTTGCCATGATAAATGGTGAATACTGATGATATGTAATTAATTATGTTCCTTATGTATATGTGTCTTATCTTTTAATATCTTTACGCGAATGAATGAACGAATGAAATGAATGTATTAAGAACGTAAAGTGAAAGATAATGAAAGAAGGAACATGATGAATGAATGCATGCATTAATGAAAGAAAGTAAGTAAGGCTTGCAAGCAAATGAAGGAGGTGCACACCCCTGGCAGGTGTTAGCTCAACGGTGTACGGGTTAGCTACCCCGAAGGATGTACATCGGGTCAATCATTGAGATTGATAATGAGGTGAGCAACTTCGTGTTGCAACAGACTCGGTTAGCAGGCAATCATAAGATTGTCACTGAGGTGAGCAGTCGCGCACTGCAACAGACTCGGCTAACGTATGTTAGTAGTAAAGTGAAAGATAAGTAGTGCATGTACTTAACCCAGGTGACTGGATCAGCTTTTGTGCACAACGTTCGTGGCTAACCACCACAGGTCCAGCACCAGTAGTATGTATGATGAAAGGGGGTATTGTACATGTCACTGAATGTAATGAACGTTCGAATGAAAGTAATGAAAGTATGAATGAATGTAATGTATGTTCGAACGTAAGTAACGAATGTATGAATGAAAGTAAAGTACGTACGAAAGTATGTAAAGTATGTATGTATGAAAGTAAACGAGAATGATGAGTGTACACGAATGAAAGTAAGTAATGAATGATGAGATAATATTAATATTATCTACGTGTACGTATGATGTATGAGCACATGTATGTAAGAACAGTTATAAAAGAATGAAAGTATGTTTTATTATAAAACTAGAACTCACTCAGCAACGCTGACTTTTTATGTGTTTTCCAGTTGGCAGGTAGTGTTGCTGAGGATGGCACGAGGCGACTACTCAGCTCTTTTGGGATGGCATTTACTTTTGATTATGCAGCCACATCATGTGTTGTGGGCCCGTAATGCGCGCAACACATCATGTTGCATGCAAGTGCAAGATTTCTTGATAATCCTGATAAACATGATTATATAAGAAATCTTGCTTATGAAAGAAAATATATTTTTGAACATAATATCTTCTATATGAAGAAGAATATATTTTCTTTTTATTATTTTATTTCGGTAGAGGTCGCTGTATGACCCTATGATTGCTGTGGAATATGCATCAGCAGCAATCATAGTATAGTTAAGCAATGTAAAGAAAAGCTTGTATTTTGTAATCAAGACAATGATGTAAAAGCTTTTATGATGAAATGAGAATGCATGTTTTATTAATTCCGCTGCGTATTTTATGATCATGTATTAAATGTATGTCATACGTGCGATGAAGAACCAACAGTAAGGTGCCCGGTGAGCGGGGCCTTACATGATCGTTATTCCCCTCTTTCTTCTTTCTCTTTCCTCTGTTTTTCCCCTTTTTTCTTCCCATAATTCTTCACGGTTTTTGGTCGATCCGTTAAAGATTCATCATATTGGATTTGATTCTTCGGATTTTGATTCGATTAAGGTGGTGGGGTTTCAAGATTTTGTTTGATTTTGAAGTCGATTAAGGTAGTGGGGTTTCAAGATTTTGTTTGATTTTGAAGTCGATTAAGGTGGTGGGGTTTCAAGATTTTGTTTGATTTTGCAGTTCAAGAAACACCCTCTTAAGTGTTTGTTTAAATGCCTGAGAGAAATAGGCTCAGAGGTTGATCGATTTCGTTGAGAGAAATTCATCAGTGTTCAACTTGTGTTCAATTTGGCGATTTCGACGTACGGAACAGGTGAGAGATTGTCTTCTTTGATTATGCATATCATATCAGTTGGGTTCATCTCTTATTATGATTAAAAAAACTTGTTAATTTTCTGTTTTATAAGCAAATTGAACTCGATTGAAATGAGGTTTTGAGTTCTTTACAGTATTTGAATCTCTAATGGAGTTGTTAAAGTTTAAACATGTGAAATTCTTTAAGTGCCATGTGAATTCTTTGGTTTCCATATGTGTGTTGTTTGTGTTGGCTTTGATCTTCAGAACTCTGTTACTCACTAACTCCTTTGCTACAAACAACGAATTCGAGTTATTGGAACATGGGAATGTAAGAATGAAGTTCTTAGAGGTGCCTCAGATTGTTTGGGGATTAAACAATCAAAAGATTGCCTTTGCTAGAGCTTGTTTGACTGCAAGAATAAGAAGAGAAATAGTGATGCACAGGCTATGGCGGTGGCGACAAACTGTTGATGCTAATTCGAATTGGGGTTCGGGATCTTCATTTGCAGTATTTGTATACTTTGGCTGCTGTGGTGGCGATAGGGTGGTTGTGGCGGTGGTGATGAGGCTGCTGTGGTGGCGACCGGGTCGTTGTGCCGGTGGCGATGGGGCTGTTGTGGTTGCAACCAAGTGGTTATGGTGGTGGTGGTGATGGGGGTGGTGATGGGGTGATTTGAAGAAGAAGAAGATAATATTGATAGATGGGACCCACAAGTTTTTTATATTAATATAGTATTAAGGGTAGTTTAGTCTTTTTAATAATAATTTTAACAGAAAAACTAACAGTGTTAGTCATTTGGATTCAAATTGAGATAAAAATGAAATTATATAGACTCAAATGAAGATAACATGAAACGTTAGGGGGCGAATGGTAATTTTGAAACCGCAGGGACGCAAGTGGTTAAAATGAACAAATGTCAGGGATGCAAATGGTAATTTACTCAAATAAATATCTAAAATACAAATCTTCTTATTTTAATAAATTATTAAAACATACTAAATTATAAGATTTCAATTATATTTTATCTTGAAATATAATTTTACAATTCTTGATTTTTATTATTTGGTACTTAAAATCTCTTGAATTTTCTTTATTTATAATTTATTAAGGGATAATTACATGTAACATACAAATTATAATAAAAACTAATGAATATAATATGTTAGAATTTTTTTCTATAACCTAGTACATAGTATATACACGTAGTAGAAGAAAATGTGTTTAGACTTTAGATGCTTAACTATTTTGAACAACTTTTTTCTTTAATTCCAAACACAACCCAACCTTATGTTTACGATTATACGTACTCATTTCATATTTGTAGTGGACAATCACCGATGTTAATAGGATAAAAGATCATAAAGATTTAGATACTTGATTGGTATGAATACTCATAGGAGTTTATAATTCCAAATTCTTGTAAATGGGGAGATCTTGAATCGTAATACCACATTGATTTTGATATTTGTAATAGAGAAACTAATTGTTAAAAGAGGACCCTCTAATTTACAATAGTATTTTCTACTCTATATTCAACCTAGTTATATATAGTTTTTTGGACATCAATTGTACGTCCATGTTTTGAAAAATAGATATTATTTTAATTGGGTTCACCTACCAGTTTTCCAGCAAAAACTACACCTCTAACATCCTCAGGACGAAACCCACAATGAAAAACTAACCCTGGTCAGTGAAGTGCATTTTTGTGACATGCATGACACGAACACATGACCTCTTATGTGAAAAGTTATGAGGCTACCACTAGACAAGAGAACTTTATTCAACCGAGTTATATTAAATATAAAATCTCATTCTTTGAAGTATGAACTAGCTTTGTCCACAAGCAGAGCGGACCTTTGCTCCTGCTTGACTTGTTAATTTTCACACCGAACAAAGCTGATCGGCTCATTTACAACCGAACGAAAAACTGAACAAGCATTTTCCGAGTGTTAATTTTTTGGTCGAGCGTTGAGTGAACGCAAATGAGCGATGAACAATTTGTACAACTCAATTATCTAGTGTATTATCTGATTTATATTACAATGAGAGATGATGACAATGTTGGATCTTAAGTTTTAATGATTTAAAAAACAGTCACGTTTCTTAATATAATATTTTCATGAATTATAATATATTGTAGCTAACGATAAGACTAAGGCCATGAATTATAATATGTTGTAGCTGACGATAAGACTAAGGGGGCGTTTGGTATGCAGGAATTTAATGGAATTCAATGGAATTGGAATCTGAATTCCATTAGTTATTGCGTTTGGTTGGTAGGAATTCATTGGAATTGAAATTTGAATTTCATTCTTAACGTGTTAGGTTGAAAAGGAATTGGAATTAGAATTGGAATCAATTTCCTCAAATTCCTTCAAATAAAGGATTTCAAAATCCTTCCAAATATTAAAGGATTTCAAATTCCACCGACTCTTGCCTCCACCACCAACCGCCTCCTACCACCCCGCTCACCGCCGATCGACACTACCGATGAACCCGACCACCGACCGCCAAAACCCCCCACCAACCCTAACCGCCGCTGCCTCCGATCGCCAACCGTCACCCCCGACCGTCGACGCCGCTGCCCGCCCCCGACCCTGCCCGCCGCCGCCCCGATCAGTGACCGCCGTCATCGTCCACCGACCGTCGCCGTCGGTCACCGACCATCAACCCCGGTCGCCGCCGCCCCGACCGCCAACTCTCGCCCGTCGCAGACAGACTGCTGCCCTCGATCGCCGCCGCCGCTGCCCTCGATCGCCACCGCCGCCACCCACCGACTCCGCGCAACCCTGATGCCGACCACCGCCACCCCTAAGCATCGACTGTCACCGACCGTCGTTGCCAAACCGTGTTTCGACGACAGGCGTTATCGGTTGGTGGCGTCGATTGGCGGCGGTGACGACGGCTGCGGTCGGTTTTCGTCAACGGGCGCGGTTGGTGGTCGCGTTCGATTGTCGACGGTGATGGCGGCGGCGGTCGGTGGTATGTAGCGGCAATGATCGGTAGTCATTGAGGTGGTGGCGGTTTGCAACGGGTGATAAATTGTAATTCCTTTATAAATGTTTTGTCACTAGAAATGCATTTGGAATTTAAATTCCCTGTATAGATTCCAATTTCTTTGAATTCCAAATCCTTTAGAAAATATTGAATTCCAAATACAATTCCTTTGAATTCCAATTCAAATTTCAATTCCAATTTCAATTCCAACAAATTCCGCGAACCAAACGCCCCCTAAGGCTATACCCGGTAACATGATGAGCATATAAGAACGATACATGAGACCGGGAGATGATCAACTAAGAGTAAGAGCGAAGATAAAATTTCTTATGGCAACTTAGGATTTAATTACTTAAATACTTATTAGGTTGATTGATCTAATATGTATAAATATAATTACATATTTATATATAGTAGACCAAATCTACTAGAGTGTTATGTATAAACTATATAAAAAATATAAACTAATTCGAGCCGAGCCGAGCCGAATGGATCTTTGCTCGTGTTTGGATCGTTTTCAAATCGATCTGAGCTGATCGGCTCAGTTATAACCGAGCAGAAGTTTGAACTAGTATTTTTCGAGTAAATTCTGAACGAGCGGCGAGCGGTTTGAACAGCCTTATTATGAGATGATTGGGCTTTTAGGTTATAAATAAAATAATAATAATAATAATAATAATAATAATAATATAATAATAATAATAATAATAATAATAATAATAATAATAATATAATAATATAATAATAATAATAATAATAATAATAATAATAATAATAATAATAGCAACTTATTAAATATTAATTAATTAATTAAAAAGAAAACGATCCTTACATGCTTTTTAATCTTTTTATCCGTTGTCTTTTAGTTTAGATAATAATAAAAAAATTCCATACCCGTAAAATAAAATAAAATAAGCATATCGTCCATCCATATAAAAAAGATACAAGTGTTACGATTTATTTAATAGTTTTTATCATGACTGTAATTTTCAAAATCGAAGACAACAACAAGCACATTTCACATAAACCATGTGACTATATAACTCTATAAATACTAATGATCAAATTTCTATTAACGTAAGATATACAAGACATGTAAATATATGAAGGTTTGAGTTCAAATCTCACTTTAAATAAAAATCTTAAAGTTGATCGGGATGACATTTGCAATTAGAAAATTTTGAACTCTATTAATTATATTAGATTCATTCATCAACCAAGTTGTATCTTACATGTGTGTAGGCTATCATATTCAAAAAGAGAAAGTAAAGGTTCAAAAGGGGATGGCATGTTTGATTTTTATTCCCATTTGAATATAGAAAATTCAACCAAAAACCATAAGCCAACTTGCAAAATCCAGAATATTATTATATAAAGCATCCTACAAACCATATTTACATACACACAATCAATCTACCATCATGTCTTCCCTCTCAACACCACCACCAACGGCTGCCGGAACCACCACTAAAACACTCTCATCCCCCTTCACCACCACCGTCTCTTCATTTCCGTTGTCATCAACAACCTCTAAGAAAAATACAAATAAGTTACTAATACACAAAGTCTCTTGCAATGCAAGTTCTGATAATCAAAACTATGTCGTCAACATAGACCGCCGGAATATTCTTCTCGGCGGTCTGGCCGGAGCTGCGAGCCTTGCCTCAGCTCCGGCTGTGTGGGCGGCACCAGTTGCCGCCCCGGATATTTCAAAATGTGGGAGTGCCCCTCTCACTGGATTTAAACCAGGGAAGGACACTCCCACTGGCGGGGACTGTTGTCCGCCAGAATCCACTAAGATCATCGACTTCAAGTTCCCCGAAAACCCCACGTTTAAGGTCCGACCCGCGGCTCAATTGCTGAGCCGTAACTACATTGCTAAGTTCAACGAAGCGATCAAACGAATGAAACAATTACCTGAAGATGATCCCCGTAACTTTTTGCAACAAGCTCATATTCATTGTGCTTATTGCAATGGTGCTTACACTCAATCTTCAAGCGGATTCCCTGATATCGAGATACAGATTCATAACTCATGGCTGTTCTTCCCGTTTCATCGTTGGTATCTATACTTCTATGAGAGAATCTTGGGGAGTTTGATCGATGATCCCACTTTCGCTTTGCCGTTTTGGAACTGGGATACACCCGCAGGAATGACGATTCCAACGTTCTTTAACGATCGTAAATCGGCACTCTTTGATCCCAAAAGAAACCAAGATCATTTAACTTCTATTGTTGATTTGGGTTACAATGGTGAAGATTCAGGCACCAGTGATATTGAAAAGGTCAAGAACAATCTAGCAATCATGTACAGGCAAGTTTTTATGTTTTTTCCTTCAAAAGTAAATTTACTAACATCAAACCTTCACACTGCAAGATTAAAACCCACAAGATTTTTCTTTTACGTTTTTTGCAACTGTACGTATAGTTTCTAGACGAGAACTGAAATCATTTGATTTCTAAGCGATTCATAAACATTAACGCTATTTATGGATGTGTGACGTGACATGAGATCTGTAAACTCTTTTTAGCTTACGAAATGATATTTTTCATAAAATTTTTCAACAAGTTTCCTACAACACTAAATCCGTAACAAATTTTTGTCGCAACTTTGTCTCCATCGTCGATTTGCTACAAGATTGTAATAAACATTGTTGTGGAAAAAATTAGTGTTTATTGATAGTGTATAAGGTTAAATTAAAACACGTTAGAACCAAAATGGTTTCTAAAACCATACATAAATAGTAACGTACATTTTCTTTTTTCCCAAAACTTGTGCAGGCAAATGGTGACAAACGCTACTGACGCTACAGCGTTTTTCGGCGGTGAGTACCGTGCTGGAACCGAACCGATATCCGGTGGTGGGTCAGTCGAGCAAAGCCCACACACACCGGTTCACCGCTGGGTCGGTGACCCTCGAGAACCAAACGGCGAAAACCTCGGAAACTTCTACTCCGCGGGTCGTGACACATTGTTTTACTGCCACCATTCGAACGTTGATCGAATGTGGTCGTTGTGGAAGATGATGGGAGGCAAACACAAAGACATAACCGATCCCGATTGGCTCAATACGTCGTTTGTGTTCTATGATGAACACAAGAATCTCGTGCGAGTGTATGTTAAAGATTGTTTGCTCACAAACCAATTAGGGTACGATTATCAGCGAGTCGACGTACCGTGGTTAAACAGCAAGCCAGTCGCGCGTGCATCGCGGTCTGGAGTCGCGAAGAAGCTCGCTGGAAAAGTGAAAACGATCAACGATATAACTTTTCCAGTGAAACTCGATAAAACCTTGAAGGTATGGTTCGTAGGCCGAAGAGATCAAGAAGTAAGAAGGAGAAGGAGGAGAAAGAGGAGTTATTGAGAATTTTTTTAAAAATAGGGTATTTAGAGAGAGAGAGTTGACAATGGGGTAAAATCTTGACTCGATTTGACATAAGGGGTTCTCGCCCCTGGTAGGGGCGGGTTCTGATATTTTGAAGACAACGACAAAGACCAGCTGACAAGCCTGACAACCCCCCGAATCTTGGACCGAGAGACCTCGCCCTTGTGAAGGGCGGGTTCTCGGATTATTCCTCACCACTCGATCTACTTACCCACACATGATCCAACGGTCCAAAAACGCGCAGATATAAATTTTCAAACCTAACCCTATTTATTTCTTTCACCCGCTTCTCTATTTATTTATTTGTTACGCTTCTCCAAATTCGATTAAATTATTCTTATCACTCTCAGCATTTTTTTCAATTTAATTTTTATATCAGTTTTTCTCATTTCAAATATCAAAATGAGCTGGAGAATTACACCAGGTCCACTAAATAACGATTTGTTATTTTTAAGTGGTCAACATAGAGCTGATTATTATTTTCGAGAACCAGAAAGCGATGAAGGAATTTTACGTGTTAGACGAGGTGATAAAGCTTTTTGGGATTACATTGATGAAGTGCCTATCCCTGAAAATATTATGAGATACATAAGGTTGGCTGGTTTTGCGGGTGTGATCGAGTGTGGTTATCGTAAACTTGACCGTGCTCTCATCTCAGCTTTGGTCGAGAGATGGAGGCCGGAGACACACACATTTCATTTACCCGTGGGAGAAACCACAATAACCCTTCAAGATGTACAAGTTTTATGGGGTTTGCCGGTTGAAGATAATGTTGTTTCTGGAACTGATTTTGTTATGAGTGCATCTGAAATTATAATGAGGTTTGAGTATTTAACCGGCTGTACACTCGCTACAAACGCTGTAAGTGGTTATAAGTTAAACCTAAGGTTTATTTTAGATCAAATAATAAAACCATTCCCTAATAATGCCACAGATTTTCAGTGCATCCAACGAGCTAGATTAATTATATTATTTATGATTGGTGCCACTTTATTTCCTGATACTTCTAGCAATTGGGTGCACATCAATTATTTAAGTCATATTGAAAATTTAAATAACTGTGGTAGACTTAGTTGGGGAAGTGCAGTTTTAGCATCTTTGTATAGACAATTATGTAAGGCAACGAGTGTCACAAATCGAGAGGTTGGTGGGCCTTTATTCTTGTTGCAATTATGGGCATGGGAAAGATTACCTTCTATGTGTCCCCGGAATACGAGATCTATTGATTTCAGATTACCATATGGTGCACGGTATGTTAAGAAAGCTTATGTATGACTATTTTGTTTAGTAATCTTATATTTTTCTAGTTAACGGGTATATTTGAAAACATGATTACAGTTGGAATAGTGAACTTAGTTATGTAAACACCACTCCGCATTGTTTGAGCGCGTATCGATCCCAGCTGCATTCATTAAGCGAGGCTACGGTATTAATCTAAAATTATTTTGTATTAATCTACATTATGAAAACATATAATTCATTTTTTTTTCAGTTTAATTGGAGACCTTATGATAATATTATTCACCTTCTACCTGATATCTGCACAAGTGGATATCAAAGTTGGAGAAGTGACACATACCTTATATGTTGGGAAATTGTTGAGCCTCACATTCCAAGTAGAGTTTTAAGACAATTTGGGATGTTTCAACCAATCCCTACAAGTGTGTTACTAACCCGGAGCAACACATAAATTTACATTCGATTGCTCGTAAAGGTGGTAGAAATAAAAACTGGTTACAACATCATAATATCTTTGTTCAAGCATGGGCGTCTCGGCATAATTCGGTTGTTAATGAACCATACACTGATTCACCAATTGCTTCTGAAGCATACATGAGGTGGTATTTAGAGCGTACTGTTGTGTATACAACAAACCCGGCTCATCAAGACACGAACCCTCATGGCTTCCAAAATGATGGTCAAAGATTAAGAATGATGGTATGGTTAATAATTTATTTGTTATAATGATTATTTATTATTATTCATATTATTATTGTTATTAATATCATTATTATTATTTATAGATGGACGGGATGAGTCAGTTTTATCAAAGACCAGGGGATGAAACGGGGAGGAATATGGCGAGCCGTTATATGGAATTTGCACATGCAAACCATATAAGTTATCTACCAACGCATGTGACACAGAATGTTGATGATACTCAACTTCCTCCTGTCACACAGCGTTTACGTAGAAGGGGTAGAGGACGAGGGCGGGTAGGTCGACAAGTTGTTGATGATAATGTGGAGCAATAGAATATGATAGAACAAAGGGATTCCACGGAACAACAGTTCGACTCCCCCTTTTTAAGCCAAATGAGCAACCCAGATTTTTTTTACGGGGGTACCTCAAGTACTCAGTTTCCACATTTTAGTCAAATGGGTACCCAATTTTTTGAAGAAGGGGGACCGTCAAATCCTTATCAAAGCCCCAATACTGGTTACCAACAATCATCTCACCATTCTTCCCCGCTACCTTATTACCCTCAATTTCAAGAGACGGCTCAATCAGTTGACCGGTTTTATAATGCATCTCCTTGCCCATTCGACTTAAATGATGAAGCATCAAACGATAATGATGACACTCGTTAGATATTATTTCTTTTATATAATAATGTAATTTTTATATTTTTTATAATGCAATTTTATTATATAATGCAATTTTATTATAAATACAAGCATCCAAAAACTAACAAGTAGTACAATAAAAGTAACAAGTAACGCAGTAATACAACAAAGAAGGTCACTTGTGGGTCTTGCGTTTGATTATCTTTTCGGTAAACCATTCAGGGTGACTATATGCATAACGATACTGATAAAATTCTTTTGCCATATACTGTCGATATCTTGCACACGTGTCTTTAAAATCTCCCTCCATACTTAAGGTTTTTCCTTGAACTAGTTTTTGCATTAACATACAAACAAAAACCCCTGAATCACCACCAAGATCACCACCGTCCTTAGGCAAGTACTCCTCAGTAGTTGTAAAAGACATGTCATCCCTTTTATCACGATGAATAAATGGTCCAGTATAATTTTTTTCCAGTAACCAATCTGTTCCATCAGACAGTAAAAATTACATGGAATAAAATCTAAAATAGGGAGAAGTAACTCATGATATAGTTCACGATATAAGTTATTTGACCAATACTGAAGGATCTCCATTGTATGCAAGTTAATTCTGATAAGTAACCAATCTTCTACTGCTTTTATAAGTATTGGAATATAAATATATTGCACCTCCCAAAATGGAGGGTACAACTCATCAGTTCCGTTGCCATATTTGACAGGCTTCACATCTTCCCACACACATAATTCATCCCGAAATTGAGGTGGTAGAATTGTCCAATTCAACCCTGATGGTCCAAATTTCGCAAGCTTTTCACGTCTCATCCGCATCATCCGTGTTACCCAACCTTCTATATGCTGTGATATAAAATATTAACATCTGATAATTATTATATAAAACTAAATTATTTAACTAAAAAATATATAACTTTTTACCAATGCAGAAAGACGACCGTCGCGTTCGTAGCCTAATAAAGCACCCCAAAAATCCTTCCCAAGCCACTCACCACCAAACAGAACTGAAACACAATATGGCGCATCCCCGTTGTTGTAGAAGTCAATAGCATCTTTTGACCAGTTCTTAGATTCTTCTTCATCTGCAACTAAAAATATTGTATGCACTGGGTGTTTTCTGACGAAGATGATTCACGTTGCTTCTTAGGCCGCCTCAACCTTTGTAGAATTGAACTCGTCGATCGGAGTTCATGAGCTGGTTCTTTACCGGGACGGTGTGCCATTTTTTGGAAGGAAAGACGTGAAAGATGAAATATGGTGAATGTTAAGGAGAAGTGTGCTTGTATTTATAGGAGAAGGTAGGTGAATTTTGGAATAAAATATTTAATATTTAATATTAATATATTATAATATAAAACAAACATAATAATATTAAAACATTAATAACCATTAAACATCAAATAGAATTAATATACAACAATCTTCTCATGTATATGAGTTTGGACAAGTGTTCATGTTATGACCTGTTTGTCTACATATTGAACATCTACGTATAACAGGTGCATCTGGATGATGAACATCCATCTCATTGTGTATCCTTCTCGTGCGTCTCCTACCTCGTGACGTGGTGATTTTTGATGGATCGCCTCTTATCCTCCAACCCGGGTTCGTCCAATAATCAATGTGACGAAGCGGGTAAAAATGACCGTTATACTGTTCTTGATAAACAACAGTACTATAAACCTGATGAACAATGTTATGAGGTGATTCACCTCTATGGCGACAAACTGCAATTGCATGTGAGCATGGGAATCTTTGCATCTGCCATTTACCACACGTGCACGTTCTATTTTTGTATTCCACAGTATAATCATTTCCACCAGCTTCATTTGTTTGGATCTTTGATAGAACTCTATATCTCGCCTCCCTGTAATCAAACTCGGTTATGATATGCTCTTGCGAGTTAATATCACGTGCATTAAACAAACGCCATATGCGAGGGGGTAACACGGTGTTGCAGTTGGCTGCGATGTCAGTATGCTTTCTGAACTGTTCGACTGTTTTCTCGAACGTACAATTAATAATAGCTTTTATTGGCATAAGCCTGACACCTCGCAACGTATTGTTGAAGCTTTCGGAAATGTTTGTGGTCAGGTTACCCCAACGACGATGATTTTTATCGTGTAGAAGCGTCCATTTACTCTCTTTAATAGCTTTTAAATATTCCCACGCTTCAGGATTGACGCTTGTCATTTGACTTACACAATAATTATACTTTCTTTGTTGGGTGGTGCTTCCGATAGACCAACATAGCCTTTTTAAGGTAGAAACCTTGAACTTTTGCATGAGGTTACTTCGAACATGTCTGAGACAAAATCGATGAACAGCATTATTTTTCCATTCTTCAAGAGTATTCATAGCACGAATAATTCCTTTGTGCCTATCAGAAATAACACACAATTTTTTTCCCGAACCAATAGAATTGTGATGAACTGCAATGTGTGACCAGAATTGTTGGAAAAACCAACTCCAACTTTCTACCGTCTCTTCATCTACAATTGCATAAGCTACCGGCATTACGTAGTTGTTTGCATTTTTGGCAACTGCAATTAACATTTTTCCACGGTAGGAGCCTTTCAAGAAAGTGCCGTCAACAGATATCACCGGCTGACAATACCTGAATGCGTTAATTATTGGACCGAATGCCCAAAACACATATTTAAATGTGTAATAAACAGATGTACCGGTCGGATGATGTAACCATTCCATAATAACATGGTTCTGCTCTTGTAATGCGTTGATGTACGTAGGTAACTGTTCAAAGTTACTGTCCCAGCTACCATAAATATTCTCAATGGCAGCTTTTCTAGCTCGCCAGGCTTTATTATATGAAACATCAACATTCAACGTGTCTTTTAAATGTGCTTGAATTTGCTTGATGGGAAAAGCAATATCTTGACGAATAAAATGGATAATACGGGTAACAATATCTCGGCATTTGAAACTTCTATTGTTGTTACCAATAACAGTACCAAAACAGTTATGCGCATTCACCCATCTTGAAATTCTCCACATGTGATGATCATGGTTCTTGGAAGCATAAACATACCATGTACATGGAGGACCATTATGAAGATTATTGTTGTAATTAGGGCTAGTGCTGTAGCACTTTGCTCTCCACCTGGTACGTTTACTTTCAACTACTACAGCCTCTCTGTTACGTGCAAGATTCCATAACCGCACTGCATGCATCACTTATCTTTCGATTTAAAGTACATGCCAACACGGATTTCTTTGACTCTTCATTCCATATATCCATATGGTCTTCATCGTCAAAATCAGCAGCTTCATAATCTCTTAACTCCTGAGGATCTTCAGAATAATTCACCTCTCCGTAAGATCCTGGATTAACACCAGAATTATAATTGTTTGAAACTCCATAGCTGTTGTTGTCATCATCACTGGATTCTTCTTGTGATGGAATGAGTTCAGTATCTTCACTGCTGTCTGAAGTACCATCATCTGACTTATCAAAACCTCCGTTATCATTATCGATTTGATGATGAGAATTGGTTGACGGACCGGCTTCATAATCGTGTGATCTTACATTGCCTTGATGATGAGAATTGCTTGACGAATCTGGTGCTTCTGATATAGAGAAACCGCGTACGAGATCCATATAATTAGATTGTTGTATACGCATTTTCGGCTCAATGATAACGTACACATTTGCTCGGAAATTTTCAACATTTTCTCCCAAATAATACAAGACTTCTAGACTTGAGTCATTAAAAATTTCAGAATTTTGAGAGAAACCACCGTATGAGTAGTATAATTTTAGTTTCAAATTATAATACTCTTTTTGAACTTGAAGATGATTATAAATTAAATCAACGAATTCTTCGTATGACACTCTATTACGAAGAATAAAGGTAGAACTTCTTGTAGAAACATCACATATGATATTTCCATTTTCGAATGAAATATCACCACCCCAATATATTTGTAAAAATAAGGCCGAGACATGATAATGAGATTGAATATGCAAATATGAAATATCAAACACGCGTGATTTGTGAATACAAAAAAATTGTGCGAATGTATCAAAAATTAAACTCCATGCTTTATAGGTGATCGGGTACCTTGAATGTGTGGTAAAAAATTAGGTACGATCTCTGAGAACCCGCCCTTGACAAGGGCGTGGTCTCCTGCGAATTAGGTTACTTTTCGACTTCTATTGGACGGCCGAGATTAGATGTTCAGTTAAATCGGGTGGTTGTGAGGGGATGGAGAACCCGCCCCTGCCATGGGCGAGAACTCCATCAATTTTATCTCCTTCGACAAACGACTGATGGGACAGAGGTGGACAGAGGAAGCACAGAGGTGGACAGAGGAAGCAGGCGCGGTGACCGAGGCCAAGAACCCGCCCCTGCCATGGGCGGGTTCCCTTGATGTGCAATCCCGACAAGATTTTACCCCCTTGTCAACCCTCTCTCTCTAAATACCCTATTTTTAAAAAAAATTCAGTTATTGATCATTCAAGGTATTAGTTATGATAGTGAGAAGTATGTGAAATTTGATGTGTATGTGAACGACGAAGACGATGATGTAAGTGCACCGGATCAGACCGAGTTTGCTGGAAGTTTTGCACAGTTACCACACAAGCATAAAGGGAAGAGTATGAGCAAGACCAGCTTTCGAGCCGGACTCACGGAGCTCCTGGAGGAGCTCGAGGCCGACGACGATGACGATGTTCTGGTTACTGTGGTCCCGAGATCCGGGTGCGAGGACATCACCATTGATGCCATTAAGATCATCTATGCTTAGTTTCAAGATTTGACGACTTCCAATAATTGCCCGGCTTAAGTTATTATTTTGATGGTTGATCGTGCTACTTTTACTGGTTATTAGTATTATTAGGGGTGGTTAAACGTATCCTTTTATATATGTAGTGAACGTAACCTCTTGTGAGGGATATCGACAAAGTGTGTGAGAGAAATGGTACGTTTAACAACATCTTGTTGTTATCTGGTTTGACTTTCGTGCTGAGGATTTGTGTTTGTCAAATGTCTTTGTTATGCAGCTCTTGGATTCAAAACAAATATGAGCTTGAGTGGGGTTATTGTGTGTGATGTTATTGTAATTTAAATTAAATATTTTGTTAAATCTTGGTCATGTGTGTTTATTACACGTGGAAAATGTTAGTTTCTCTACAAAACAATGACTACAAATATGATATTTTCTTGTATTAGTGTAGTTAAGGCTATGTTAGTGGTTATCAGAGGTGTTCAAAAAACAGGATTGGCAACAGGTTTGGGAAAAAAACCGAAACCGGTTTTGGCCCAAACCGGTTTCAAAGCGGCCTAACCTGGCGGTTTAGGTTCGGTTTGTAGGTTTCTTTTTTCAAACCGGTTTCTAACCTGGTCCGGTTTTAAACTGGTTACATACCAGTTTTTAAACAATTATTTAAAATTTTATGTTGTTTGAATTGTTTCTATGTTTTATATTATATATTTCACTTTGATTTTAAATTGTGTACTTAATTTGAAATTGTGTACTTTGTTTTAAAAACAATTATGTAATGTTTCAAATTTTATATGTTTTTAATTTTTACAAATAAAATATATAAATGCATCTTATAAATTTATTTAATTTATACAATTAATATGTAACATTTATCTTTTAAGTTTATTTAGTTTTTACAGTTATTTGTTTCTTTAATTTTTAACGCTAAAAAAACGAACAGGTTTGGGTCCGAACCGGTTTTCAAACCGACCAAAACCGGTTTTATAGGTTTGGGTTTTTTTAAGTTCAAACTGGTTTAGAACCTGGACCGGTTGAGGCCAAACAGGTTTTGACCACAGTTGACCAAACCGGTTCCGGTTTGAACCCCAAACCTGTTTTAGAAAAAACCCGATTTGTACACCACTAGTGGTTATTTAATAAAATATTACCTAAATATCATGTAAATAAAAATTATTTCACTTAAACCTTTTTAAAGTAAGTGTAGCTGTTAATTAGTGTTGGGGCTCCTACTGATGCAATAATATAGAAAAATTCATGTTGGCGACAGTAAAGGCAAGCATTTGTTAACTATCTTATAATAATGTTTGTAGCTCCACTTATGTCCATGTCATTGTATTTAACGCCCTCAAAGTGTACACTATGTCCGCTCTGATGCCACTAATGAATTCTTTCAAGTATAACATATATCAAGTGTTATATATATGGTATAAATTACATGTTGACAGTGCGTCGGCACCTTCCTAGACAGGACGCGAATGCGAGACGCCTAAATAGCCACCCTCTTAAAAACTAACACCTTGCCAACAAGGTCCACGCTTGCGAGATAGAGGCGAGCGACTCCAAAGATGGTCGGCCGCCCAAAATGCCAAATATGATTTGAATTAATTAGATTTAATATTATTATAATCAATTTTACTCATATTATGTTTTTCTCTTTTAACTTTAAAATATAATGTTTTATAAAATTTCAAATATAACATTGAGACATGCTTATTTTTTCTACGTACCGACGTAATTTTATTCAAAACGGATCCGGGTCAAATTTACATTGAACGTTAGATATAAAATTTGACTGAATCATTTTTTAATAGAATTTACGTCGGCAAGTAGATAAAAATAAGCCTGTCGCAACAGTATACTTGAAATTTGATAAAACGTAATATTTTAAAAGTTAAGAGAAATAAAAAATATAAGTAAAAATTAATTATATAAATATTAAATTCAAAAATATAACTGGGAGGTAGGTGCATAGGCAGCCGCCTCTTTTTTGGAGTCGGACTATTCCGTTTTGCAAGTGGACTACACAATTTTAAGGGAGTGACTTATGTGTTAACTACGTGTTTGATTTTTAGTGGATATAGGCGTCCGCTTCTATCTTTAGAGGCGTCAGCATCTTGTCCGTTTGAAAAGAAATTATTGTAAGGGACATTTTAAGAAAAATATAGAGGAAAAAAGAACATTATGGTTATTTTTCAAATATTATTACTAAGAGTGGTAGGGGTGTTCATGTCACACTCAATACACTGCACCAAGCTACACCACACACAAACCAATCAAAACATGTCATATCATAACACATGACACCAATTTTGAGGGGTGCTCACAACACATTACAATACACCATATTTTTAATTAAAAAATTATTTTATTAATAAAAATAAATTACAAATTTATATAAAAGAAGATGAGATGTATTTGAGAATGGTGTAAAATTTATGAGTTTAAGTTTGATATTTATAGTGTAAATTTTTTTAAATAACATATAACCATTGGGGTGAGGTGGAGGTGGGGGTGGCATCTCAAACGGTCGAAAATGACCCGTTCTCAACGGTCAAAAAATGGATTTTGTGATGGTGTGGCACGGCACGGATACGTGGCCCTGCGTTGGAATTTCACGACGTGAAAACCGACGGCGGTATTGTTGCGCAACGCAGGCTCCCGCCGTGAAGCCGCGGGAACGGTGCCCCCACCCCTAAGTAAAATATAGCATAACAACTATTGTTGACGTAGACAATGACATTACTTGATAACAATTTCCATTCCATCTTAGTGTCAATTCAACCAATCACCAACTGCTCCAACCACTCCATAACCTGTTCTAGCTAACGAGTTGGTCAACACATCAACAGCATTGGCAACTGTCTCAACAACTTTAACTGTTACTTTCTTTGACTACACACCCTTAAATGCACGGGACGATCGTTACGGTCTAATAATTTAAGACGGCATTTTAAAGAAAATCTGTATTATCTAATAAATAAGCTTTCTTTTGTCACTTGTCATTCTCTTGATCTCTCTTTTTGCCTCTTGTCATTATTTTAAACATTCTCACATTATTTTTTCCTCTAAAAGTATATTATAATAAATTAAACACTTAAATTAATCTCTCTCTCTCTTATTAAAATTTAATTTTATTAATTGCTACATTACTCTCTCTCGTCTATTTTTTTAAAATCAAGCTATCTTTTTAAGATATAGTTTATTAAAGAAATTAAAATCACATCTTTTTTATTATAAGAAATAATAAAAAAATTATATCATATGAAACTTTCTAAAACACTAAACCTTTTAAATAAAATCTTTTAAATCGGTCCTTTTAAAATATATATATAAAAAGGTGAAATTTTCTAAAAATTGTCTTATTAAAACAATTAGAATAATTACAAATCAAAGCTTTTATAAACACGATTTTTTATAAAGAATAAGTTTTTATAAAAAAAATATTAAAATAAATGTTTAAAAATAAAACTATTTAGAGAAGAGAGTTAAAAATAATAGTATAACGGTTTTATTTTCTTAAACTATTACGTATATATAATTTTAATCATATCTTATATTAAAATATCATACTGTAACTCTTCGTGTTTATTAATAACTATAATCCGTTTAATGAATAAGTTTTCTACCTATTTATCTATCTATTTATCTATCTATCTATCTGTTTATCTATATATCTATAATAAAAAAAAACTAAGACAAGATGTGACATAATTGTAAGGCACATCATACTACATTTTTATTTCTCCCTATTATTAATTATAATATTGAATACTAATAAAATTCATAATATTTTTTAATTAAAATATATATAATTTTAATAAATTAAAAACCTACTTTTTATTAAAAATACACTTTTTAAAAATAAACGTTTTATAAAATACAAATACAACGAACGTTTTAAAAATTATTTTTCTTAAATCAAAATATTCTAAAACCATAATTTTTTATAAAATAAAAGTTTTAAGAAAAATACATTAATGTTAATTTACTTAAAGTAACTATTTATACGTAATTATAATCATATTTATCTTCCAAGCATGGTTTTATAGTTTATAATATTTTATTACTAACTATTTAATATTTTATTTATGCAACCCGTGTAATACACGGGTACTAACCTAGTTATATATATGTATGTATATATTTTTGAAAAAAATATTCTATATTAATTCATTACATATTTTAACGGGGATGTATATATGTATATTTTTTGTTATGAGTCGGACCTTTTTTAACTTTTTATGTTATGAGAGTTTAAGATTTATGTTCATTATATTATTTCATCAACAAATATCATTTAAAAATAAACTACTCTTAACTTTGACATATTCTAAAAAGTTAAAAAAGGACCACCGACTCGGGATGAACCGGCCGGTTCGACCATTAAAAAATGAATCTTACATGACTGGACCGGCCACCGGACCGATCCCCGGTTGAACCGGCCGGTCCGATCCGGTCGTGAAAACACCGACTCTAATTCTAACTTTATTAGAGGAGTTGATGCCTAAAACAACACTTATGGAAGTATACTTTACAGCATAAATATCTCTATATAATTTATGTATGCCCTTTGAGTGAATAGCTAACATCTACATTCTACGTAACATAACTAATTTATTATCCTTTAGGAAAAGCATCCGACAAACTTAATATATAGCTGTCGCTTCTAACAATCAAATAAAAGTCTTAAGAGATCTTTTAGCAACAAGCCAACGTGTATAACGATGATATTATAGAAATGATGTATTATACCACTTTACACCCGTTTAAATTATGATAATATAATATGTTTTTCAAACTAATTTCATATTAAGTTAAGTTTAAATTACTAGATTTAAACTAAAAGTTTTAATAAAACAGAAATGATCTAATATGAGTTTTAATATTAATAAAAATCATTTTATTACATATCCGATATTATACAATCTGAGAGCACTTCAGTACAATAACTCTCAAAATCATGGTACATAAGCTCATGTTAAAATCGCTCCTCTCCTGATCATCAAAACCAGTCACACAAAAGAATATCTCACTCTCCTTACTTCGCTTACAAAACTTTGTAGGACATGGGTTCACTTTTATTAATAATTAATAAAATAATAATCAATTTTTGGTAAAAAATGCATAATTGCAATACCGCATACTAACCATATTACTAACAAATATGGTTGTGATCCTCTCACAAACCTACAAAATAATAATCATATTACTAGCAAGTACTATTATTCATTACTGTTCAAAAGCTAGTTAAAACCTACTTTTTTTACCAAATTTCCAACAAACTTGTCCGACCTTCTCTTTGTACATAACAAGACTCCTAAAACCGTCCAGAAACGCCTAAGAACGTCAACAAACGAGCTTAGAACCGGCTAATGTTGATGCTATGATAATTAAGAGTATTTAAAGTACACTTTCTATATAAAATTATGCCAAAAGGTTATGGAACATGATACCAAGACTTAGAGAAGTAGGTAAGGAATGAGGGCCATTGCCCTTTGTGAATTGCACTCTCTGTCCACCACTACCCACTTGACCTTTAGTGGTCGACAGAACACCATTATATGTAAATTGTACGATAACCACTTTTTTAACTTTTTATGTTACGAGAGTTAGGAGGTGTTTGACAGTATCTGAATGATTAAGTGCTAAACCAATAAGAGGTCTGAACCATTAAGTGTTGAACCATTAAGAGGTCTGAACCATTAAGAGCTAGTGTATTGCTTAACTATTCAAAGGCAAATGTTTGACCAATTCAAATAAGAGGTCTTAACCATTCAGCATTAGACCTCTTAACCATTCAGCATTAATATAATGCTTAACCATTCAGAGGCAAATGTCTTAACCATTCAGACATTTGCTCGCGAAACAAACAGTCTGAACCATTAAGTGCTGAACCATTCAGCATCTGAACCATTAAGAGGCTACCAAACAGCCCCTAAGATTTATGTTCATTATATTATTTCATCAACAAATATCATTTAGAAATAAACTACTCTTAACTTTGACAGAGTATTTAATTAAAGTTGTATGTTATTTTAATCATTTTGTTGCTGTATATTAATATATTCTTGAAAAGATTTGTTGGGAATTTTAAATGTTTTATGGGTTGGGTATGGAAAATGAGTGTTTTTAAATTTTTAAAATGAGTATGATATGTTTATATACAAAAATAAAAATTTGATTCCCAATCATTGTATTTGCTAGCACGTTACTGAGTTTTTCCTAATCGTCGTGTTTTTCTAAATACCTGTGTGTTTTCTTTAAAACTATAAGTTTTGAAAAACACAAGATGAAATAACAACATTGTATAATTGCAATATGTAAAATATAATGATAAACTAACAAAAAAAATATATCAAATATATAAAACAATGTCAAAATAACATATAAATAATTTAAAGAATATAAAACAATGATAAATACATATGATACAATGACATGAAAATAGTTGATATATAACCTGAGAATATTTGATACAACATAGTAAGTTTGATTACCATAATGCTCACACATTCAAACTTAATAAAGGCGTCACGTCTGTGATGATTCTTAAGCTTTATAGGCTTAAAAGCCTTTTTAATTGTAACTACTACTTGATATTATCTTTTTTCATTATAAAAACTTTATAATTTTGTTAAGAAAAATGTCATATTCTTCTTCATCCTTCTATTTATTTCCATTCTCAAACACATTAGTTTATTCTTTCTCATTCTTTTTTCTTATTCTTTTTGTTGAAAATGATAGACTGCAGATATGATGGATTTGTAGCTGGTCTGGTGGGCTTGTAGATGTGTTGGGCTTGGGCCTGGGTTGCTGCTATTATAAAGATGTGTGCTCCAACAACTGAGACACACACTTCTTCTCTTTTCCAAAGGACGCTCTTGTTGTTTTCTCTCTTGTTCATCTTCTAGAGTTTCCTTATATCGTTGAACCCTGTCGTTGTTCATAGGGCTGTCCAAACCGCTCGACGCTCGACGCTCGCTCGACGTTCGTTCGGAATTTGCTCGAAAAATGCTCGTTCGAATTTTTGCTCGGTTGTAAACGAGCCGATCGGCTCGGATCGGTTTGTAAACGAGCCAAGCACGAGCAAAGGTCCGCTCGGTTCGGTTCGGATCGAATTAATATGTATATATAATTTATACGTAGTGCTCTAGTAGATTTGACCCATTATATACAAATATATAATTCTATTTATGCATATTTGATCAATCAACCTATTGAAAGAATTCTATACTTAATATAAAAGTGAAATTCTAAGCCGTTAAAAGATATTTTTTTGATCATCTCACTTTCACCGTCACCGTTATCTACAATATGCTCTCCGCCTTATCAGCTACAGACTTAGCTAGTTTCATCGTCAGCCACAACGTGTTATCATCCATGAAAGTATTATGTAATGAAATGTGGCTGATTTATAAGTTATTAAACCTTATTCGTTGCAGTATAAATTGTATGACACACAAGATAGTTGGGTTGTATAAATTATTTGCCGCTCGCTTGCGCTCGCTCGACGTTCGCTCGAAAATTTAACGCTCGAAAAATGCTCGTTCGATTTTCCGCTCGGTTGTAAACGAGCCGATCGGCTCGGTTCGGTTTGGAAACGAGCCAAGCACGAGCAAAGGTCCGCTCGGTTCGGCTCGGCTCGTGAACAGCCCTAGTTGTTCATCTGTTCTTGTTAATCAGACCATTGCATTAATGATCTAATTGTGTTCTTGTTTCATTCTTTATTGATGCACTTCTGAGATTTATTATTACATTTGTGAGATCTCTACGTCTTAATACAAATTGCTTTTGTTCTTTCATCTGTGCTTTGAGATTATTGGTTTGTGACATGGTATCAGAGCCTGAGAGGCTCTGATATGCGCGTTGTCTCTTCGATTTTGCCTGTGTTCTTCCGCTCGCGCTGGTGTCGAAGGCTCTAGGGTTTTAAAAATCAAAACCCTAGATCTCGGTGTTGGTTGAGGATTCTCGTGTGACAAGGGTTTTCCATATTCTGAAACCCGTATATCTGCCGCTCTGATTCACTGATTTGTATTGCTACTCTCTGTTTAGATTACGTAACCCTAAGTGAAGGTTACGAATCTGAATCCTCTGGAAGGATTACCCTAACTTGGGCAACCCCCTCGGTGAGATCTTTCCTTATTACTCTGTTTTTATCTTGGTTAACTAGTAGACTCTGTTTTGGCTGGGTTAGGAGGACCAGCATCTGGTATTCTATGTGCTTATTTCTTACGTGTTTGATTCTATATATCTGTTGCGCATCACTTGCTTGCGTCTCTTACTACATGCTGCATAATCAACCTTGCTAATTCTTGATCTGCCATCCATCTTGAATGGTGTGAAAACCTAGCGCTGGCTTGGTTGATTTTCTATGTGTGTGCTTGCGTGCTCTTGCATTTCTGATCTGTTTTTTTAATTGTCCTTGATCTGTGATGGCTGAGGGTACAGTTACTGTCCCTGAAACCATTGTTAGTAAGTTGGATGCTAGTGACCCTCTGTATATTCATGCAAGTGATTCGAGTAATCTAAACATAGTAACTATAAAACTGAAGGGAACAAGGGAATTACACCATCTGGGCAAACTCAATGAAATTAGCTTTGCAATTAATAAACAAGGGAATTTGAGGTGAAACATTCCTTTGAGTTTTACATTTCATTACCCACTCAAACATAATTTTACTTAAAAATTATATTAGTTCTCAATTCCATTTCATTCTATTTCTTTCCTTCCAATCAAATGCTCCCCACATTCATAATATTTTTGTAAACCGTGATTTGGCTACATCATTTCCTCCGTCGGGTTGGGCTACTATTGTGAAAATAACTAAAACGCTTCATATTTTCAAAACCGCAACAACTTACTTATCGAGAATGTATTATCCTACGAGTCCTTTAGTACTTAACCAAATATATACGACTGTAAAAATAAATGAATTGTCATTTGGAGGACCACAATTTTGATATGATATGACCATTGAAAGGAAAAGTTTAGAAAATATTTTAAAGAAATGCTCGCGGTTATTACTTGTTCCCGTCACGGTAAACCATTACATAATAGAAGGGTTTGAAACTTTATTGAGAAAAATAATTTATGATTTAAATTTATTGGATGGTGGCCCATTTTATATTCAAACAGTAAAATCTAATTTTAACCAACAATTATCAAATATGTTTGAGTTTATGTCGCAAAATATTATACGTCATCAAACATTCATGATACGATAAGAAACGTGGCATTTTCGGGAAGTACAAGTGATAAAACGTATGCTTTGTATAATACTCTACTAGATGAAAATACTTAACAACAATGGGGTAACGTCCCGAGTAGCGAACTTGGGAGGTATGATGGGATGAAATTTTTATCCGATTTTAGTGCAAAAGATTTTAAGAATTTTAATGTGTTGGCTTGGTAGAAAGGTAAATAAAATCAATTTCCGATCTTAGCCGCTATGCCCAAAGATTTACTAACTGTCCAATCTTCTGCGGTAGCTTCAGAATTTGCTTTTTCTATTAGTGGCAGAGTATATCCATACAAAGAACAAGACTCACTCAACGGTGATCGAGATGTCCATTTGCTTGAAAGATTATCCGGATGAAGCCGAAAGAATTCCAGATAAAACCCCACTTGAAGGCGAACTAGATACGAGGTTGAGATATACAAGGACAAGTTAAAAGGTGGATTGACCGGGAATGACTGACGATAAAGCCGCTTTTGATGAATACTTACGTGCTAGTTTGAGCTTCGGGGGTGGAGAATAAAAACTATTACGTGAGCCAACGATAGATTAAAATATAGAATAAAATGGTCGAGAAATAAATATAATTGTAAGTCTTTAATCTAATATAAGAAATTTTAGTTATATTGTTTTATTTAGTTGTCTTTGTTGTAAAGTAAAAAGACGGTTTATTTGATCAGTTTGGCCCGAACCGATTGGGAACTGACCCAAATCGGTTGGAATAGGTTCCAGATTACTTCCCCTCAAACCGGTTTATAACCCGAACCGATTTGAGGCTCAACCGGTTTTGATCACTTTTTACCACACCTGTTTTTGGAACCCGAACCGGATTTTTTATTTAAAAAAAACAATTTGCACACCTCTAATTTAATCCAAAGATGAACATTTATTATTATTATAAATTGTACAGGTAAACTTACATGATCCATCAATATTTAGTTAATTAGATAGCTGGCCTTGAGGTGGTTGTAGCTAGATTTCAGTGTAACCAGGATAGGAACCTAAGACGTTTTTTAAAGGAGAATCGAATGTTTATTGGTGCATTATCCCTTAAAGATTTAAAATAGAGTCTTTTAAGTAATACTAGATTTCAATGTCGCGCGTTGCTGTGACTAACTGTTGGTAGCAATTGTGTTAGACTTGATATGTGGGGGGTGCTTTCATATCATATGCAGATGAATTGTCATACTGAAGTAGTAAGAATTGTCATACTGAAGTCTACTACAAGCTAAGGATGATATTTTTTAGTTGTTTCAAAATTACAACATATAGATAGGGTGGAAGCACTGTAGGGCTGTTCGTGAGCCGAGCCGAGCCGAGCCGAGCCGAGCCGAGCCAGGATTAGCTCGGACTCGGCTCGAATTATAAACCGAGCCAGCTCGGCTCGGCTCGGATTTACAACCGAGCTAAAAAGTAGAGCTCGAACTCGGCTTGGTTTTAAACCGAGCTGGCTCGGCTCGGTTTTGTTTGGCTCGGTTTTAAAAGAAAATTTAATACACATCTCTCAAATTTCAAAAGTCCAAATATCAACGCATAGTTCAAAAACATACTAAAAATCAGTTCAACATCATAGATTACAAGCCCCAATCTAATTCAACAAACGATACACAAAAATAGTTTAACAATTCAACGTTCATTAGCATATGAATTAACCCGCATAAACATTCTCTTGCACTTCTAAATACCTGCAAAAAATAATCAATGAAATAAATCAATATCAATTACTGGATGTGGTATTTTCATGAGAGCATTGGCTAAGGTAGAACAAACGGGAAAAAAACATCTTGGTATTTTATGTAATTTGTTCACATCATAATTATATGTGAAGATTGATTATGAAATTACAAAGGTGAACATAAATTATTTACCCTCAACAAGCTGGCCGAAAGGAGCAAATGCTTCTCTAAGCTTTTCATCAGTAGTATTTCTGTTTAGGCCTGCAAATGATGATCATAAATAAGATCAAGAAAGTGTTACAAAAAATGTAACAAATCCAATGCTAACTGAAAAGTTTTAGTAACAATATATAGGTCCTAAAAAGGTTAAACATAAAATAAAATTAGAGAGACATACCAAACATACCAAAACAGTCCAAACATTCAAAACATAAATAAAATTAGAGAGACATACAAAACAGTCCCGAACAAACCTTAAACATAGAATACAAATGTAAAATAGGAACATACCAAACATATCAATCATTTATTTGTAGCATCATTCACCATTATCTTTATCTCTAGATTTTCTTCACCTATCACAATAACATAACAGTATCTCATTAAATCATGTAAAATAATAAAACGAAAATCATTTTCTCGGTGCAAAAACCAAAATTACAAGTAATGAAGGCTCATATCTATTCAAAAGACTTGTAAAAATAGTGATTAAGAATCATAATCAAAACTGATAAATTAATGATACAAAGTAAACTAACCTGTTTGATTAGAATGGAGAGAAACCCTAATGTTGAAAGCGAACGAAAATGAAAATGACTATCTTTAATCTTGAATAAAGACCGATTGATTTTAGTGTTGGAACAAATGTGTGATGAATGAAGAGGAACAGGATGAGGGAGGCGGAATGTAAATGTAAATTAGGGTTTCCTGCAAGTAAAAATGGGTCCTAAACACCGGGTCAAGATCCGCGTGTTTTACTAAATAGGCATAGTATACTGGGCGGGAAAATGCAAGCCAGACTTAATCTGGGAAGGACACGTGTCCCCCATGTAACATCTCGTATTTTACGATGCTTAATTTTTTTTTTTATAATTATGATGATATTAATAATGAAAAATAATAATAATATTAACTAATAATAATAATAATAATGTAGTAATTAGTAAAAATAATTTGTAAAAGTTTAAATAATAAGGTCCAGGGGTATTTCCTGTAATTTACCAAACTTAAATAAAAGTTTTGGGCATAAAACAGTAAGATTCAAACCGCAGGGACCATTTTGAAATTATTTAAATTTACAACCCAACCCCCCGCCCAATTTCCCTTCCCCGATTTTCCGGTCGCCTGCCGGCGAAGATCCGACGTGGCTCCGGCGACCCCCGATTCACCTTAAAACGCCACTTTTAAATCCCGAAAAGGCACCAAAACATTCGTGGGGGCATTTCCAACATCAACATTCACTTTAATTTGAATAAAAGCCCTCGGTTTACAGCTCATAAATCCAACATTCGAACCACTTTATTTCAAATACGATTACCGCACAAAACATTAACAATAACCAAATTAAACCAATATAAACAACCCCCTAAACATTCCTAAGCGTTCACAACTCTAAATTCCACCTAGAAATCACACAAATAAGCCCCTCGATCACCTCCCCATCGCGACCTGTTCGTCATCAGGATCACCTTCAATACATCACCATACGGGTAATTGTACATATCATTCTGTTCATTTTACAAGGGGAATCAAAGCCCCATGGTTTAAACCATTAACACCATTGAATTGGTGTTCTATTTTGGGTCTGAATGATCTAGGGTTCATAAGGATTGGGGGTATGCTGGAGTTTGTGTTTAAAAGGAATTGAAACGGAGGTTTAACGCGGCTGAGGCCCTTAGTCCACCGGTTAAGTGTGTGTGTTGTGAAACAGGAGGTCCCGGGTTCGACCCCGGGCACCCCCTTTATTTTTATTTGGCTTTTAAGCTTCTAAAAATTTCAGAAAAATTCTTAAAAATTATAAAAATAGGATTATAAACTTTAAATATTTTTCTTTACAGCAAACCAATTTCTACAAATTTTATTTCTTATAATATCTTAATATTTTATTTTTATTTTATTTAAAACAAATAATAAAACTAGTTAAAAAGTTTATAAGATAGACTTTAAAGGTTGTTTATCTTAACAAAACATTTTAATGGGATTATTTTCCTTATTTTAGTACAAATTATTATTTGTTTCCAATAATAAATAATTATTTGTCTCAAATAATAAATAATCAAAGTTTTATTAGAATAAATTATAGAAATTATGTATTTTATAAATTCATAAATTATTCTAAAATATTATTCTCTCATAAAATATACTAACTAAAGGTTAGATTAATAACTTGTTATTAATCAAAATGTTATTTCAATTAATTTTAAATAATTATAAGGTTTTAAATATATGTTAAACCTTATCAATTTTTATACTTAAAATCATTCCAAAAATACTTAAACACACATATAAAATGTTCTTAATGAATCAAAATGCGAATAATTATTTTATAAATTTATTTACTCGACAAAATCCCACAATTCCAATTGACACCCTAGTTCACGTCTAATTGTTAAATCTTATTATCGAACTTTAATCTTACAATACGTTTAGGTGCCTTGTAAAAGAATTCGTTGGAACGTCGTTAAATCCTTATTATCACCTTATACCCCTATACGTCAAGTGAGTATTTCTATACCCCTTTTTTATTATTTTCACACTTTTGGGTGAAACATGTTACCTTATAAACGTTGCACTTGTAAACCCGTTTGATTCTTGTAAATTTATGGCAATTTGCTTGTGTGTTGTGATTAGTTGAATCTTGTAGCTACCATGTAATGTCGAATACATGTACAATCATTAACTATTGCTAGCCAGGCGACGTCATAGATCTATGGGCCTGACAAGCCTGCTTGGTTGATCCAAGTACACTTAGCTAATCGTATATACTTGTAAACGTTTGAGAACTTGTAAAACTTTGTCAAGGTTTGATTGTGCATTCTGTCTTACATCCCTAGTTACCTTGTTCTCTAATTTACAACATGAATTGCCATCTTTTATATACTTATGTATTCAAAACTATAGAATGCTCACCAACAATATGTTGACCTTTTATTTTTAACATGTTTCAGGCAATAGCGTTATGTGGCTGTGAACAATCGTAACTCTCACGCCTCGACGATTCCGCCGTCAAGGTTGGGGTGTGACAGATTGGTATCAGAGTCAGGTTCTATAGGGATTTAGGTTATTAGAAATGGTGACCTAGACTATAGCTTATGCATGCACCTTATAGTATTTTTTATCTTGTAAATACATGGTTTGCATGTTACATAATGCTATGCCTTCTTATGTGCAATTTGATGCCTTAGTATAGGATTGTCTAAACTTAGTTACTTGTCCCCCTAAACTTAACTTTGACTCTCCCCGAACATAAAACCTCTCAATCTTATTCTCGACGACACGTGGAATCGTATACTATTACTTATGATCTGGATCTTTAGACATATGTCTAATCTATACAAATCTCATCAAGGTTTTGATTTTATAAACCGAGGAAATTTGTCTGACATATAGACACCTGTATTCTGGATTTCCTGGCAAAAGGCCTTCGGGCTAAGGCAAGCGTATTCGTATAAATCTCATTGTGAGACCCGTTACGCTACCTAGGGATTTCTGGGATGAGTGATAAACTATGGTCAATACACAAGTCTCTAAGGCAAATAGATCAATTTACCTTGACGTGTCAACGATTCCAAATGGTAATGCGTTACCAAATGGAACCATCCTTTTGTATCTTAAAAATCCTTGAATCCTTGAACTGGTTTATCACCAAAGTTTAAATACCTTCTCATTCTTAACCTAAATAATATTCCTGTTAATATTGAACCCATCCTACATTTCAACTCTTACGTTTAAACGCTCAACATGTAACGTGTAACGATATTGAACTCAAGCGTTTCATGTAACTATTTCTATACCTTGATCAACGTGAACATGACTCTTAATATACCCAAAGATATTGGGAATCTAAACCGTATGGTCTTTAAAACTTTAAACCGTTACTTATGGTTCTTAAGTCCTTTTAAGGAGGTGACCTATAACTAAGAACATGCAATACTATAGATGAAATTCCTACATCTCGGGATACTTTGTCTAGGCAAAGTGTAAATGGTGATCTGATTCGATCATTGAATCCGTTACTTGACTCGAAACCCTTGTGATAATTGATCACTTAAGTACGCGTGTCTTCAAATAAGTTATGGCTGACCTCATATCTTGAGAAGTCCATGTATTCCCTTCGATTGTGAATCGAATGTTCACATCCCATTGTGATGTCGAATCATTTTATCCTTGATTTCGTTTTCCTGATTGAAATTATTCAAGATTTGAACACCATCATAACAAATCCTGTTACCTCGAACTTTGATCTTAAATTTTGTAAGCATGATTTTCCTTTTTGGTTACATTGATATAACTTGAAATTTTCTGAATTTCTAAGTGATATCCTTTTCTCTTCATTGTTGAGTTGAACCTTAAACTGTCTGCACCGTGAGAGATGCAAGAGTTTGTAAGTCAGTCTATGACTAAGAACACTCGTACCTCCTAAACAATTCTAACTCATCAAAACAGGGGTGATTCCCTTACTTTGATGATTCTCTATTCGTTTCGATAAATGGTTTCCAATTGTGTATTTTATGAATTTCATCCTTTGGATTGGAGTGATTACCTTATCTTGAGGATTGACTCCAAGTATTCTCTTTGGAATGGCTTTTCACAAATGACATGACCTCACCAAAATAGGATTGAAACCCGTACTTTGGTGACAAATGTTAATCTTTGATGTTTCCTTGTTATTATGAAGCTCAATCATCAAGATAGGCGTGAATTCCATACCTTGATGATAATTTTATTTTTATGGATTGTATTCTCTCAAATAAAACGATCTCATCAAAGTAGGAGTGAATTTTGGATTTTGATGAAGAAGTTCATCCTGTTATATTTTGTTTTTGTAAAACTTCATCGTTAAGATAGGAGTGATTTCCCTTACCTTAATGGTGAGTTACCTCATCTTATTTCTGTAGATCCTCAACAATGAGTTGGGATCGAACTTTTTGATTAGTAAGTTAAAGGTCATATCTTGGGAATACACCATCAAGTTAGGAGTAAAAACCACACCTTGATGACTATTCTTATTTTTTTGATCTTCAACTTACCATGGTTGTAATCAAGTGACGAGAAGCATGTAGTAACTGACTGGTAAAACAATATTAGTGTTTTGACCTATCAAGCCAAAGCATGATCTCTGAACTTGAAATGAGACCCGATCGTTTTAGGTTGATTTTGATTCCCAGTTTAGAGCATTTAAATTCTTAAATCGATTTCTTTCCCTCTATCTTCATGTTTTGACTCGATCTAGCTACATCGAACCGTTTATTCCTTACTTATCAACTTTAATTTTGATGAATTACGTATGCAAATCTGCATTTGGAAATTTATTACCTTGCAAAACATGGTTACAAATACCTTTCTTATTGTTTGTATCACTTCTTGAATCGATTTTGAATCCGTAACCTTGGAAATCCTTAAAACTCTATCTTGATTTCGATCAACAAGACTCGTTATTATCCTCATTACGACGTGGATATAATGGTTCATAAACCTTCATAATCTGTAGTCATGGGTTTGGCATAAAAGAAAAGACATAACTTGGCATGTGTCCAAGTGTTTCACCTTCATTTATAACAAAACCTAACCTCCGTGTTCCCGTAAATCTTCTGTTTAACTTTCCTCATCACTGAATGCCTCTTATCTTAGAGGTCATGATGACAATTGGTGCATTATAGACCGATTGTCTAAAAATTCAATTCGACCCATTATCTCATAACGTCAAGATATTGACCTGTATCTGTTTCAACTATTCGTGGTATGATGTTAAATCGTTATTTTGAACGATTGATTCATTTTCTGTTTTTAATAATATTCTTAACTATCGTCATGAACTCATTCCAAGATCTTCGCATAGATTATTATTCTTAGACCGACGGTTGGTCAAAGGAGAAATGCATATTCACAAGATATGCGTTAAGATCGTTTCATATGGCGACATTTGGGATTCTTAAAATTCCGACGGTTAACATTTCTTATCATTGTTAGTCTTTTATTGATTTCTAGACATCACCTTACCCTGAAATTATATTCTAGAAGTTGTGATTTATAAGTCTAATATACGATGGTAACTCGGCATCGCTTTCCAACATTTCATCTCAAAACGTCTCACATTTCACTGATAGGGTTCAAATAGGCATGCATTATGCCAAGAATCTTGTAAGATTCCACCAAGTGAAGCGTTTCATATGTAATTAAACGTCAATCACTGTTAGTTTGAACACTTAACTTTCATTTTAACTCTTTTGCTCATTTAAGTTCATTCTTAATTTCAAAACGAAATTCTTTAAAGTAGGGGAGACGGTAACATCTTGTATTAACGTTCATTCTTAATCAACGTGAAGGCTTATAATGTTAACTGGAAGCCACATACTTTAGGCTCTCTTTTTACCTCTAATGGCTCTGCCATTACACATAAAGTAAACACTAAAGCGGCCAGCTTAATCGATGATGAATTTTCTTCTTTTGATACCTATTCAAAACCTGAAAGTTCTTCAAAATGTACTTCAGAAAATGAGAACACAAACTACATCAAGAAAGAAAAAGAGAATCACTATGATCTATCTGAGGCTTCATGTTCACCTTCTGATTCACTTGAGAACGTGAGGATCAAATGAAATCCACGCGTCTCCATCTTTTCGACTCAGTCTCTTCGTAAACAAATTTCGGGACGAAATTTCCTAAAGTAGGGGAGACTGTAACATCTCGTATTTTACGATGCTTAAAATTTTTTTTTTATAATTATGATGATATTAATAATGAAAAATAATAATAATATTAACTAATAATAATAATAATAATGTAGTAATTAGTAAAAATAATTTGTAAAAGTTTAAATAATAAGGTCCAGGGGTATTTCCTGTAATTTACCAAACTTAAATAAAAGTTTTGGGCATAAAACAGTAAGATTCAAACCGCAGGGACCATTTTGAAATTATTTAAATTTACAACCCAACCCCCCGCCCCATTTCCCTTCCCCGATTTTCCGGTCGCCGGCCGGCGAAGATCCGGCGTGGCTCCGGCGACCCCCGATTCACCTTAAAACGCCACTTTTAAATCCCGAAAAGGCACCAAAACATTCGTGGGGACATTTCCAACATCAACATTCACTTTAATTTGAATAAAAGCCCTCGGTTTACAGCTCATAAATCCAACATTCGAACCACTTTATTTCAAATACGATTACCGCACAAAACATTAACAATAACCAAATTAAACCTATATAAACAACCCCCTAAACATTCCTAAGCGTTCACAACTCTAAATTCCACCTAGAAATCACACAAATAAGCCCCTCGATCACCTCCCCATCGCGACCTGTTCGTCATCAGGATCACCTTCAATACATCACCATACGGGTAATTGTACATATCATTCTGTTCGTTTTTACAAGGGGAATCAAAGCCCCATGGTTTAAACCATTAACACCATTGAATTGGTGTTTTATTTTGGGTCTGAACGATCTAGGGTTCATAAGGATTAGGGGTATGCTGGAGTTTGTGTTTAAAAGGAATTGAAACGGAGGTTTAACGCGGCTGAGGCCCTTAGTCCACCGGTTAAGTGTGTGTGTTGTGAAACAGGAGGTCCCGGGTTCGACCCCGGGCACCCCCTTTATTTTTATTTGGCTTTTAAGCTTCTAAAAATTTCAGAAAAATTCTTAAAAATTATAAAAATAGGATTATAAACTTTAAATATTTTTCTTTACAGCAAACCAATTTCTACAAATTTTATTTCTTATAATATCTTAATATTTTATTTTTATTTTATTTAAAACAAATAATAAAACTAGTTAAAAAGTTTATAAGATAGACTTTAAAGGTTGTTTATCTTAACAAAACATTTCAATGGGATTATTTTCCTTATTTTAGTACAAATTATTATTTGTTTCCAATAATAAATAATTATTTGTCTCAAATAATAAATAATCAAAGTTTTATTAGAATAAATTATAGAAATTATGTATTTTATAAATTCATAAATTATTCTAAAATATTATTCTCTCATAAAATATACTAACTAAAGGTTAGATTAATAACTTGTTATTAATCAAAATGTTATTTCAATTAATTTTAAATAATTATAAGGTTTTAAATATATGTTAAACTTTATCAATTTTTATACTTAAAATCATTCCAAAAATACTTAAACACACATATAAAATGTTCTTAATGAATCAAAATGCGAATAATTATTTTATAAATTTATTTACTCGACAAAATCCCACAATTCCAATTGACACCCTAGTTCACGTCTAATTGTTAAATCTTATTATCGAACTTTAATCTTACAATACGTTTAGGTGCCTTGTAAAAGAATTCGTTGGAACGTCGTTAAATCCTTATTATCACCTTATACCCCTATACGTCAAGTGAGTATTTCTATACCCCTTTTTTATTATTTTCACACTTTTAGGTGAAACATGTTACCTTATAAACGTTGCACTTGTAAACCCGTTTGATTCTTGTAAATTTATGGCAATTTGCTTGTGTGTTGTGATTAGTTGAATCTTGTAGCTACCATGTAATGTCGAATACATGTACAATCATTAACTATTGCTAGCCTGGCGACGTCATAGATCTATGGGCCTGACAAGCCTGCTTGGTTGATCCAAGTACACTTAGCTAATCGTATATACTTGTAAACGTTTGAGAACTTGTAAAACTTTGTCAAGGTTTGATTGTGCATTCTGTCTTACATCTCTAGTTACCTTGTTCTCTAATTTACAACATGAATTGTCATCTTTTATATACTTATGTATTCAAAACTATAGAATGCTCACCAACAATATGTTGACCTTTTATTTTTAACATGTTTCAGGCAATAGCGTTATGTGGCTGTGAACAATCGTAACTCTCACGCCTCGACGATTCCGCCGTCAAGGTTGGGGTGTGACACCCCACTTGTAATTGTTTATTATGATAGATTACATATTTAATCGAGCTAGTAAACGAGCCAACGAGCGAGCCAACGAGCGAGCCAACGAGCGAGCCGGCCTTGGCTTGGACTCGGCTTGGTTTTAAACCGAGCCGGCTCGGCTCGGCTCGTTTTTAAACCGAGCCGATTCGAGCGAGCTTTTTTCGAGCTTTTTTCGAGCGAGCTCCGAGCGAGCCACGAGTCGCGAGCTATTTGAACAGCCCTAGGAAGCAGTAGTTTGATTTTCCAAATCAATACTATGTTAGTACTTCATATATTTACACTTGTTGAATAAAATATTAAATAAATAATAATAAAAATTTATCAATTATAAAACAATATTTTAAGATAAAATATGAATAAAATTACGCATAAGTTTAACATATATTTTAAAACAAATCGTTTCTAAAAAAAGTGTCATCTTTAAAAAATTTCTCATTAGAACCTCGAGTTTTAATTATTTTGGCTATACTAAAATTTTATTTTTTAAAAGCACAGGTTTAAAATAATCTGAGTTTTTAAAAAAATTAATAATTTAAAATTTTTCTTATTTTATAAAAATTTGTTTCTTTGGAAATTACATATATTATCTTAAATTTATAAAAAATTAATTCTAAAAAATTAATATCATTATTAGTTAATGTAATTATTTAATAATAAATATAAATAAAAAAAATTAAATTTAGAGTGTGTAGAATTGTATCGTGTATACTTTCAAAACTTTATTCAGTTAGTATAGAATGATTTTAGAGTGAACTATTACTTAAAAATTTTAAAAATAAATTTGAATAATTATAATAACAAAACCCCCTTAAATCCCTTTTAATGCAGAGTATCAAATTGCATAAAAAGACAGAACTCAAGAAAAGAAAAAAAACTCATATCATAATACAAGTCATAATATATATATGATTTATATATAAAGATTATAACTTTTAACCCATGTTCTGATATGAAGAGCCCCATCTCCATCAGTCATCATCACCACCGTGACACTACAACACCAGCAAGTCACATCATCATCACACCATCCCACCACCTGAAACAGTCTCCTACATCGGCAGGCCACCATCACCACATCCGAAAACCGTCCCACTACAATCAGCTCCGCCACATACGACCACCGTCAACCACTGCAAGCACCGCCGCCGCGGTCCAGTGAGGGTTCAAAAGAGGCGAGATGGAGAAGATCGAAAGATTGTGTTGATCCTTAAGCAGAGCAGAGATGGGGTCGATCGATGGAGCAGTCCAACAGTCCACGAAGCAGACTCGAAGAAGCGCCCATCAGGATTTGACGTGGCATGTCGAAGCAAACCACGGTGGTGATAACGAAGGTTGAAGCAAATGATGATAGCTTCGGTCGTCTCTTTAGATTGATTGTTGGTGTAATCCTTCCCCCGCATCCCCCGCATCCCCCGCACTCTCTCTCTCTCTCTCTCTCTCTCTCTCTCTCTCTCTCTCTCTCTCTCTCTCTCTCTGTAACTGCACTCAATTGCTAATGCATCGTAGGGGTTGTTTTGTATATAAGTAAAACTTTGGTGGGCAATGTGGAAAGCCATAAAAAGTGACTGTAGTTACCGACCAATATGTTTAATATATATTATAATTTGTAGGTGATAACAAAAATCGAATGCTAAAAGAATTTTAATCATATTATAATTTGATTCGGATTATTCGGTTCCGTAAAGTAGTTTAGATTATTTGCGGGAAAGAAAATCTAAGGGGATGCGATTCACCTTTTACATCCGAATTAACACCCATAACTTCTGGTTTGCAATCCAATATAATTAATCATGGCACCACAACCTTGAATGTGTTATTTGGTATTTACTCTATAGTTAACAACTATCTAATCAATCTTAATCATCGACTTAATTAGATGAATATGAGATTTAATAAAATTAATTGCGGGAGCCCAATTTCTTATTTATCTATGGTTTTACAATAAACCTTTCTATATATATAACATTAGGTTAATGACTCGTGTATTACACGGATTGAATAAATAAAATATTAAATAATTAGTAATGAAAGTTGTTAATTATAAAACGATATGATTGAAAATGCATATGAGTAAAAATATAGTAATAAAACAATGATACCATTCTTTTAAACTTTTGTTTTTAAAACCCTTATTGCTTTTTTCTAAAATAAATATTTTGTTTCAAAACAAATCATTTAAAAAATATCAATGTTAAAAATTTCCTTATAATAACTCCTGATTTTAGTTATTTTGTTTTATATAAATCATTTAAAAAAATCATTTTAAAATATTTCATATCTTTAAAAATATTTTTTTAGTAAATTTTCTTATTTTTTAAATTTTATTTATTTAGAAGTTACATTTATAAAACCATTTCTTTCTTAATTTGTTGAAAAATAATTTTTAATCTCAAAAGTAATTAAATAATATTATTAGTATTTAATGCACTATTTAATAGGAGAGAGAAGCGGGAAAGTAAAAATTAGAATATTAGATGGTCTAAAATTGTGTCAAGTGTCATCTTAAAATCTTCTTTTATTATTAAAGATAGATTAAGAGCATTCACAGACCATTCCCCATTTATATGAGTTTTTGCTCTATATTATAAGGGATGATTGTGATTGCTTCTGAGTGAAAAAGAAAGAAATTTTATGAGGGGTGTACCGTGATTCCTCATATTTGAGAAATCATGGTATAACCTCCATAATTTTTATTAATATTTTTAAAATTGATCGCGAGTGGATTGCGAGAAAAAATAATAAAAAAAGTATAAAAATATTATTTAATTGAAAATGAGAGAAAAAATAGAGGTGTTTAGTGTAATTATAAGGATGGGAATGGGGCATGATTGTGAATACTCTAACAATAATTGTTTTAATTTAATATTATCATATAGATATAATCACATTCAAAATGCTTAGATAATTATATAAACCTATTATAAATAAACATACACAAGTAAACTTTCGATAATCTCACTACTCTAATAAAAGGGTAACTATGGTTGCCACATGTCACTTTTTAGACTAATCTTATGCCACGTGTCAGCACCACATTCATTCTAATAAATTTTTTCCCGCTTCTCTCTGCTATTAAATAACCACATTAATTACTAATAATATTACCTATTTATTTTTATATTATAATTAGTTTTTAATAAATTAAGAAAGATAAATTTTTATTAATGTTATTTCTATATAGATAGTTTTTTATACAAAGATTTTTTTCTAAAAAATAAAATTATTTTTACGTATATTTTAAAATTGGTTTTTAAAGTAATTTTTTAATAAAACAAAAATAATTAAAATAGGGATTTATAGTAAGGAAATTTAAAAAAAACTTTATTGTTGTTTTAAAACAAAATGTCTAATTTATCTTTAGAAAAATAAAAAAATAAAAATTTCATATTATTGTTTTATTACTTATAACTATTAATTATATATAATTTTAATCATATCATGTTTTAGTCTATCGTTTTATAATTAATAATTTTTATTCAATTTGATATTTTATTTATTCAAACCGTGTATTACACGGATTTACTAAAGCTAGTATAAAATAATTGAGTAACAACCCAAAATAAACTCAAACCTATAAAATTAGCTCTACACTAGCTAATACTTAATACATAAATCCAAAGATGTTTGCTTGTCCAATTTGACTATTAAGAAAGGTTGGTAGCACATTAGGCCCAAATAACACATAGGTCCATGTGGTTGATTTAAGGTTCTTTAAAGAATTAGGCCTTAAGAAGACCACTTAAATCCACATATGAATCTATCAATTAATTTACGTCTTACAGTTTAAACCAACTTATATCTATGGTCAGTATCTCCATCAAAAAATTATTAACAGTATAGCCTACGAGGCAATGACGAAGAGTAATAACCTATTGATCACGACAAGCTACCAAATCCCACATATACATAACCATGTTGTATGCTTGGCGCAACGCAACACAAGATCCTAAACCAGACAATCATGAAAACCCCGAACTATATGACCATTCAAGTCAAACCCAGAAAACAACATCCAACAACCATGACCATCACGAGCATTGAGCTCATTAAACACGAAACAGGCAAGTAAATAGAACAAGTTCTCAGCTTTCACACTAGACAAGTTCATTACGCTACTATAGTTATGACCCGACTCAAAAAAGGAAAAAAAAAAACATCACGTAAGTAACGAGAACAAAGGCTCCCTCATGGATGCATAGGATGTCGGATTCAAGCAACTGAAATTTAGTTGGTCGAAAGTGGGCGAGCTACCCGAGGCCTCACTGGAGTCTTTGAAGGACTCACCCTGAAAAATTACAAAATATTTCTTCTAATAAACACAATGAGCCCGAATAAAAACTAGCAATTCGTTAAGTACACACACCTGATTGGTTGTGTTCCTAGCGGTTGGCCACAGCAATCAAGAGCCATAATAGCACTTTCTGCCTGTAAAAGTTACTGTTAAGAAGATAACTAAACGCGTAGAAAGAACACATCATGAGCAATATAATTAAAGTTACCATCACAAACTCAACAAAAGCAATGCGGGTTGAATGAACATTATCCCCCAAAAGCCTCAGGCGAGAAACCTCACCACATCTTGTTTCAAAGAAATTCTTGACCTCAGTTTGAGAAACCTGCAGAAAAAAATTCTTAAATATCACAACGTATTAAATGATTTGAGGAAAGCCATAGCATATACATTTTTTTCCCGATAGTGCATTTAAATGAGTTAGTTTTACTAACACCATCCTAGATCAAACGAGCCTTTACCTTTGCAATATATAATGCCAAGAGGCTCGTTTGTTTTGGAGTGGTGAAGGAAACTAAATGAAAACTAAATATAAATAAGAAAAACAGTTCCAGACCTTCTTGTCGATATTTGTACAGTAGACGGTCCTTGCACACATCTCTCTCTCATCCTCTGACTGAAACCCGAATCATAAAAAAAATGAGTAAAACAACATATTATCATTCCTTGAACAAATTTATAAAGCAATAATCAATAAAGAAAAAGGACCTACATACCCTGGGGAGGAAAGTTGGATTCACAGGAAGGATGGCAGTTTTCGAGGGCAAGACAGTAATTTGAGAGAAACCAAGCATTGTACCACCAAGACTAAGTGCCGCCCTTGCAGAGTCTGCACCGCATTTGATTAAAAAAAATGTAAGCCTTGCAAAATTTATTCATTTCCTGGTGAAAAAGTTACAAGAATATAAAGACACAATATCTTACTCTCATCACCAAACTCAACAAATGCAAAACGGAGGCGAGAATGTGGATCGCCACAAACTCGACAGTCCAGAACCTTAATAGCAACCATTTGTCAGCATCTCTTTAACATGTGATTAAAACTATAAAGAAACTGATTAACTGAGGATAAAGATTGTGGCTTACATGTCCATAGCCACTAAACAATGCAGCAAGCTGCTCTTCAGTGACCTATTAAAAAAACCATTTGAGTAAATAACATTTAGTCTATGAAACAAACAAATGACACATTGTATAGAAGTAAACGGAACAAGCAATTTACTCACATTGTGATCAATGTCAGAGACATAAACGGTTCTCTTGATGCTATCTTCTCGTTGAGCTCTGAAAGCCCTGCCACTGGATGGTCTTCGGGTGTTGCTATAGTTACCTCTCCTCTAATTTGGATAACACAAATTGAACTCTTTTACTGTTCTGATGTTGAAAGTAGAAAGAAATATAACACGCAACCAACTTTGACTATAATTAGCTAACATCAAAGTTCTATAACATATGATGAATGCTGGACGTTAAAATCCTTGGTTATAAAAAGCACGAGGCAGTTCGAGGCCTTTAGCTCCTGAAAGCCGAGGCCCGGGCATAAGTGAGAGTTTTAATGTTTTATGTACGCGAGACCTTGCTCTATGTACAATCAAAATCTATCTCATCTCTTTGACATATGAGCCTTCTTCATCATTTAAACCATTCATAATCTCTTCATCTTTTTGGTTGTTTTTACATACCAACCTCAATACATAACCTCTTCTATCTTTTTGGATTGTTTTTACATACAACCTCCCTAACGTCATTATTTTCTAAATTTCTAGAGCAAGGGACCTCATTTTAATTGATATGTGCATAAAGCGCCGCCTCAAGAGCCGCCTCAAGAGCCGCCTCCATCGCGTCACGCATGCTTTTTAAAATCAAGAAACAATCCAAGATTATAGCAAGAATCACAAATTTAAGACCTTTTCTTGCTTTGAGGTCCATGGAAATGAATCACGTAACTTTATCCTTTTTTCTTACCAATTATAACATCAAGAAATAAACAGAACACTGATGTATAAATGAACAGCATACATTGGTACACAACCTGGGAAATGAAGGACCATCCATAAAAGAAAGAACCTTTTATCACATATCTTACTGCAAAAAGATGCAAATCTCATAACCAACACTCAGAAACCTAAATTTTGGTAGGATTAAAGAAATTCATCAATCGAAAACACGAACTCTAATGAACAAACAGTCATATCTAGAGACACAAATTCATAAACCAACAGAAAAACCCATAATTCAGATACCCATGGATCAAACCACAACAATTAACCAAAAATTAAGAACAAATTCAGATAAAAAGATTATACCCTTCTGTTATTGGTGTATCCTTCAATCCCATTTTCATGATAATTCTTGAAATAAGCAGGCTGCACGAAGTAATTGAGGGGGATCTCAGACTGATCACGATTGCGATCAATTGATGCATAGGAAGAAGGAAAGAACTCCTTTGCCATGGGATTCAATTTCAAAGATGACAACATATCAACAAATTCTTTCATTTTGACTTCTGATTTTGCATCAGAATCAGACCCTTTGTTAGACCCAACAACAGACCCATTATTATTATCATCAGAATTGACGAAATTAACACTCTCACTATCCGCACTCTTGACAGGAGAAACCTCAAAGTTTGGTCCAGATTGATCAACCCCAACAGGCGATGTTATTGTTGGTTGTGATTCAACCGAAATTTCAGGTCCAGCAGCCATTGAAATGACAAAAAAGATTGAATTTTTATCAACAAAACTGAATCAAAACCCCTTAAACTCAAAAACCCAGAAGAATTAAGATAAATATTTACTAAAAACACAAAATTCGGATGATGTTTATGTTGATCAAGAATTCAAGAAAGAACAGACGGTGTGTTCTTCAGATTTGGGTCATTTGCAGAGGTCGCAAAATCATCAAAAACGAGAGGATTCTCACTCTATATAAACATGATTATGAACAAACCCCATAAAGATATACCCAAAATTAAAACACCAAAATCAAAAAGGGTAAGAAATAAAGATTAAATTGCTCAAAAAAGAAGGTTTTTTGAGCAATTTGATCACAAGATTGTGGTGGGTTTCTACGAGAGAAACAGGTGGCTTTGTGTTTGGCTTTTCTCACCTTCTCTTTTTGTTGTTTTTGCAAACACAAACGGTGGGTTGTTTATATAAAAATATTATTATTTTATGGCATTAAAGTGAGGGGAGTTGAATTGGGGATGGTAGGGTGACCAAGATGACTCAAGCTTTGAATTTTTGTGTATTTTCTGCAACAATAAAGATGTCAATGATAACTGATTTTCCTGTGTTTGTTATGATTTCTTGAATTAAATAGTATTAAATCCAATTGATAGTACAATTTTGTTGATTATTTAATTGGGTGCTAAAAATGTAAACAATTTTCTTGGTTTGCTGCAATGGCAGCCATCATAAATCAATGGTGTATTAGTGGTCCATAGCATTGAAAGCTTAAGAGAAATGGAGGAACATTTTGGGGAAAAGGGTACCACATGGGAAAGTAAAAAGAGTTCACCTTTCATTTCTTTAAGCTTTCAGAATGAGAGTTTGGTGGAGGATGAAGATGATGCTTGTTTTTGAGGTGGTCATATGTTTTGATTCCAAACTTTAGGGTTTGGGTTGTGTTATCATAATATTATAGGAATTTAGTTACGATTTTTGTTATTTCATGACAAAATAAACACGATGGAATAAAAGAATTAATATTATAACAATCATATAACTCGAAAAATTTCAATGTCTTGTGTGGTTATTGAAAATATAAGAGATAAGTGATAAAGAATTTTATGTGCGTCATACCTTGGAGGAGCTTTGTCAAGTTTCAGTCATGTGATATTAGGTTCAGATCTTAAAATTTAAGCAGAATAGTATAATTATTAAAAAGTAAAGAATAAAATTCAAAGTTACCCTTGTGGTGTACAAAATTATAGATCCAATCTTCAAAGCTTAAACGGTAACACCAATCATAATCATGTGACACTTTTTGGTGTGTCGTTATTAGGTCTATCTCTTATCTAAGCTAACAATAAAAAAGGGCGTATCTGGTGCTGCAAAGAGCTCCCGCGTTTTCGCAGGGTCCAGGGAGGGTCCGTCCCATTTAAGGGAAGATGTACGCGGTCTTTCCCCCACATTTTGTGGGGAGGCCGTTTCCACGGATCGAACCTGAGACCTTCGGTCCCTTAGGAACAGCTTTTACCGCTGCGCCAAGGCCCGCCCTCATCTAAGCTAACAATACCCATTGTTAATTCCTTCACTTGATTCCCACATAAGAGCTTTTTTTTATTCTTTCCTCTTCATAATTTATCCATACACTCAATTTCCTTCATTATCTTTGACCTATACATAACATGAACACGAATAAATTTTAATTTTTTTTAGAATATATAATTGCATAACATAAAACAATATAAACTCAGAAATAAAAAACACATCCACACACACTACGTTAAACTAGACTTGTTAGACAAGGTTTGATAACGATTGGTCATCATTATTTGAAAGGGGATGTGATCTTTATTTGGTTGCATATCCATTACTATGAATGTTGGATCTTAGTGTCCAAGACACTGTACACAACAACATGTTTATATGTGTACTAGACTACTAGCACCTTATACGTGTAACACACAATGATATGGGTAATAGCACATGATTCTGAGTCACTCTGAAACAATCAGTTGATATTAACACACAATGATATAGGGGGTTTTTCAAAAAAAAAAATTTTGATTTTTCATTTTTAACACAAAGTTTTTCAATTTTTACAATTAAACTTCTCAAATTTGATTTTCTTTACTTTTAACCCAAAACTATTCATCTATTGCAATTTAATCTTACAATTTTACATTTTCAACTTTGTTCCATGTACTTTTCATATTTCGTAAATCATCATTTTACGTTTCGCTCTAAGTTTTGCAAATTAACGACGCAACATGCGTGTGTGATTCAATATTTTTACATTTTGTTCTAAATTTGGTAAGTTAGCACAACACAATGTGTATGCATGATTCAATATTTTTACGTCTATTTTCACCTTTCGAAGGGTTCGTCACAACTCACGGATCTTAGATCGACTTAGTTATATTTTTTTTTTTCTGTTTTACCCGTTTTGGTATAAGTTCTTCGTATCAACACACTGCAACTTCAGTGTTGTTGGTCGTTAGTGGAGTGTGATATTGGTGTTATTTGGCACGGTTTTACGTCTCCGCTGCAACACGGGGAACTTAATTTTAGTTTTTTCTACTTTTCATATTTGTTATAATTATCACTTTCATTGTTAAGTCGCTCTTTTATTAACCTTGAATTATTTAAAAAAATAGTTAAGATTGTAAAATATAGTTTTGTGAGTTCTACAAAAATGTGATCATTTTATAAGTGATCATACAGCTCAAATTATACATGTAATACTATCCTTTTACCTCTATGTATCGTATACCGAATAATGTGTAGATGCATGGTTGACTTAGACAAATAGAAGTGTACGTGACTTGATTACTATGTCCGTAACCTATGTGGTTAATCCATAAATGATCATGGTTCTTATGTTACTTGGTTCTTTAAGATTGTTTACCTTTTAACAACGCTTTACATGCACATTAGACTGTCGATCTACACTATGACTGTAACATCAATCTTAGTTCTTTTGGTTTTAGTTTCTTTAATTTTTGATTATTTGATTAATACACCATACTTGACGCGCTTGACGGTTCCACAATGGCATCAACTATGATGTTTTGTCAAAAATATTCTTGATTGCTTTGTTCCATGGATTAACCATCTAGACATCATTTCTTGTGACAGGAGAATGTATATATGAATATATACTATATAAAGCATAAACATGAGACACAAATATAATTTTTTAAAAAATTAAGACACCTAAACAAACTCTTAAATATTAGGAACAAGTGTTATATGTAATAATTCATATTTTACCTCTCATTTAATAAAGTTATTCTAATTAATACATTAAATAATTCATATTATTAATACATTATTTAATAATATAAGATTATTTAACTCTTAACATTATATATTTTATCATTTTTAATACTTTAAATAATATTTAAATTTAGTATTATCTTATTTGAATGCTTAACTATATACGTGCTAATACTTTTATAATAATAATAATAATAATAATAATAATAATAATAGTAATTATTATTCTTATTATTATTATTTTTTTATAATAAAAATTATAAGTAAGTAGTAAATTATTTGAATACTTAACTATACAATTATTAAATATTTTTATACTTATGATGATAATAATAATGAGTATCTATATTATTTATAATATTATATAAACTATTTGAGAAAAACACACTTGCCGTACTACTCACAATTTAATACATCTAATATAATTTTTTAAACATAAGGTACACATGTTATATATAATAGTTTCTAATTTGCCCATATTTAATAAATTTATCCTAATTAATATGTTATTTAATATATTTATCTTAAGTATTATCTTTTTTAAATTCTTTAAATTAATAGTGAAATACATACACTTATTTTTATATTTTTATAACTTAATACTATTTTATTTAAGTATTATTTTATTTTTACATTTAAGTATATAATCACTAAATAATTATATAGTTATAATAATATTACCCAAATATATCAGTGTTTAAGGCAGGTCCGAAAAAAGACTAGATACAACCCACCATATCACTATATATAACAAATAGAAAAGATTATAAGAAGTGTAGGTTAATGTTTTTACTCAATGTCATAACAATAATTTTTTTTCTTCAAACTAATAAAACTTACTTTGTTTTTTATTATAATTTATATTTAAATCCTTTAAAGATTTTTTTTAAAATTAATCACAACACTTTCTCTCTCTCTTTTTTTTTTCAAAATTAACGCCTGCTCATTTTTTTTATTTTATACTTAATTTTTCGAGTTATATCAAATTTACAGTTAATCACCATAACTTTTTTTAATTTTATACATAAGTCTTTTTAAGTTATTTTAAATTTACATGTATTGACTTTTGTTAAAGTTTATATATAAGCCTTCAAGTTATGTCAAAATTTTTTTTTAACCAATTTACAATATAGCTTGTTAATTAGATGTGACAACCCGTGTATTTCAGGTTAACACCGTTCCGACTGTTTCGTTATCATTACTATTTGTCAACGTTATTTGACATTATTATTAGCTCGAAATCTTAATTATTATTAGTATATAATTATAATTAAATTGACCACAATTAAACATTAGTAAATAATAATAGTAATTAAACAATAATATAGATAAAAATTATTTAGAAAAAAATTTATAAATGGTCAACCTCATGTCGAAAAATCAGATGAATTTAGAAAAATGATAATATTAACGCTCATTCGATAAAAACGCGTAAAACCGTGGAACGTGTTAAAAACGCGATAAGTTACAAACTTGTTTGATTATCTGGCATGTTTTAAATACATAATCCCGGAACACTTATAACGTTTTGTATAAATTGAAACTAACGAGGAACAAATTTAAACGCTACATGACAAACTTGATCGAACGTGTTCGAACTGAATCCTTTTACGAACCCATTTCGTTTAACCTAGAATATAAACAACCCAATCTTCCATTTTAGGGTTTTAAAACCCAAAATGAGAGAGAGAGGAGAAGCAGTCGCGACATCCCCTTCCTCCCCCCTGTTCCCTTCGATTCGGCCAACCACCGGTCGCCGGTGAACTCCTCCGGCGAGTGCCGGCATGGAACTCCCCTCCGACGACTCCCCTTCGACGCCCGGTCGTGATAGTAGCCTCCATTTCTTCTACATCGCAACGTAGCAGCGGGATTCGGAGGCAGAGGCAACGATTGCAGGTGGATTTGGAGGCCGACGAGGCCGATGGTGATGATGGTGGTCGATTAGGGTTGCGATGGTGGTGGATTTGGAGGCCGACTGCGCCGATGGTGGGTTGCGATACAGAGAGCAGTTCAGCTGGCAGTGATGGTTGCTGTGGTGGTCGCAACACCCTGCTGAGCCGGAGGTGGTGTTGGTGGCGAAGGTGGCCTAGTCCGCCCCACTGTTTTTCTCTCGGTAAGGTTAACCTAGAACCAACTAGTCATTCGTCTTTGATTTCTTGAATTACATACTGCAAATCGGTGAGATCTTGGGTTGCATGTGTAGATCTGAACCAGATCAGGGATAGCGTTGACGATGGTGATTTTGGTTGTGATTTTGGCTGCTATGATGATGGTCTAAAATTCGGTTAGGTTGATTGTGAGAATTGTGGGTGAAATGGTGTTTTAGTGGTGTTGTAGTGGTGTTGATCGTGATTGTTACTGTTGATTATGGTTGTGGTTGTGTTAGAAGGACAAAGTAAGGTTTTGGCTAATTACTGGTCAAACTTGGTCAACGAGCAGTCAACGGAACGTGAACGTGATTAGATCAAGAGCCAAGCGAGTGGGTTAACGAGCGTGAACCTAGTGGAAGGTATAATCGCACGCGTTATGCATTTGAAATTTAATTATAAGTTACATGCGTGTTATTTGAGCTCTAATAATAAAAATACATAAATTATAAAGATGAAAATGAACGCCAATGGATATAATTGGTTGCTTTAAAATGGTTAGTTCATACACGAGACATAAGTATAAATAATAGTTATTAAAACCGATCAAGATGTTACTATAGCTGGTGAATAGTTTATTAATACGAAGTATTCAAACAAATGCGTGTGACTTGTTAGCGTTTTCAAAACATAATGGAATAACATTATTTTCTTAAATTGTTACTAGCATATCTAATAATACCAGAATATAATTTCTAACACTAATTATAGATTTGTCATCACAATAAATATCATCCTTGGGAAGATAATATTACTACTGAAGTATATGAAAATAAGACTCCATGTATAACCTAGGTAAAGATGTACATCTGTTTATGAGAAATAGTTATAACAGGCTAACAATTAAGCAACTTATATTTAAGAAAGTATGATTATTAAAGCTTGAAAACTTTAATATATATATATATATATACATTGTGGTATAACCTTCTCTCGTACGGATAATGTCATCAATGATAATCATCTATAAAGATTTAAATCTTCAAATCAACAAATCATTGTTACACTTATTGTACTGAGAATCATTACTTGGATAAGGACATTGATTAATCTAATATGCACAAATTAGCACATGACAACTGATACTTGTACAAAAAGCTAAGATACAATAATCATACTAATAGTTAACTTCAAGTTAACTAAAGAGCTCAACCGTACGCATGTAATGACGTCGTGTTAAATTCTAAACGTGCATCTTATATGTTCTAATTAGGATTGCTTTGTTGGTGATCATCACTTTTCGTCATTGAGCTCTGAATTGATATAAGCATACCAGGTGAGTTTACAGCCCCACTTTACCTTATTACTATTTTTGGGGGAGAGAAACATGTGGTTTTCATAAACGTTACATTACATTGGATTGTTGTGATTCTGCATATACATGATACTATGCTTGTATGCTTTGCCCTTCGGACCGTTAATACGAAGTAGCGAGGTGATTGTTAGTAGTACTACTGGGATTGACATACCCCACTCGGGCTAGTCGCGCTAGCTGGTCAAACGGGTGAACGGTTATCCTATCTTACTGTGGTGTGTGATCCACGGCTTGGGCCTACTTTACTTACTGTGGTGTGTGATCCACGGCTTGGGCCTACTTTACTTACTGTGGTGTGTGATCCACGGCTTGGGCCTACTTTACTTACTGTGGTGTGTGATCCACGGCTTGGGCCTACTTTACTTACTGTGGTGTGTGATCCACGGCTTGGGCCTACTTTATTACTTTATTGCATGTCAGCTCGGTCGCGACTTCGTACACATAGTGATCATTATGGATTAGCTACCCATGATATGCTTTAATTACAAAATCCGGGATTTTTTTTTTCATTATACTTATCGGATTGATAAATCCGGGGATTTCATTATACTTATCGGATTGATAAATCCGGGGATTTCATTACTGATAATTACTGTTTTCTGATAAACCTGTGAACTCACCAGTCTTGTACTGAGATTTTTGCATGTTTTCTCTCAGGACATTGATGTGGCACGTCTAGGAGCACAGCATCCACTGCATGTCATTCTGCGTTCATCTCAAACTGTTTTCAAGATTTAATTTGCATTTACTTTACATAAATTGGATTGGACGCGTGTTTGCGTGTTCCAAAACTATTGTCAAATGTTTTCCTGTTTTCGCTTCCGCACAACTTAAATATATTTGGTTTGTTTCATTAAAATTAAACAACTTATATGATTTGTAATTATCGAGTCGTTTGGTGTAACTGATGCTTATCTGAGATCCTGGTTGTGTCACACGCCTGACGGTAAAACCCCGTACGTGGAAAATGAGGGTGTGACAGATTGGTATCAGAGCATTAGTTATAGCGAACTAAAATGGACTTTGCATCTCATTTGCATCGCATTTTAGACTATAGCTGGATTTGCATTAGTTACACAAACATAGATTATTAAGCTGTGCTTACTTAATTTGGATGGCTGAAAACTTTTGCTTTAACATATCCCTGTGAGCTTACGACTACAGGGATGGTGGCTCCGAGTTGCTGTGAGTCACGGGAGGGGTTACTTATGAATATTCTTGAACTTTACTGATCCTTTCGTATACCTTGGTTGATCGACCCCGATATAATACTTACATATTTGGTACTCCTATCGTTGATGACCACTGTACTTGACAAGATATGTTAGCCTGATAGAAGAAACCAGGGGTGATCATGCAAAGCAAATTACCATTACGGGTGCACACGTAATTGTAATTTGTCGTGCATGCTAAGTCCGGAGAATTTGGTCGGGTGGTAACATTGTAGTCAGTATAAGTCATCATTCCTACGCCTTGAGCAAGAAAGTCTTGGTCTTCATAGAACATAGCCCCTGATGTGGAAATTATCTATCAGTTCTACTTGTAGGAATGCTTACCCTTACCTTGAATTTAGGACGAAATTCAAACCATGACATTTGTGTAAATCCCTCGGATTCGGACTAATTCTCTAGTTTGTCTATTTCTTTAAATCCTTAAATTTTTCTTCCTTTTTCATTCCAAGACAAAAGGGTTATCTTCACGTGACTGATAGCTTTGGATAAGTTTGTCATTGTACTCATCGATGATATACTGATCTACTCCCGTAATAAGGAAGATCATGAGGAACATTTGAGAACCATACTGGAATTGTTGAGGAACGAACAACTTTACGTAAAGTTCTCAAAAGCGACTTCTGGATACGCGAAGTGCATTTCCTTGGGCACGTGGTGAATGAAAAGGGTATACTTGTTGATCTTTCAAAGATTAAAGCAATCAAGGATTGGCCGGCACCAAAGACGCCTACTGAGGTGCGACAATTCCTTGGTTTGGCAGGCTATTACCGGAAATTTATTGAAGGATTTTCTAAATTGGCGCAACCTTTGACTGCCCTAACTCATAAGGGAATAATTTATAAGTGGGGCAGCAAAGAGGAAACAGCGTTTCAGACGCTTAAAGACAAACTCTGCAGCGCACCAATTCTAGCTTTACCAGAAGGAACTAATGACTTTGTTGTTTACTGTGATGCATCCATCCAAGGTTTGGGATGTGTACTGATGCAACGCGACAAAGTCATAGCTTATGCATCCAGGCAACCTAAGGTGCATGAGAAGAACTATACCACGCATGATCTGGAACTAGGAGCTGTAGTGTTTGCCTTAAAGATCTGGAGGCACTACCTATATGGAACGAGGTGCACGATCTATACAGATCATAAGAGCCTCCAGCACATATTTGATCAAAAGGAATTGAATATGCGGCAACGACGATGGTTAGAGTTACTCAATGATTATGACTGTGCGATCAAGTACCATCCGGGTAAGGCTAATGTAGTAGCCGATGCCCTGAGTCGTAAGGAAACTCTAAAGCCTCGTCGGGTGCGCTCATTGCAAATGACAATCCAATCTGACCTACCAGCACAAATCAAAGCTGCTCAATCTGAGGTCTTGAAGCCGGAGAATCTGAAGGCAGAGTCCATGCGCGGCATGGAGAAACAGTTGGAGGTTAGAACTAATGGAATCCGTTATCTTATGAAACGGATCTGGGTACCACAGCACGGGAATCTACGAGAGCTGATAATGGATGAAGCCCATAAGTCCCGTTACTCGATCCATCCAGGTTCAGACAAGATGTATCAGGACCTGAAAGAATTTTACTGGTGGCCGAGAATGAAAGCGGAGATAGCCACATACGTAAGCAAATGCCTAACTTGTTCCAAGGTTAAGGTAGAATACCAGAGACCATCTGGATTACTCCAACAACCAGAAATTCCAATGTGGAGATGGGAGCAGATCTCAATGGACTTCATCACGAAGTTACCTAGGACTCCCAGCGGATGCGATACCATTTGGGTTATAGTAGATCGCTTAACGAAATCCGCACACTTTCTGGCAATCCGAGAAACGGATCGAATGGAGAAGCTGACACGTATCTATTTAAGGGAAATAGTCTCTCGGCATGGCGTACCGATATCTATCATTTCTGACCGTGATGCTCGGTTCATTTCTCACTTCTGGCAATCATTACAACGATCATTGGGAACGCGGCTGGATATGAGTACTGCATATCACCCGTAGACCGATGGTCAAAGTGAGCGTACAATCCAAACACTGGAAGACATGTTACGCGCTTTTGTGATTGATTTTGGCGGCAGTTGGGAAACTCACTTACCGTTAGTTGAGTTTTCATACCATAATAACTATCACACGTCGATCAAAGCTGCTCCATTTGAGGCACTGTATGGACGTAAGTGCCGATCACCTATCTGTTGGGCAGAAGTTGGAGAAAGTCAAATTACCGGTCCTGAACTTGTGCACGAGACGACTGAGAAGATCGTGCAGATCCGTAACAGTATGGCAGCAGCACGTGATCGACAAAAGAGTTACGCCGACAAGCGTCGTAAGCCATTGGAGTTTCAGATTGATGGCAAAGTACATATGAAAGTGTCACCGTGGGAAGGCGTGATTCGTTTCGGGAAACGTGGAAAACTAAACCCGAGATATGTGGGACCGTTAGAGATTTTCAAACGGGTCGGCCTCGTAGCCTATCAACTGAACCTACACGTGGATGAACAATTGCGTTTCATTGAAGTCAAAAACTCTACACGTGGATGAGACTCTCGTCGTTCCGTTAGCAAAGGTACACGTGGATGAACAACGTCGTTTCATTGAAGAACCAGTAGATATTATGGATCTATAAGTCAAAACCCTAAAACGTAGCAAGATCCCTATTGTGCGTGTTAGGTGGAATTCAAAGCGTGGACCAGAGTTTACCTGGGGACGCGAGGACCAAATGAAGATAAAGTACCCACAACTATTCAACGATCAGCCACCTATTTCTTAAGGTATCATTTTTTTTAAGATATCTTTTTCCTTAAATTTCGAGACGAAATTCCCTTCAATAAGGGGATGATGTCACAACTCAATCAAAACCTTACAACTCACACGTTATAAATCGTTGAATCTCAATTAACCGAACCTAATGTTCTAATTTTCGGGACGAAAATTTCTTCAACAAGGGGATAATGTGACAACCCGTGTATTTCAGGTTAACACCGTTCCGACTGTTTCGTTATCATTACTATTTGTCAACGTTATTCGACATTATTATTAGCTCGAAATCTTAATTATTATTAGTATATAATTATAATTAAATTGACCACAATTAAACATTAGTAAAATAATAATAGTAATTAAACAATAATATAGATAAAAATTATTTAGAAAAATAATTTATAAATGGTCAACCTCATGTCGAAAAATCAGATGAATTTAGAAAAATGATAATATTAACGCTCATTCGATAAAAACGCGTAAAACCGTGGAACGTGTTAAAAACGCGATAAGTTACAAACTTGTTTGATTATCTGGCATGTTTTAAATACATAATCCCGGAACACTTATAACGTTTTGTATAAATTGAAACTAACGAGGAACAAATTTAAACGCTACATGACAAACTTGATCGAACGTGTTCGAACTGAATCCTTTTACGAACCCGTTTCGTTTAACCTAGAATATAAACAACCCAATCTTCCATTTTAGGGTTTTAAAACCCAAAATCAGAGAGAGAGGAGAAGCAGTCGCGACATCCCCTTCCTCCCCCCCTGTTCCCTTCGATTCGGCCAACCACCGGTCGCCGGTGAACTCCTCCGGTGAGTGCCGGCATGGAACTCCCCTCCGACGACTCCCCTTCGACGCCCGGTCGTGATAGTAGCCTCAATTTCTTCTACATCGCAACGTAGCAGCGGGATTCGGAGGCAGAGGCAACGATTGCAGGTGGATTTGGAGGCCGACGAGGCCGATGGTGATGATGGTGGTCGATTAGGGTTGCGATGGTGGTGGATTTGGAGGCCGACTGCGCCGATGGTGGGTTGCGATACAGAGAGCAGTTCAGCTGGCAGTGATGGTTGCTGTGGTGGTCGCAACACCCTGCTGAGCCGGAGGTGGTGTTGGTGGCGAAGGTGGCCTAGTCCGCCCCACTGTTTTTCTCTCGGTAAGGTTAACCTAGAACCAACTAGTCATTCGTCTTTGATTTCTTGAATTACATACTGCAAATCGGTGAGATCTTGGGTTGCATGTGTAGATCTGAACCAGATCAGGGATAGCGTTGACGATGGTGATTTTGGTTGTGATTTTGGCTGCTATGATGATGGTCTAAAATTCGGTTAGGTTGATTGTGAGAATTGTGGGTGAAATGGTGTTTTAGTGGTGTTGTAGTGGTGTTGATCGTGATTGTTACTGTTGATTATGGTTGTGGTTGTGTTAGAAGGACAAAGTAAGGTTTTGGCTAATTACTGGTCAAACTTGGTCAACAAGCAGTCAACGGAACGTGAACGTGATTAGATCAAGAGCCAAGCGAGTGGGTTAACGAGCGTGAACCTAGTGGAAGGTATAATCGCACGCGTTATGCATTTGAAATTTAATTATAAGTTACATGCGTGTTATTTGAGCTCTAATAATAAAAATACATAAATTATAAAGATGAAAATGAACGCCAATGGATATAATTGGTTGCTTTAAAATGGTTAGTTCATACACGAGACATAAGTATAAAATAATAGTTATTAAAACCGATCAAGATGTTACTATAGCTGGTGAATAGTTTATTAATACGAAGTATTCAAACAAATGCGTGTGACTTAGCGTTTTCAAAACATAATGGAATAACATTATTTTCTTAAATTGTTACTAGCATATCTAATAATACCAGAATATAATTTCTAACACTAATTATAGATTTGTCATCACAATAAATATCATCCTTGGGAAGATAATATTACTACTGAAGTATATGAAAATAAGACTCCATGTATAACCTAGGTAAAGATGTACATCTGTTTATGAGAAATAGTTATAACAGGCTAACAATTAAGCAACTTATATTTAAGAAAGTATGATTATTAAAGCTTGAAAACTTTAATATATATATATATATATACATTGTGGTATAACCTTCTCTCGTACGGATAATGTCATCAATGATAATCATCTATAAAGATTTAAATCTTCAAATCAACAAATCATTGTTACACTTATTGTACTAAGAATCATTACTTGGATAAGGACATTGATTAATCTAATATGCACAAATTAGCACATGACAACTGATACTTGTACAAAAAGCTAAGATACAATAATCATACTAATAGTTAACTTCAAGTTAACTAAAGAGCTCAACCGTACGCATGTAATGACGTCGTGTTAAATTCTAAACGTGCATCTTATATGTTCTAATTAGGATTGCTTTGTTGGTGATCATCACTTTTCGTCATTGAGCTCTGAATTGATATAAGCATACCAGGTGAGTTTACAGCCCCACTTTACCTTATTACTATTTTTGGGGGAGAGAAACATGTGGTTTTCATAAACGTTACATTACATTGGATTGTTGTGATTCTGCATATACATGATACTATGCTTGTATGCTTTGCCCTTCGGACCGTTAATACGAAGTAGCGAGGTGATTGTTAGTAGTACTACTGGGATTGACATACCCCACTCGGGCTAGTCGCGCTAGCTGGTCAAACGGGTGAACGGTTATCCTATCTTACTGTGGTGTGTGATCCACGGCTTGGGCCTACTTTACTTACTGTGGTGTGTGATCCACGGCTTGGGCCTACTTTACTTACTGTGGTGTGTGATCCACGGCTTGGGCCTACTTTACTTACTGTGGTGTGTGATCCACGGCTTGGGCCTACTTTACTTACTGTGGTGTGTGATCCACGGCTTGGGCCTACTTTATTACTTTATTGCATGTCAGCTCGGTCGCGACTTCGTACACATAGTGATCATTATGGATTAGCTACCCATGATATGCTTTAATTACAAAATCCGGGATTTTTTTTTTCATTATACTTATCGGATTGATAAATCCGGGGATTTCATTATACTTATCGGATTGATAAATCCGGGGATTTCATTACTGATAATTACTGTTTTCTGATAAACCTGTGAACTCACCAGTCTTGTACTGAGATTTTTGCATGTTTTCTCTCAGGACATTGATGTGGCACGTCTAGGAGCACAGCATCCACTGCATGTCATTCTGCGTTCATCTCAAACTGTTTTCAAGATTTAATTTGCATTTACTTTACATAAATTGGATTGGACGCGTGTTTGCGTGTTCCAAAACTATTGTCAAATGTTTTCCTGTTTTCGCTTCCGCACAACTTAAATATATTTGGTTTGTTTCATTAAAATTAAACAACTTATATGATTTGTAATTATCGAGTCGTTTGGTGTAACTGATGCTTATCTGAGATCCTGGTTGTGTCACACGCCTGACGGTAAAACTCCGTACGTGGAAAATGAGGGTGTGACATTAGAATAAAGTCATCATACATTCATTTGTTATTTTTCTTAGGGGTGTTCATTTTCGGATATCTGAAATTCGGATATCCGAATTTCGGATATCCGAAAATTTCGGATAGTAAATTTCACTATCCGAATCCGAATCCGAAATTTCGGATATCCGAATTTCGGATATCCGAAATTTCGGATTCGGATTCGGATATCCGTTCGGATATCCGAATTCAAAGAAATTTTGTATTATTTAATAAATTTTATAAAAATATAATAATTTTTATTAAAGTTTTTATCGGATATTCGAAGTTTTTTATTAAAATGTCCTAAATATCAAAAAATATCTGAAATATATAACTAATATATAATATTTTTAAATTTTTATAAATATATTTTGGATATTTCGGATATTTCGGATATCCGAAATATCCGAAAATTCTGAAAATCACTATCCGAATCCGAATCCAAAATTTCGGATATCCGAAGTTCGGATATCTGAATTTTTGGATATCCGAAATTTCGGATATCCGAATTTTGGATTTTCAGATATTTCGGATTCGGATATTTTTGAACACCCCTAATTTTTCTTATCAGTTTTGAGTTATATATTTTTTATAATTTTTTTGGTTATATTTTTATCAGTGTTTCATACGTAGTTTTTTCCGGGTGGTTAGTAATAACATATAGATAATCAGATTTTATAACCCAAAAACTATCATTACGATATTCACGTATACATTAAACCATACTGCGGCAAACCACCGGTCTATCCGCTAGTATGAATATATGAATATATGAATAACTATATTTAGGGGCTGTTTGGTAATTTCTGAATGATTAAATACTGAACCAATAAAAGGTCTGAATCATTAAGTGCTGAATCATTAAGAGGTTTGAACCATTAAGAGCTAGTATATCGTTTAACTATTCAATGGTAAATGTCTGACCAAGTCAGATAAAAGACCTTAATCATTCAGCACTAGATCTTTTAACCATTCAACATTAGTATAATGTTTGACCATTCAGTGACAAATGTCTGAAACATTCAGGCATTTGTTCACGAAACAAACAGTTTGAACCATTAAATCATCTGAATCATTAAGAGGCTAATTCAGATGCTGCCAAACAGCCCATTAATGTATATATTATTATTGTACATCATTTCTTATTACTAAAAATATTATAATTCTCTCTTTCAATTAAATAATATTTTATATATTTATCATTATATTTTTTCTCTCATTCATTTGGGGGTTATACAGTATACTTTTAAAATATAAGAAAATATGATAAACCCCCCTTAAAATTCCTCTTATTCAATCACAACCATTAACAACTATCCTCATTATAATATAGGGCAAACAATCACATAAAAATTAAAAACTACCGTAAATGCTCTTACATCCTAGTTGTGTTTCTAGTATGATGAGTTACTGGCATATTTTATCCTATATATATTTTCTTTAAGTATGAGAATAGTTTCTCGCTTTTTTTATCAAATCCTCATGCCAGAGATGATGAGTTTCCTCTTGATGGTGGTCCAGGTTTGAGACTGAGGTTCCGTATTTGAGTAACGGAGATGATCGGATCGGCTAATGACCCGTTAGTGATCCAATTAGCCGTTAAAAAACATACAAATCAAACGATGATACACATACGACAACAGGATCCAAGCAGCTTCTTATTTCAAAGACAAACATTCAAAAATACAGACAACAGTTTACTTCGAAACATTACAACTATAAAATATGTAGAGTTTGCTGATGGAAATATAACCGTTTCAAATATATCTATAATCTTGGTGCTGGGTGGGACCGAGGTGCATCCCACTCGGTCACAATGTGGTTGCGGGTGATCTCTTTGAGAGACGTGCAACCACTTAACGCCATTGTTAGCTCGAATTCATCTCGTAACATTTGAAGTACCTTTCTCACTCCCGCTTCTCCTTCAGCAGCTAAAGAAAATACCACTGGTCGCCCGATCTAAATTTTAACAAAATATTAATAACTTTATTTATAAAAACCTTAAAAATTCATTTCATTTCTACTTACAAATATGCCTGAAGCTCCAAGAGCTAGTGCCTTAAAAACATCCGTCCCACGGCGAACCCCACCGTCCAAAAAAACTGGAACACGGCCTTGAGCCGCCTTGACGACCTGATGAAAAAGTTGTTCGATAGAATATATTAGCTAGGATTTACCGTAATTATCTTCATCATAACTACAAATATGATTTGATTAGGTTTCCTTTGTTGGAATTGGCCAAACTAATTCCCGATTTGCTTCTGATAAGGATCAATCGGGTAGTCTTGATCTACAAGTTAGGTTTATCAAGAGTTTGAATTTGAATATGTTTAAGTCTTTATCTAGGAAAGTTAGTTAGATATCGATGTGGTATTATCTAATTATGAGTCCTAGCATACTTATCAACTAAGTCGGGTTGTAAGTATAAATACATGATCAAGTCATAGGATCATGCATCAGAATTAGAGAGTTTATTGTAATTTGGTTTTGAGCAAGTTTCCAAGTTATAATAAAGAGCATATTCTTAATTGTGTGGTTTTTGCTTTACTTGTGGTTTTGTTTTGAATTGGTATCAGAGCCATTCAAGATCAAATAAACAAGTAACTCAAGATCACAACGTGAGAAGATGACAGGAACTTCAACACCACCTGCCTCGACCCCAACAGCCCCGGTTTCAACAGCTCCACCCAAAGAATCTACTCCGAGTTCGTTTCAATGTCCTATGCTCACATCGACCAACTATACGGTATGGGCCATTCGGATGAAGGTGTTGTTCAGTGTTCATTCGGTTTGGGAAGCCATTGACCCAGGAACAACCGAAGAAAAGAAGAACAATACCGCAATGGCATTGCTATTCCAGTCGATTCCCGAAGAGCAGATTATGCAAGTCGGGAACATGAAGACGGTTAAGGAGATGTGGGAAGCTCTTAAAACACGTAACCTTGGAGCCGAACAGGTAAGGGAAGCAAGATTGCAGTCCCTCATAACTGAGTTCGATAGCATGAAGATGAAAGATGATTCAACTATCGACGAGTATGCAGGAAAGTTGACTGAAATAGCTTCCAAGTCAGCCTCACTGGGGTCTACGATTGAGAACACAAAACTAGTCAAGAAGTTCCTGACTAGTCTCTCAAGAAGGTTTGTTCATATGGTAGCATCAATTGAACAAATCCTTGATCTTAAGGCAGCAGGCTTTGAGGAAGTAGTAGGGCGCCTGAAGGCATATGAGGAAAGGATAAAAGATGATGATCTGCATCTTGAAGGATCGGGAAAGCTGCTATTCCATCGGTCATCCTCATCCTCGAGTAGTCGGGAGTCAGGCCGAGGGCGAAGCCGCGGAGGTTACAGGGGAAGAGGCGGACGAGGTAGGGACTGTGGTCAATCTCGTTCATCACCGGAAGCAAGTAATTCAGGAGAAAAGCAGAAAGGGAAGATGAAGGACCGGTCGAAAGTCCAATGTTACCGATGTGATCAATTTGGACATTTCGCGTCAACATGCCCGGACCGAAAAGAGAAAAAGCATGAAGCCCATCTCTCTGAAAATCGTGAAGACGACCCAAGCCTCTTCCTAACCACTACTCATGAAGTCTCCTTCCTGAACGATGATGAGCCCAAACCGACAAGCCGTAAGACTGACTCAACGAAAGGAGAATGGTTTCTCGACAATGGTGCTAGTAATCACATGACCGGGAACCATTCATACTTCTCGAAGCTTGATGAGAAAGTCACTGGCACAGTGACCTTCGGAGACGGCTCCTGTGTTAAGATCGAAGGAAAGGGATCAGTTCTGTTCGAGACGAAAGAAGGCGATCAAAATCTTCTGACCGATATCTTCTTCATCCCCAAACTCAAGTCAAACATAATAAGCTTGGGGCAAATGACGGAGTCCGGTTACAAGATATTATTGGACGGAGATCACCTCGTATTGCATGACGAAGTATCAAAGGTCGTGATGAAAGTAAAGCGCGCTAGGAACCGTTTGTACAAGGTAAAGCTAACAGTAGGAAAACCGACTTGTCTCTATACAAGTCTTGATGACCAGGCATGGATGTGGCATGCGCGACTCGGTCACTTAAGCTTCGACACATTGAAACTTATGAGTTTGAAAGGTATGGCAGTAGGCTTACCAAACATAAAACACAATAGTCAAATTTGTGATTCATGTTTGATAAGCAAGTTAACTCGATCTCCGTTCCCCATACAAACAAGTTTTCGAGCAATGAGGAAACTTGAGCTGATTCATGGAGATCTTTGTGGGCCTATAACTCCAACTAAGTTGGGAGGCAACAAATACATCTTCGTCTTAATTGATGATTTCAGCCGGTACATGTGGACTTTTCTTTTAAAAACAAAGGATGAAAGCTTTTCTACCTTTAAAAGATTCAAAACCCAGGTTGAGTTAGAAACTGGGATGAAGATCACCATCCTACGAACAGACAGGGGGGAGAATTTAACTCCACAGAATTTAACCGTTTTTGCAGCAATGAAGGTCTTAAACGACATCTAACCACCCTAACTCTCCACAACAAAACGGGGTGGTAGAACGTCGTAATCGAACAATCATGGGAATGATCCGAAGTCTCCTAAATACCATGAAGGTACCACAAGTTCTGTGGGGAGAAGCAACCATGCACGCCACATACATCATCAATCGTACTCCAACAAGAGCAATTAAGACAAGACCCCATATGAAGCCTTTAAAAACAAACGACCAACCGTGGAACATATACGAGTATTTGGGTGCATAGCTTATGCCAAGGATACGAGGAATCATATAAATAAACTGGAGGATCGAGCAAGAAAGCTAATCCACCTCGGGTGCGAACCGGGAACCAAAGGGTACCGACTTTTTGATCCGCAAAGTAACCGTGCCGTCATAAGTCGCGATGTCAAGTTTGATGAGAAAAAAGGGTGGGACTGGTCATCTTTCTTACAAAAGAATGAGCTTGGAAAAGAAAGAAACCGACACTTTGTAATCCCAGGAGTGATCGAAGCCCAAAACGAGTCCGATTATGAAGCTGCTAATACGGAAAACGAATCCAACTCAAGCCAAGAGATCACCTCCACTGATCAGGATACACCAATATCATCCGATTCCGTGCCAAGCTCACCAACCGAGACCCTAGCACAGGTTCCTTCAAACTCGCACCAGCAACCTCTAGCCTCGACTCCATCCGAAAGTAACCCGGACCAAGCAGACCCTGTACCAAGAAGATCCGCTCGAATCCCAACCCTACCATCCCGATTCAACGAATTCGTTATGACCTCCGATACTGCCTACGAAGAACTACTGCTCGTTGAAACAGATGTACCTAGCACATTCCATGAAGCCAAAACAAGTGAAAATTGGTTGAAAGCAATGAAAAGTGAGCTGGACTCAATCAACAAAACAACACCTGGACTCTAACAGTGGCACCAAAAGGAGTAAAACCAATAGGATTAAAGTGGATATTCAAGTTAAAAAGGAACCCCGACGGCTCAATCAACAAATATAAAGCGAGACTTGTCGCGAAAGGCTACGTACAACAGCACGGCATTGACTACGATGAAGTCTTTGCACCCGTAGCTCGAATCGAGACAATTCGCCTACTCATCGCTTTATCAGCAAGTGAAGGTTGGGAGCTCCATCACTTAGACGTAAAAGCAGCCTTCCTTCATGGTGAACTAAAGGAAGAAGTCTATGTGGAGCAACCAACTGGGTTTGAAAGAAAAGGAGAAGAAGACAAAGTATACAAGTTATCAAAGGCTCTCTACGGGCTAAAACAAGCCCCGAGAGCGTGGAACGTGAAACTTGATAGTACTTTAAGAAAGCTCGGTCTTCGGAAATGTGCACACGAACAAGCAGTATATACGAAGCAATCCAAGGATTCAATTTTGATTGTTGCAATATATGTGGATGACCTCTTTGTTACCGGGTCAAACATCAAAGAAGTAAAGGAGTTCAAGAAGCAAATGGAACAAAACTTTGAGATGAGCGACCTCGGCATGCTGTCATACTATTTGGGTATCGAGGTTCATCAAGACAAACAAGGAATTACAGTAAAACAAGAAGCATATGCAACCAAGATTTTAAGGGATGCAGGGATGAGAGAATGCAACCCAACAAAGTTTCCCATGGAACCAGGGATGAAGCTGTCAAAAGACGAGAATGGAAAGTGTGTTGATGTAACAAAGTATCGAAGACAAGTCGGCTGCCTTCGTTACCTGCTCCACACTCGACCAGATCTATCTTTTCTTGTTGGTATTCTTAGCAGGTATATGCAAAACCCTAAGGAATCTCACATGGTGGCAATGAAACAAGTGTTGAGATACCTAAAAGGGACGACAAGCCTCGGCATACGTTACTACACAGCCGGAACTAAATGTCTAGAAGGGTTCAGTGATAGCTCTTTTAACACCGATAGAGATGATGGGAGGAGCACTACGAGACATATTTTCTACTATGGCAGCTCACCAATCACTTGGTGCTCGCAAAAGCAAGACATAGTGGCCTTATCGTCCTGCGAGGCCGAGTTCATGGCCGCAAGCACAGCCGCATGCCAAGCAATCTGGCTACAAGAACTACTAACCGAGATCACCAAGAAACCACTGAAAGCTGTGAAACTATAGGTCGATAACATCTCGGCAATAGCAATAGCAAAGAACCCGGTATTCCACAAAAGAAGTAAGCATATTAGCACAAGATATTACTTCATCCGGGAATGTGTCCAACGGCGTCAAATTGAAATCAGGCATGTAAGTGGAGATATACAAAAGGCAGACATTCTTACAAAAGCGCTTCCACGTTTAAAGTTCGAAGAAATGAGAGCATTACTTGGAGTAGAAGACCTCCCCAATCCCACTCGGGAATTAGGGGGGTGATTGTTGGAATTGGCCAAACTAATTCCCGGTTTGCTTCTGATAAGGATCAATCGGGTAGTCTTGATCTACAAGTTAGGTTTATCAAGAGTTTGAATTTGAATATGTTTAAGTCTTTATCTAGGAAAGTTAGTTTGAATTTGAATATGTTTAAGTCTTTATCTAGGAAAGTTAGTTAGATATCGATGTGGTATTATCTAATTATGAGTCCTAGCATACTTATCAACTAAGTCGGGTTGTAAGTATAAATACATGATCAAGTCATAGGATCATGCATCAGAAATAGAGAGTTTATTGTAATTTGGTTTTGAGCAAGTTTCCAAGTTATAATAAAGAGCATATTCTTAATTGTGTGGTTTTGCTTTACTTGTGGTTTTGTTTTGATCCTTATCATTATGTTATTGTATTCCTATATAGTTGATTAGTATTACAAACGAGAATGTCATTATTCTATAAAAGTGATGATATAGTGTGGCACGCTCAATACCTCTTCCAAAGCCATGATGGTAGCAGGTACATAGTCGAGTTGGCGAGCTCCATGATTAGATACAATGATACCCGCTGCACCAGCTTGAATGGCTAACCTTGCTGCAAGGTTAATAATATAGCGCGTGTTAGACAACAGGAACCAGAGATAGTTCTACAAGTGTTTTTGCGGTTCTTACTGTCCTCAGCAGTGATCACCCCCTTCACCAGGATGGGCATGGTGGTGATGGTCTGGAGCCACTTCACATCCTTCCAGCTCAGGGTGCGGTCAATTTGACCCGCAACATAAGAAGCTAACCCAGAGTCATTAGCCTGCATGGTCAATGACATGGTTAGAATAATAATCATAATCAGATAATCAACTGTAATAACTGTAATTTGAGTGTTTGACAACTTTCTTTAGAAAGTTGTGTTTTGACTCACTTCATCCATTTTCCCGAGGTCCAAACCCTCGAAATTTTTTAGTGTCAAAAATGGTGGTAAAGTAAATCGGTTCTTGATGTCGGCTTCTCTACGTCCAAGCCTTGGTGTATCAACAGTAAGGGCGATAGCCTTGAAACCAGCTCTTTCGGCTCTCCTCACAAGCTGAGCAACAACATTCCTATCCTTGTACACCTAATATCAGGGACAAAATCATCATTTCTAACAGCGTTCGTGTATTTTTTGTTATATCTAATCATGGTAATTGCAAATTATGATCTGAAAAGGTGAAAATGGTTGCTTACATAAAGCTGGAAGAAACGGATTCCAGGTCCCGTTGAAGCAACTTCCTCAACACTAGATGTTGCCCATGAAGACAATGTCTACAATACAAAATTATATTAGAAAAAAAATTGCCCCTTCATAAATTTGATTCTAAGCCTAGCTAAACGGGTTGGCTGTGTTGGGTCGGGTAACGGGTCAAAACATAATATGAGCAAAATAGGTTTGGGTCAGAAGATTCATTTTAGAAAAGTATTTATTTGGTTCGGGTGAAACAGGTTCTAGCCAGAATGGATTTGCCTTGAATTCTTGAAACGGGTCGCTTTTTTAAAAAGTAGTATAAAAATGGGTAAACCCGTATATCTGTTTTTATGGCGGGTAGTTCAACACATGGCAACAATGGTGGCATTATGATCCATTTTCTTGATAAATGGGTTGATTTGGGTAAAATTATTTGTATATGGGTCACTTTGGGTCTACTAAAATTATAAACAGGTCAATTTTGGCATACACAAATTTATACAAAGAATCAATTTTGGAAATACAAACCATGATGGTTCCAGCAGCAGACGCAGCTCTCGCGGTTGCATACTCACCTTCTGGATGAGCCATTTTCTGCATGGCTGTTGGGGCGATCATAATAGGCATCGATATCTTGAATCCCAAAACTGTGGTGGTCATGTCGATCTTGCTCACATCTATAAGAATACGGGGCCTAAACCTGTTTAATTCAGTAAATATTAAATGCTGTCAAAAAGCAAAACAACACATACCCAAAATACGATTTGACATCTTGAAAACGGTTTTACACCAAACACAAAACTTACAAGATTCTTGAGAATGCGTTTCTGTTCTCTTCTAGAGTCCATTGATCCTCAGCACCAGAAGCATAGTAGTCATAGACCATCTTAGGCAACTTTTCTTTGGCGATTGCCTGATACTCTGTAACATTGGTCACCTCCATCTTTCTTTTTTATCTAGATGCTTACTCCAACAAAACCTTGATTCACCACAAGAAATACAGAAATTAGATTGTATTTTTCACTCTTTCATCTTAAAAAAAAAACGATACAGATGACCAAAATCAATAACTTAAGGTTGTCGACATCATGAGTCAGAAATTATAACTAGATACATATAGAGACAATCATGTTACATAAAGATGAATATATACTAAAAACATATAAAATCTTTCTTGTTTATCTACATGCTTCCACCAACAAAATCTTGATTCACCCCAGGAAATATAGAAATTAGACTGTTATTTTCACAATCCGCGATGTAGCATTCATCTTTCTTAAATAAACCATTACAGATTACCAAAATCAATAACTTAAGGTTGTCAACATCATGAGTCAGAAGTTATAACTAGATGCATATAGGGACCAGCATGTTACATAAGGATAAATACATACTAAAAATATATATAAATTCTTTCTTGTTTATCTACATGCTTCCTCCAACAAAATCTTGATTCACCACAAGAAATACAGAAATTAGACTGTTATTTTCACAACCCGCGATAAATCTCTAATCTTTCTAAAGTAAACTTTTACAAATCAACAAAATCAATAACATAAAGTTGTAAATACTATGATTCACCATGAAGTTGGGGTTCTTTCATTGAATTCATCTAAGTATGTCAAGTACAATGATATGGAAGCCTAGTTTAACATCATAAGTAACAAACAATAACTATATGCATATAAAGATCAACATGTTACATAAAGATGATTAGATGAATACACACTAAAACATTCAAAATTGAACATACCACTATCAACTTAAAAACCAAAGATTGCAATTCAACAGCTTATAAGAGAATACATAATCAATTAGCAGATCAACAATTATGCAATCAAGTTGAAATAATATACCATAAATCAGCAATCCAATTAGGGAGGGGAGGGGGTATGGGTATGAGTATGGATAGAAACAGAAGAAAACCTTTTGGCAGTTGGGTATCTGTATCTATTGAAAACGCAAAACCCAAGTGGAGAACAATTATAGATAAAATAGGGATAGATCAGACAAGGGTGTGTACCAAATAATTTAAAGAAAAAGAATAAAAAAAATAAACAAGAAAATAATGGGATGAAGACAAAATTGGGGATGGGTGATTGGAGGTAAAGAATGCATAACAAATCCATTTGAGGGGTTGCAGCTGGATGGATATTATCCACATGATTGATCATGTGATTAACAGTTTTTCTTCATTATCATCTTCTATTTTCCCCAAATTGAAAGAACAAAAAGAATTTCAAGATTTTGGAGTCTTTTTTCGTGAAAGTTGCCATCTTCTTTCTTTTTCTCGCAAAAAGATTGGGGCAAAAGTCAAAGTTAACCCATTGATAAGATAATGAGAACTGAGAGGATCGCCATTGATGAGCTGGTGTGCAGCTTCAATCAGTTGTAAGATATGAAGAGGATGACGAACATCACGGTCACTAATTTAAAGTGAAGAAGATGAATGTTTAGTGACGAGGGTCGGTGTTCATCCAGCATTCTAGTTATTATTATTATTTTAATATTTATTTAATTTTTTATATTTAATTTTATAAAATACAAATTCATATATATCTAAACTTATAAAATTATATATTTATTCAAATCATGTTTTTATACATCATGCACTGAAAATTTATATTTTAAAAAATATTAAATTTATAAGTTTAGAAGGGTTATATGTAATTTTTTAACAGCAAATGTATTACCCCTTAATGAAAACAAACATTAGAAACTGTAAAAATGAAATCAAACAATTTCCATGCGGTAAACGTGTAACATGGTAATCTATGTAAAATAAATAGTTTTTGAATGGCATTTAAAATTAATTAGAAAAGACATTGGACTCGACTACAATGATATGAAATCCAAATAACAATTCAAAATGGATGGCTTGGGTTCGCTGTTTTTAAAAGTTGATTTTCAATAGGATTTTGGTTATGGGTATGGTTATACTAAAAATGATATTTAATTTAAAAAGTTTAAGAAAAATTGTAGGTTTGACACGTGTCTTTTTATTGTTTTAAAAAGAATGACATTTTTGTCATTGTTTTAAATACGTCAGTTTATTGTGTATTATACGTTCATTATATTAAATATCAGTTCATTGTGTTATATATTTTACGTCATTTGTTATATGTATTAATCATTGTGTTTTACGTTTTAAATCATTCGTGTTATTTTTTGTCATTGTTTTTATAGATTATAAATTTGTTATCTATCACTATGTTTTACAATTAGAAGATACAATGATATATTTTCGCCAATGTAGTTTCAAAATTAATAGTATTAAATATAACACAATGTGTTATTTTTATTATTGTTTTTAATAGATTATATAAACTTGTTATTGTTAATTTTGTTTTACCATTATAAATACACAATGATTTTATTTCAACAGTATATTTTTCAAAACTCATATTATTCAAGATTGTTCAATAACAGAGACAATGAGACATTGTGTTATTTTGTCATTGTTTTTAATGTATTAGATTAATTAGTTATTAATTTATTATCGTATTTTACATATTAAAGATACACAACAATATTATTCCAGCATTTATATTTTTTAAAATCATCATTTTAGAAAAAACATAATAGTATTTAAAATTAACAGAATAACCAATAAAAAACACAAATAACTGCACTAAAGACATAGTGATAAGATATGAAGTTAAAAACATCAAAAAAATTTATCTTTTTTATATAACAATACTATACTCGTTTTAAAGGTAAAAACGCTCCTTTTTATGTTTTAATTTTTATAAAAAATTATGACTTATATAAAAATTGTGAATGTTAAAAAATGGAGGAACTTGTAAAAGTTAACAAAAGTGGTTATTACTAAAATACCCATCTAACAAACTTATACAATTTGATCTTAATCATTGATTAAAAGGTTGAGATTACTTTTTAGACTTTTTAGTTTTATAAGATTTTTTATTTGAAGCTTTCACTTTAAACGAAACAACCAAAACAAGGGATAGAACATTTATACACATATTACTATTACCATTCTTATTAAGAACTTTGGTCGGTAGATTTCACGTGCCTTTCACGTGTGTTTGGATTTTTTTGCCTTTTAAGGAAGGATCCCCTTCATTTGCTTAGAAGGATCCCGTTCATTTGACTAAAGAGATAGAGGGTTAGAGAGAGAAACCCTAAGAATGGAGCGACGGTTGGTTGTGGTCCTGTGTCGGCGAAGGCAGGTTGGGGTCTCGCTTGCGCTTGGCTTGCCGTTTCTCGGTGACGGCAACTTGGAGAGAGAGGGGGCTAGAGAGAGAAACCCTTAAGAAAGCGGTGACGGCCGGTCGCGATCCCGTTTTTGGGATCTCGCTTATGCATTTCTTCATGAAAGACGACTACGATGGCCGCTTGGCTTGCCGTTTCCGGTGACGCCAGCTTGGTCTGTCATTGTCGGACATCGCATTGCTATGTTTCGCTTAGATCGCCGTTGCTCGCAGGTTCTCTGTTTCTCTTACATAGCCTCGATCAGCCTGAGACCATTTTGTGGCCTATCGTTGCCGGTCGCGCCTTCTCTAGCTAGATGGTAAGGGTTGTGCCTTGGTAGCATGGGCTATATAGTCATTTGATTTGGTGCTTGATGTACTTTGGGGTTATAGATCTGTCGATGATGGTTATGATTATTAGCCTGAGACTCTGTTATGGCTTATCGTTGCCGGTCGCCGACCACCGCCCCTGTGGCAACAGCGGTGCAGGCTTTGCCTTGGTAGCATTGGGTTCACACATGTTGATGATGATGAGCTTAGCTCTTTTGAGGCTAAGTCTGAGTTTGTTTGCTGTTGGAGAACACATATGTCGATGATGATGACCTTTGATCGTCTGAGACCGAATTGGGGCTAATTTCACTTGATAATCTTATTTGGGTTTTCTTTAATTAATAATTTTTATTGCTGTTTAGAAAGACGTGAGTTGATGATGATGAGCCTAGCTCATCTGAGACTGAGCTTGAGCTCATTTCACTTGATGATTTGTTATAAGTTTTTCTTTGATTGTGGTTTTGGATGTTGTTTGAGAAGACGTGTGTCGATGATGAAAAGCCTAGCTCATCTGAGACCAATCTTTAGCTAATTTTACCTGAGGTCTGTTTGGTGTTTTCTTTGATTAATGGTTTGCTGGTTTGATCTGTGTTTGGGGTTTTTCCTATAAAGGTTTATGTTAATAATGAGCCTACCTTTATTGAGACTGAGCTTGAGCTCATTTCATTTGATGATTTATTCTGGGTTTTTCTTTTGTTAATGGTTTTGGATGAATCTATCTCATCCTAGATTGAGACTTCGTCGTTTTTAAACTTGATGGTTTGTTTGGGTTTTTTATTAACGGTTTACGTTGCTTTTGGGAAAGACGCACTATAAGTTCGAGTTATTTTACGTCTCGACATAAATTTAGTTCAAAAACGATTTGGATTGATTGTATTTTATACTACATCGCATGACATACGACGCCGCCGCAACACGCGGTGGGGTTAAAACCTAGTTTATGTATACATAAGTATGTAAGATATGTTTATGTTTCTATGTCATCTTCTTTTTAACGTGTTGGTCATTCAATTATGTCACACCCCGAACTGAAGATAGAATAATCGAGGCGCATGAATGTGAATCGATTGCTCGTAGCACATGATAGTAAAAGCGTTAAAATAATATTATATGTTTTTTTCATTAAATAACACTAAACAAATAAATACATTACAAGCAAATGTAAACTCAAGTGAACATAAATGAATTTTTCTTTAATTTTGACTAAGTTTAAGCCCTGCATATGCATTTAGAAATATATTAATCTGTATTCCTGAAATCATGTTAAAAAGTAAAGGCCCAACTAACGAATTAACCAGCGAGTAAACATAGGTTTAAATACATATATAGATTGATAAAAAAATTAAAAACAATTCAATTCGTATGCAATGTCAAGACTTAAAATGCAATAGTGTAACATAAAAGACAAAACAACACAATCAAACCTAATGACTGAATGATTCGGTCCGCAATGAATCCTTATAAAATGTATGATTTTGGTTTTAATAACCACGCGAATAAACAAATATGATGGGTTTGTCAAACCAATAGATCTATGATTGTTGTTGGGTTTGCATGAATTAATGATTGTGTTATCATCATGTTTATCTAACTATAAACACATAATTGTAAGTAATAACATAGTATGTATTGAATTAAATTTTGAAATAGAATAACAACGAATATCAATGATTGAATATTGAATCATATAATTTCTATAAATAATAAAACATGAACATGAGCTATGAATACTCACTTGAATTATAAACGATTTGGAAATGATAAAATACTTAAAGTGACACCAAAAACTCCTCAATGTTCAACCTAAGTTTTTGTGTATCTTTGTTAGAATAGTAATGATTTAAGATTAGGTATGAAATAGGGGTTTGCTTGGAATTTAGGGTTTTAATAAATAGTTTTAAATAATGAAGTTGATTTATAACTTAAAAATATTTGGATTTGGAAATATTAATAAAATAAAGTAAATAAAGTAATTAAAGATAAATTATACATTTTAATGGATAATGATTGAGTAAATAAATTCTGAATATTAAGGTGTGAAAAGAAAGAATTAATTTAGTAATTAATTGATTAATCACTTGGGCAAAATAATTGATGTAATAATTAATTTATTTGTAAAAATATTAGTTTAATATATATAAAAATAATTTATGTTTGATTTAAAATATTTTATAAGATTTAAAACTTATAAATTATTATATTAAAAACTCTTTTTTTAACAAAATAAAAGAAAAAGAAATTTAACAAAATAATTTTTACATTAATATTCTAATATAAACAATTTATGTAATTTAAATTAAAAAAACTAGTTTTAAAAAGATTTGAGGGTGCCCGGAGTCATCAAACCCCGGACCTCCAATGCGTATGGGTCAGGTGTTAACCGGTGGGCTATAAGCCTCAATTTGTATACAAACCCGAATTAAAATTTAAAAACATTTTAATATGAAGTTCCTCAAATCACAAGAACCCTAGAGTCGATTTCGATCAAACTGAACATCAAAACTGGTATGATAATTGAAATAAACATGGGGCTTTGATACCCCATGTTCAATCGAGTATGTGTGTGTGTTAGATTTACCTGAATAAGATCATTTTGATGATGAACTGATGAAAGATAGTAACGACCGACTTGGATATGATTCGAGATGCAAATGATGATGATAATCAAATTAATTTCGTATGAAGTTTCTGAGGGTGATAATGCTTCAAAGCCCTCCATAAATTTTGTTTAAAATGATCCAAATATTGTTTTCGACTACCTTACATTTGCAAGTTGAAGATGTTGATCGAAGTGGATGTGTGTGTGTGTTTTGTATAAAATTAGATGTTCAGAGAGAGAAATGGAGTAGATTAGATGATTTTCCCTTTGTTAAATAGGGTCGATTGTGGTTGTTTTAATGCGATCGAGTTCTTTGTGTGATTCGGGAGTGTCGATTTTATTCAACTATCGTATGAGTAGTTACAGACCCAATTGAATGATTATTATGATCATAATGATTGGAATTGCGTTTCAGATCCATCAATTGAATCATCAGATTGAATCTTGAGTCGAAACCAAAGTGAGGTTTGAATTTGGGGGTGTCAGCTTTGTTTGAACGGTTCAACAGCTTTATTATTCATAATGGAAGAGTTATGGATTCGAATCATGGTTGCGACGATGTAGATGAGTTTTAGTTGAGTTAATACAGTCGGGTTTTACACTTTCCTCCCTGATCTTTATAAATGTTATCATTTAATGAATAAACTTTAAAATAAAGTTTCAAAAAATTTTAGTTAAAACCCTGGGCTTTATAAGGTCCAAAATTTTAATAACTAATAAATTATATATTTATAAAAACTTTATAAATTTTATAAATCTTTTAGAACTTGTGATTTAATTATTTATTTTGATTTGATTATTAAAAGTCACAAATACCACATAAAACTTTATAACTTTTTAGAATTTACTTTATAAATTATAAAATTATTATAAATTGATTAACTGATTTAATAAATGAAAAGTGAATAATACAATTCACAATATTGATTAAATAACACATTTATTGCCTTTTAAAGAATAAAAAATTCCATTGTATGAAAGATCAAAACGGGTTCTGGTTTGAGTTTTTAGTTTGAAAATGAGTCGGATGTTACAAAATACATATGTTTAAACATGTACGTACATATGTACGTACGTATATATAAATAGTAATGCGCTTATATTTTTAATAGGTTTTGGACATTTTTGTAACATCATTGAAATTTATGGTATTATTTAACTATCCTAATATGTGATGGGAGAGTATATGCTACAAAGGCTATATTTCCTAAAAAGGGTGAGAAGTAATTCTGGCCATTGGATCAACTCATTAAAATAGATCAATGGTTCAAAAAAACGTGGTGGCAAAAATGTAAATAAGTAGAAAACTGCTAACAGGCGGAGGGGCAAAAAAGTAATTTGACATAATGGTTGTTTGACACAATGGTTGTTTGACACAATGGTTGTTTGACACAATGGTTATTTAACACAATGATTGTTTGACACAATAATTGTTTGACACAATGGTTGTTTGACACAATGGTAATTTAATACAATCGTAGTTTGACATAATGGTAGTTTGACACAATGGTAATTTGAAACAATAGTAATTTGGTATGTTGGCATGTTATTATATTTTGCTATGTGTTGGCATGTTAATATTTGTTGCTATATGTTGCTTTACATTACACAATAGTATTTTGGTAACTTATTTTTATCGTCAAAATCAAACGTAAACAAAACTCTTCAAACATGACACAATGAGTATTATGACACAATGAATATAATGGCACAATAAATATAATGACACAATGAGTATATGACACAATAAATCTTATGACACAATGAATTCTATTCTTGAATAGGCATAGAATCAACTGTTGAGCTGTTTGAAACTTGTTTATCCTTAATGCTTTGAAGATATAAACTGCAATTGCGTATAACGTGACCAGGTTGTTTGCAAAACCCACAATTTCTCAACTTTTTTCCTGCTTGTTCGATGGCTAACTCACGAGCTGACTTCATTCTTTTCGGCCTACCTTTTGTCTTTTGCTTAACAGGTACACTGAATTTTGCTTCATTTCGTTCGCTCCCTCCAGGTAACTCTGCAAAAACACAACTCGTCTTTGTTCGTAACCAATTGATTAACAATAATTGTTTTATTCAGACATAATGACAATACAAAAGACACAATAACGAACAAAAAGACACAATGATGATATCTAAGACATAATGATGATGTCAATCAATAACAAAATTCATATAACAAACACAACATAAAAGACAAAACATATAGAGACTCACCTGATATTTATAAAATATGTTCAACAACATATTGATAATGTCCAAAGTAATCTAACAGTATAGACACAATAACTGTTTTATTCAGACACAATGACAATACAAAAGACACAATGACGAACAAAAAGACACAATGATGATACCTATGACACAATGATGATACCTATGACACAATGATGATACCTATGACACAACGATGATGTTAATCAATAACAAAATTCACATAAATCAGACAGTATAGACACAATGATGATCCAAACGACAAAATTATTAACATACTATTTCAATTACAGTATATAATCGTCTTCATACGTACCAAACTGACGAAATCAAATAGATCAACATAACTCAACGATCTTCAACAGAAACAACATAAAGCAATCTTCAACAGATGAATTCGATCGTTTGAATCTTCAACGATTGAAATTGATGAAACGTCAACCGTTTGAATCGATAAATTGAGAATTTTGTTGAAGGCTTGTGTTCAAATAAATTAGATGTAAACAATCTTAAACAGAATTTTGTTGAAGGCTTGGGTTCAATAAATTAAACTTCCTAAAATACCCCTCCTTCTATTTTTAAAATATGCCACATGTCACTCACCGATTGTTTCTCACACTTTTTACATAATTTTCACTTTGTATTTGCACCCAACACATATGATTTACTTATTGATGGAGTTTAACTGCTTACTTTAAGATTTAAACTAGGCTACGATTCATAAATTAGTAAATAACGTATGGATCACTACATCAATACCTGGCATTCACAATTTGAAATTTTGAACATTACAAAACACAATGCAATGATGTATGATTTAATGCTACGATGAAAACTGTAAAGCGAATTTGACATTGGTGGACTTATACATAAAGTGCACAGAGAACTTAACACACTAAAATCCTGCGCAAGTCAAAATAACTTAAGTGAAATGATTAATATAAAAAACAATAACAATATTTATCCGCCTTTTCTTTTACGAGAAAGCCTTGTAAATTTGTAATTGAACAAATTAGCGTTTAATATAAAAGACGTGATACAATTTTTACAATGAATGACAACTAAATACAAGTTGATCGAACAAACTAAAAATGCACGCATATATGTGGATCATATATATATGTATTAAACCCAAAACTTACTTGAACGAACAAGAACCGAATGTCATCATAACGAACCGAGGATTTTGTGTCTCCCTTACCCCCATCCGTCGGCCAAAACCACTACCGTTACCAATCCCATTGGCCGCCCAACAACACCCACCATGACCAACTTGTCCCTCTCCAACATCTTTGTCTATTGATCCTTGTCACTTTGAATTGTTATAATACATCTTGTCCCCCTAAACCTTCATAAACCATGAGATATTAACAAAGCTAACACACAATAAATAGACCTTGATTCTTGCTTACTTTCACCACTCTAAAACCGAATCCCAATCCTTTATTCTCTCTTGATATCGGCCGAAGTAAGGAGAAGAGAATAGAAAGGTCCGTTGTGAAGACTTGAGCTTTATACACGTGTCCACGACCTTGCTTTGAGGTATTAACTGACACTTATACTTATTATCATTGGTTGATAAGTATACTAACACCCTTGAATCCCCAAGTTGGTCATTTCAAGAAAAATAAAAGTTTCTAAACCCGAACATAAGAACAACGTAATATTACACACGTGTGACTACCAAGGAAAACAAGAAACGTGAATTTATGCAAGGGAGAGCCTCAAAATAGGCCTGAAGGGATGCTGCTCGGCTGGCTCGTACCCGAGGCCTAGGAGACTCAAACCCGCGACCTGTCGGTCCAATAATTGAGGCCCGACCCACCCTAAAACAACTCATTTCTAAATGTTCAAACTTTGTGTTTCAACAAATGAGTATCAAAAGGATTTGAACCAACAAATATTTACAAAATAAGTTTGAGAACACTAGGTCCAAAATAGTGGTCTGTCGACCCAAAATCAAAACCCGAATCATTTCAAACCGACAAACTCTAGTTACATCAGTTTAAATTTTAACCAAAAAAGCCTTGTTAAAACCCTAAATGAAATGACCCAAAACAAGCCTGAAACAAACCCATTGGGCTACTGTCTCGAGGTCAAGCTGGGGCCTAACAACTTTGTTTCAGCTTCATTTTTAAAATGCTGGTTACGTGACTTCAGAATCGTAATGAACTCAACTTAAACCCTATATTACTTACCCCAACACATTATATATATATTAAAGATATAAGGTTTAGCTACAGTACTACAGTAGCTAAACCTTATATGCAAAATGGGCAAGCGAAGCAGAATGGAATTCAAGGAGCTCGAGAAGCTTTTAGCCACCTACTCCACACCTCACAACAAAACCCTAATCCCCAACCCAAACCACCACCAATTACAAGCGAAGCAGAATGGACAAGCGAAGCAGAATGGAATTGAAGGAGCTCGAGAAGCTTTCGGGTCACAAGCTGATGGATCGGATCTTTCGATTGCGAGACGAGCTTCGCTTCATCGGCTTTTGGCGAAGAGGAAAGACAGAGCGACTAAGATGATGAAGCGATTACAGGAGCTCCAGAAAGAGGAGCTCGAGCAGAATCGAATTCGTGTTTTTAGGTTTCCGGTCGAAGCTGCGGGGGTTGGCCTAGACGGCGTCGCCGGGGTTCGGGGCTCGCGATGGTGGTGTCGCGATGGTGGTGTCCCGAGGGTGTGCGGTCGCGACGGCTGTGATGGTGACTGTGGTTGTCGCGATGGCGATGGTGGTGGTGGAATTCGGGGGCCGACGAGGCCGATGGCGATGATGGTGGTCGATGGTGGTCGCGATGTGGTGTTGGTGGTGCAGGGCCGCAACAGGTACGTTCGCGACGAGTCTTTTGGTTCTGTTGATCTTCAAATGGGGGGTTTAGTAATCGGAGACGAAGGTGGGATCGCTCAAAGTTTATGGAAGAAATCAACAAACGAATCGATATTTGCGATTTATACTCCTTATATACTTTCATTAGCATCTGGGAAATTGGATTCTGGTTCTTTTCTTCATTGCATCTTTCAAGATCTTCAGTTTCTGCAAGCATCAGCTGAGGCGTAAGTTGTTGTTGATTCATGTATAGAAATTGTTCATTTGTTTTTTAATCTTATGATTGTTCTTGATGTGGGTATCTGATTGCTTTGAAATTTGTGGATTTTAGGTTTGAGATGGCTGAAGAATGCTCGGATGATGATGATGACAAGGCTGTAATTCGAAAGATTCGAAAGAGGGTGTTGAAGAAGATGACAATGTTTCGATCGATTGTTCAAGTAAGCTCTCAAATTCCCATCTTTATACTACAGAAAGATGATTAAATTGTAGTATTGATTTGCATAATTGCATCTAATTTGAGTTTTTGATCAAAACTGTGAGTTTGATTAGTACTTGATCATACAGGAATGGGGATATGAACTTCCAGCAGGGAACATATCAGATCGTGCAATGACCAAATACACAGATTTTTTGCTCGATACAGCTTCGGGAAAATCAGTAAGAGAAAAGTTTCGTGGGAAGTTTGCGACGCCGTTTGAGAAAACTAAGCTTTCTGCATATGCACTTGCTGCCATGGCACCATCCATGAGGATTCATTTATTTCTGAGTAAGGAGATACAGGCAGTTCTTGAACCTGATGAGAACATTCATCTGTACAAAAAGTGGATTGATAGTCTTGCTTCTCAAAAGTTCGAGGTTCGTTTTTGATAACAATGGTTATTTAAAGGCAGCTGGATGTGTGGGCCGAGTGGGTTGGGTAACAAGTCAAAACAAGTTCAAGCTAAAATGCTCGAATTTTTAGTATAGGTCGGATTGGGTTGACCCGTAAAAACGTTTTGTGCATTTTTTTAAAAGTTTGAATGTATAATCATATGAGTTAATTATGATTAAAAGAACTATATTGCCACGGCAATAATCCGAATGTTTGAACAAAAGGAAGTAGGGAGTTGTATAAAACTAGACTTTCGGTGTCTTTCAACATATTCGACCCATTTGACTTTTAGCTAACTTCTCCGTTGACCCGTTTGATAAAAACCAGTAAAACACAACCCAAATCGAACACTTTTTCCATTTTTTAAAAAGTGTTTGTTACACACTAATCCAAATATTTGAATAAGACCTATTAGGAAATGCATAAACTTCGTTTCTAAATTTTGGTATAAATAATTAATAAGATTTTAATAATTCAAAAACTATATTGCTACAATACTAATCCAAATATTCGAATAAGACCAATTAGGAAGTTCTTTGAACTAAAGTAGACTTTGGGTGTCTTTCAACATGTCATTTGACTCGCTCCCTTTAGTTGCTTTTTATCTGACCCGTTCGAGGGAGACAACATAATTCAACCCATCCATAAGTAAATGGATCGAAATTGCCACCTGTACTCCCCTGTCGTTAATCAATCAAGAGTCAAGACATCTTGTATCTTATGTTGTATTTCCTCCAATTTTAGGATTCTGCATCCCAAATTGAAGAACTTTTAGATAAGTTGACCGTATCTTTAACTGGTGAAGTACTTCAATTTGTAGAAACAATCTATCACAAAGCAATGAAGCTTCAAGTAGATTTTTTCTCAGCTCAACCAATCACCCAAAACACTGTTGTTCCCTTGTATCGGGCTCATGGAAATGATGAACACAATGTTTTGATATGTAGTGGTTTTGACATGACATGTAGTGCTGTTGATTCAGGTGCACATAAAATCATCACAAACAGTAAAGTCTAATGGATATGAATCCAGTGGTGATGGAACTTCTTTGGTTGATCTTCGGAATATTTGGAGCGGTCTTCATAGTCAGTATGTTGAAGAATATGAACAGTGTATTGACAACATCATGCTTAGCGAAAAAGGTATACATTCTTTTTTGCACAAAACTGACTCAACATATAATTTGTGATTAGAACTAATTATTGTCAAAACTAATTTCAAAGGGCTTATTAAAATGACCTGATCATTCATTCTAATAACCTAATTAGAAAGATTTGTACTTGAATATCTCTTTTGGTCATGTTATGTGTTACCTTTTTAAATAATCAAAATTTGGCAGAACACTTAAAAACCTCTCCTACATAACAGATCCTCAGGACCTTGAATATGTCTCCCAAATCAAAAGAGTGAGGTTTCATTACTCAAAATCCCCAATTTTATGATTGTTCGGTTTAGGTTTTATTATGGTTTCATGGATAAATAGATAATGCTTTGGTAGTGTAGGTTTTGGAGCTTTTGAAGAAGAACAGAGATATGCTTTTAGTGAGGTAACCACTTTATATAAAATTAGGGTTCATTTTAATCTCTGAATATAGTAACTGTTTGGTCTTAGTCTTTTAGATTATGATCACAAATTAGTAATGAAAGTAGCAGTAGAAGACCATTGTCAATTGGCCATAAATTCTAGTGGTGTATTCAATTTACTCATGGTTTCACTTGTGAACTTTTGGGCTGTGTTTTAATGCAATGGAAATTTATTTTCATGTGGTTTTATGATGGGAACATTTAGGTTAAGTTAACAGTGATGATTGAGGACCCTCGAGAAGTTGAGCGAAGAAGACTTCTTGGGATCGATCATGCTGACGCTCCAACACGAGAGGACTTGGCTGCTGTTCTTGAAGAAGTTAGTACCTTCTCTTAAACCCATGAGTGTCTTGATCTTTAGATAAATATTAGTACATTTATAATACTTATTTAAAAAAACTTAAAGAAACTTGGTGTATTTTTTAACAAAAACGATATCAATTTCCACACTTGTGTGTCTTTAACCCATTATTGAGGTTTACATAATCTGTAAGAAAGAGTAATTCAAGTGAATGAAGGGAAAATCCCACGAGACCGTGTTGCTCTTCAAATGCTGCCAGAAGAAATGGTTCAATGGCCTTATTTAGAGGTAACTATTGGTATATATATGAAAAACTTGTAATCACTGGGACAGATGTTATATGTTCTGACATGTTATGTTATGTATGTATTGTGAAAAAGGTCGAAGCCACAAAAAAAGGGCCACGGAAATCATTATACGGTACAAAGATTATTTAGGATTGTTGAAGCTATAGTCAATATATAGTTCTTAGAGTTTTGATATGGTTTATTGATTAGTGGAGTAAGTTCATATGGTTTTTAATTTCTCAAATTTGGAAAAATTGAAGATTTGGGCGCAGGGTAATTTAGGTGGTGGTCTTGGAGGCAACATGACAAGATATACAACATACAACCATTGACAGTCATGCATTTTCAACCGGGTTAGTTTGTTATTGTGTAGTTTTTATATTTAGTTCTGTTTAGTACAGTGGTTTAGCCAAGTTGTAGTAGCTTTCTTTCACTATTAATCTCATTATGTTGGATTAATAGAGTTGTTAATTTTGAATATACAAACAACAAATCCCGCGGCATCGCGCGGGTATGTTTGCTAGTTAAATTTTAAAAACTTAAGTCGACCTTAAATGGACTACTTTTGGGCAGCCCAAAGCCCATGGCCCAAAAAGCCCAATCCAATCTAATATGCAATTTGTATAAAATAACACAATCAAGTTAATCAAAGTATAGTAAATGAATTAATGATCAAATAATGACCCAAAACCAATCAAGAACTTAATAACCTAATAAATGGGAAACTAACCCGACTAATTGGCCCAACTGGCCCAAACACAAAGCTAACTTGTAAATTTAATTAAACATTACAAGTTTATTTAAAAAGTAAAATATTATTTCTACAAGGTTTAAATCGAGAAACATAACTTAAAATTACATTTATACACGTGTTGAAGTGAATGCGGACTGTCAATACGGGTGAAGATATATGCAAGTGTTGAAATGAATGAGGACTCTTTCAATGCGGGTGAAGTACAATGAATGCAGATGAGGAAAAGACTAAGTATGCAAATGTGAAGAAGCAAATGCGGCTAAAGAAAATAACATCATGTGTAATTGTGGATAAGGCATTGGTCATTCGTATTAACTAATGTGGATAAACAAATACCAATGTGGGTTTTCCCCAGTTACATACAAAAACACCACAACAACACCCACCAACATTGTCTTCCCTTGTTACACACACTCTATTTCTTTCCCTCTATCTGTCACATACCACAAAGGAGCAAAACTCGCATGCATTGTCCACCTTCACGAGTCATTCATACTTCTTAGTTGGCTATAGCAACGACGTAATATCACCATTCACTGCCTTCATACCACAAATCACCGCCATAACCACTTTGATCACTCTTTCTTTTTGATTTTCTCTTTATGCTCACCTTTTTTTGGTTTACTTTGAATCGACCAAAACATAATGAGGAGGGTGGGTGGATGAGATTTCAGATCAACTTGGTTTTTAATGGATTAAGATAAGGATTTTGTTATGAATTTAGTGTTAATAGTTTAAATTCAACTCTTATATCATAAATCACATATCCAAATGATATATCTTGATGATAAGGAGTATCTAAGAGACCGTGACTTAATCTATAAGGCATTGTGTATATGTGGTTAATATGAGCAGATTAAGAGTTTTTTAAAATATACATATATAGGCACACAACACATGCATATATACACACAAACATACATATATATATATATATATATATATATATATATATATATATATATATATATATAGGTATGGGTTCTACTAAAAAGACAAATTTGCATAAAAAGTCTAGGAAGGATTGTTATAATGACAAGTGGATTTTATATATATTAAATGAAAGGGTATATTTGTAATTAGTCTTTGTGTTTAAAAAGGAAGTTATATTCAGTTATATTTATAAACAAAATCATCGTCTGATAAATACTAAATACGCATAGTTGTCCACTTAATACGCACAGTTGTCCACTAAATACGCACAGTTATCCACTAAATATGTGCAATTGTCCACATACGCACAGTTGTCCACTTAATACGCACAGCTGTCCACTTAATACGCACAGTTGTCCACTAAATACGCACAGTTATAATACTAAATATGCATAGTTTTCATAAAAAACGCACAGTTATAATACTAAATACGCATAGTTCTCAGCTAAATACGCACAGTTCGATCGCTAAATACTCAAGATTGATATCCTCATAAAACACATGTCTAGCTTAACACGCACGGTTCCTCTTGTGTTTAAAACACAGAAACAAGTTAACGTTTCCCATTGATTTTGATCGTCCTATTTCTTCTCCAATATCCCCTGCAATCTTGGGTTGCAGTTATCAAAACCCTTAATTGGTGCGACGGTTAATTACTTTCTATATATCTTAATTAAATGACAGATTTGCCCCTCCAATTAAAAGAAACCTAAAATCTTTAGAACGCAATTAACAAAATTGCCACACATTAAATCTCATCCATTTATCAAACACATCCAATGGCTAGAAATGCTTCCTAGGCTTTTTATGCAACCAACCCTTTTTAGCATAACTCTCCCCTATATATATATATACTAGTAGGGCACCCGCGCAATGCGGCGGCGACAACAATTTAACATCCCCGTATCCGTTTTTGTAGCTTATCAATCCTCTAGTGAATCTAGAGGTGAAACCGTTTTTCCTCAAAACGGTTCGGGTTCTAAACCGAACTGGTTTTTTGTCATGGAGTCAAATAGGTTTTTCTTCAAATTGGTTTGGGTTACAAATCGTTTTGGCTCATTGAATACTCAAACCTGTCAAAACCGGTTTAGTGTGGGGCTACAAAACCGGTATACAAACAGGCGGTTCGGATAGGGTTGGGCACTGGTTTGGCTCAAATCGGTTCGGTTTTTTCGACCGGTGTTTTCTTCAAACCGTTTTTTCACACCTCTAAATGAATCATGATATATCGTATTGTACATCTATTAGTTTTCTTATCGGGGCATCATTGTAGTTGATTTATGTCTTAAACCTTACGGATATCAATTAAATAATAACAAAGATACGAATAAGAAAATATAAGTCATTAACATTATTTTGATAACAAATAATAAAGAATCCAATCTTGTAAAGCAAAGAACAAAGAATTCAATCTTGTGTGCAGAGGCGAACCTAGCTCTTAGGCACGGGGTTTCCTCGACAACTGCTACAATAAAACATCTATCTAATAGAGCAATGAGAATCAAGCCATGCAGTGAGAAATTACCCCACACATACCCCATTATGATGATTAATTTATTTTTTAATCTAAAAGTACGTAGATCAATTACTTACAAAACAGTGTCAATTTGAATCTAAGTCTTGATTGATAAAGATGCTTATGCCACTTTGTTTTTTTATAAAGACAGTTGTCTATCTTCCTTAAGATAAAATAAATAAAACATTAACTTTATGAAAAAATAACTTAAAAATAAAGAGAGGTTTGAAAACAGAGTAAGATAAAAAGAAAATGGAATTTAAAAATCCTAAAGATTCCAGATTAATATAAATCTATATTCAATAAATATTGAATTCATGAAATCATATCAACCCATATAAATTCTTTAACCAAATTTCAAATAAAACATGGAATCATAGGATACCGTTCTTAACACAAAAGATATATCTTATATGCTTTTCAATTATAATGCAATAATCTATACATTAAATAAGTAATGTAAAATTATAATTAATATAATGCAATTTTTAACTAACACATTCATCAGACTTCTTAATGAAAACCAATAAGCAAAAGTTTGGGATTATTTACCTTCATCTTGGATTCATGTGGATGTGCAGCTAAATGCCTTGGCTTCTTCTTTCTATTTCTTTTCTGTTAACTATGCACCTTTTGCTACTTTAGCTCCTTTAAAAACGTTTCTGGTGTTCCTTTTACTTTTATAATACTTGCAACTATGTGGGTGTTTGGAAGTGCTTTTTTACTTGCTTTTTAACTTATTAACTTTTGAAAAGTTAAAAAGTCATTTTATAGTGTTTGGTAATCTGATGATTGTGAGGGAAATAAGTTAATAAGTCACTCCATACTAACTTATTAACTTATTTAACAAATCAATAAGTTAAAAAGGACTTATAAAAGGAATCCCAAACACCCCCTAACATGCCAATGGATCCGTTGATTAGCCAATAAATTGCCCTAGAAAACCATTAATTGGAAAAGAGCATAAACTTATATGTATGCAACCATATATAAATCTTTTCGTTTAACGACACTTTTCGGAACAGTTGGCTTCACTCTTCAGAACACGTATAAAATGAGTATATTCTGTAACATTTACCTCAACCTCCAAAACAGTTGGCTTCACTGCATAGCGTCATTGTTAGCGTAAAGATGAACAAATATACACATGCTTGATGTGCACAAAGATGAAAAAATACACACATAAAAACACACCTATATATCATATACACACATACACATGAAAACACATGTATATATCATACAAACACCTAAAGTAAACATAAATATTAGATAATTAATTTATCAATCAACTAAAAATTAAAAAGGCATAACAACAACCATAGGTCGGTGGGTATCAAGTGTTTGAAAGGGCGAAAAATCAATTAGGTTTTGGAGGTTTACCTTATCCGTTGCGATCTGGCCGGAACAACACATGTGATTTGAGCAGGAAATCATTTGTTGCCATTGTGAATGTTGAGCTGACGAAGGAAGCAAGTTTGTCGTCGATGGTGTTGGGTTTGAAACCAACTATCTTCGTGGGTGGGGTACCGTGCAAGATGATGATGATGACTATCAGGGGAAGAAGATGATCTTGAAGAAAGCGGGGGGAGATGGATGGCGTGGTCGTGGAGCAAGAGCTCCGGCTGCCAGATCTAGGATAACAAACGATGGGAGTAGGGGTAAGATGAGGGTTTTGGGTGTTTTTGTTGAGTGCTGCACAATGCTTTTGAATTTTAAACCCACGCTCTCCTTTGTTGCTTTATGTGTGCTTTATATGTTACACAATGCTTCAAGAGTTGTAAAACTTTTAAATTTAAGAGATTTGAGTAAATGAAAACTTTGCCCTCTTCATATGCTTATTAATATGGTATATATATATATATTTTATATATATATATATATATATATATATATATATATATATATATATATATATATATATATATATATATATATATATAGGGTCAGGATCTTTTCAGGACTCCTAAAGATCGTGAGAACTGCGAGAACTCATCCTAACCATTGATTATTATTTATTTAATTTATTTTTTAATTAATACAACAAGGTTAATATGGTCTTTTAATATATGCATTTAATATGAGTCTTTAATGCTATATAATTAATTTAGGAAGTTACACAATTATCTTTCATTAATTGGATGAAAATTTTAATCGTTTTTTAGTACTCAATTTCAACTTTGTATTGATTTTTGGACGGTTTTTTGACCTTTTTTCATAGTATATTCATAAAAATTGTTAAAGATACTTTGACAATGGTTTGATAATGATTTTATATATTTGAGTTAATTTTGCATCCAATTTCATTACATAAATAAATATAATCAGTTATCTTCTTTTACCTATGCATATATGGAAATAAATGGTTTGTTAATTTTGCATATATATTTTTTGTTACCTATACATTTTTTTCTACGTACACAAATGTAATAATGTATTTTCTTACAAATTCAATGATCGTTTGGTTAAATTCAGGGTATGACTTTATGTTTTGATTCAAGTATTTGTGTTAATTAGCTTGAATTTTAGCTTATGATTTGGTTTAAGTTTGCGTTGAAGACTTACATATATATAAATAGTTGACTCACACATATGTAGAACCTGTATGTATATAAAAAACGATAAGAAAAAGTTTTACATACATGTAAATGGGTGGCAAGTTTGAAAACTAAATGACTAGTATGAAGGTATTTTTTCATATATGTAAATACCAGATCAATTTAAAAAATGGATTATTTATTTGAAAATTTATGTATATGTAAAATATTAACATTTGAGTAGACGACCAGTCTAAAGATTTACATATATGTAAATCAACGAGCACCGTGAAAAATGAAAAAAACAATCGAATGCAAAGATTAAACAAATACCAATTATGACGCATCACATACTAATTTACTCAATTTTAAAGAATTTCTTTTTTTTTCAAATGTAATTGATGAATTTTAGAAATAAGAGAAGAGAGAGGAGAGAAAATAAAAGTAATTAATTACTAACTAATTGGAGAGAGAAAATAATATAACAGATTACTAATATACTCTTTTCTTTAAATTAACCAATTAAATAAATCAATAATTTACATTTAGTGAACATGTTTAATCATAACCCTTGATCAAAACAATCAATGGTTAATATTAGTTCTGTGAGTTCTCATTTATAATAAAGTCCTGAAAAGAACCTAACCCTATATATATATATATATATATATATATATATATATATATATATATATATATATATATATATATATATATATATATATATATATATATATATATATATATATATATAAATAAATAATGTAGCAATGGTGGAGGATAGTGAGGGCCGGGGGGGCTATTTTTTTCGTCGGTAGTGTTAAATTTTAGCCCGTTAGTGTAAATTTTTGGCCCGGTAGTGTAAATTTTTTATAAATCTCGAGTTCGCCCCCTTAAACAAAATTAGTTTCGCCCCCGTCTTCCCCTACGGGGGTGTTCAAGCTCCGCCACTGTAATGTAGATACATGTGCGTATATATTTGTGTTTGTCCACACATATGCACACATTTAATTAAATAAAATTTGAAAACCTCCCTAAAACTTATCATTATAACTCTTCCCCATTAAAATTGAAATTTGCATTACACACACTCAACACCCTCCCATATTATTATGGATACCACCTTGCTCTTGCCTTAGTTATAGACGAATCACATTAATCTTTACATGTTAGCTATTATATGATGTTGCCACAACAAACTCAAATACCATATATACTACCACATAAAGATACATCTGATAACTCATTTTCTTTTGACCAAACAACCAATTGGTTAGATCTTTCGTGTGATAAAGTATTCAATGCATTTATACTTTCATGATGTTTAAACAAAGACTACCACTAATACATAACACAGTCTAAAACATATATAAAGTATTTTTAGAATACATAGAACTAATGTTTCATACATATTAAAGCACATACATTTAACACATTAAAATCATATAGTCATTATGGTCATCAACTAAGACTCTTGATCTTTCATGTCCACAAATCAGTTACATGTATAGTCTATATACGTATGAGTTTCATTCTATGTAATCATTAAATAAATAATACTAAAGATCATACATTTCTTCATGGTATCAGAGCACCATTGTGCTTGAAAATTCCCAACTAACCCATTTTCTCTTGAGGATACAAAACAACATCAGTACTCATGGAAACGATAGCTTCTTGCACAATTGTACACGCCTCAAGTTGTTCATCAGGGTAATCAAATAATGGTGATACCTTTTCTGTTACAAACCTCTTGACACTTGTTTGTATAAAGTTAACATGTGAAACTATTTGAGTTGGAAGCATCTAGGTGTTACAATACTAAAAACTATGGGTCTGCTACATCAATTTAACCCAAACTCATCAAAACTTGAAGCATCATCTTGTGATTTTTTTGGCCTGGGAACGAAATGATGGCTATGTTGATGCTTGCATCCACTCCACCTTGGATACTACTATGCACACCTTGCTATCAACACTACCTCTACACTGGAACTATGGAAAATTATTAAAGAACTATATCTTTAACAAGCTTTTACAAGGAGAAACCAGTTTCAACCTCAATTTTAACTATGGAAACAAGGAAATTCTTTAGTTACCTCATTTTGCGACCAATAAAAGAAATTAATAGATGCTCTTTTATCCATAGGACATCCAGATAATGATGAAAATCCCATTCTTCAAATACTTCAGGACCTAGATGCAAGCTAAGCCATACTGGTTTTACATGTTGAAAACACCAAACCTTGACCTACCTTTATTTAAATTTTCTCTAGATTGCTAGTTTTGAAAAAAAGACTTGCACAACAAAACATTTATGCTCTTGTCTCAACCATGAATGTGTTAAATCTAAACACTAATTCGAACCTTTCAGACAAGAAACAAGAAATCATCCCGCTAACTGCTGCTACACTACAAGAATTCTTATAATTAGTGGCGATATCTTTAGGGGCGACAGGCATTAGCGGCGACGCCAATAGCGGCGACACGTACGCCTGTGTCGCCGCTAATAGTCTGCGATCCGTACGCCTCTGTCAACACCTTTCTGGACGTCGATCAAATGTAGATCTGACGGCTCAGATTGCATCGTACACCAAGGCATTAGCGGCGACGCCTTTAGCGGCGCCGCGTCACCGCTAATGCTATTCCCCCTCATATCCAGTCGCGCTAAACATTTCCCTCCTCAAAAATTCACCCCATCGCCAAAATTCACCTCCACCCCTCGCCGACCGGCCGACCACCCTTCGCCGTCCGGCCAACCACCCCTCGCCGACCACCCTCACCGACCACTCTCGCCGTCGCTGACCACACCTCCACGAAAATTCGTCTGCTCCACCACTCGCCGACCATCCCAGCCTCACCGGACCATCGCCGTCTGCTCCACTCCACCGTCGCTGCTAAATGGTACTTCTGTCGCTGTTGTTGCTACGATCCGTCGTCGCTAAATCCGTCTTTGAAGGTAATTTTTTGTTTTCTTTTCTTAGATTTTGGTTATCGGCGACACATGGTTATTAGCGGCGACATTTTTAGCGGCGACCCATTAGCGGCGAAATTTTGACCATTAGCGACGTTTTATTAGCGGCGATTTTTAGCGGCGATTTTTAGCGGCGACAAGTCGCCGCTAAAGGTAATAGCGGCGACACAAGCGGTTTTTAGCGGCGACTCTAGTCGCCCCTAAAGACCTGTCTCCTTGTAGTGACTGGCGATACACCCTGTCTTAAAATCTAAACCCAAATGGTTAAGGTAAGGGGTGGTCACTAGACCCATGTCCTTTACGGTGGTCACACAACAGGTGGGATCTATGGTGGCAACCAATTTGGAGGGCTCCGATTCGAAAACTAAGCAAGAAATCAGGAGTCCAACCGTGATATCATTTACAACCATGGAGGAGATCGATTTGGAGGAGGCTACGACTTCCATGGTGTAGGCAACGATCGATCACTATAGTTTAACCCTAACTCTTCTAATATGGAGTGTACCAACCCAATTAATACTTGTCTTTTTCCAATGATATAAACCTAATTTAACTAAGAAATACCCATCTTCTCATGTGGCTCATCGCACACAAGGAGGCTTTGGATCTATTGGACCTTCAAAGTTCAAACAACACTTATGGGTAGGGTCACCATCTCATACCATATTTGTTAGTCCACAATTTAGCATAAACTTGGAACCTAACTCGTCCATATTTGGCCCATCTCATTTTGCACAATGGGTAGCCGTTCAAGGATCCAATACTAACTCCATTGTTTGCTTCACTGCAAATTTATCTTCCTTTTCGATATACGTCAACAGGCTGATTCATGGATACCAGATTCTAGTGCTACTGCACAGATAACATCATACTCATCAATCGTTTATGATACTATACCTTATCTTGGAATTGATTAAGTGGTGGTTGCTAATGGTACATCCCTTTATATCACTCACATTGGTAAAGTCGTGCTTAACCTTTCAAATCAAATGATTACACTTGAAAATGTTATTTTTCTACCCAAACTCGCTAAAATTTACTTTCTATTACTCAACTTGTTCTTAATTAACCTATTTGTTTCACCTTCTCATGTTATGGTCTTTCTATTCAGACATTGACAGGAAGACACCAAAACCACATGAAACCTTAACCCAACAAGCTTTACTCACTCACTACGGGAGCTTCCTCATCGTCATCACAAGATTTATGGCATACTTGTCTTGGACATCATCCAACTATGTCTTTAAAAATATTGTGTCTTTACGTTTTGATAAGTATTTGAATAAAGTTAGTAATGCATGTCAAACTTCAAAATATACTAGACTTACTTTCAAACACATATCAATGTTTCACTTCATATTACTTATTGTGACATTTGAGGTCCGCACCCTTATATATCTCATTTAGGTTATAGGTATTTTATGACCTTTATTGATGATTATAGTCATCATATACGTGGATTTATCCGATGACATATAAGTCTCAAGCTTTAGCCTCTTTTTGATACTTAAAAAAACATGTTGAAAACATGTTCTCTACTACCATATAATACTTTCAATATGATAGAGCTCCTGAATTGACTCAAGGACAAATGCGTCAATTTCTCTCTGAATTTTGTATTATCTATAGAATCTCGTGCCCGTGTAGTTCGCAACATAATGGTGTTGCATAGCGAAATAACCGACACTTATCTTACACTACTCGCAATCTCTTATTCCACACTATTCTGCCTATACAAAACTAGTATGATGCCTATGCCACTATTGCATTCCTTATTAACAAACTTCCTTCTGTTTTTCTTGCGTACTCATTTCCTTTTGAACTTATCTTTTACTCCAAACCAAACTATTCATTCCTTTGTACCTTTTGTTATTTCTTTTATCCCTTAGTCGGTTATACGAGATGATAAGTTGTCTCCTAAATCCATTCAATGTATATTCCTTAGCTACATGCCTAACCATCAATGTTACTTATGTTATGATTTTTATAAGTCTCGTACCTATACTCCTCATCAAGTTAAGTTTTAAGGATCTAATTGAGTGATTATACTCGCAATTTGCTCTTTAAGATCTTATGACCCTGAGTTATTTCTTGGGTATCCAGACTTTTTTTAGGAGATACTCTTCACCTCTCATAATAGCACTATCTTACTAACCTCTTACACCGTACTAGCTTTCATAATATAACCCGTTATCTACTCCTCTTACCTAAGGTCGTAAATTATCTCGTCATTCAGGCATACTAATGGATGATCCTACACTATACTCGCAATACTATTGGCGCCCTTTAGTAATTAGTTTTAACATGTTTTGAGATTGCTTATGCTGTGAAGTTTCTCAATTTCTCTAGAGCCCTACGGATACACATTGGATTGTAGTTAAACATATTCTTCGGTATCTTTGTGGAACCAGCTCTCATGGTTTGACTATTCAACGATCTACCACTTTGATCTTCATGTTTATGCCGACGCTGATTGGGCAGGTTGATAGATGATCAACGTTCAACAAATAGCTATTGCTTGTTCCTTGGACCTAACATCATCAGTTGGAAAAGCAACATGAGATTGCATGATCTAGTATCGAGGTTGAATATCGTGCATTTGCTCAGACAACTGCTAAAATTAGCTGGGTGATGTCCCTTATCCAAGAGATCTATTTACCTCTCTCCGTTCCCCCAACATTATGGTATGATAATATTGGGCCACCTATCTGGTGGTTAATCTAGTGCTTTATCAACGCACAAAAGATCTAGACATTAACTTGCATTTTGTTCGTGACATGGTATTTTCAAACACTCCCAATGTACGGTACTTGCATACCACAATTCAACTTGCATACATTCTAACAAAAGGATTATTATCAATTCGATTCTCATTTATCGAGTGCAAGCTACACGTTGTTGTGAACATCTAGTTTATGGGGCCATATTAAGCACTTAAATTTAACACACTTAAATCATATAGTTATTATGGGTCATCGAGTGAGACTCTTTATTTTTCATGTCCACTAATCTATTATATGTATAGTCTATATGTGTATGGGCTTCTTTCTATGTAATCATCAAACAAATAATACAAAAGAACATACCTTTCTTCAATAACTTAAGTGGCTATTGTTGATGTAGATCACAATTGTTATTGATGTTCATTCAAGTAAAATGAAAGAATAACATGTTAAAGCATATTGTAGCTAAAGGACATATAACTTTCTACTAATAGCAAGTTTCTATTGATGATGATCTAAGCTTAAGTTGTTGAAAGCAACGTATTCTTACTAGGAGCTAACTATTGATAGAGACAAGTTGCTATTGAACAACCTATTATCAGTGAAGATATTTTTTTACAGATGAAGTTACAAGTAATTAAAGAAAGCATAGAATATCATGAAGGAAGATCAAGTAAAAATTTATGAAGATTTACATTATTTCTTATTATATCTATTGTAATGTTTGTAATCATGTTTGAGAACCTTAGCTAGATTTTAGTTAGAATATAACTATCAGACTCGTTTGCATTCCATTGTGATTTGTAAATCCTAATTGTAGC